>HG992021.1:10267500-11467500 GCA_905220435.1 Amphipyra tragopoginis
CAGTGCTTTCATTCATTTATGCGGCATTGAAATGTTCTACCACTTTTTTATTCAAATTATTTTTAAATGGGTTTAACTTTTTGTTACTATTTTGATTTTGTTTCTAAAGGTAGGTAGTAGCACAGTAGACATATAAGCTAAAGCAGTACTTCAACTACCTACAATCGTCCGATTTGACACACTCACACAGACACGCACTGCAACAAGACAAATAAGGTATTTTCGGGATACAGTTCTATACAAAAACAAAACACTACTCAGTATACAGAGCGTGTCTGTGTGAGTGTTTCAATTCATGAGATTATAGTAAGTTGAGGTACTGCTTTAGCTTATATGTCTACTGTGGTAGTAGGTAAGTAGTAGGTAAGTAGTAAGTAGGAAAAAGTGCATTGCAACGCATTCCGGGTACAGCTAGTTAAGCAATAAAGTTCAAAACTAAAAAGAATCGATAGCTTGAATACTCGATAAAAACAATAACCCATTTCTATGACATTTCAATTGTTATGCTATTAGATTCCGCCCTCTGTTAATTATAGGGTAGTATTTAAAAAAACGATCGAATATACATTCAAAGTAAGGGTGTCAAAAATACTGATTATGGCGTACTGAAATACTAAGTGGGCGAAAGACTGAGGGCGAACACAAATATTGAAAACGGCGACTTAAAATTACGAATTTGAGGTACTAGTTATTCAGAACGATCAGTATAATAATTCTTAAGCGAACAAATTTCACTCACATTATTGTTGTATGTTTGTAAGGTTGTTTGGGTTTCCAAAGGAGCGTCGACGGAGTCCCGCTGTGCGGGGCTCCTATTTCTGTCTGCAGGGTTTAAAGTAACCTAACACGAAGTGGATGTCATCCCCTTCGAACCTAACCTATCCGTGTCGGGGTAAGGAAATATATATTTTCGCCCACTCAGTATTTTTTTCACCCAAGTTAGTATTTAATTCGGACACTTGGAATTTTAGTTGCTAGCTTAGATTAACTGTTTCCCACTGCTAGTAGCTCATTTTACGAATTTTAATCATTCATAATTTTTCGCCTGTTAAGTGAATTTTTCGCAAATATATTTTAATGCCGCTCGGTTTAGGTAGTACCTATTAAAGTATCTCATTAACAGTCTTCCATTATTATTTATTCGCCCGATTAATAATTTCCCTAGCAGCTGTTCTGGAGTGTGGTAAGCTTGGGTTTCAAACAAAAAAACAATTGTAGGTATATAAAGATATAATTATATTTATTTGTTCTTCAATTCTTTAACCGCGAGAGAATGGTGGAGCAGCGTTGGTTTCCAAATAGTAAATACCAGATTGTCTGTAAAAAAGAAAATCAAATTATAATATTTACAAATACAATTCTCATAAGAAAATCATTGTAAATTAGGGTATTGTTTTCAAGGCATTCTTTACAATAGGCCTTTCGCGTGACAAAGACAGAGATTGCCTCCTCAACAAAATTTCGAAAGCGGTCGGTTTGAAAACAGTGAAAAAAATAGATGACTGATACATCCCTATGGCAGTTGTCCCACCGCCGGCGAGGAAGCGACTAACTATCGGCTATTTTCTCGCCCAAGAAACGAACAATAGATATACATTCCATGTAAACAAAAGAGATGCATATATTAATAGTTGATCGCTGACTGTTCACACTGCCGGCGAGGACTCGCTCCACTAGTTTGTCGCTGAGCGCCTGATTACTCGCTCAGCGATGCTCGCTTGGCGGTCACAACTCACGCCAAACAGCGGTCATTTGCGAGTGGCGCGAGTAATCGCTCATCGCACTCGCACACTCGCTTATAATCCAGCGACAAAACTATCGGAACTACACACTCGCTTCTCGCTGCTCGCCAACTCGTTTGTAGTTTCTAGCTCTACTCGCTTCTCGCTCATCGTCGGCGGTGGGATAAGTGCCTATATTTTCATCGATTTTATTTATTTTTCACATACCATAGAGCTCTACTGTTACTTAAACTTACCCAGTTTTAGGAACGAGCCCACCCATCCTTAAGTTACCCCATAGAATGCAGTTGCCGGCCATGGCAGTGGCGAAGGAGGCACAACGACGACCAGTGAACCCACCAGTTGTTAGAGATTCTGCCAGATAGAAGTATGACCTGGAAGACAAAAACAATATTAAAGGACACTCAGAAAGAAAGAGGGAGAAAGTGGATAGTTAATAACGGGGAATTATTAATCGGGCGAATAAATAATATATGGAAGACTGTTAATGAGATACTTTAATACTAAACCGAGCGGCATTAAAATATATTTGCGAAAAATTAACTTAACTGGCGATAATATAATTATAAATGATTAAAATTTGTAAAATGAGCTACTACCAGTGGGAAACAGTTAATCTAAGCTAGCAACCAAAATTCCAAGTATCCGAATTAAATACTAACTTGGGCGAAAAAATACAGAGTGGGCGAAAATATACATTTCCTTACCCCGACACGGATAGGTTAGGTTCGAAGGGGATGACGGGGGATAGAGTGAGCGAGTTCGACATCACCAGTTACAGACTAAATAATAGATCGGAAACCCGACCCACCCAGCGCATTTATTTTTCCAGATGTAACATAAGGGCTGAGCTGAGTTTTAAATGCATTGAATGAGCGTACATTTCTTATTTGTGAAGGTATTTTATTTTTTATATTTACCTTGCATGATCGCATTCTTGTGAATTACACCCAGGCATATTGATGCCCCCGTTGGGGTAGAAGTCAACATCTCCTAAGTTGCTTATGAAGCCCAGAACACCGGCGTTGGTGTGAATGACCTCTGTGTAGACGCCATCGCTGGAGCGGAACTCGTCGTCACGCGTGTACCAGCCGGGGAGGGCGGCTTCTAAAGCTGGGGGAGAAACAGATTACTTTTAGGTCGAATCTTCTAATGCTGGGGAGACACAGAAAAGCTGGGGGAGAAACAGATTTCTTTTAGGTCGAATCTTCTAAAGCTGGAGAGAAACAGATTTCGTTTAGGTCGAATCTTCTAATGCTGGGGGAGATACAGATTACTTTTATGTCGAATCTTCTAATGCTGGGGGAGAAACAGATTACTTTTATGTCGAATCTTCTAAAGCTGGGGGAGAAACAGATTACTTTTATGTCGAATCTTCTAAAGCTGGGGGAGAAACAGATTACTTTTATGTCGAATCGTCTAAAGCTGGGGGAGAAACAGATTACTTTTATGTCGAATCTTCTAAAGCTGGGGGAGAAACAGATTACTTTTAGGTGGAATCTTCTAAAGTTGGGGGAGAAACAGATTACTTTTAGGTAGAATCGTCTAAAGCTGGGGGAGAAGTAGATTGCATTTAAGTAGAATCGTCTAAAGCTGGGGGAGAAGTAGATTACTTTAGGTAGAATCGTTTAAAGCTGGGGGAGAAGTAGATTACTTTAGGTAGAATCGTCTAAAGCTGGGGGAGAAGTAGATTACTTTAGGTAGAATCGTCTAAAGCTGGGGGAGAAGTAGATTACTTTTAGGTAGAATCGTCTAAAGCTGGGGGAGCAGTAGATTACTTTTAGGTAGAATCGTCTAATGCTGGGGGAGTTACAGAAAAGCTGGGGGAGAAACAGATTACTTTTATGTCGAATCTTCTAAAGCTGGGGGAGAAAGATTTCTTTTAGGTCGAATCTTCTAAAGCTGGGGGAGAAACAGATTACTTTTATGTCGAATCTTCTAATGCTGGGGGAGAAACAGATTTCTTTTAGGTCGAATCTTCTAAAGCTGGGGGAGAAACAGATTACTTTTATGTCGAATCTTTTAAAGTTGGGGGAGAAACAGATTACTTTTATGTCGAATCTTTTATAGCTGGGGGAGAAACAGATTACTTTTATGTCGAATCTTCTAATGCTGGGGGAGATACAGATTACTTTTATGTCGAATCTTTTATAGCTGGGGGAGACACAGATTACTTTTATGTCGAATCTTTTATAGCTGGGGGAGAAACAGATTACTTTTATGTCGAATCTTCTAAAGCTGGGGGAGAAACAGATTTCTTTTAGGTCGAATCTTCTAGTTTCCTCTGGAACGTACCCTACAGGTAGCGCTGCCAGGGGTCCATGGACATCCGTCGCCAAACCAGTAACATGCACGGGAAGGCGGCGCGCCGTCATACCGACATGTAAAAGTGATTTTTAAATATCCAGTTTGCAGAATAACAAATTCATTTCATTTTTTTTCCGTGTTCCACACGTGCCTCTCTGGAGGACGTAGGGCCAAGCCCTACGCCTACGCCTGTATTCCCCGAAGGGTTGGCAAAGGTGTATAGTACACCCACAAGTCCCATGTAATAGGGGGCGAGCCTATTGCCATCGACCGGGCACAGATCCAGACTCCGGGCTGCTACTGAGAAATTCCACACGAAAAATCCCAATAACACTTTGCTCGACCATCGAACCCATTACCACACGCTCAGCAGTCGCGTTTGCGACCACTAGACCAACGAGGCAATCTCTTTATCTTTTTCTATACCGTATTAATCCTTTCAAGGAATAGATCGAATTTCCAGTTACCCTTTCTTTTTTCTTGGTAAAATCCTCATGAATTCCCTTCGCCCGTGTAAGGCGAAGGGGTATGCCGGACTCTTACCGGCTAAAAACCCACGGTGGTCCTTCTCCTGACCCTTGGCCGGGGTCGCGGAAATCGCAGCTGCATGCACCGCAACCCCGGCAGGTCTCGGTCCGCCAGCCCCTGGTAGATCTCTTCCTCTGTGGGGCCGCGCCCCACGTCCTCCAGGTCGACGCGCACGGAACACAGCGCGCCTTATTCTCGGGCCTGTTACTGGTCGGGCGACGGGTCCCCTAACCCGTCGCCCGCAGGCCACCCACTACGGTGGCCGGAGATCGTCGCGCGCCCTCCGGCGCCCGGTGCGTCTGGCGCGGGAAGGGAGAGTGGCAGATGCCTCTCTCTCCCTCTCCGCTCCCTCCTTGGTCGCCATCACCTCCTCGCAGAAAGAGGCGACGGCTTCCCACGCACTCTCGCTCCCGACCATGGACAGAACCACGGCCGGAAGCGAGAATTTCCAGTTACCCTGGCTCGTGTCGTCACGAGATAGGGATAATACTTACCAGTGAGATAAGCGATCTGTCCTCCAAGGTTTCTGCCGATGATACCAGCCTTGTGAGCTCCAATACTGTGGCCCACGATATGGTACATGTTGAGGGTGGCCCCCGTGGCTCTGTTCAACCAAGTAATGAAACGAGCGACACTTTCACCTGAAAAGAATGAAGTTTTTAAGATTTTTATTAAGAAAAAAAAAAGAAGTCAATTAATTCAGCATGCAAATCATCAAGTGTGTTGCACTATGCGTGTTTTCTATACAAATACAGATACTTGCAAACAACATAAGAACACGCACTCCCGCGCTACGCTGCGTGATGTGGTGCAGTGTGCGAATCGCCTTACTTCCCTAGATGGCGTTGGCGTAGAATTAGAACACGCTATTTCGTTACCGCGCGATTTATAAGTTCTAGACAAAAATTATCCAATGTACTACTAAAATACGATTTTATTGTACAGCATAAAAGGGTATGTATAGATAAGTTTCTCTGTGTATAGACTCAATTTATTTATCCACTTAGCAGATCTGTGTTGCTGGGGAGTTTGTTGCGCCGTTTCTTCTTCACAGCATAAACACTAGGAAGCGGTGAAGGGAGGGCGATTTTGGGGGCTATCTTTCGTAACTTTGACGATCAAAAAGAACTAAGTAATTTTAGTCTATTTTGAAGAACTAACCTGAAGGTGTAGTATTAGCTACAGCAGCCGGATAGTTGATGGAGCCGGCTCCAGCACTCCAGTCAACCACGATGACATTCACGTCTTCAGCGGATAAGAAAGCTGCAAAGATAAACATGGATTTTAGTAGGAAAAGATAAAGAAAGAAAGAAAGAAAAATGCGTTTATTGGCATTACAGCAAAAACACACCTTAAAACTAAAAAAAAAAACAGATAATAATTATTGTAATGCCAAAAGGGCCTCAGCTCAGCATAATGTCAGATGATAACACTAGGTGTACCACCTGACACTGATTTTCAGCTGCAACCCACGAGTGCCATACGCTGGAATAATAAACATAAGAAATTGTGTGTCCGTTTTTAATATTAAGAGAATAACTTAAAGGTGATAGATAACTGATAACGATAACATAAAAGGTTCATACAAAATAAAAATAAAATATTATGACATACATGTGTGTGTGTGTGTGTGTGTGTGTGTGTGTGTGTGTGTGTGTGTGTGTGTGTGTGTTGTGTTGTGATTATTAACACTCAAATAAAATACCCACTAACGGTCGGTGTATTACCTACCCATATTAAAAATCTAAAAATAGAAAGTAGGTAACTTCAATGCAAAATAGTGACTGCTTTGTTCTTCTAAACCACGAAACTGATTCAAAATAAAAATAGCCTGTGTGTTTGATGACACTCTTACGCGGCGTTTTACGTAGGCGGTTCAAAGCGACGCGAATTGCGAAGCAATCCGATGCGGTGACACGCGAATTTAATGCGATGCGATGCGAAGCGGCGGCCTTGACCTACGAGCTCGCGAACCGCCCGCCGTCATTCAGTAGCACTGTACGGCACCGCATCCAGTTCGTGCGAAAATATCAAGTCAACTGATCGCGTTCGCTTCGCTTCGCGCCGCGCCGCACCGCACTCCACGTGCGTTTGGTCACGTAGGCCACTTCAATAGGTATTGACTGTTTGTTGTTTTCGCGTCGCACCGCGCCGCTTCGCGTCGCTTCTAGATCGCTCACGTAGAAAACATGTTGCCAGCGCCGATCTGCCAGCGCTTGTCGGTGCTGGTCCGCGCAGTTAGTCGGCGCAGGTAGCCTCTATACTGTGTGGTGAACCAGCGCCGACAAGCTCCGAACTTCGCTGCCAAGTTCCGACCTGCACCGATCAGCGCTGGTAGGCCGTCATTTGTTGCTATATTTGCAAAGGAACAACGCGTATTTTTGTTAAAAAATGCCAGCCCCTGCTTCTACCCGCTTCCTTTATGTAGCGGTTATCTGCACGGACCAGTTCCGATAAGCGCTGTTAGGTTGGCGCTGGTTACCTGCTTCCTCTATATGTATACTCTAAGCCCGTAAACGCACTAGCGGCTGGCCGCAATCGGCCGCACATCGATTTTTACATGAAACCGAATGATATCCACGCACTGATTTGTGGCCAGCCGTCAACCGCTCTGGTTGTTTTGGGTCTGCGGCGCGGCACGCCGCATTGCGGCTGGCCGCTAGTGCGTTTTAAGCCTAAAGCGCCAAATCCAGGGCCGGACTTAGGAGAGGACAATAGAATAGGGGCTTTATTTAGTCCGGGGCCTCCACAAGAGAGGGGCTACAATATGCGACACGATAAAATGTAGTGACGATTCCGAGAGCTATATACAGGGTGTTAATTTGAGATGGGGCAGTAAAGGCAGCCACCCTAACCGTTGTAGCTACAGGAAAACGTTCTTAGGAATTAGATCATATTTTTTGAAAATATTACTTAATTATTATTAAAAATGAAAAAAAAACATTTCGCGGTTGCTCATTCGCGTATTTTTTGGATACTTCCGTATGTCGTCAGTTGCTCAAATGGTTTATTGCTCCACTACCTCAGACTGTCGACTGCAGGGCAATTAACGCTCAAAAAATACTCATGTGACTGCAGCTTAAAGCACAGTTCAGACTACGCTATAATATACAGAGTTAGCCGGAAAGGGGGTACTAATCCGAAAGTGTGTAAAAGTATACATAGTAATGAATAACTTTTGTTATACAACATTCCCCAAAAGTCAATAGTTTAATAGAAATAGCTGTTCAAAAAACTCGAAAGAAATACGCTAAGATCTATCTACCCTCAGCTATGATCAGCTGTGTTTATATGTTTAGTCATATTTGGGGTCACGGATTAGAAACTCCATTTTCTGAATTCGTAACAAAAGTAAAGATTATTTTGAAAAAACTAAAATAAGAATCATTTTACATGTTTTTTTTTTATCGAATTTTGTAATTTTAATGCTTTAATACAGTCATCAGTGATACTTTAAGTGGCCCGCGAATTAGTACCCCCTTTCCGACTAACCTTATATAGCGAAATATATAATGGATTTTTTTCGTGGACAACTGATTTTCGACCTTATTTCAATGATTTTAGCACTGACATTATTTTATTTTAATCGGCACGTCTCGCGTGATGACGCGACTTACCGCGGCATGCCGCGGAACGTCACGTCATTCCCCGTGATACTGTGACGCGTCGCGGGATACTACGGCACGTCGTGGCATTCTACAAGATGCCACGGCACGCCGCTGCAACACGTGAGACGCATAGGTTACTGTTGTATGTTAAGGAAAGTGAGTGCTAAAGGTGTCTCTCTTCTTCCTCAGCGACAATGAATTTTAAACCTTATTTTAATGAACTTAGCACTTGTATTTGCTTAGCATACCGCGGATATACCGCGGGATGCTTCGTCGTGCCGCGGCATGCCGAAGCATCCCGCGGTACGACGTGGTATGCCGCGGGATACTTCAGTATGCTGCGGCATGCCACAGTATGATTCGATATGCCGAAGTGCGCCGTGCCACTCCATGCCACGCCGGTGCCGTCAGTGAGCGTCGCTCCTAAGAGTTTTTAGGAATATTTGGCGCTGGAAAACATCACTATATTTTGTCGTGTCGTGTCACGCCGTGCCTTAAAAGTTGAATGTCTTACCAGGAACCAAAACGGTGCTAAAGTCGCCAGATACATCAGCGAGCCAGCCGTGCAGCAAGATAATGGTCCTCCTGGCTGGGTTGTAGTTGACCATACCCAGGAGACTGTCACTACCCATCAGCAAGGGCTGACTGACGGTAGGATTTTGTCTGAAAAATAATTAATAATACTGATCATTAGACAAATTAGGTAGAGGAGCTCGTGGCTAAATAATTACAGCCGCATAGACCGAACTTCCGGGTTAAGCCACGCTTGCCGAAGTTGGCCTGTGGATGGGTAACCATTTACCATAGCGAGTTTCCTCCGTGCCTCGGAAAGCACGTAAAGCCGTTGGTCCCGGCTGTTATTTGTAGATCTTTGACAGTCGTTACTGTTGGTCAAAAGCCAGAAAGTCTGACAACCAGTCTTACCAAGAGTATCGTATTACCCAGTTACTGGGTTGTGGAGGTCTGATAGGCAGTCGCTCCATGTAAAATACTGATATTCAGCTGCATCCGGTTCGACTGGAAGCCGACCCCAACATAGTTGGGAAAAGGCTAGGCAGTTGATGAGACATATTAGGTGCATCATCATCAATTCTCTATAATCACCGACAGGATTATTGTTGTCAATAAGCCTGATATCATGGTAATAGATCGAGCAATGATTGTTGATATCACTGTTCCGCATGACGAGAACCTTGTGAAAGCCGAGAAAGATAAAGAAATTAAATACCAAGACTTGGCACACGAGGTTGTCGCCATGTGGGATGTTGATTCAGCAATAATTGTCCCGATAGTCGTTACGGCGAATGGCCTAATAGCCAAGAGCCTCGATCTGTTGATCGAGGCTCTCGTTGGGCGACTGTCTACACCATTCGCCTATTATACCCAATATTTTTTCCAGATGGTAAAAAAGGCATCCGGCATAAACCTTAATATATCGGAAAATAAGACCGCTAGCTTATTGCAATAAAAAATATTTTTCTTTCAACTACGCAGTAATGTTATCATTAATCACTACAAAACCGGTCACAAAGGACGTATTTTTTGCTTTGAACCAATGAAACAGTGCAGAAATGTGCTCATTATTGCACTGTTTTACATTAATGCACTGTTTTTTTTTAATTTTTTTAGATATAAATTTATCACAGAGGTTTAATGTCTCCCATTAAGTTTATAAAATGTATGCATTAGATCAAAAAGATACTGGCTGAAGATGAAAATCACAATAAAACCGACATGGTGAAAAAAAAACAAATGGCGCGCATTTTGTACCCTTGTAAAACTTTGATACTTCTTACTTAGCAAGAAAAGTTTAAAAAAATGTTATATGGATATTTTATCAAGGTAGGTAGATTGGTAGTTGAAAGAAAAGTAGATTATGCACCTTGCTTAAGTGAGTAATTAATGCACTCGTGTTAATTTAGTGCCCTCGCATGCGCTCGGGCACCAACATAACACTCGTGCATTAATAACTCACTTTGCGCTCTGTGCAACAATCTACTATTATAGACTAATTAATACTACTCAAATAAAATTAACAAAACTTCTTAAAGTCTATAAAACACTTTACGTTGTTGGTTGGTGTTGGTTTTGGAAATTTGAAATAAAAAAATTTGAACATAATTTTACCTGGTAAACAGATGATAAACATTCTGCCTGTCAGGGTTATATCTGGCAGCTTCAGCTAAATCACTGGCCTTCATCCACGTATCGACCAGGTGAGGAGCTCCATCAGGACCCTGCATGTATTGGTACCGGAGGCCATCGTCCAGCTTTCTGATGACTGGGTCATGAGGAAAAGCTGGAAACAAATGAGGGAATAATGTACCGTGTTAGTGTAACGAGAGGTTCTCTGTTGGAATATCGAAATATTATTAGCCTTCTTATCTGGCCGAAAAACTTTCGCCACTTTTCATTTCGCCGAATAATTAAAACGCCGAATGATTAAAGTCTCTAATTATGTTTTGTAAGTTTTTGTTACGCCGACTAGACTGCTGGCCACTGTTTCATTAGTCAACTGTATTATTGGCCACTTTACACTTGTTAGATGGCTCATTTTCCCATCATGCAAGCAAGAAAGCAAGCAAGCATGCAAGTGTTTCTGGGTTTGCTCCACCAGAAGACTCGCTTTGTCGCCCCTTCGCTTCGCTTGCACACTCGACCAGCGCTACGCTCGCTGCGCTTCTGCCTCGTGCACTCGTTCCACTCAGGACCTCCTTCGCGTGCTTCTGACTCCACGCTTTTAAATAACACTCTAGGGGTAGGACAGAGTCTGACCACGTGTAGTCAGGGTGCGCTGAGTCGGATTAACATTACATTCCGTTGTGTGAAAATAATGTTGTGCGAATACTTATTTGGCAAATTAAACAATAGCCAATAGTATTCGACTAAAACAAAATGTGTGAATGATTTTTTGGCCAAATAATTATGGTGGTTAATAATCATTCGGCGAAATCAAATTAGGGTAAAAATTGCTTCGGCAAAGATTACGTCGCCGAATCGTTGTCGGCGTAATGAAATTCGATATAAAATATTTCGGCAAAAACACGGACACCCGTAACGAGGTTTAACTGGGGACGGGCTAGAATATAAAACTTCCTCCTAAAAGAAAGGAGATCCAAGGAGGAACCTTCTAGCGGTGGGTTGTAACGGTTTTTTTGGTAACGAAACGAAACTGTCTATCGAATATATTGATATTAACCGCTATTGAACGGTTTTTGAAACACTATTTTAATAGCAGCTTTAATTATGTTGTAATAATCCTAATACTGTATTTTTTGCTTGAGTTCTAATTAAAAAGGCATACTATAAGATAAACGACTATGTTGACGATAGGGACGTGTGGCGCTAGTTCTTTTCTGCACATGTGGCTTCCCTGGTAACCAATAGTTTTTAGATGTAGGTTTATGTATGTATCTATATTAGTTAGATACGATTATGATTTAACCCAATTCATACAGAATTGATTTATATACTTTATTTTTAATTTGTTTTTACCTGTACTTGCATAATTTTATTATTGTAAAAAATATGATGATTTTTGTTGTATAGAGTCAATTAATTTATTCACTTGACAGACATATCTGTGTTGCTGGGGAGTTTGTTGCGCCGTTTCTTCTTCACAGCAAAAACACTAGGAAGCGGTGAAGGGAGGGCTTTTTGTGGGATGTCTATAATATTGTAAAACTAACGTTCAAAAAGAACTAAGTAATTCTAGTCTATTTTGAATAAATGAGTTTTGAGTTTGAGTTTGAGTTTGATGGCAGGATCATATGGTCCGCCTGGCTAGCTACCACACTCACATTAAAGTCCGGCGCCAAGCAGTTTACTGTGTTCCGTCGTGTGTTTGTGAGAACCAGAGGGGTATAAGAGAATCCCTCTATATCTCTGTTACTTGTATTTGTGAGCTCCATCTTAGACCCTGTTTGCGCTTACCATCAGCTGTGATTACAAACGCGACCAAGTCATTCATTCATTTCATTTCTAGCCTACGTCATCCCACTGCTGGGCAAAGGCCTGTCCCCATGACTTCCAGTTTCCTCGATCCAGAGCCAAAGTGGACCACTGGTCATTGGTTTTGTCTAGCTCGTCCCGCCATCTTCTTCCAGGTCTGCCGCGACTCCTTCTGGCTGTGTCAGGGCTCCATAAAGTGGTTATTTTGGCCCACACCTCATTGGGCGACCAAGTCAAATAATAAAAAAAAACTACTTACGTAAACAAACAAAGAAAAATCCTAGACTAAAACTACCTATACATACTAAAAGAGTGCATCAAAATATTCCTCCACATCGCTCTCGACTGGAAGCGTGCCCAGAAGGCTGGCAGCGTTGCCATACAAAGTGGCAACGCTGCCAGCCCTCTGGTCACGTGAAGTGTCGTCCAGTCTTCTTCCTATTTCCCTAAAAAGCAGGCGTGCACTCGGACATATCACACATATTGGTCATATCACGTTGTATTGGGACCGATCTATCATCACTGACAGGACTATATGGTCACCAATAAACGTGATAAAGTGGTGATAGATCGATCAGAACGCCGCACTATGATTGTTGATATCACAGTTCCGCATGACGAGAACCTTGTGAAAGCCGAGAAAGATAAAGAAATTAAATATCAAGACTAGGCACACGAGGTTGTTGCCATGTGGGATGTTGATTCAGCAATCATTGTTCCGATAGTCGTTACGGCCAATGGTTCAATAGCCAAGAGCCTAGACCAACATCTAAAGAGGCTCTCGTTGGGCGGCTGGATCAAGGGTCTGATACAGAAAGCAGTCTTCCTCGACAAGGCTCGTATTGTGAGGAGGTTCCTGTCTCTGGAGCCCTAACCACCGGTAGCTTGGACCCTGCTCCCGATGCCGGTGGACCTCTATTTTTATATATTTTTTTTATACAAGGTTAGTCAGAAAGGGGGTACTAATCCGAAAGGGTGTTAAAGTACACATAATAATGAATGACTTTTGTTCTACAACTTTTCCCAAAAGTCAATAGTTTAAGAGAAACAGTTGTTCAAAAATCTCAAAAAAAAATCTCTAAAATCTATGTATCCCCAGTTATGATCAGCTGTGTTTACATTTTAGGTCATATTTGGGGTCATGAATTAGAAGCACCATTTTCTTAATTTGTAACTAAAGCAGGGATGAAGAATTTTTGAAAAAACCAAAATAATAATCATATTATTTGTTTTTTTTTTTATCAAATTTTGAAATTTTAACAGTTGCTTTAAAACCGTCATCAGTGATACTTTAAGTGGCCTGCGGATTAGTACCCCCTTTCCGACTAACCTTGTATACAAGGTTTGATAATTTTTATTTCCGAGTAAAATAATTTTTATTTTTATTTTTTCAAAAATTCTTCGTTCCTGCTTTAGTTACGAATTCAGAATATGGAACTTTTAATTCGTGACCCCAAATATGACCTAAAATGTAAACACAGCTGATCATAGATAGAATTTGTTTTTGAACAGCTATTTCTCTTTAACTATTGAGTTTTGGGGAAAGTGGTAGAACAAAAGTTACTCATTGTAATAGGTACTTTAACACCCTTTCGGATTAGTACCCCCTTTCTGACTAACCTTGTATATTTATGTTTAAAAATGTAAAATTGTGAATGCAAATAAATAAAGGTGATAAAAAAAAAATAGTATTTACCTGAAACTGCAGCTAACACACATAAAAATAATGCTATACACTTGTCCATGTTTGCAGGCAGAATAACAATCACGTTTCGTCAAATTGTATTTATCATATAAATTCTAATATCTCATTAATCTCTAATCTTATATCAACAGATGTTTGATAAATTAATTTAACACTTATCAAACATCTGTTTGATAAATTATCAATTATTTGTTTGAAGCGATTTCGTGTGGTGACACTTGCAATTATAAGTATTTTTTACTAGAATTTTACGAGAAATAATAAATCAAGCCACAAATTTATTGGCCACGTGACCAAACTTCTCATTTTATAACTAAGCAACGGGAAAATGAGATAACCTCTAATAAACTAATTCGACTTTTTTACAACGCCAACTAAATTTTTGGGCACCCCGACACGGATAGGTTAGGTTCGAAGGGGATGTCATCCGTCATCCCCTTCGTGTTAGGTTACTTTAAACCCTGCAGACAGAAATAGGAGCCGCGCGCAGCGGGGCTCCGTCGACTCTTTTTGTTTTTCATTTGTTTTTATTGTGAAAATGAAAGTGGGTGACGAACAGTGGCTTATAATATAGAAGATAACTAGTGGCTAAGATAGTATCATTCAGACGCTCGTTAATTGTGGCTGACTTAGTAATTTAGAAGTCAATGTAGATTTTTAGAGGCAAATAATGCTATTAAAAAGAAGTCTGTTTAATTGGCACCCGAATTTTACTAATATTTATGGGGTATTTCGCCAACTTATCATTAACTGTTCATTAAGATACATATGCGTGTAGACAAAAATGTCAATCGATGATCGCCCGAGAATAGACACGCCAATTAAATTGAGTACCTCCGCTGCCGGCGCCGGTTGCCATTACGAGTGCCGGCGCCGGCTTCCAAACTGGCTGCCGGGCGGCGCCGCGCCGACTACATACCTACACTGTTTTTTTACAACTTCAAGGCCTCTTCAAACTCTTCATAACACAATTATTCGTCACCCACTTTCATTTTCACAATAAAAACAAATGAAAAACTTAAGGGGATGTTTGTAAGGTTGTTTGGGTTTCCAAAGCAGAGTCGATATTTCTGTCTGTAGGGTTTAAAGTAACCTAACACGAAGGGGATGACGGGGGCTTCATTCGCACGCTTCGCTCGCTCACTCTAGCCCTCGTCATCCCCTTCGGACCTAACCTATCCGTGTCGGGGTGCCCTAAATTACCAAACTCGCTTCGCTCGCTCTTGAAATTAGTCAGTTGGAAGACAAGTTACAGTGCTTGGCCGAAAATCTAACCTACCTTTCAACTAACATACCTACACAACAACTTATTACTGTCGCCGGTGTCCATTTTGGGTGCCGGCAGCCGATGTTTTTAATCTCGGCTGCCGGCAGTATAATATCGCCGTTCCCAATGGCGTTATTTTTTGTATTGGGGGAGCCACTCCCCCAATTAAATGTATGAAAATGACATAACAGATCGCTTGACCGGTAGAAAGATTATGTCAATCCAGTACATCTCATTGTCCTATCTTTTCTCTGGCGATCATCGATTGACATTTGTCTACAGGCGAACAGAAGAAGAAAGAAAACTGTTTTTATGATATTTTAAAGTACTAGTACTTGCGAATATCTCTATCAATCTTTTAATGATAAAAAAACGTTAATTACCTTTTCTAAGATAGACGACACCTGTTATGCAATCGTAAATCGTAATGTAATTTTTAATATGAATTTTATTTATGAAATGATTCATTTCGGTCGCTTGGTTACCCAGATTTAGAGGACAGTTGGTGCCCGACAGACTGCTGTTCAATCTCTACGCGAGGATTATGCCAGCAATTGCACTTTACGGGCAGCTTGTGTACTTGTAGAGATTTTTCAGAAATCGCCTTTGTCAGTAGTATGTGAGACATTTTTACATTAGTTTCTAAATCTTTTTTGCGTCTATACCTCGTTGGACATTTTGTACACTTAATGTCATACTAATTTTTTGAGATAAACATCATTCTTTATCGTGTATCTCGACGATTTAATACACTTGTTCAACTTTTAATGATTACTTTCAATTGTATGGTCATTAAGAACAGTTAAATACGCAGAAAGCTTTGTAAAAGTATCAGCTACAAGCTCATATCATAATCAAAGCCGATCAATTTTATATTTTAGAGATAAATAGCGTTTAAGAAGGAATTCTGGGTACCTATTTATTAAAAATAATATAAAAATTGCAATATCTCGAAATCCATTGAATTTCGTAGAACTTATGTGGGATTAAATTTGTTGCATATTAGCCCCCCTATAACGTGGTGCAAGGAATACGTCGAATTACCAGTAGCCCTGTATATTATACGAGTAATTGATTGCCTTGTTGGTCTAGCGGTCGCAAGCGCGACTGCTGAGCGTGAGGTCTTGGGTTCGATCCCCAGGTCGGGCAAAGTGTTATTGGGTTTTTCCGTGTGGGATTTCTCAGTAGCAGCCCGGAGTCTGGACTTGTGCCCGGTCGACGACAACAGGCTCGCTCTTATTACATGGGACACGGCGAAATGAGGGTTTACTATACCTACACCTCTGCCCAAGCCTTCGGGAATACAAGCGTGATGTAATGTTATATAACAAATAATGATTATAATATCTACGTGTGAGGTGCTCTTTTATTTGGGGAAACAAACTGTCCCAAATATTGTTATGGGATATAAAAGCAAGGTTCATGATTTTGAATTACAGCGGCGTCTTGAGCTTGATGCTAAGCGTGACCAAATGAAAGCACGACCACCTGCGGTAATTAACTATAATTACATAGATGGTGTGCTCACGTGCCCGCAATGTGCGAGGATCTTCACAAAGAAGATTGGTTACATAAGCCACATGCGAACTCACGAACAACAATTACAGCGGAGCTGAAGCAATCGCCATGGCCGAAATCGGCCGGATCACAACTTCATCATCATCATAGGATCTAAAAGATAATAGACGACCTGACGGCATGACGTTATTGCCATGGAAGATGGGTAGGCTCTGGTATGGGACGCAACTTGTGTCGACACCCTTGCTCGATACCATCTTCCTAGCTCGGCGGACTGTGCTGGCGCTGCCGCTGCGGCTGCGGAGACCCTTAAACGGCGCAAATATAGTAACCTCGTAGGAAACTATGACTTTGAGCTGTTTGGGGTAAAAAAAAATAACAAACTTTTTTTTTATAAAATTTTCATTTTTCCTCAAAAGCATTTCACCCCATGCGCGGGTGCAACAAGCTACGGGAGGGGGCGCGGGGAACTCGCCGCGTGGCCCGACGCACGGCACCGCACAGTTTGCTACCCCATTCAATCAGCTGTCTCGTTAGCGAGTGTGTGTACGCCGCGTCGTAGCGCCGCCGCGCCGCTCATTTCTCGCGCGTAAGTATATTTTTGTTTTTTTTTTTACTCGATCCTATATTTTTATGTTTAAGTCAACTACCCATGGTTTGAGTGATAACGGTGTTTACCCTTACATGCTGTAGTGTAGTTATCAGATTATTTTGTGTTTTTACGGACACCTGATAGATTTCCAGATAAAAAACACCTGTTATATTCTACGTTTTGATAATGCGAATAATAATTATCAGTTAGTAACGTGTTATCGGTCTCTAAGGACGCATTTGCAGAAAGCGAAGATTAAAAGTCAAATTACGATATGCGGTCGGAACACACAGCGTAACTTTATCTACAAGTTAGAGCTCAAACACACCACGTTTTTACAGTCGCCGTCGACGCGCGTTTCGCTATCGCGCGTTGCCGGCGCTGCTAATCTTGAAATAGGCAGATTACTTGCGATTGCATCGCTGCAAACTCACGAGAAACGCGCTACAGACGCGCGTGAGCAACTCTCCTTGCAAAGTAAAATGTGTTTGCAGCTAAAGACACGCGCTGTGCCAGCGCGTCTGTATCGATGTAACTCCGGGCTACGAGCGCGAAAAAGTCGTCGTCTGCATACTACAATTTTATGAACGTGTGAATAGATAAATTGGTTGCGAAAACATCGCGTTTGCAGCGCGTTATAGTTGCGGGAGACGCGCGTCGACAGCGCCTGCAAAAAACGTGGTGTGTAAGAGCCCTTAGAGTTAGGTCAATTAAAATGCATGACCGTGGAGGGATATATTTCACCGCTTATTTCTTCTGTCAAGTGACTTAAGTCCACTCACGATGATGGTGATGATATTATACAATCAGTGTCGCGACATCCATCAAATACTTACTTACTCCAGTAAATTACAACTCACTCTACTAATAAAAAATACTTGGTAATCGACTAAATACTCTTCACTGCACTAAATATACTCCTACTTGGCACTCGACTAAATCCTTGCCACTTCATTAAATACTTGCCACTCTACTAAATACTTGCCACTCTACTAAATACTTGCCACTCTACTAAATACTTGCCACTCTACTAAATACTTGCCACTCTACTAAATACTTGCCACTCTACTAAATACTTGCCACTCTACTAAATACTTGCCACTCTACTAAATACTTGCCACTCTACTAAATACTTGCCACTCTACTAAATACTTGCCACTCTACTAAATACTTGCCACTCTACTAAATACTTGCCACTCTACTAAATACTTGTCGACTACTAAATACTAGCCACTCTACTAAATACTTGCCACTCTACTAAATACTTGCCACTCCACTAAATACTTGCCACTCTACTAAATACTTGCTCCACTACTGAAAACTTGCCACTCTACTAAATACTAGCCCATCAACTAAATACTTTGCACTCTACTAAATACTTGCCCATCAACTAAATACTTTGCACTCTACTAAATACTTGCCTATCGACTAAATACCTGCCACTCAACTAGATACTTGCCACTCTACGAAATACTTGCCCATCAACTAAATACTTGCCACTCTACTAAATACTAGCCACTCTACTAAGTACTTTTACTTTCGCGCGTGGTTAATTTTCAAAGACAGTTACTTTTGCCTCTTACTTGTGATGTGAAAAGGTACGACAGAACGATACAATTATTTTTTCTTATAAAAGTGTTCAAACCAAGATTTTTCTGTTTTAAGTAACTATTAAAAACAAAAGTATATTTTAAAAAATCTCAATCCCGCAAATCCCGCGGGATCTGCGGGATTGATGACCTCAATCGCCTGCGGTATCGCGATTTTCATGCGGGATTGGATTCCCTAGTCGTGACATCAAGTCCCAGTGTCTCGACATCAACACAGTTCAGTCTCAGTGCCGAGACATCAACTATCAGTGTCGAGATACCAACCATCAGTGTTGAGACAACAACTATCAGTTTCGAGACATCAACACAGTTCAGTCTCAGTGTCGAGACAACTACTATCAGTGTCGAGACATGAACTATCAGTGTCGAGACATCAACTATCAGTGTCGAGACATCAACTATTAGTTTCGAGACATCAACACAGTTCAGCCTCAGTGTCGAGACAACTACTATCAGTGTCGAGACATGAAATATCAGTGTCGAGACATCAACTATCAGTGTCGAGACATCAACTATTAGTTTCGAGACATCAACACAGTTCAGCCTCAGTGTCGCGACATCAACTATCAGTGTCGAGACTTAAACTATCAGTGTCGAGACATCGACTATCAGTGTCGAGACATCAACACAGTTCAGTCTCAGTGCCGAGACAACTACTATCAGTGTCGAGACATGAACTATCAGTGTCGAGACATCAACTATCAGTGTCGAGACATCAACTATCAGTTTCAAGACATCAACACAGTACAGTCACAGTGTCGAGACATCAACTATCAGTGTCGAGACATCAACTATCAGTTTCGAGATATCAACTATCAGTATCGAGACATCAACACAGTTCAGTCTCAGTGCCGAAACATCAACTATCAGTGTCGAGATATCAACCATCAGTGTTGAGACAACAACTATCAGTTTCGAGACATCAACACAGTTCAGTCTCAGTGTCGAGACAACTACTATCAGTGTCGAGACATGAACTATCAGTGTCGAGACATCAACTATCAGTAACGAGACATCAACACAGTTCGGTCTCAGTGTCGAGACATCAACTATCAGTTTCAAGACATCAACACAGTTCAGTCTCAGTGTCGAGACATCAATTATCAGTGTCGAGACATCAACTATCAGTAACGAGACATCAACACAGTTCGGTCTCAGTATCGAGACATAAACGATCAATTTCGAGACATCAACACAGTTCAGTCTCAGTGCCGAGACATCAACTATCAGTGTCGAGATACCAACCATCAGTGTTGAGACAACAACTATCAGTTTCGAGACATCAACACAGTTCAGTCTCAGTGTCGAGACAACTACTATCAGTGTCGAGACATGAACTATCAGTGTCGAGACATCAACTATCAGTGTCGAGGCATCAACTATCAGTTCCGAGATATCAACACCGTTCAGTCACAGTGTCGAGACTACTACAATCAGTGCCTAGACTTCAACTATCAGTGTCGAGACATCAACTACCAGTGTCGAGACCATCAACTATCAGTATAGAGACATCAACTATCAGTGTCGAGACATAGACTATCAGTTTCGAGACCTCAACTATCAGTGTCGAGACACCAGTTATCAGTGTCGAGACATCAACTATCAGTTACGAGACATCAGCACAGTTCAGTCTCAGTGCCGAGACATCAACTATCAGTGTCGAGACGTCAACTATCAGTGTCGAGACATCAACTATCAGTGTCGAGACTTCAGCTATCAGTTTCGAGGCATCAACTATCAGTGTCGAGACACCAGTTATCAGTGTCGAGACATCAACTATCAGTTACGAGACATCAACACAGTTCAGTCTCAGTGTCGAGACTACTACTATCAGTGCCTAGACATCAACTATCAGTGTCGAGACATCTACTATCAGTGTCGAGACATCAACTATCAGTGTCGAGACATCTACTATCAGTGTCGAGACTTCAACTATCAGTGTCGAGGCATCAACTATCAGTTCCGAGATATCAACACCGTTCAGTCACAGTGTCGAGACTACTACAATCAGTGCCTAGACTTCAACTATCAGTGTCGAGACATCAACTACCAGTGTCGAGACCATCAACTATCAGTGTCGAGACATCAACTATCAGTGTCGAGACTTCAACTATCAGTTTCGAGACCTCAACTATCAGTGTCGAGACACCAGTTATCAGTATCGAGACATCAACTATCAGTTACGAGACATCAGCACAGTTCAGTCTCAGTGCCGAGACATCAACTATCAGTGTCGAGACGTCAACTATCAGTGTCGAGACATCAACTATCAGTGTCGAGACTTCAACTATCAGTTTCGAGGCATCAACTATCAGTGTCGAGACACCAGTTATCAGTGTCGAGACATCAACTATCAGTTACGAGACATCAGCACAGTTCAGTCTCATTGTCGAGACTACTACTATCAGTGCCTAGACATCAACTATCAGTGTCGAGACATCAAATATCAGTGCCGAGACATCAACTATCAGTATCGAGACATCAACTATCAGTGTCGAGATATCAGTTATCAGTGTCGAGACATCAACTATCAGTTACGAGACATCAGCACAGTTCAGTCTCAGTGTCGAGACTACTACTATCAGTGCCTAGACATCAACTATCAGTGCCGAGACATCAACTATCAGTATCGAGACATCAACTATCAGTGTCGAGACATCAGTTATCAGTGTCGAAACATCAACTATCAGTTACGAGACATCAATTACCAGTGTCGAGACCATCACGTATCAGTATAGAGACATCAACTATCAGTGTCGAGACATAAACTATCAGTGTCGGGACATCAACTACCAGTGTCGAGACATCAGTTATCAGTGTCGAGACATCAGCACAGTTCAGTCTCAGTGTCGAGACATCAACTATCAGTGTCGAGACATCAGTTATCAGTGTCGAGACATAAACTGTCAGTGTCGAGACATCAACTACCAATGTCGAGACATCAACTATCAGTGTCGAGACATATATTAGTTATCAGTGTCGAGACATCAACTATAAGTTTCGAGACATAAACTACCAGTTTCGAGACATCAACACTGTTCAGTCTCAGTGTCGAGACATCAACTATCAGTGTCGAGACATCAACTATCAGTTTCGAGGCATCAACTATCAGTGTCGAGACACCAGTTATCAGTGTCGAGACATCAACTATCAGTTTCGAGACATCAACTACCAGTGTCGAGACCATCACCTATCATTATAGAGACATCAGTTATCAGTGTCGAGACATCAGCACAGTTCAGTCTCAGTGTCGAGACTACAACTATCAGTGTCGAGACATCAGTTATCAGTGTCGAGACATCAACTATCAGTTTCGAGACATCAATTACCAGTGTCGAGACCATCACCTATCAGTATAGAGACATCAACTATCAGAGTCGAGACATCAACTATCAGTGTCTAGGCATCAGTTATCAGTGTCGAGACATCAACTACCAGTGTCGAGACATCAGTTATCAGTGTCGAGACATCAGCACAGTTCAGTCTCAGTGTCGAGACATCAATTATCAGTGTCGAGACATCAGTTATCAGTGTCGAGAAATAAACTATCAGTGTCGAGACATCAACTACAAATGTCGATACATCAACTATCAGTTTCGAGACATCAGTTATCAGTGTCGAGACATCAACTATCAGTGTCGAGACATAAACTATCAGTGTCGTGACATCAACTACCAGTGTCGAGACATCAGTTATCAGTGTCGAGACATCAGCACAGTTCAGTCTCAGTGTCGAGACAACAACTATCAGTGTCGAGACATCAGTTATCAGTGTCGAGATATCAACTATCAGTTTCGAAACATCAATTACCAGTGTCGAGACCATCACCTGTCAGTATAGAGACATCAACTATCAGTGTCTAGACATCAGTTATCAGTGTCGGGACATCAACTACCAGTGTCGAGACATCAGTTATCAGTGTCGAGACATCAGCACAGTTCAGTCTCAGTGTCGAGACATCAACTATCAGTGTCGAGACATCAACTATTAGTTTCGAGACATAAACTACCAGTTTCGAGACATCAACACTGTTCAGTCTCAGTGTCGAGACATCAACTATCAGTTTCGAGGCATCAACTATCAGTGTCGAGACACCAGTTATCAGTGTCGAGACATCAACTATCAGTTTCGAGACATCAACTACCAGTGTCGAGACCATCACCTATCATTATAGAGACATCAACTATCAGTTTCCAGACATCAGTTATCAGTGTCGCGACATCAACTATCAGTTTCGAGGCAACAACTATCAGTGTCGAGACACCAGTTATCAGTGTCGAGACATCAACACAGTTCAGTCTCAGTGCCGAGACAACTACCGTCAGTGTCGAGACATCAACTATCAGTGTCGAGACATCAACTATCAGTTTCAAGACATCAACACAGTACAGTCACAGTGTCGAGACATCAACTATAAGTGTCGAGACTTAAACTATCAGCGTCGAGATATCGACTATCAGTGTCGAGACATCAACTATCAGTTACGAGACATCAACACAGTTCAGTCTCAGTGCCGAGACATCAACTATCAGTGTCGAGACATGAACTATCAGTGTCGAGACATCAACTATCAGTTTCGAGGCATCAACACAGTTCCCTCTCAGTGTCGAGACATCAATTGTCAGTGTCGAGAAGTCAACTATCAGTGTCGAGACATCAAATATCAGTTTCGAGACATCTACTCAGTTCAGTCTCAGTGTCGAGACATCAACTGTCAGTGTCGAGACATCAACTATCAGTTACGAGACATCAGCACAGTTCAGTCTCAGTGTCGAGACTACTACTATCAGTGCCTAGACATCAACTATCAGTGTCGAGACATCAAATATCAGTGCCGAGACATCAACTATCAGTATCGAGACATCAACTATCAGTGTCGAGATATCAGTTATCAGTGTCGAGACATCAACTATCAGTTACGAGACATCAGCACAGTTCAGTCTCAGTGTCGAGACTACTACTATCAGTGCCTAGACATCAACTATCAGTGTCGAGACATCAAATATCAGTGCCGAGACATCAACTATCAGTATCGAGACATCAACTATCAGTGTCGAGACATCAGTTATCAGTGTCGAAACATCAACTATCAGTTACGAGACATCAATTACCAGTGTCGAGACCATCACCTATCAGTATAGAGACATCAACTATCAGTGTCGAGACATAAACTATCAGTGTCGAGCCATCAACTACCAGTGTCGAGACAACAGTTATCAGTGTCGAGACATCAGCACAGTTCAGTCTCAGTGTCGAGTCTACAACTATCAGTGTCGAGACATCAGTTATCAGTGTCGAGACGTCAACTACCAGTGTCGAGACATCAGTTATCAGTGTCGAGACATCAGCACAGTTCAGTCTCAGTGTCGAGACATCAACTATCAGTGTCGAGACATCAGTTATCAGTGTCGAGAAATAAACTATCAGTGCCGAGACATCAACTACAAATGTCGAGACATCAACTATCAGTGTCGAGACATCAGTTATCAGTGTCGAGACATCAACTATCAGTGTCGAGACATAAACTATCAGTGTCGAGACATCAACTACCAGTGTCGAGACATCAGTTATCAGTGTCGAGACATCAGGGGCAGCAGTCTCGACATGTATCGCTATCACTTATCGACCGAAATCGGTAGTTAAGTGATAGTGATGTATCGAGTCAGTTTAACTATAGATAGGTGATTGTGTCATCGAGTTATAGAATTGAAGTATTCGAATGATCGCAACTCGAGTAAAGATTTCGATTATTCATAGTTGGTACGCGAATACTGAACCGAGTACTTAAATCGCGACCTTATGTTGTTGCCGGGACCCCTCTCTTCCGAAAAATGCAGGTTGTTGTTGTGTACCTGTTTGTTTTTCTTGTGATCACGAGATTTTGTTGATTGTCAAGTTGCGTTTTAAGAATTATTGGTGCTTACTAATCAGAAAGGGTGTTAAAGTACACATAATAATGAATAACTTTTGTTCTACCAATTTCCCTAAAAGTAAATACTTTAAGAGAAATAGCTGTTCAAAAATTTCGCAAAAATACGCAAAAATCTATCTATCCTCAGTTATAACATTCAAACATTGTAAGTCATATTTGGGGTCACCAAATAGAAGCTCCTTTTTCTTATTTCGTAACTGAAGCAGGAATGTTGAATTTTTGAAAAAACTAAAATAAAAATTCATTTCCATGCAAAATGATCGAATTTAGAAATTTTGACACTTGCTTTAACACCGTCATTAGTGATACCTTATGTGGCTTGCGGATTAGTACCCCCTTTCCAACTAACCTTGTATTTAACATTAAAGTGACAATTGTTTCGAAGCGATTGATCTGTTAAGTGTTGGACAGTGGTAATAAGTATCGTAAATTTGCTTTTTAAATAGTTAATTGAATTGATTTAATTTTGGCCCCTAGAAATCAAAAAGAGAATTTGTTTATGATTATACAGTATATCAGACAGTAAGAATATGATTTCTAATTATTTTAAATGTTTACTTTTCTTTTTATTGACTTATCAATAAAACTGATTTGTATTTTATGACCCATAGGTATTTTGTATTTTTGTTTGTATTTTTGGAAGTGAGAAACATTAGAGTAGTTGAATCCTATGAAGTACTTGAGTACCTGGCGCAGTAATCGCTACTAGATTCGAGTCAGTGACTCGAGTTTTGAATCGATTCTCTTTTTAACGAGTACTAATTTATTCAAATACCATCAATGGCCAACTCGGCACATGACTATTTATGTCACAATGTCAATTTTTTTATTGATTTTTGTCGGAAACCTAGCGAATTCAACTGTCAAGTTTACGATTTAACGTCATTTTAGGGAATAACTTTGCGAGCAAATTGGAAAGCCCGCAAAGTATTCATTACGATCGATAGTTGTGCAAGAGATTTTTGATTTGAAAATCACGGACTAGAAAAAAAAGAAGGACTCCGCGCCACGTGTATCGAAAGTGAAGCACTATAAGTATGCCGGACCGTTTGTACAAACATGCCTCACGCACACATTTACATCATACGGTGCCGACTGGCCGCCATTACGCGGCACCGCGCCGTCATTGTAGGTACTGTTTACGTCAAGTAATAAAATAATGCCTTCTTGTGTTGTGAAATGATTTAAAAATAATTCTACATCCCAGAAAAAGTGTCAAGGAATAACATTCACAAGTAAGACACTTATTTAACCTGTTGATTTATTATATTTTTGACATTTTAAAATTATTACTATTGGAACACAAAACCTCAAAAGACATAGTAGTGCTGTCGGAAAATAAATGGGTAATTTTCCCGAGAGATTGGGTAATCCATTTTTTTGTGTTCTTTATGAGTTTTTTGCAAGTATTGAATATGATTATTTTTATAGATTTCCTACAGCAAATCAACCATGGAATAATGATTGGATTAAAATAATAAGAGCCTGTAGAGATGAAGAACATTGAATTCCGTCGAAAACGTTTTTCTTGTCACTCATACAAAATAAATACTTAATTTTAAGTTTTAATTAAGTATATGTTTGTAATTTCAATTAAATAATGTAAGCGGACTTCATAAAAGGCTTCATTTAAAGAAATGAAACTTTCAAAATATTAAAAAAAAATGGGGAAATTTTCATTTATCTGGTATCCCTCAAATCACGCACACATAGATCGGTACGGTGCTTCACTTTTGATATGCGTGGCGCGGAGTCCTTCTTTTTCTTCTAGTCCGTGTTGAAAATAAACGTTTATCTGCTTATAAGGTGTTGTAGTTGTAGCAGTAGTCTCAGGCTTTATCGGGTATCAAAGGAGATGTTTAACAAGCTCGTAAATAAAAAATAAAATAAAGAAATAACGTTTATTAGCAACCAAAATGAACTACGACCATCTCTTCAACGATTTTCCACGTAATCAGAAGCCAGTGCCTCTGTTTATTTTATTTTATTGAGCCGTTTCAAATATTGTTCAGCTCTGCAGCAACTTCCTTCCACGCCAACTCAAAATTCACCTTTCCTTGATGAACAGTAAATCATCTTCTGGCTAAAAACGGCCGAGCATCTTATTTAGCCAGCAACGCTTCTATATGGTTACTTGAAGGACGTGTTGTACGTCTACGTCTAAAACATGAATACAAACGTAAACATTATTAAGGTACAAAGTGTACAACAAACGAAATTATAGGGCGCTTTAATTAAAAGACGGTTGGTGTCGGACTGCAACCGTGCCGCAGCCAATGATATTTTTTTTGTTTATAATATCATTTGCCGCTGCGGTGCGGATGTCGTGCTGCGGACGGGGGAGGTTGTGTTTTTTTATACAGTTGACGAGACGAGAGAGCAGTGCGTAGTCTATACTGCCGCCGTGCGTGCACGGTACAGACAACACAAGCCGCCCGACTGCAGTCCGACACCAACAGTTTAAATTTAAAGCGCCCTTAGACTCTACAATAGGTGTTGCATTGCAGGTACCTACTTACTTTCTTACATTCTACGACAACGCACCCGTGTGCTGCCGTGAGTCGGAGTGACTATAACCCATTGTCTATTTTGTCTAATAACTGTCTAAACTATAACAATTTTCAATAATTAAAATTCACAAAAAAGAGCACATGACACTTAACAAATAACAACAAAGTGACAATTGACAAATACTGTGACATTTGCTAGTGTTGCAAGGAAAGAAACTTTTATGTCCATTTATAAGGTATTTTGTACTTCAAACGATAAAGGAATATAATTTCAATGTAAAATAGGTGTTGCAATTATAGTTTTATGTAATTTATTTATATTTTTATATTTTTCAATATTTATTAGGATAAAATCATCTTTACCAATCTTCCTTAAAATTTTGGGAGATTTTACAACAGGCATCATTTCCCTTTAAGAATACTGCACTATGAATACCGTTTTTCGGAAGCTTACCGATCGCTATCTCATGTCGAGACTGCAGCCCCAGCACAGTTCAGTCTCAGTGTCGAGAAAACAACTATCAGTGTCGAGACATCAGTTATCAGTGTCGAGACATCAACTATCAGTTTCGAGACATCAATTACCAGTGTCGAGACCATCACCTGTCAGTATAGAGACATCAACTATCAGTGTCGAGACATCAACTATCAGTGTCTAGACATCAGTTATCAGTGTCGGGACATCAACTACCAGTGTCGAGACATCAGTTATCAGTGTCCAGACATCAGCACAGTTCAGTCTCAGTGTCGAGACATCAACTATCAGTGTCGAGACATCAGTTATCAGTGTCGAGACATAAACTATCAGTGTCGAGACATCAACTACCAATGTCGAGACATCAACTATCAGTGTCGAGACATTAGTTATCAGTGTCGAGACATCAACTATTAGTTTCGAGACATAAACTACCAGTTTCGAGACATCAACACTGTTCAGTCTCAGTGTCGAGACATCAACTATCAGTGTCGAGACATCAACTATCAGTTTCGAGGCATCAACTATCAGTGTCGAGACACCAGTTATCAGTGTCGAGACATCAACTATCAGTTTCGAGACATCAACTACCAGTGTCGAGACCATCACCTATCATTATAGAGACATCAACTATCAGTTTCCAGACATCAGTTATCAGTGTCGCAACATCAACTATCAGTTTCGAGGCATCAACTATCGGTGTCGAGACACCAGTTATCAGTGTCGAGACATCAACACAGTTCAGTCTCAGTGCCGAGACAACTACCATCAGTGTCGAGTCATGAACTATCAGTGTCGAGACATCAACTATCAGTGTCGAGACATCAACTATCAGTTTCAAGACATCAACACAGTACAATCACAGTGTCGAGACATCAACTATAAGTGTCGAGACTTAAACTATCAGCGTCGAGATATCGACTATCAGTGTCGAGACATCAGTTATCAGTGTCGAGAAATAAACTATCAGTGCCGAGACATCAACTACAAATGTCGAGACATCAACTATCAGTGTCGAGACATCAGTTATCAGTGTCGAGACATCAACTATCAGTGTCGAGTCATAAACTATCAGTGTCGAGACATCAACTACCAGTGTCGAGACATCAGTTATCAGTGTCGAGACATCAGCACAGTTCAGTCTCAGTGTCGAGAAAACAACTATCAGTGTCGAGACATCAGTTATCAGTGTCGAGACATCAACTATCAGTTTCGAGACATCAATTACCAGTGTCGAGACCATCAACTGTCAGTATAGAGACATCAACTATCAGTGTCGAGACATCAACTATCAGTGTCTAGACATCAGTTATCAGTGTCGGGACATCAACTACCAGTGTCGAGACGTCAGTTATCAGTGTCCAGACATCAGCACAGTTCAGTCTCAGTGTCGAGACATCAACTATCAGTGTCGAGACATCAGTTATCAGTGTCGAGACATAAACTATCAGTGTCGAGACATCAACTACCGATGTCGAGACATCAACTATCAGTGTCGAGACATTAGTTATCAGTGTCGAGACATCAACTATTAGTTTCGAGACAAACTACCAGTTTCGAGACATCAACACTGTTCAGTCTCAGTGTCGAGACATCAACTATCAGTGTCGAGACATCAACTATCAGTTTCGAGGCATCAACTATCAGTGTCGAGACACCAGTTATCAGTGTCGAGACATCAACTATCAGTTTCGAGACATCAACTACCAGTGTCGAGACCATCACCTATCATTATAGAGACATCAACTATCAGTTTCCAGACATCAGTTATCAGTGTCGCAACATCAACTATCAGTTTCGAGGCATCAACTATCAGTGTCGAGACGCCAGTTATCAGTGTCGAGACATCAACACAGTTCAGTCTCAATGCCGAGACAACAACCATCAGTGTCGAGTCATGAACTATCAGTGTCGAGACATCAACTATCAGTGTCGAGACATCAACTATCAGTTTCAAGACATCAACACAGTACAGTCACAGTGTCGAGACATCAACTATAAGTGTCGAGACTTAAACTATCAGCGTCGAGATATCGACTATCAGTGTCGAGACATCAACTATCAGTTACGAGACATCAACACAGTTCAGTCTCAGTGCCGAGACATCAACTATCAGTGTCGAGACATGAACTATCAGTGTCGAGACATCAACTATCAGTTTCGAGGCATCAACACAGTTCCCTCTCAGTGTCGAGACATCAACTGTCAGTGTCGAGAAGTCAACTATCAGTGTCGAGACATCAACTATCAGTTTCGAGACATCTACTCAGTTCAGTCTCAGTGTCGAGACATCAACTGTCAGTGTCGAGACATCAACTATCAGTTTCGAGACACCAACACAGTTCAGTCTCAGTGTCGAGACATCAACTATCAGTGTCGAGACATCAACTATCAGTTTCGAGACATCAACACAGTTCAGTCTCAGTGTCGAGACATCAGCACAGTTCAGTCTCAGTGTCGAGACTACAACTATCAGTGTCGAGACATCAGTTATCAGTGTCGAGACATCAACTATCAGTTTCGAGACATCAATTACCAGTGTCGAGACCATCGCCTATCAGTATAGAGACATCAACTATCAGTGTCTAGGCATCAGTTATCAGTGTCGAGACATCAACTACCAGTGTCGAGACATCAGTTATCAGTGTCGAGACATCAGCACAATTCAGTCTCAGTGTCGAGACATCAACTATCAGTGTCGAGACATCAACTATCAGTGTCGAGAAATAAACTATCAGTGCCGAGACATCAACTACAAATGTCGAGACATCAACTATCAGTGTCGAGACATCAGTTATCAGTGTCGAGGTATCAACTATCGGTGTCGAGACATAAACTATCAGTGTCGAGACATCAACTACCAGTGTCGAGACATCAGTTATCAGTGTCGAGACATCAGCACAGTTCAGTCTCAGTGTCGAGAAAACAACTATCAGTGTCGAGACATCAGCTATCAGTGTCGAGACATCAACTATCAGTTTCGAGACATCAATTACCAGTGTCGAGACCATCACCTGTCAGTATAGAGACATCAACTATCAGTGTCGAGACATCAACTATCAGTGTCTAGACATCAGTTATCAGTGTCGGGACATCAACTACCAGTGTCGAGACATCAGTTATCAGTGTCGAGACATCAACTATCAGTAACGAGACATCAGCACCGTTCAGTCTCAGTGTCGAGTCTACTACTATCAGTGCCTAGACATCAACTATCAGTGTCGAGACATAAACTATCAGTGTCGAGCCATCAACTACCAGTGTCGAGAAATCAGTTATCAGTGTCGAGACATCAACTATCAGTGTCGAGACATCAAATACCTATGTCGAGACATCAACTATCAGTGTCGAGACATTAGTTATCAGTGTCGAGGCATCAACTATTAGTTTCGAGCATAAACTACCAGTTTCGAGACATCAACACTGTTCAGTCTCAGTGTCGAGACATCAACTATCAGTGTCGAGACATCAGCTTTCAGTTTCGAGGCATCAACTATCAGTGTCGAGACACCAGTTATCAGTGTCGAGACATCAACTGTCAGTTTCGAGACATCAACTACCAGTGTCGAGACCATCACCTATCATTATAGAGACATCAACTATCAGTTTCCAGACATCAGTTATCAGTGTCGCAACATCAACTATCAGTTTCGAGGCATCAACTATCAGTGTCGAGACACCAGTTATCAGTGTCGAGACATCAACACAGTTCAGTCTCAGTGCCGAGACAACTACCATCAGTGTCGAGTCATGAACTATCAGTGTCGAGACATCAACTATCAGTGTCGAGACATCAATTATCAGTTTCAAGACATCAACACAGTACAGTCACAGTGTCGAGACATCAACTATAAGTGTCGAGACTTAAACTATCAGCGTCGAGATATCGACTATCAGTGTCGAGACATCAACTATCAGTTACGAGACATCAACACAGTTCAGTCTCAGTGCCGAGACATCAACTATCAGTGTCGAGACATGAACTATCAGTGTCGAGACATCAACTATCAGTTTCGAGGCATCAACTATCAGTTTCGAGACATCAACACAGTTCAGTCTCAGTGTCGAGACATCAACTGTCAGTGTCGAGACATCAACTATCAGTTTCGAGACATCAACACAGTTCAGTCTCAGTGTCGAGACATCAACTATCAGTGTCGAGACATCAACTATCAGTTTCGAGACATCAACACAGTTCAGTCTCAGTGTCGAGACATGAACTATCAGTGTCGAGACATCAACTATCAGTGTCGAGACATCAACTATCAGTGTCGAGACATCAACTATCAGTTTCGAGACATCAACATAGGTCAGTCTCAGTGTCAAGACATTAACTATCAGCGTCGAGACATCAACTATCAGTTTCGAGATATCAACACAGTTCAGTCTCAGTGTCGAGACGGCTGCTATCAGTGTCTAGACATCAACTATCAGTGTCGGGACATCAATTATCGGAGTCGAGACATCAACTATCAATGTCTCAACATAAACTATCAGTGTCGACACGTCAACTATCAGTGTCGAGACAACAACTATCAGTGTCGAGACAACAACTATCAGTGTCGAGACATAAACACAGTGCATACTCAGTGTCGAGACATCAACTATCACTGTCGAGACATCAATTATCAGTATCGAGACAAAAACGATCAATTTCGAGACATCAACACATTTCAATCTCAGTGTCGAGACATCAACTATCAGTGTCGAGACATCAACTATCAGTGTTGAGACATCAACTATCAGTTTCGAGACCTCAACTATCAGTGCCGAGACAACAACTATCAGTGTCGAGACAACAACTATCAGTGTCGAGACATAAACACAGTACAGTCTCAGTGTCGAGACATCAACTATCACTGTCGAGACATCAATTATCAGTATCGAGACAAAAACGATCAATTTCGAGACATCAACACAGTTCAATCTCAGTGTCGAGACATCAACTATCAGTGTCGAGACATCAACTATCAGTGTTGAGACATCAACTATCAGTTTCGAGACCTCAACTATCAGTGCCGAGACAACAACTATCAGTGTCGAGACAACAACTATCAGTGTCGAGACATAAACACAGTACAGTCTCAGTGTCGAGACATCAACTATCACTGTCGAGACATCAATTATCAGTATCGAGACAAAAACGATCAATTTCGAGACATCAATACAGTTCAATCTCAGTGTCGAGACATCAACTATCAGTGTCGAGACATCAACTATCAGTGTCGAGACATCAACTATCAGTGTCGAGACTTCAGCTGTCAGTGTCGAGACGTCAACTATCAGTATCGCGACATCAACTATCAGTGTCGAGACATCAACTATCAGTTACTAGACATCAGCACAGTTCAGTCTCAGTGTCGAGACTACTACTATCAGTGTCGATACTTCAACTATCAGTGTCGCAACATCAACTATCAGTGTCGAGACAAGAACTATCAGTTTCGAGACATCAACTATCAGTGTCGAGACCATCACCTATCATTATAGAGACATCAACTATCAGTTTCCAGACATCAGTTATCAGTGTCGCAACATCAACTATCAGTTTCGAGGCATCAACTATCAGTGTCGAGACACCAGTTATCAGTGTCGAGACATCAACACAGTTCAGTCTCAGTGCCGAGACAACTACCATCAGTGTCGAGTCATGAACTATCAGTGTCGAGACATCAACTATCAGTGTCGAGACATCAATTATCAGTTTCAAGACATCAACACAGTACAGTCACAGTGTCGAGACATCAACTATAAGTGTCGAGACTTAAACTATCAGCGTCGAGATATCGACTATCAGTGTCGAGACATCAACTATCAGTTACGAGACATCAACACAGTTCAGTCTCAGTGCCGAGACATCAACTATCAGTGTCGAGACATGAACTATCAGTGTCGAGACATCAACTATCAGTTTCGAGGCATCAACACAGTTCCCTCTCAGTGTCGAGACATCAACTGTCAGTGTCGAGAAGTCAACTAGCAGTGTCGAGACATCAACTATCAGTTTCGAGACATCTACTCAGTTCAGTCTCAGTGTCGAGACATCAACTGTCAGTGTCGAGACATCAACTATCACTGTCGAGACATCAATTATCAGTATCGAGACAAAAACGATCAATTTCGAGACATCAACACAGCTCAATCTCAGTGTCGAGACATCAACTATCAGTGTCGAGACATCAACTATCAGTGTCGAGACATAAACACAGTTCAGTCTCAGTGTCGAGACATCAACTATCAGTGTCGAGACATCAACTATTAGTTTCGAGGCATCAACACAGTTCAGCCTCAGTGTCACGACGTAAACTATCAGTGTCGAGACTTAAACTGTCAGTGTCGAGAATCGACTATCAGTGTCGAGACATCAACTATAAGTTACGAGACATCAGCACAGTTCAGTCTCAGTATCGAGACATCAACTATCAGTGTCGAGACATCAACTATCAGGTTCGAGACATCTGTTATCAGTGTCGTGACATCAACTATCAGTTACGAGACATCAGCACAGTTCAGTCTCCGTGTCAAGACATCAACGATCAGTTTCGAGACAAGAACTATCAGTTTCGAGACATCAACTATCAGTTACGAGACATCAGCACAGTTCAGTCTCAGTGTCGAGACTACTACTATCAGTGCCTAGACATCAACTATCAGTGTCGGGACATCAACTATCAGTGCCGAGACATCAACTATCAGTGTCGAGACATCAACTATTAGTTTCGAGACATCAACATAGGTCAGTCTCAGTGTCTAGACTTCAACTATCAGTGTCGAGACATCAACTGTCAGTGTCGAGACATCAACTATCAGTTACGAGACATCAACACAGTTCGGTGTCAGTAACGAGACATAAACAATCAATTTCGAGACATCAACACAGTTCAGTCTCAGTGTCGAGACATCAACTATCAGTGTCGAGACAACAAGTATCAGTGTCGAGACATAAACACAGTTCAGTCTCAGTGTCAAGACATCAACTATCAGTTTCGAGATATAAACACCGTTCTGTCTCAGTGTCGAGACTACTACTATCAGTGCCTAGACATCAACTATCAGTAACGAGACATCATCTATCAGTGTCGAGACATCAACTACCAGTTTCGAGACCTCAACTGTCAGTGTCGAGACATCAACTATCAGTGTCGAGACTTCAACTATCAGTGTCGAGACATAAACAGTCAGTGTCGAGACATCAACTATCAGTGTCGAGACATCAACTATTAGTTTCGAGACATCAACACAGTTCAGCCTCAGTGTCACGACGTCAACTATCAGTGTCGAGACTTAAACTGTCAGTGTCGAGAATCGACTATCAGTGTCGAGAATTCAACTATAAGTTACGAGACATCAGCACGATTCAGTCTCAGTATCGAGACATCAACTATCAGTGTCGAGACATCAACTATCAGGTTCGAGACATCAGTTATCAGTGTCGAGACATCAACTATCAGTTACGAGACATCAGCACAGTTCAGTCTCAGTGTCGAGACATCAACTATCAGTTTCGAGATATAAACACCGTTCAGTCTCAGTGTCGAGACTACTACTATCAGTGCCTAGACATCAAGTATCAGTAACGAGACATCAACTATCAGTGTCGAGACATCAACTACCAGTTTCGAGACCTCAACTGTCAGTGTCGAGACATCAACTATCAGTGTCGAGACTTAAACTATCTGTGTCGAGACATCAACTATCACTGTTGAGACATCAACTATCAGTTACGAGACATCAGCACAGTTCAGTCTCAGGGTCGAGACATCAACTGTCAGTGTCGAGACATCAACTATCAGTTTCGAGACATCAACACAGTTCGGTCTCAGTATCGAGACATAAACAATCAATTTCGAGACATCAACACAGTTCAGTCTCAGTGTCGAGACATCAACTATCAGTGTCGAGACAACAAGTATCAGTGTCGAGACATAAACACAGTTCAGTCTCAGTGTCGAAACATCAACTGTCAGTGTCGAGACATCAACTATCAGTTTCGAGACATCAACACAGTTCAGCCTTAGTGTCGCAACATCAACTATCAGTGTCGAGACTTAAACTATCAGCGTCGAGATATTGACTATCAGTGTCGAGACATCAACTATCAGTTACGAGACATCAACACAGTTCAGTCTCAGTGCCGAGACATCAACTGTCAGTGTCGAGAAGTCAACTATCAGTGTCGAGACATCAACTATCAGTTTCGAGACATCAACTCAGTTCAGTCTCAGTGTCGAGACATCAACTGTCAGTGTCGAGACATCAACTATCAGTTTCGAGACATCAACACAGTTCAGTCTCACTGTCGAGACATCAACTATCAGTGTCGAGACATCAACTATCAGTTTCGAGACATCAACACAGTTCAGTCTCAGTGTCGAGACATAAACTATCAGTGTCGAAACATGAACTATCAGTATCGAGACATCAACTATTTATGTGGTGACAAATATTTATGTGATGAACATAAGTGTTTGTGTTGGTCTGGGTGTTTCTTATGTATTATAAGTATGTATTTACAAAAAAAAAGTATATAAGTATTATATCCTTTGTCTAGTACCCATAATACAAGCTCTGCTTAGTTTGGGACTAGATGGTGCTGTGTAGAAAATGTCCCAAAATATTTAAAAAAAAAATTAAAAAAAAAAAAAACTATCTGTGTCGAGACATCAACTATCAGTGTCGAGACATCAACTACCAGTGTTGAGACATCAACACAGTTCAGTCTCAGTGTCGAGACATGAACTATCAGTGTCGAGACATCAACTATCGGTGTCGAGACATCAGCTATCGGTGTCGAGACATCAACTATCCGTGTCGAGACATCAACTATCAGTATCGAGACTTCAACTATCAGTGTCGAGACATGAACTATCAGTGTCGAGACATCAACTATCAGTGTCGAGACACCATCTATCAGTGTCGAGACATCAACTATCAGTGTCGGGACATCAATTATCGGAGTCGAGACAGCAACTTTCAATGTCTCAACATAAACTATCAGTGTCGACACGTCAACTATCAGTGTCGAGACAACAACTATCAGTGTCGAGACATAAACACAGTACAGTCTCAGTGTCGAGACATCAACTATCACTGTCGAGACATCAATTATCAGTATCGAGACAAAAACGATCAATTTCGAGACATCAACACAGTTCAATCTCAGTGTTGAGACATCAACTATCAGTGTCGAGACATCAACTATCAGTGTCGAGACATCAACTATCAGTGTCGAGACATCAACACAGTTCAGTCTCAGTGCCGAGACATCAACTATCAGTGTCGAGACATGAACTATCAGTGTCGAGACATCAACTATCAGTTTCGAGGCATCAACACAGTTCCCTCTCAGTGTCGAGACATCAACTGTCAGTGTCGAGAAGTCAACTATCAGTGTCGAGACATCAACTATCAGTTTCGAGACATCTACTCAGTTCAGTCTCAGTGTCGAGACATCAACTGTCAGTGTCGAGACATCAACTATCAGTTTCGAGACACCAACACAGTTCAGTCTCAGTGTCGAGACATCAACTATCAGTGTCGAGACATCAACTATCAGTTTCGAGACATCAACACAGTTCAGTCTCAGTGTCGAGACATCAGCACAGTTCAGTCTCAGTGTCGAGACTACAACTATCAGTGTCGAGACATCAGTTATCAGTGTCGAGACATCAACTATCAGTTTCGAGACATCAATTACCAGTGTCGAGACCATCGCCTATCAGTATAGAGACATCAACTATCAGTGTCTAGGCATCAGTTATCAGTGTCGAGACATCAACTACCAGTGTCGAGACATCAGTTATCAGTGTCGAGACATCAGCACAATTCAGTCTCAGTGTCGAGACATCAACTATCAGTGTCGAGACATCAACTATCAGTGTCGAGAAATAAACTATCAGTGCCGAGACATCAACTACAAATGTCGAGACATCAACTATCAGTGTCGAGACATCAGTTATCAGTGTCGAGGTATCAACTATCGGTGTCGAGACATAAACTATCAGTGTCGAGACATCAACTACCAGTGTCGAGACATCAGTTATCAGTGTCGAGACATCAGCACAGTTCAGTCTCAGTGTCGAGAAAACAACTATCAGTGTCGAGACATCAGCTATCAGTGTCGAGACATCAACTATCAGTTTCGAGACATCAATTACCAGTGTCGAGACCATCACCTGTCAGTATAGAGACATCAACTATCAGTGTCGAGACATCAACTATCAGTGTCTAGACATCAGTTATCAGTGTCGGGACATCAACTACCAGTGTCGAGACATCAGTTATCAGTGTCGAGACATCAACTATCAGTAACGAGACATCAGCACCGTTCAGTCTCAGTGTCGAGTCTACTACTATCAGTGCCTAGACATCAACTATCAGTGTCGAGACATAAACTATCAGTGTCGAGCCATCAACTACCAGTGTCGAGAAATCAGTTATCAGTGTCGAGACATCAACTATCAGTGTCGAGACATCAAATACCTATGTCGAGACATCAACTATCAGTGTCGAGACATTAGTTATCAGTGTCGAGGCATCAACTATTAGTTTCGAGCATAAACTACCAGTTTCGAGACATCAACACTGTTCAGTCTCAGTGTCGAGACATCAACTATCAGTGTCGAGACATCAGCTTTCAGTTTCGAGGCATCAACTATCAGTGTCGAGACACCAGTTATCAGTGTCGAGACATCAACTGTCAGTTTCGAGACATCAACTACCAGTGTCGAGACCATCACCTATCATTATAGAGACATCAACTATCAGTTTCCAGACATCAGTTATCAGTGTCGCAACATCAACTATCAGTTTCGAGGCATCAACTATCAGTGTCGAGACACCAGTTATCAGTGTCGAGACATCAACACAGTTCAGTCTCAGTGCCGAGACAACTACCATCAGTGTCGAGTCATGAACTATCAGTGTCGAGACATCAACTATCAGTGTCGAGACATCAATTATCAGTTTCAAGACATCAACACAGTACAGTCACAGTGTCGAGACATCAACTATAAGTGTCGAGACTTAAACTATCAGCGTCGAGATATCGACTATCAGTGTCGAGACATCAACTATCAGTTACGAGACATCAACACAGTTCAGTCTCAGTGCCGAGACATCAACTATCAGTGTCGAGACATGAACTATCAGTGTCGAGACATCAACTATCAGTTTCGAGGCATCAACTATCAGTTTCGAGACATCAACACAGTTCAGTCTCAGTGTCGAGACATCAACTGTCAGTGTCGAGACATCAACTATCAGTTTCGAGACATCAACACAGTTCAGTCTCAGTGTCGAGACATCAACTATCAGTGTCGAGACATCAACTATCAGTTTCGAGACATCAACACAGTTCAGTCTCAGTGTCGAGACATGAACTATCAGTGTCGAGACATCAACTATCAGTGTCGAGACATCAACTATCAGTGTCGAGACATCAACTATCAGTTTCGAGACATCAACATAGGTCAGTCTCAGTGTCAAGACATTAACTATCAGCGTCGAGACATCAACTATCAGTTTCGAGATATCAACACAGTTCAGTCTCAGTGTCGAGACGGCTGCTATCAGTGTCTAGACATCAACTATCAGTGTCGGGACATCAATTATCGGAGTCGAGACATCAACTATCAATGTCTCAACATAAACTATCAGTGTCGACACGTCAACTATCAGTGTCGAGACAACAACTATCAGTGTCGAGACAACAACTATCAGTGTCGAGACATAAACACAGTGCATACTCAGTGTCGAGACATCAACTATCACTGTCGAGACATCAATTATCAGTATCGAGACAAAAACGATCAATTTCGAGACATCAACACATTTCAATCTCAGTGTCGAGACATCAACTATCAGTGTCGAGACATCAACTATCAGTGTTGAGACATCAACTATCAGTTTCGAGACCTCAACTATCAGTGCCGAGACAACAACTATCAGTGTCGAGACAACAACTATCAGTGTCGAGACATAAACACAGTACAGTCTCAGTGTCGAGACATCAACTATCACTGTCGAGACATCAATTATCAGTATCGAGACAAAAACGATCAATTTCGAGACATCAACACAGTTCAATCTCAGTGTCGAGACATCAACTATCAGTGTCGAGACATCAACTATCAGTGTTGAGACATCAACTATCAGTTTCGAGACCTCAACTATCAGTGCCGAGACAACAACTATCAGTGTCGAGACAACAACTATCAGTGTCGAGACATAAACACAGTACAGTCTCAGTGTCGAGACATCAACTATCACTGTCGAGACATCAATTATCAGTATCGAGACAAAAACGATCAATTTCGAGACATCAATACAGTTCAATCTCAGTGTCGAGACATCAACTATCAGTGTCGAGACATCAACTATCAGTGTCGAGACATCAACTATCAGTGTCGAGACTTCAGCTGTCAGTGTCGAGACGTCAACTATCAGTATCGCGACATCAACTATCAGTGTCGAGACATCAACTATCAGTTACTAGACATCAGCACAGTTCAGTCTCAGTGTCGAGACTACTACTATCAGTGTCGATACTTCAACTATCAGTGTCGCAACATCAACTATCAGTGTCGAGACAAGAACTATCAGTTTCGAGACATCAACTATCAGTGTCGAGACCATCACCTATCATTATAGAGACATCAACTATCAGTTTCCAGACATCAGTTATCAGTGTCGCAACATCAACTATCAGTTTCGAGGCATCAACTATCAGTGTCGAGACACCAGTTATCAGTGTCGAGACATCAACACAGTTCAGTCTCAGTGCCGAGACAACTACCATCAGTGTCGAGTCATGAACTATCAGTGTCGAGACATCAACTATCAGTGTCGAGACATCAATTATCAGTTTCAAGACATCAACACAGTACAGTCACAGTGTCGAGACATCAACTATAAGTGTCGAGACTTAAACTATCAGCGTCGAGATATCGACTATCAGTGTCGAGACATCAACTATCAGTTACGAGACATCAACACAGTTCAGTCTCAGTGCCGAGACATCAACTATCAGTGTCGAGACATGAACTATCAGTGTCGAGACATCAACTATCAGTTTCGAGGCATCAACACAGTTCCCTCTCAGTGTCGAGACATCAACTGTCAGTGTCGAGAAGTCAACTAGCAGTGTCGAGACATCAACTATCAGTTTCGAGACATCTACTCAGTTCAGTCTCAGTGTCGAGACATCAACTGTCAGTGTCGAGACATCAACTATCACTGTCGAGACATCAATTATCAGTATCGAGACAAAAACGATCAATTTCGAGACATCAACACAGCTCAATCTCAGTGTCGAGACATCAACTATCAGTGTCGAGACATCAACTATCAGTGTCGAGACATAAACACAGTTCAGTCTCAGTGTCGAGACATCAACTATCAGTGTCGAGACATCAACTATTAGTTTCGAGGCATCAACACAGTTCAGCCTCAGTGTCACGACGTAAACTATCAGTGTCGAGACTTAAACTGTCAGTGTCGAGAATCGACTATCAGTGTCGAGACATCAACTATAAGTTACGAGACATCAGCACAGTTCAGTCTCAGTATCGAGACATCAACTATCAGTGTCGAGACATCAACTATCAGGTTCGAGACATCTGTTATCAGTGTCGTGACATCAACTATCAGTTACGAGACATCAGCACAGTTCAGTCTCCGTGTCAAGACATCAACGATCAGTTTCGAGACAAGAACTATCAGTTTCGAGACATCAACTATCAGTTACGAGACATCAGCACAGTTCAGTCTCAGTGTCGAGACTACTACTATCAGTGCCTAGACATCAACTATCAGTGTCGGGACATCAACTATCAGTGCCGAGACATCAACTATCAGTGTCGAGACATCAACTATTAGTTTCGAGACATCAACATAGGTCAGTCTCAGTGTCTAGACTTCAACTATCAGTGTCGAGACATCAACTGTCAGTGTCGAGACATCAACTATCAGTTACGAGACATCAACACAGTTCGGTGTCAGTAACGAGACATAAACAATCAATTTCGAGACATCAACACAGTTCAGTCTCAGTGTCGAGACATCAACTATCAGTGTCGAGACAACAAGTATCAGTGTCGAGACATAAACACAGTTCAGTCTCAGTGTCAAGACATCAACTATCAGTTTCGAGATATAAACACCGTTCTGTCTCAGTGTCGAGACTACTACTATCAGTGCCTAGACATCAACTATCAGTAACGAGACATCATCTATCAGTGTCGAGACATCAACTACCAGTTTCGAGACCTCAACTGTCAGTGTCGAGACATCAACTATCAGTGTCGAGACTTCAACTATCAGTGTCGAGACATAAACAGTCAGTGTCGAGACATCAACTATCAGTGTCGAGACATCAACTATTAGTTTCGAGACATCAACACAGTTCAGCCTCAGTGTCACGACGTCAACTATCAGTGTCGAGACTTAAACTGTCAGTGTCGAGAATCGACTATCAGTGTCGAGAATTCAACTATAAGTTACGAGACATCAGCACGATTCAGTCTCAGTATCGAGACATCAACTATCAGTGTCGAGACATCAACTATCAGGTTCGAGACATCAGTTATCAGTGTCGAGACATCAACTATCAGTTACGAGACATCAGCACAGTTCAGTCTCAGTGTCGAGACATCAACTATCAGTTTCGAGATATAAACACCGTTCAGTCTCAGTGTCGAGACTACTACTATCAGTGCCTAGACATCAAGTATCAGTAACGAGACATCAACTATCAGTGTCGAGACATCAACTACCAGTTTCGAGACCTCAACTGTCAGTGTCGAGACATCAACTATCAGTGTCGAGACTTAAACTATCTGTGTCGAGACATCAACTATCACTGTTGAGACATCAACTATCAGTTACGAGACATCAGCACAGTTCAGTCTCAGGGTCGAGACATCAACTGTCAGTGTCGAGACATCAACTATCAGTTTCGAGACATCAACACAGTTCGGTCTCAGTATCGAGACATAAACAATCAATTTCGAGACATCAACACAGTTCAGTCTCAGTGTCGAGACATCAACTATCAGTGTCGAGACAACAAGTATCAGTGTCGAGACATAAACACAGTTCAGTCTCAGTGTCGAAACATCAACTGTCAGTGTCGAGACATCAACTATCAGTTTCGAGACATCAACACAGTTCAGCCTTAGTGTCGCAACATCAACTATCAGTGTCGAGACTTAAACTATCAGCGTCGAGATATTGACTATCAGTGTCGAGACATCAACTATCAGTTACGAGACATCAACACAGTTCAGTCTCAGTGCCGAGACATCAACTGTCAGTGTCGAGAAGTCAACTATCAGTGTCGAGACATCAACTATCAGTTTCGAGACATCAACTCAGTTCAGTCTCAGTGTCGAGACATCAACTGTCAGTGTCGAGACATCAACTATCAGTTTCGAGACATCAACACAGTTCAGTCTCACTGTCGAGACATCAACTATCAGTGTCGAGACATCAACTATCAGTTTCGAGACATCAACACAGTTCAGTCTCAGTGTCGAGACATAAACTATCAGTGTCGAAACATGAACTATCAGTATCGAGACATCAACTATTTATGTGGTGACAAATATTTATGTGATGAACATAAGTGTTTGTGTTGGTCTGGGTGTTTCTTATGTATTATAAGTATGTATTTACAAAAAAAAAGTATATAAGTATTATATCCTTTGTCTAGTACCCATAATACAAGCTCTGCTTAGTTTGGGACTAGATGGTGCTGTGTAGAAAATGTCCCAAAATATTTAAAAAAAAAATTAAAAAAAAAAAAAACTATCTGTGTCGAGACATCAACTATCAGTGTCGAGACATCAACTACCAGTGTTGAGACATCAACACAGTTCAGTCTCAGTGTCGAGACATGAACTATCAGTGTCGAGACATCAACTATCGGTGTCGAGACATCAGCTATCGGTGTCGAGACATCAACTATCCGTGTCGAGACATCAACTATCAGTATCGAGACTTCAACTATCAGTGTCGAGACATGAACTATCAGTGTCGAGACATCAACTATCAGTGTCGAGACACCATCTATCAGTGTCGAGACATCAACTATCAGTGTCGGGACATCAATTATCGGAGTCGAGACAGCAACTTTCAATGTCTCAACATAAACTATCAGTGTCGACACGTCAACTATCAGTGTCGAGACAACAACTATCAGTGTCGAGACATAAACACAGTACAGTCTCAGTGTCGAGACATCAACTATCACTGTCGAGACATCAATTATCAGTATCGAGACAAAAACGATCAATTTCGAGACATCAACACAGTTCAATCTCAGTGTTGAGACATCAACTATCAGTGTCGAGACATCAACTATCAGTGTCGAGACATCAACTATCAGTGTCGAGACATAAACACAGTTCAGTCTCAGTGTCGAGACATCAACTATCAGTGTCGAGACATCAACTATTAGTTTCGAGACCTCAACACAGTTCAGCCTCAGTGTCACGACGTCAACTATCAGTGTCGAGACTTAAACTGTCAGTGTCGAGAATCGACTATCAGTGTCGAGACATCAACTATAAGTTACCAGACATCAGCACAGTTCAGTCTCAGTATCGAGACATCAACTATCAGTGTCGAGACATAAACTATCAGGTTCGAGACATCAGTTATCAGTGTCGAGACATCAATTATCAGTTACGAGACATCAGCACAGTTCAGTCTCAGTGTCGAGACATCAACTATCAGTTTCGAGATATAAACACCGTTCTGTCTCGGTGTCGAGACTACTACTATCAGTGCCTAGACATCAACTATCAGTAACGAGACATCAACTATCAGTGTCGAGACATCAACTACCAGTTTCGAGACCTCAACTGTCAGTGTCGAGACATCAACTATCAGTGTCGAGACTTCAACTATCAGTGTCGAGACATAAACAGTCAGTGTCGAGACATCAACTATCAGTGTCGAGACATCAACTATTAGTTTCGAGACATCAACACAGTTCAGCCTCAGTGTCACGACGTCAACTATCAGTGTCGACACTTAAACTGTCAGTGTCGAGAACCGACTATCAGTGTCGAGACATCAACTATAAGTTACGAGACATCAGCACGATTCAGTCTCAGTATCGAGACATCAACTATCAGTGTCGAGACATCAACTAACAGGTTCGAGACATCAGTTATCAGTGTCGAGACATCAACTATCAGTTACGAGACATCAGCACAGTTCAGTCTCAGTGTCGAGACATCAACTATCAGTTTCGAGATATAAACACCGTTCAGTCTCAGTGTCGAGACTACTACTATCAGTGCCTAGACATCAACTATCAGTAACGAGACATCAACTATCAGTGTCGAGACATCAACTACCAGTTTCGAGACCTCAACTGTCAGTGTCGAGACATCAACTATCAGTGTCGAGACTTAAACTATCAGTGTCGAGACATCAACTATCACTGTTGAGACATCAATTATCAGTATCGAGACAAAAACGATCAATTTCGAGACATCAACACAGTTCAATCTCAGTGACGAGACATCAACTATCAGTGTCGAGACATCAACTATCAGTGTCGAGACATAAACACAGTTCAGTCTCAGTGTCGAGACATCAACTATCAGTGTCGAGACATCAACTATCAGTTTCGAGACATCAACACAGTTCAGCCTTAGTGTCGCAACATCAACTATCAGTGTCGAGACTTAAACTATCAGCGTCGAGATATCGACTATCAGTGTCGAGACATCAACTATCAGTTACGAGACATCAACACAGTTCAGTCTCAGTGCCGAGACATCAACTGTCAGTGTCGAGAAGTCAACTATCAGTGTCGAGACATCAACTATCAGTTTCGAGACATCAACTCAGTTCAGTCTCAGTGTCGAGACATCAACTGTCAGTGTCGAGACATCAACTATCAGTTTCGAGACATCAACACAGTTCAGTCTCACTGTCGAGACATCAACTATCAGTGTCGAGACATCAACTATCAGTTTCGAGACATCAACACAGTTCAGTCTCAGTGTCGAGACATAAACTATCAGTGTCGAAACATGAACTATCAGTATCGAGACATCAACTATTTATGTGGTGACAAATATTTATGTGATGAACATAAGTGTTTGTGTTGGTCTGGGTGTTTCTTATGTATTATAAGTATGTATTTACAAAAAAAAAGTATATAAGTATTATATCCTTTGTCTAGTACCCATAATACAAGCTCTGCTTAGTTTGGGACTAGATGGTGCTGTGTAGAAAATGTCCCAAAATATTTAAAAAAAAAATTAAAAAAAAAAAAAACTATCTGTGTCGAGACATCAACTATCAGTGTCGAGACATCAACTACCAGTGTTGAGACATCAACACAGTTCAGTCTCAGTGTCGAGACATGAACTATCAGTGTCGAGACATCAACTATCGGTGTCGAGACATCAGCTATCGGTGTCGAGACATCAACTATCCGTGTCGAGACATCAACTATCAGTATCGAGACTTCAACTATCAGTGTCGAGACATGAACTATCAGTGTCGAGACATCAACTATCAGTGTCGAGACACCATCTATCAGTGTCGAGACATCAACTATCAGTGTCGGGACATCAATTATCGGAGTCGAGACAGCAACTTTCAATGTCTCAACATAAACTATCAGTGTCGACACGTCAACTATCAGTGTCGAGACAACAACTATCAGTGTCGAGACATAAACACAGTACAGTCTCAGTGTCGAGACATCAACTATCACTGTCGAGACATCAATTATCAGTATCGAGACAAAAACGATCAATTTCGAGACATCAACACAGTTCAATCTCAGTGTTGAGACATCAACTATCAGTGTCGAGACATCAACTATCAGTGTCGAGACATCAACTATCAGTGTCGAGACATAAACACAGTTCAGTCTCAGTGTCGAGACATCAACTATCAGTGTCGAGACATCAACTATTAGTTTCGAGACCTCAACACAGTTCAGCCTCAGTGTCACGACGTCAACTATCAGTGTCGAGACTTAAACTGTCAGTGTCGAGAATCGACTATCAGTGTCGAGACATCAACTATAAGTTACCAGACATCAGCACAGTTCAGTCTCAGTATCGAGACATCAACTATCAGTGTCGAGACATAAACTATCAGGTTCGAGACATCAGTTATCAGTGTCGAGACATCAATTATCAGTTACGAGACATCAGCACAGTTCAGTCTCAGTGTCGAGACATCAACTATCAGTTTCGAGATATAAACACCGTTCTGTCTCAGTGTCGAGACTACTACTATCAGTGCCTAGACATCAACTATCAGTAACGAGACATCAACTATCAGTGTCGAGACATCAACTACCAGTTTCGAGACCTCAACTGTCAGTGTCGAGACATCAACTATCAGTGTCGAGACTTCAACTATCAGTGTCGAGACATAAACAGTCAGTGTCGAGACATCAACTATCAGTGTCGAGACATCAACTATTAGTTTCGAGACATCAACACAGTTCAGCCTCAGTGTCACGACGTCAACTATCAGTGTCGACACTTAAACTGTCAGTGTCGAGAACCGACTATCAGTGTCGAGACATCAACTATAAGTTACGAGACATCAGCACGATTCAGTCTCAGTATCGAGACATCAACTATCAGTGTCGAGACATCAACTAACAGGTTCGAGACATCAGTTATCAGTGTCGAGACATCAACTATCAGTTACGAGACATCAGCACAGTTCAGTCTCAGTGTCGAGACATCAACTATCAGTTTCGAGATATAAACACCGTTCAGTCTCAGTGTCGAGACTACTACTATCAGTGCCTAGACATCAACTATCAGTAACGAGACATCAACTATCAGTGTCGAGACATCAACTACCAGTTTCGAGACCTCAACTGTCAGTGTCGAGACATCAACTATCAGTGTCGAGACTTAAACTATCAGTGTCGAGACATCAACTATCACTGTTGAGACATCAATTATCAGTATCGAGACAAAAACGATCAATTTCGAGACATCAACACAGTTCAATCTCAGTGACGAGACATCAACTATCAGTGTCGAGACATCAACTATCAGTGTCGAGACATAAACACAGTTCAGTCTCAGTGTCGAGACATCAACTATCAGTGTCGAGACATCAACTATTAGTTTCGAGACATCAACACAGTTCAGCCTCAGTGTCACGACGTCAACTATCAGTGTCGACACTTAAACTGTCAGTGTCGAGAACCGACTATCAGTGTCGAGACATCAACTTTAAGTTACGAGACATCAGCACAGTTCAGTCTCAGTATCGAGACATCAACTATCAGTGTCGAGACATCAACTATCAGGTTCGAGACATCAGTTATCAGTGTCGAGACATCAACTATCAATTACGAGACATCAGCACAGTTCAGTCTCAGTGTCGAGACATCAACTATCAGTTTCGAGATATAAACACCGTTCAGTCTCAGTGTCGAGACTAGTACTATCAGTGCCTAGACATCAACTATCAGTAACGAGACATCAACTACCAGTTGTCAAGGCGACGTCATAAACTTCAAGAGAGAAAAATATAATTATATTAAAAATTATTACAAATAATGGATAACATTCACTTTTGGGATTCGAGTGGAAGTGATATAGGAGAAGAAGAGTTGGTGCAGGAGCGTGAACAACTAGTTAAAGATAAGAAAAAGAAGGAAGCAGAAAAAATGGCAGAGAAAAGAGGACGATCAGATAGTGAAGAAATATTAAAAGATGATGAGGGATTTATCACAGTCCGCGATAAAAAACGGATGGCGAGAATTTCTGGAAAGATGTTAAATAACCTTGAGAACAACGTGAGTACAAGTACATCTGTAAATGATAAAATAATAGTATGCATAACATCAAAGGAGATTTTGCCTAAACCTTTTGGCATGGCTAAATTGCTAAAATCTGAAAATATTGAGGGTATTCTTAAAATACAATATAAAAACTCCTTTAAGATTTCCATACAATTTGAAAATAGAAAGGACGCAGAGAATTTGATCAGTTGCAGTAAGTTTCAAAGTCTGGATTATAGATGTCAATTTATAGATGAAATAAATCTGTCATACGGTGTAGTGAAACAAATTGATTTAGAAATTGAAGAGAGGGAATTTTTAGAGAGCATAGAGTGTGAAAAGGAAGTCGTGTCTGTCAAGAGATTAAAAAGACAATCAGAGAGTGGAGAATGGATACAAAGCGAGACTATCCGCATTTGTTTTAAAAGTTCTACCTTACCTCCATATACTAATATACGGGTGCAGGTTTAAGGTGGATCCATACACATTTCCCGTAAGTCAATGTTCGGGATGTTGGAGATTTGGACATCTGATTAAGACGTGTCCAACGAAGAAGATAGTGTGTCCAAAATGCGGGGGAAATCACATCAACTGTGAAACTGAATCCTTTAAATGCGTAAATTGTAAAGGCCCACACATGTCATTGAATAAATCGTGTCCCATCTTTATTAAAGAAAAAGCCATCCGACAAATCATGTGTGAAGAAAATTGTACCTATAGAAAAGCATTAATGTTGTATCTCAACAAAAGTAAACTTCAACAGAATAAAGAAAGGATTATCATAGAAAATAACTTAACTCAAACTTGTCAAATCCCACTTTCCCTAAACAAAGAAAAGACCTACAGAGATGTCTTGCTATCACAATATCATTCAGAATGGAATTCAGTACCACAAAGGTCTCATGCCGACGAGGCAGTTCGAGACATTACTATGGAGGAACCTGAAAACTCGCAATTGTCTGCAAAACCGAAGAAAATAATTAATATACAAAAGAGACAGTGTGAAAAGGATGAGGTCTTTGAGACGGGGCAAAAGAGAAGCGAATGTAATGAAAGTGCGGATGACCAACAGAAGGACACATATAGAAATATATTTTATTTAAAAAGGCTATTGGATAAACTGAAAGAAATTTACTTCTCCAAGTCAAGTATTAGTGTTAAAATCAAGTTAGTAACTGATATTATTATTGAAGAAATTATTCGATTTGTTTTAAGCTTTGTAAAAGAGTGGAATTTGCTACAGAAAGTACTTAGCCTTTTCAACAATGGCTCCTAACAATTTAAAGGAATTCGATCTTAATATACTGCAATGGAATTCGCAGTCGAATATACGAGTATTTAATAGTAATTTAGCCAAACCAATGTTGGTAGAGGCTGCATTAGTTTATTAATTAGTTACCTTGTAATGTATTTATGTTTTGATCAGGTTACGATGGAACTGGCGTAACATATTGTTAAAAGTTCCTAAATAATAAAGATTAAAAAAAAAAAAAAAAAACAGTGTCGAGACATCAACTACCAGTTTCGAGACCTCAACTGTCAGTGTTGAGACATCAACTATCAGTGTCGAGACTTCAACTGTCAGTGTCGAGACATAAACAGTCAGTGTCGAGACATCAACTATCAGTGTCGAGACATCAACTATTAGTTTCGAGATATCAACACAGTTCAGCCTCAGTGTCACGACGTCAACTATCAGTGTCGAGACTTAAACTATCAGTGTCGAGACGTCGACTATCAGTGTCGAGACATCAACTATCAGTTACGAGACATCAGCACAGTTCAGTCTCAGTATCGAGACATCAACAATCAGTGTCGAGACATCAACTATCAGTGTCGAGACATCAACTGTCAGCGTCGAGACATTGACTTTCAGTCTCGAGACTTCAACTGTCAGTGTCGAGGCGTCAACCGCGACATCAACTATCAGTGTTGAGACATCAACTATCAGTTTCGAGACCTCAACTATCAGTGTCGAGACATCAGTTATCAGTGTCGAGACATCAACTATCAGTTACTAGACATCAGCACAGTTCAGTCTCAGTGTCGAGACTACTACTATCAGTGTCGATACGTCAACTATCAGTGTCGCGACATCAACTATCAGAGTCGAGACAAGAACTATCAGTTTCGAGACATCAACTATCAGTTACGAGACATCAGCACAGTTTAGTCTCAGTGTCGAGACTACTACTATCAGTGCCTAGATATCAACTATCAGTGTCGAGACATCAACTATCAGTGCCGAGACATCAACTATCAGTGTCGAGACATCAACTATTAGTTTCGAGACATCAACATAGGTCAGTCTCAGTGTCTAGACTTCAACTATCAGTGTCGAGACATCAACTGTCAGTGTCGAGACATTAACTATCAGTTACGAGACATCAGCACAGTTCAGTCTCAGTGTCGAGACTACTACTATCAGTGCCTAGACATCAACTATCAGTGTCGAGACTTCAACTATCAGTGCCGAGACATTAACTATCAGTGTCGAGACATCAACTATCAGTTTCGAGACATCAACATAGGTCAGTCTCAGTGTCAAGACATCAACTATCAGCGTCGAGACATCAACTATCAGTTTCGAGATATCAACACAGTTCAGTCTCAGTGTCGAGACGGCTGCTATCAGTGTCTCGACATAAACTATCAGTGTCGAGACGTCAACTATCAGTGTAGAGACTTCAAGAAGCAGTGTCGAAACATCGATTATCAGTGTTGCGACGTCAACTAACAGTGTCTCGGCATCAGCACATTTCAGTCTCAGTGTCGAGACATCAACTATCAGTGTCGAGATGTCAACTGTCAGTGTCGAGACGTCAACTATCAGTGTCGGAACATCGATTATCAGTGTCGAGACATCAACTACCAGTGTCGAGATATCAACTACCATTGTCGAGACGTCAACTATCAGTGTCGAGACATCTACCATCAGTGTCGAGACATCTACTATCAGTGTCGAGTCATCTACTATCAGTGTCGAGTCATCAACTATCATTGTCGAGACATCGACTGTCAGTGTCTCGACATCAACACAGTTCAGTCTCAGTGTCGAGACATCAACTATCAGTGTCGAGACGTCAACTATCAGTGTCGAGACATCAACTGTCTATGTCGAGACATCAACTTTCAGTGTCGCGACAACAACTATCAGTGTCGAGGCATTCACTAAGTACTAATAATAACAAAATAAAATATATACTTACATTTTACGTAAATACAAATCACTCTACATAATAGCACTCTACTAAATACTTGCCACGCTACTAAATATTAACCACTTTACTAAATACTTGCCCATCATCTAAATGCCACTCTACTAAATACTTGCCACTCTACTAAACACTTGCCACTCTACTAAATACTTGCCACTATACTAAATACTTGCTATTCTACAAAATACTAGCCACTTTACTAAATACTTGCCCATCAACGAAATACTTGCTACTCTACTAAATACTTACCACTCTACTAAATACTTGTCACTCCACTAAATACTCTCCTAGATACTTGTCAGTTTACTAAGTACTTGCCACTGTACTAAATATTTGCTACTCTACTATATTTAGTTTTTTTCTAAAAAAACAGGACAGATCGGAATATTCCGAGTTATCGGTGTGAGGTTGCGTTGCCGTCGCCCCGTGTGAGAAGGGCTTAAAACTACACTGTTTTGTTACGCCTTTCATTTAATTTGCAAGATATCAGCTAAAGTGTAAACATACATTTTATTATTGTGAAATTGTTTTAAGAAAATGTGAACCGAAATTAAAATGAAGATTTTCGTTTTATTCTATTACTTAGGTAAGTGTTATTCGTGGCTAATGAACAACCGCAGGGATCGTATAATTATCAAGTCTGTTCGAGGATGGGTGACTGTTATACATCGAGATCGAGACCCTTCCGTGCCTCAGCGCGTTAAACCGTCGGTCCCGGGCGTCATACAAATACCTAGGACAGTCGTTACAGGGAGTCAGAAGCCCGAAAGTCTGAAAACCGGTATAACCTTAGGCCTCGTTCAGGGAGACGCGGCGCGTCTGGCGTAGCGTCGCGCAGCGCTTTGCGCGTTTTCTCCGTTCACGGTGAAGCGGCACGTGAGGCGGCAGGCGGGGTCCGCGGCGCTAGCCGCAGCGTTGCACGAACAGATACAGGGTGGCCAACTTAGAGGTTTACAACTTTTATCTGCCGCCATATTGTTTTGGAGCCACATTTGACAGCTTTTTGGCAACAATTATTTCGTGTAGACGTGGCAAATTAGTTAGGAAGCGTTTTTCGCTTGATCAACGTGTTTTAACAATCAAAACTTTCTATGCAAACCAGTCTTCTGTTGTGGTCACGTTGAGAAAATAGTGACCGTTTTTTGACTTTTTCCCATTTTGACCTCAGTGGATTTGTTAATAAACAAAATTCTCGCTATTGAGGTGAGAAACAACCTTCATTGATTCATGAACAAACACTGCATCCTCGCCGAGTGACAGTTTGGAGTGGAATTTACTCAGGAGGAGTAATTGAGCCCTACTTCTTCGAAAATGCTACTGGTGATGCTGTAACAGTGAACGGTGACCGTTAACGTGAGATGGTTATGGCGTGCGACGCGTAGTGCGGTGCGTGGGGAATGACGGTGTCCGCCGCGGCCGCCGCAGCGGACACCGCAGCTTCCGCTTTTGGCAGTTTTCTCTGGACATGTCACAACGCAGACGTGTCGTTACAATGGAGTATGATTTCATCGACATATTACCTACTAGAAGATAATTGCACCATACAACAAGCTCGCTCGCCTTCGATGCCAAAAACAAACTGACACACGCGTACGCGGGGTACGCAGCGGACGACGCGACGGCGGCCGCCGCGTGTTCCGCTGCGTGTAGCGCTCAATATCAAACAAAACGCGGGTGATGACGCTTCTACATGAATGCTCTCATACATTACCATATGTTTGACTAGCTTTCGCCCGCAGCTTCGCTTGCGTGAAATTTTGAACCCTATAAGTGACGATTTTCCATACAAACTTTCATCCCTTATTTAACTCCTTTAGGGGTTGAATTTCGAAAAATCCCTTCTTAGTGGATGCCTGCGTCACACAAGGAAACTACTGTCAAAATTTCAAGTTTCTAACCCCAGCGGTTTAGGCTGTGCGTTGATAGATCAGTCAGTCAGTCAGTCAGCTTCTCCTTTTATGTATATAGATTAGGCCGCGCGACGCGAAGCTTGACGCGCCTTCCTGAACGAGGCCTTAGGATATCGGCATTGCCCAGTAACAGGGTTACGGAGGTCTGATGGCCATTGCTCCGTTTAAATACTGTTATTCAGCCGTATCTGTTTAGACTGGAAGTTGACCCCAACACAGTTGCCAAGGGTCAGGAGAAGGAACACCGTGGGTTTTTAGCCGGTAAGGCTGAGCGCAGACTTGAGTCACGATAGTTTTAAAACAGACTATTGCTTTACAAAACATATGAAGACGCGCAAACTTCAAACAAAACGTCTCATAGACAAAATCGTCTAATACCTACTAGAACTGCACTGCAACAAGTCTGACTAACGATTGTCGGCTTCCCTTTTGTATGTATGCGGGCGCGCACATCAACGACAAAACAGTCTAGCGACGTACCACCGGTACCCCCTTCTCTTTTAGTCCCGTCCGAGCGTTCTGAGAGTAAGCACCTAATATTTGCGAATTCGTCGTTTTACAAGTGCAAGCGTAAATAGGACGCTTACTACAACAGTACTTATCGATGAAGTCCATTTTGATACTGAAAAACAATTGACGCAGACGGTGTGTGCAGCGTCGTCGTAGTAGACAAAACAGTTTCGTTTTAGGTGTGCGACGTGTCGTAGGCAAAACAGTTTCGTTTTAGTTTTAAGGCAGACTTGTCTATGCGAGGAAAGTCTGTCTTAAAACTGTCGTGACTCCATGATGCGCTCAGCCTTACTTCCCGCCCACTGGAGACTCTTCAAGTATCACCAATAACTGCGCGGTTACGTAGAAACGGTCCGCTAGCACTATCTACAAGCAGGACAATAGAAAAAAAACCTTACCATCACGTAGGCCTGGTTGCCAATCTATGACAGTAGTTTTTTTTGCTCAAATTCTTTTGTCTTTTTCAGCATACATTCTAACCAAAATATCAGCAATGCCAAGGACGACTCCCATGCCGAGTGCTAATGATGCACCAAGACATATTTTTGAAACTGCCCAAATAATAAACTTTGTGAATAGCATCTACAGGAATGAAGCTAATGGATACCAGAAGAGTGAGAGATATGACTGGATTTATCCAAAAAGACGTACGTATCATAGGACTATGGTATCTAGGGGCTAGGTATAGGAGTGGCTGCCAGAGCGCAGGACCTAGAGGGGCGCAAGTTAGGCGGCTTAATGCATACAGAGCGACTCCTAATGCTGGGGCTACATTAGCGGGCAACGGCGAATATTCGTGTTAACGCGACGAGTGTGGCCGGGTAGATTGTTGCAAGACGATGTACTATTGGGGCACTGTCGGTAAACTGGCGCGCATCATATGGATTTGTCGCGACAATATTCGCTTGGGTAACTACACCTACGTTTCTTTTTCAAATTATTTTTAACCGACTTCAAAAAGGAGGAGTTTCTCAATTCGGTTGTATTTTTTTATGTATGTTACATCAGAACTCCGTTATTATAGAACAGATTTGAAAAAAAAATGTTTTGTTCAAATAGTTATACTTCCCGTTTGGTCCCATATAAATGTTGTTATGGTTAGACCATGAACATCAAAGATATGGAACGGAACTCCTCATCGGATCACAGCAAAATTCTCAAATAACTAAAATTGCTTTTGATATATGTGTTGTTGGTAACTGATTACTGGAAAAGAGGAGGGAGTGTGTCAACCCCCCCCCCCCACACTTTCTGGAATGTTTGAATTATATCGTGTAAGGTATCGTACGAAAGGGCTTATTACACCCGACTATGTCAAAGCCAAAAAGAAGGGTTATGAAGAGGAGGGGGTTTAATTTATGACACTTAATAAAAAATAAACTTAAAAAAAAGTAAAAACCGACTTCAAACAAAACTAAGAGGAGTAAAATAATTACCATAATATAAAATTAACAGTTTCAGAAGTCGGTGCAACTCTACACTGAAACAAATAGAAGCCACCGTCTTCTGAAACTGTTCATTTTATATTATGTTAATTACTTTACTTCTTTTAGTTTTTTGAACTACACGATGTTTAGCGCGCCAAGGCGACAGGAATCTTCGCCTGCTAATGTAGCCCCAGCATAATTAGTGTCAAATACGCAAAAAAAAGAGGAATTTAATTAAGAATTTTGTTAAAATTAAGGCAGTAAGTAATTCATTTGCATTTAAATCAACATCATAACGCGAAAACTGCTGCGAATCTTTTTAATTAAGTATATACAGGGTAACAAATTCTTAAACACATAATTGAACTCATGATAATAAAGAACTTTAACGAAGAAACTTTTTTTTTCCAAATCCTCTATTTCTTTATTTACCCAAACAATATTTACATAATTACAAATAAAAGTATATAGGGTGTAAATGAATCTGTGTAATTCCTTCAAACCGCGTGATCTACTGGTGACACTGATTGACCCTGCATAGGTTTTTTTCAGAAACAACAAAAAAACATTTTCAAAATATGAACCATGGTATTCTGTATCTGAGTAATTTTAGCGTCCTAAGTTAACTGACTGCGTGGAGCGATATCGCGCTAGTCGTGCCCGTCAACTGTGTCGCCGTGCCTTCATTAATTTATGCAAGGCATCGAGTTTTCTACCACATAAAAAAATATTTGGTAACAAAAAAAGTTATTTTTGATAAAAAATAAACTTTTTTGACATTATGTTTTTTGACATTGAGTTAGGGATAACTGCGTTTGAACTAAAATTTACTCGGATTTACTTATTTCAGAGGACAAAGCACGTAACACCACAAAAGAGTCAGTAACAGTGAACACTTATTATGAAAACATGATTAATATGCTGAAATCAAAGGACAGCTCGGCAGAACACAAGAAGAGTTCGGTGAACTCAATAAGATACAATGTCATAGAGAATCCTGAAGTCTTGAAAAGATACCAGAAGAAACTCAAAGTGAAGAATAGACGGTGAGTACTATAGACCAGCGGAGTTTGAGACAGAATGGCCCTGTCCACATCTCTACGTCACGACGCCGACGTGCGTCGTCATCGTGGAACGGTGCGGTAACGCGGCACGGTGCGTTGACATAACGTGCAAATTTACGTTACCGTATCGTAAAAATGCACGTCAGGATCATTGTTAAATTTATTGTTGACAATGTAGATCCTAGAAACAGTAAGGTATGGTTTTAAAGCATCGGAGCACATAGACGGCGACTAACTCGCGGGCGTGGAGAGCGCGGGCGGAGCGCATATACGTGTGCACTTGCGGCTAGAGGTCGAACGTGTTACGATACGGTAACGTAGCACGTTATGTCAACGCACCGTGCCGCGTTACCGCACTGTTCCATGTTGACGACGTCGTGATGTGGATAGGCCCAATGTGTCACAAAATGAGCATTTTGCAAAATCTGCCGTCCGATTTCTAAAAGACCGTTAAGTGTCATTTTATCAAATTATAGAGTTATACAAGTTTAGTCGGAAGGGGCGTACTAATCCGCGGTCCACTTAAAGTATCACTGTTATCAGTTTCAAAGACAGACTTAAAATTTCAAAATTCGATAATTTTTATTTCCCTAAAAGATGATTTTTATTTTAGTTTTTTTCAAAAATTCTTCATCCCTGCTTTAGTTACGAATTCAGAGAATGAAGTTTCTAATTTGTGGCCCCGAATATGACCTAAAATGTAAACACACTACAGCTGATCATAACTAAGGATAGATTAGACATTTGCTATAGTTAGATTACAGTCACAAAACACAGAAAATAAATATAATTTTTAATGTCCCAACGTCCGCCACTGATGGCCGTTGGGACAAAAAATAATGCACTGATCTAACGGCCACCACTGGTGCCTGTTTTAGTGGTGGCCGTTGGGAGTATACCTTATTTATGAAATCTTTGAACAGCAATTTCTCTTAAACTATTGACTTTTGGGGAAAGTTGTAAAACAAAAGATATTCACTATTACGGGTACTTTAACACCCGTACTAAAGGTAAAGCTCACATCTCCGCTTCCATCGCGCCATGCAAATATGATACATCTCCGCTCAGTGGTATCCACTTAAGCTGAGTGGAGACGAGACGTGTGAATAACCAAATTCTATTGGTTTCTTAAAACACATCTCCGCACTGCTCGTCTCGTCTCCGCTTTGGTGGAGCCTTAATCATAACGGCGAAATGGGGGTATACTATACACGTTTGCCCAACTCTTGGGGGAAAATAGACGTGATGTTATAATCTTCTTCTTCTGCTTTATTCCCTCACTAATGAGGATCGTGACCATATATAATTTTTCTCCATTTGCTTCTGTCCTGCGCCAGTTCAATAGATCGTTGTAGAATATCTCCTGTTGCCTCTACAATACTTTAACACCATCGTGTCGGAATTCGGCCCCTGGAGCGCTTCCCCTGCATCTGTCCCACGATCAACTGCTTCTCCAACTCATGCATATGTGATCGCATTATATGTCCAAAGAAGCTTAGTTGTTATATTAGTAGATATTATAATAGGCTAGCACTAAATAGAACATCCCGGACGAGCTCAATCACAAGTTACTCATCATCTGCCTAGCCTTTTCCCAACTATGTTGAGGTCGGCTTCCAGTCGAACCGGATGCAGCTGAATCAGTATTTTACATGGAGCGACTGCCTATCAGACCTCCACAACCCAGTAACTGGGTAATACGATACTCTTGGTAAGACTGGTTGTCAGACTTTCTGACTTCTGACCAACAGTAACGACTGTCAAAGATCTACAAATGACAGGCGGGACCAACGGCTTTACGTGCTTTCCGAGGCACGGAGGAAACTCGCTATGGTAAATGGTCACCCATCCACAGACCAACCTCGGCAAGCGTGGCTTAACCCGGAAGATCGGTCTATGCGGCTGTAATTGTTTAGCCACGAGCTCCTCTCAATCACAAGTTACTATTACTACTATTTCTATCTCTTTTTAGAAGATCTTCATTCAGGAGTACCAGCTCACCTAAAAGAAGGTACCGAAAGCATTCTGCCCTAAGAAGATACATACCGATATTTGAAACTGAAGAACGTAAGTCAAATTGTACCGCGTAAGTCGCTTTGTACCGCGTAAGTCACTTTGCATAGCGTCAGCCACATTGTACCGCGTAAGCTACTTTGTATAGCGTAAGTTACTTTGTACCGCGTAAGTCACTTTGTACCGCGTAAGTCACTTTGTACCGCGTAAGTCACTTTGTACAGCGTGAGTGATTTTGTACCGCGTAAGTCACTTTGTACAGCGTGAGTGATTTTGTACCGCATAAGTCACTTTGTACAGCGTGAGTGATTTTGTACCGCGTAAGTCACTTTGTACAGCGTAACTTAACTTGTACCGCGTAAGTCACTTTGTACAGCGTGAGTGATTTTGTACCGCGTAAGTCACTTTGTACAGCGTGAGTGATTTTGTACCGCATAAGTCACTTTGTACAGCGTGAGTGATTTTGTACCGCGTAAGTCACTTTGTACAGCGTAACTTAACTTGTACCGCGTATGACACTTTGTACAGCGTGAGTGATTTTGTACCGCGTAAGTCACTTTGTACAGCGTAACTTAACTTGTACCGCGTATGACACTTTGTACGGTGTTAAGCTAGAGCCAAACGTAATGTTCCTTACCCTAACTTTAGTCATATGTTTAGTCCTTACTTACCTTTTTATCTCATTGGAACGCTGCCGCCTTTGACCTCTTGGAGGTGGGCGTTAATGGCTGCAACACAGTTTTATAACTAATGTAGCTATTATCGTACACAATCTTATTGTAAACCTGTTTTTTAGTTCCAATAAAAAATATTATTAAAACTGATTCCACATAATTATGCGATGCTTTATTACATCTGGACAACTGACAAAGCAAACATTTTGTATGAAAGTACATGACTAAGAAACAGACTTGTTACACGTTGCATTGCTTATGACAAGAGTGTTTCTGAATCATTTATTTTCATAGAAAATGTTTGTATTGTCAGTTGCCCAGATGCCATAATGCATCGCAAACGTTGCATACGTGGGATCAGTTTGACTCTACCTTTATTCACTTTGTAAAACGTAAGTCACTTTGTACCACGTAAGTCACTTTGTGCAGCGTAAGTTAACTTGTACCGCGCAAGACGCTTTGTCCCGTGTTAGTCACTTTGTACCACGTAAGTCACTTTGTGCAGCGTAAGTTAACTTGTACCGCGCAAGACGCTTTGTCCCGTGTTAGTCACTTTGTACCACGTAAGTCACTTTGTGCAGCGTAAGTTAACTTGTACCGCGCAAGACGCTTTGTCCCGTGTTAGTCACTTTGTACCACGTAAGTCACTTTGTGCAGCGTAAGTTAACTTGTACCGCGCAAGACGCTTTGTCCCGTGTTAGTCACTTTGTACCACGTAAGTCACTTTGTGCAGCGTAAGTTAACTTGTACCGCGCAAGACGCTTTGTCCCGTGTTAGTCACTTTGTACAGCGTAAGTCACCTTGTACAGCATAATTCACTTTGTGCCACGTAAGCCACTTTAGACAGCGTAAGTCACTTAGTACCACGTACGTCACTTTGGACAGCGTAAATCACTTTGGACAGCGTAAGTCACTTAGTACCGCGTAAGTGACTTAGTACAGCGCAAGTCACTTTGTACCGCGTAAGTCACTTTGTACCGCGTAAGTCACTTTGTACCGCGTAAGTCACTTTGTTGTACCGCGTAAGTCACTTTGTTCCGCGTAAATCACTTTGTACCGCGTAAGTCACTTTGTTGTACCGCGTAAGTCACTTTGTACCGCGTAAATCACTTTGTACTGCTAATTATAACATTCTGCGATCACCAATCTGCCAAGCGTATGACGGTAGTAACCGAAGATAAAGGAATGAATGGAACGCGCCAAGCAGCAAAAAGCAGTTGACGTGAAAAAATTATAATAAAAATAACTATTAAATAACTTGACCGTAAATTTGAAGCCTAATATACATGAGAGAGAGGCCATCGTTCTGTCCCTTTTTCGCATCCGTTCTCCCTCCTTTTCGCGTACTATCGCCTTCTCTGTCTCTCCTCCCACCACCACTAGCAGTTGCAAACGTCGGTTTGCTTTTGGATTTGACTCATTGACGTCGTTGTTCCTGTCCTGACAACACCGGATAAAGCAAGGTAAAAATATTTACTTATCATAAAGTGCTTATGTGAAATTTGCAAGAGTTAATAACACTACTGTACATTTTTCAAAATTAAAACTAAGGTAAAGGAAAACAATATTTTAACTATAATGTTTGAATCTTGACAATTATCAAGATCATTTTAAGAACCGAATACTTTGTACAAATATCTGTACCTACTTCTATTTTCTGTGTATAAACTCTTAATTAACGGTGTTACCGTTCGTTTAAAGTAATATCGAATTATTATCTATGTAGATACCCTCCTTTTTTAACTTTTTTTGCGTAAAGTTATTTTAATTGTATTTCAGCGTACGAATTATAATAATGAGTGATCAAAATATCTTACCAAACCAAAATATGAGCACTCAAGATAAAAGTAAAGATAGTAACGTGAAATCTCGGAAAAGAAAACGCAGTGTTCGTGATTTAAGTAGCTCAACAACATTATCAAGTTCTAGTTCAAGTTCTAGTAGCTCTGATAGTTCACCAAAGCATAAACGTTCTCGTCGTTCGCGCAAAAGAAATAAACGTAGTCAAAAAGACTGTAAATTAGAGAAGTTATTAGAAGAGGTAGCCGATCTTAAGAGAAATTTTGTGTACCGTGCTAGTGAACTTGATCGTGGGTCATTATATGAACATGATGAAGATTGTTTAGATGATAATGTGAGCCGCCAGCTATATCGCGATGATGTATCTATGGATGAACCGGATAATTCTGAATTAGGCCCGGAGATTTCATTGTCAATAGGAACGAAAATAAAGGATCCTGATATCTTAAAGACACCCAGTGCGTATTTAGAAATATTAAAAAAGATTCAACGTTTAGACGATCCCGATTGGACAAATGTGAGGTATTCCGAAGTTCAAAAAAATTACAGACATACTCCCGGTTTCACGGAACTCGATGCGAATGATGAGTTGAAACGTTACGACACCTCGCGCTCTCTAATTAATATGGAAAAAGCTTTTGGGTCGTTATCTTTCGCACTTATTAGGCAAAAAGAACAGCTACAAACGGAGCTTCGTTCATTTTTAAGCTGGACTAGACAAACAGATAATCTGAATCCTGACACGATTAGTGAAAAAATAACGGATATTTTTGTAAATGGTGAGTATGCTAGAATTTCTAGCGATACTTTACAAATGATTTGTGGACACCGCGCTGAATGTATTCAGCAGCGAAGGGAAACAATTTTGGCTGGTGTCAAGGACCCCCTGCACAAGAGCATAATGAGAAAAATTCCACCATCTTGTCACAATCTTTTCGGAGCTGAGCAGCTTACTTCTACGTTAGAAAAAGCTGGAGGCGTGAATAAAGTGTTCTGGCCTCGTGACAAGGATCGCGTTTCTGCACCGCAGACCGATCCAAACACATCCACGACTCAGCGAAAGTTTTCACTTCCGAGTCAGAGAAAGGTGACCTATAAACATATGGGGCATACCTCTTCAAGAGCAAATAATACACCTTTCTATAACAGCGGCAAGCCCTTTCGGGGCCGGGGCGGTAAGCAATCAAATTACCGCAGATCCAATGATGTTTCAAATACCAGACGCAAAACCTCTCCCTCATCCCACCGGGATAGGAGAGGCAATTCACGCAGATTCTGACTCAATGAGTCCTTTTCGCGCCTGTCAACTACTGCTTTTTCAAGACCGTTGGAAGAAAATGGGTGCACCCGACTATATATTAAAAATAATATCCGGCTACCGTATTCCGTTTGTACGAAAGCCTCCACTTCATATACCCAATCTGCAGAATTCAGTCCAATCGACTCCTCATTCCTCAGAAATGGACCATATTATTCACAAAATGATATCAGAAAAGGTGCTTACAGTCATGCCACTAACTCAAAGTTTCATTTCACCTATGTTTCTGGTACCAAAAGAAGACGGGAATTTCAGACCGATTTTCAATCTCAAAGCCCTGAACCGATACGTCGACGCCGTAACCTTCCGGCTGATCAATATTTTCAGAATCCCAGACTTCCTTCAACCGAACGATTGGATGGTGAAAATAGACCTATGCCAAGCATATTTCCATCTACCAGTTGCAAAGGCTCACAGGAGATTCTTACGGCTTGTTTACCAAGGCCAATTGCTTCAAATGAACTGCCTTCCCTTCGGGCTCAGTTCAGCACCGAAAACGTTTGCCTCCTTGAGCAATTGGATTGCCCAGACTCTTCGAGACCGCGGTATACGTGTCGTAATTTATTTAGACGACTACCTGTTAGTCAATCAAAATTACGATACACTGGTGAGCCACGTCAAAACCACAGTGGACATCCTACAATATTTAGGATGGATGATAAACTACGAAAAGTCTATCCTGCAACCAAAGCAAGCGATAGAGTATCTGGGTATATTATGGGATCCCTGGAAGAACATAAAATCACTTCCAACAAAAAAGTGCCTGAAAATAAAAACCATGATCACGCACTTAGTCAACAAGCAAAAAGCATGCCTAAAGGAATTACAAAGCATCATAGGAATGATGAACTTTTCAAGCTTTGTTGTACCTCGGGGAAGGATAAATTTTCGTCAACTTCAAAAGCTATGCATCAGCATGTTACACCTGAAACCTACTATAAAGAATTCACTGCCCGAGGCAGTTCAGAGGGACTTACAATGGTGGCAAAATCATCTCGAGACTTCGTCTCCTATCCATGTCTCTCATCCAACACACTACATGGTCACCGATGCATCAGACAACGCCTGGGGTGCTTACATAAACAACACCTATGTGTCCGGCACTTGGAAAGAAGAAGAAAAACTTCTTCATTGCAACCAAAAGGAGATGCTTGCGATCCTAAAAACTATTCAACATTGTGGTCAGAGCCTGTACAAAACCAGTCTACAAGTTCAGTGCGACAACAAGACCGCGGTATCTTATCTGAGGAACGAAGGCGGTACAAAATCACTAGCTCTTATAGACCTGACCTACCAGATTTTGCAGGTCGTAGATTCTTACCAGATTCACTTCACCATTTACCACATTCCAGGCGTATACAACGTCGAAGCGGACAGACTATCTCGACTGCAGAGACTACCAGAGTGGCACTTACTCCCTCAAGTAACGCGCCTAATATTTACCCATTGGGGATCCCCGGTGATAGACTTGTTCGCGTCTCAGCGAGCCCATGTAGTCCCCAGGTACTGCACTCTGGATCATCAGGATCAGCAAGCCGAGTTTCAAGATGCTTTCAGCCAGATCTGGGACTACCCACTGGCATGGATCTTTCCACCACCATTCTTGATACCCAAAGTGCTGATCCATCTGAACAAATGTCGAGGAATATATCTGATAGTTGCCCCGAAATGGGACCAAGTCTTTTGGAGACCGGACCTGAAGAATCGGGCAACAGACCGCCCTTGGACGATCAGGAACCTATGCAAAGTGCTAGTAGACACCTCGACCAACAAACCACCTCACAAGGCCAACGAAATGACGTTGGAAGTTTGGAGATGTGGGGGTGGAACGAAAAACTGAGTGACTGGACAACCCAACAAAAGCATCTTCTCTTGAAAAGCTGGCGATCATCTACTTAAGAACATATAATCCAGCCTGGGCTCGTTGGATAAAATGGGCTAAGCTTAATCATATTTCTGTAAGTGAGCCAACCGGTTCGGAGCTTGCTAGATTTTTATCTGATCTTTACCTAAAAGATGGGCTCTCTTACAACACTATACTTGTCCATAAAGCTGTAGTTTCAACCTTATGTTGTCCAGAGTCATCAGAACGGCTAAGTGGGCATCCTTTGGTCAAGCGAATTTTAAAGTCTATAGCACTAGCTGTTCTAAAACCCTCAAAGACCCCAGTTTGGGATGTTGACCAAGTTATATCTTTACTATGTCAACAGAATCCTGATATAGATAAAGTTTATGAAGTATCGAAACACACAGCATCCCTCTTATTACTGTGTTCTGGTCGTAGGGTCCATGACCTGACCCTCTTGAGCATCAATTCTAATAATTGCGATATTACTAATGATTATGTTATCTTTTGGCCAAAGTTCGGCTCAAAAACTGATTCCGCAACTTATCGTCAATCAGGTTGGAAGTTAATGGTCAATAAAGACAATAAATGCTTAGATCCAGTATATTGGATTTTAAAGTTAATTTCAGTTGGAGAGAACAGGAGAAGTGAAGCTAAATGTAATAATTTATTTGTTACTGCATATGGCAAAGCTCGACCTGCTTCACGTTGTGTTATAGCTAACTGGGTTAAGAAAGTATTAAAGGATGCTGGGATTGAAGCCCCAGCTGGAAGTTTTAGGTCTGCTGTAGCTTCAAAAAGTTGGTATGAGAACTGCTCAGTTGATGAAATTCTCTCCAGAGGCAATTGGAGATCAGAAAATACATTTAGGCGATTTTACTGTAAAGAAGTAAGGAAAACAGAGTCTCAAAACTCTGTTTCTAATTTGTTTAATGCGGTGTGATTAAATAATAATTAGTCAACATGTTTTTATGATTTGCTTGTGTACTTAATGCACACGTTCTTAATTAATTGAGCGAGTCGCTTGGTTTCTGCTATTTGTTAATTATGTTCTAAAGGATACTTTTTGTTTTTATTCTGAAAATAAAACTATTTTATTTTGTAAACCTCATTTTCATTTTATTTTTAGCACCTCTGTAACAGCATACCTTTATTTACACGAATGCTATACATATTGCCTTCACCCGCTTAATAGCATAATATCAAATTTGTCTTAAGGACCATTCCTTTTCATTGTTGTGTGATCTAAATCTTCAATCTAATAGTCACATTGACGTCTCCACCACCACCAGGCGATAACAAACACGTCTCTCATGTATATTAGGCTTCAAATTTACGGTCAAGTTATTTAATACAAACGTTTTACCTGAAATAAAACGTTAATTAAATTACTTACCTAAATTTGAAGCCTAATAACTTAAATTCTGCCTGGTTCTACAACGACTTCAATGAGTCAAATCCAAAAGCAAACCGACGTTTGCAACTGCTAGTGGTGGTGGGAGGAGAGACAGAGAAGGCGATAGTACGCGAAAAGGAGGGAGAACGGATGCGAAAAAGGGACAGAACGATGGCCTCTCTCTCATGTATATTAGGCTTCAAATTTAGGTAAGTAATTTAATTAACGTTTTATTTCAGGTAAAACGTTTGTATTACAGGTGAAGGTGAGAATGAAGCGTTACAACGCTACGACACAATTACAGAAAACGATCAAGATGCATTAAATGCAGTAATGCCCAATCTCATAAACCAAGTCGTCCAGGAACTGTCTGACGTGCCCGGTGCTGCGCCAGCCGGTGAAATTTATAAGTCATTCGGGATAAACGGTGAAGAAGGGACTTACGCGCCAAGCTTTGCAGATGAACATGACAAGTCATTCCCGGCAAAAGATGATTTTAGCGTCAAAGAACAAGGGTCTTACGCGCCAAGTTTTCCAGATCAATATGATAAGTCGTATTCAGTAAAAGATGATCCTGACGCCAAAGAAAAAGAGACTTACGTGCCAAGCTTTCCAGATGAACATTTTAATTCATTCCCGGTAAAATATGATCCTGGCATCACAGAACAACGGACTTACGCGCCAAGCTTCCCAGATGAACACGATATGTCATTCTCGGTAAAAGATGATCCTGACGCCAAAGAAAAAGATACTTATGCGCCAAGTTTTCCAAATGAACATTATACGTCATTCCCGGTAAAAGCTGATCCCGGCGTCACAGAACAAGGGACTTACGCGCCAAGCTTCCCAGATGAACATGATAAGTCATTCTTGGTAAAAGATGATCCTGCCGCCAAAGAAAAAGAGACTTACGCGCCAAGCTTTCCAGATGAACATATTAATTCATTTTCGGTAAAAGATGATTCTGACATCGCAGAACAAGGGACTTACGCTCCAAGCTTTCCAGATGAATATGTTAAATCATCCCCGGTAATAGATAATCTTGAGATGAAAGAAGAAAGAACCTACGCGCCAAGTTTCCCAGATAAATATGGCAAGTCATTCCCAGTAAAAGAAAAAAGAAAATATAGGAAAAGACGTCATGGGAAACATAACATTGATTCATCGAAAATCAAACGAAGAAAAATTAAAAAAGATCATGAAAGCAGAAGAAGGGATCCTAAGAAGAGTCTACGGGTGAATAACGAAGCTAAGAACTATGCAGAAGGTGGTAAAAAGAAACTTAGAGCAGATGGTTTGAAGAATGGAGATTTGGACTTTAAAAAGGGCGAAACCATTAATAAAAAGCATGACGGCGATAAAAAAATACAGAAATGCTGTAAAAGAGTTGGTATGAAGAAAATAAATTCAGGACCCTCGACATTTAAAAATGAAGAAACCAATAAGAATGAGGAAGACTTTGAAAAAATACAGAATTTTTTAAAAGAGTTGACTACTCAACCCGTTAAAAAAGATGATGACTCGACTAAAAAAGATAAACGGGACGGACGGAACGATTACAATAAAGATAACAGACCAAAAAAAAAGTTAAAGAAAGATGACAAACGTAATAAAACAGGCCTAGATTGGAAAAAGGATGATTTTGATGAAAAGAAAAGGAGTTGGCATGACAATGTAGAGCGTAATAAAAAGGATGGCTCCGAAAATAAACAAAAAACAATTCACCTATCAAACAAATCCACTGAAAACAAAGACCGGATTGGCAAAGGTTATGAATGGCCAAAAGAAAAAGAATGGGAACATAATGACAAAAATAAAGATAATCCGAAAGATACAGCAGCTGACAACAAAAACGAGTGGGACTTAAGAAACACAGAAAAGGATAAGAACGAAGACTGGGACAAAGATGACTCTAAATTAAAGAAAAAAGATGATTTGAATAAAAAAAGTAGTGTATGGGACAAAAAAAATGACAATAATGATAAAAATAAAGCAGGTCTAAGAAATAATGATTGGCATGAAAAAGATTATGGCTGGTATGAGAAAGACATTGATTGGAGTAAAAAGGATAACTTACGGGAAGAAAAAGATGATAGGAACAGAAATGATACTAAACGGGAAGATTTAAATGATGATTGGAATAAAAACGTCAATGACAGGAATAAAAAAGATAATATGAATGAAAAAGATGACGAGTGGCATAATAAACATAGTGATTTCAGTCAAAGCATTGAATACTATAAAAAAGACGATTGGCAAAATATTAATGATGATTCGGATAAGCAAGACCATGACGAAGATGCAAGTGATGATAATAGGAATAAAAAAGATAATTGGAATAGCAAAGATAATGAATGGGATAAACCCGATTTAGGAAAGAACAATACAGACGACTTTAATACGAAAAACGATCACTGGGACACAAAAGATAACCAATGGAATAGCAAAAATGATGATAGGAATAATGAAGATGACAGGGATAAAAAAGATGATTGGAATAAGAATTATAATAAACACCCAAATAATAATGAATGGGACAAAGTTACTATGGACACTACAAAGATACAGGAATGGTTACACTATGACATAAATCCGAACATTAAAAGATTAGCATCTGATGCTAGTCAAGAAAATAAAAAAGATACTAATGATGAATTCAATAACAGTGCTGAGAAAGAAGAAAGTTTGGAAAATAATAAAGATCGGGATAATTCCGAACTAAAGATAGATGAACAGGAAAAGATAAAAAGATATGATAGCTATGAAAGACCACGTAACGCACCTGCACCAGATTTGTTTGCATTTGACGAGACGCTAAATCATGTTAATTTTAAAAGCAGAGTATAAATAAGATGAATAAATATTATGTTGGTAGGTATATCTTTGTTTTATTTTGAAGGTATTCTTATCTTCTATAGCTTCCTGGATTTAAATTGCTTGTCAACCACGCAAAACTCAATTTTGGTCGTCTACAAGTTTAGTTTTAGTATACACTAAACCTGAAACTAGTTTGTTCAGAATCACTAGGAGAATCGATTGACATAGTTTTTATACCACGTTAAATCATGCATTTTTTTTTCATAAGTTTCAGTTTTGTTTCAATAGGTTTCTATGCATAACAGTGGACGGGAATAGACACCTTGAGACTTGAGACGGTTCGCTCGGTCAGTTTCCGTGTATTAGACAACCCCTGCATAGCACATCTCACACATTTCACACTCTACTGGGGAACTTAACGCAACATAAACTAAGGTGTAACCTGGAGATTTATAAAAAAAAAACGTACTCCGGTAATTCTGATTAAAATCTTGTTGGGGTGTCTCGGTTTTTGTGTATACTAAAAATAGTGTTTTAAAATGTCGTCGTCCGACCGAAGAAATGGATCCTTCATGATGTGCTTGGGCATATCATGAAACAGCGCCATTTCTCGAGCATCTAGTAGTCAAATTAATTTTCATGATGTGCACAATTAAAAATCGGGCAGATCGATGTCCTCATCGATATAAATATTGACAAATGCAAGCGTTTGTCGGCGGTGGCACGAACACACGCGTCTGCTGCGTCTACGACACAGACACAGATAAATGATATAAAGGGAGTGCCTCCGCTGCCGGCGCCGGTTGCCATTACGAGTGCCGGCGCGCGCTTCCAAACTGGCTGCCGGCGCCGCGCCGACTACATACAGTTTTTTTACACCTTCAAGTCCTCTTCAAACTCTTCATGACACGATTATTCGTCACCCACTTTAATTTTCACAATAAAAACAAATTAAAAACTTAAGGGCACGTTTATATGGCTGTTTGGGTTTCCAAAGCAGAGTCGACGGAGCACTGCTGCGCGAGGCCCCTATTTCTGTCTGCAGGGTTTAATGTAACCTAACACGAAGGGGATGACGGGAGCTTCATTCGCACGTTTGGCTCGCTCACTCTAGCCCCCGTCATCCCCTTCGAACCTAACCTTTACGCTGTAGGGGTGCCCCAAATTATCGCTAGGAATATGATCATAAAACGGCTAGGGGTTCACAAAGCCCCCGCCGCCGCCTCCGCCGCACCCCCGCACTACACTCCTACAGTTATTTCACTAAACTTAATCAAGTGATACCTATAAGTATATCACTAAACTTGAACCGCATTATAATTATATTCCTAGGAAGATAGTAATGAATCGCTTTCGTATAGTTATACCGTAATATAGTTATGTTACGGTATATAATTATATCCTTAGGAATATGGATATAACTATATTACGGCTTAATCTATCATACTGCGATATATCTACGAGTCAACGTTAGGCAAGCGAGCACGAGCATGAATGCGCCTAGCGTAGATGAACTTAGGAGCCCCGAACGAGCACGCCTCGAACATATGGCTAGCGCTCAACGGTCATTCCCAGTTGCCCCCACAGTCAACGCCACCGTTGGTGGCAAATGTTTTTTTTTTTAAACGTCCCTTAAGCCACCAATATTAGCGTTGCAGGAGGCCCAATTGGGAATTACCAAACTTTTCGTTTCCAGTTGCCTGCAATGGTGGCAGGTGGGAAAAATGAGTTTTCATAAGACATTCGTGATAAATATATTTGATATCACATCGCTCTATAATCACCATTATCTATACCCAATAATGACCGTCGCTCAACTGCGCTCCCCCAATCGTCGGTTTTTTGGTGAACATAAAGGCATTTGCATGGGTGCTCGTGTTTTTGCCGAAGTATTTTATACCGAATTTCATTACGCCGACAACGATTCGCCGACGTAATCTTTGCCGAAGCAATTTTTACCCTAATTTGATTTCGCCGAATGATTTTAGCCACCATAATTACTAGTATTTTGGCCACAAAATCATTCAGAAATTTTGAAGTAGTCGAATACTTATTTGGCTATTGTTTAATTTGCCAAATAAGTATTCGTACAACATTATTTTTACCCAATGAAATGTAATGTTAATCCGACTCAGCGCACCCCGACTACACGTGGTCAGACTCTGTCCTACCCCTAGAGTGTTATTTAAAAGCGTGGAGCCCGAGCGTAGCGCTGGTCGAGTGTGCGAGCGAAGCGAAGGGGCGACACAGTGAGTCTTCTGGCGGAGCAAACCCAGAAACACTTGCATGCTTGCTTTCTTGCTTGCATGGTGGGAAAATGAGCCATCTAACAAGTGTAAATTGGCCAATAATACAGTTAACTAATGAAACAGTGACCAGCAGACTAGCCGACGTAACAAAAAGTTGTTTTATTTTTTATTATCGTGGGAAAATCCTTATGGATACCCTTCGCCCGGGGATGGCGAAGGGTTATGCTGGATCTTACCGGCTGAAAACCCACTTAGTTCCTTCTCCTGACCCTTGGCCGGGGTCGCGTGATTCGCAGCTGCATGCACCGCGACCCCGGCAGACCGCTCCAACTGTGGGGCCTAGCTCCACGTCCTCCTGAGAGGCGCACACGGAACACTGCACGCCGCCTTCTCGGGCCTGTTACTGATCGGGCGACTGGTCCCCTAACCCGCCGCCCGCAGGCCACACACTACGGTGGCCGAAGATCGTAGCACGCCCTCCGGCGCCCTTAGCCGTATTTCAGAGTGGAGGCGGGCGTGGGTGCTAGCGCGGGCGCGTGTAAATCAAATGTATGTAGACGCCAGTTGCATTCACAGTGCGCCCGCGAGTCGCGCGCCTGCATGAGGCGGGCGCGGGTGGCGCGGGTTTTTCTAATGGCTCAGTCCGCTCGTATCTTTCACAGTGATATAGCGTCTGTTAGGTGACTGCGAGTGTGGTTCTAAACCATTTTGATTCACCCGCCGAAGCGTCGTACGATAGCTCGTTCGGCACTACTGTGAACACGCAGACGACAAGACCCGAGCGCCCGCCCCCACCCGCTAGTGCAGTCTGATTGACCACTTACGTTTACGCCTGCGTTCACTAGGAAGTGTAGTGAGATCATGTCATGTTGCTATTAAGAACGTCCAGGCGCCGCGATAATATTTATCTTCCATCCGACATTAATTTATTTTTCACTTGGTTTTCTGTATAGTCGCAAACATTTGCTCCATCTTTTGTATTGTTAAAATAATCATTTACGTAATTAAAACTACATAATATCGATACTGGAGTTTCATTGAAGCCCCGACAACTTTGGTCGAATGAATATTAGTGATCATTTTGGATGTGTCTAATTATTTGGTCATTTTGACTGCTGCTTACTCTTACTTCTTTACTTACTTAGCGTGTATCTCCTCTATTTTTTCATCAATTTTATTTACCTATTTTCTCACATACCGTGTTCTATACTTTCAATAAAATAATGCTAAATAAAATTGTTGTAAATTTTTAATAGTAGGTACCTACTCAAATACCCTATTTTTAAATTACTTAACAAATTAAATGAAAAATCTATTTTAATAATTTTATTAATAAGTGAACATCGAAAATCATTGTACATTTTTTTTTGTATTTATCACAGGAAGGAAATGAAACTTAAGATCATGTCACACTATACCGGCACCGCTCCAACCCAGCAATTAACTTGCCATTCAAATTAGAGCATTAAATCGTGTGTCGTATAATACCTATATTTCATAATGTTAATATGAAAAAGCCAACGGCAGGCAGTCAGCGCGCTTGCCGCTACCATACAACTCGACTCGCAGACAACGCGCTGCAAGCGAGCGGACCGCGTGCTTACAGCGCACCGACTGCGTGCTTACGGCGCGCCGACTCCGAGTCGCCAGCGAATGCGAGTCCTAGGTGTGTTCAATCACAAATGCCATATAACAATTGTGTTCGTGGTGACAGCAAGCTTGCACCTCGCGGCCGGCGCGCAGACTGCGAGCTTGCACCTCGCGGACGACGCGTAGTTAGCTCGCTGGCGGCTAGCCGTAGCCTAAATTCGAGGCGACGCCGTGCTGCAGCTGTGCAGTTGCTGTGCCGGTCTACTGTGCCGTGACCTTTATCATTCGAAAGCACGGAACAAACACAAAGAGGAGATGTTGTATTACGATTTTCCGATAATACAATGCATAACATTTCACGAGGCGAGAACGGTACACCCCGCCTATTTCTATATTTTCCATCTAGCGGTGAATAGGAAAAACTAAAAGCTTCGGATATTATAGATAACTAACACGTGGTTTAAACGCTTATTACACAACCCGATATGAAGGGCCCTGCGTCCAGAGTGGGCGTGTACCCTAGTTAGTGCGGCGCTTATTACACTTCTCTGCGAATTGGGCCCTAACTCAGTTTATACGCGAATGTCTAGAGAGATAAACGTATTGTCGCATTTTACATTATGCCGTCGTCAGTATCGAAACTTCAAAAAGTTGCTGTAGCAGTGACAACCGTGCTCGCAATAACAAATATTAAAAAAAGAAAGAAGAGAAAGATCTGGGTGAAAGAGTATTTGCGGTTACGTGAAAAGCTTTCAAATATGCAAATACTAAGGCCGGTTTTAGTGCTTGACCGACCGTCAATGCGTACGTCGGTCGCGCTTGTCATTTGTATGAAAATTCACAAGTCGTGACAGTGCTCGTCCGACAGTACGCACGCGTATATTGCTACGCACTGCGTACGAGGATCGTCGGTCAAGCGCGTCCGCATGCGTGCCGTCGGTCGACCGACGCGCTATGGATACATATTAACGCGTTCAGTGCTACACCGATCGGTGGACCGACCGTACGGATGCGCGTATCATCGTAAAAAGAATGAAACCTACTAGTTCAAAACTTCAACAATATTGTTTGATTTTATTGGTATCATTACCTTTTAATGATTTAAGTACCTAATTTTGATCAAACATGGCATATATTGACACCAAACGCCTAATTACCGAAGTTCGACTTCGTGAACTTCTGTGGGACAAAGGCCACGTGTTATACAAAGACCGTGATACCAAGTTAAAGGCATGGGAAGAAGTTTGTACAGCTTTGTGTTCAAATTTCGATGAACAGTCGCCGAGTCAACGAAAACATGCAGGTAAGTAAAAAATGAAAGACCTTTATATTCATGTTTATTTATTTTGATACAGAAACAAATTCAAAATATACTATTATTTTGCCACGGCACAGAACCCCACAGATTACTAATATGTAGCAAGCTAGATTGGGTGTACGTGGTATCTACGTCTTCTGTTCCTTATACGTTTACGAAGATAGTAAGCAGCAATTAAACAATTTGTAAACGCGTTCATTTCGTGTACGTGTTTGTGACTGTACCAGTCCGGCCAGTTTGGTTGGTCAGGAGAGCACTGAACGTTAAAAACTGACGATCGGTTATGCGTATCGTCAGGAACGATGGTACGCACCGACGGTCGGTCGAGCACTAAAACCGGCCTAAGCGTGCTTGAACCGGGAGATTTAAGGAATTATCTCAGAGTATCGGAACGTACAGCCGCTTCGCGGTACTCACTTACGACCACTCTACGCACTAGTCGCGCGGCAACTGATCTCCCTAACCGCCCTAAACGTTATTACATTACCCAATCTGCAGGGCGCTTAGAGAGCTAGGCAGATCGGGATGACCCGATCGCCCTTAATCGGGACACTAACTCCCTAAGTCTTATTACACCACTCTTAGTTATTATAGGGTTAGGGTCCCTCAAAATTGGGTGGTCTAATAAGGCCTTTAGTCATATTTGCGGCCCGTGTTCAGCCGCTGGCCGCTGCGGCCACTGAGATCAATTGCATTGTAGATATAACACCAGTGAGCGCGCACTAGCCGCGGCGGCCAGACATATTGTGGAACTGCAGCGTGATTTGTGCTCATCACGATGTCAAGAAAGATTCGTGGAAAGATATATATCTGAAATTGAGACGAGGAGGGCGTTGTGGGATATGTCGTGTGAAAATGTATGAGTGTATGTGTATGTCTATTAACTATCCTCAATTATGATTTTTATTTTTTATTTTTATTGCTGTCTTTACTCTCAAGATATCTTTTATCTTATCTTACAACGATTTTTTCTCTAAGTTTTGATGACATTTAATCATGTCAATTGTTTTATATAGTTTAGCTTCATTTTATCTTTTGTAAATGTGAGAACTTCGTGGACTTGCCTATACATATAATTGTGTAAATTACTATTATTCATATTGTGTTATTTTTTTCTTTTTGGTTAATTTTTGTACTCAAGACTTGGTGTTACATTACTCACAGGTCTGTGGTCAAGACTACATTGTTCTCTCTTAACTATCATTAATCATAATACTGTATTACTGAAGTTGTTAAAGATATCCTTTTTTTTAAAAGAGTAACCATGGAGTTTCTTGCCGGTTCTTCTCCATAGGAAACGACTAATTGGAACCGTGCACCTAAATTCGACTTTTCATAAGCGCCTGTATTGGTTTATGTGAAATAAAAAATTTTGATTTGATTGATTTGATTTGAAAACTACGCCAACCGAGATTTAAAAAGATTTTTTTTATATTTAAGAATTTTGTTAACATTTCTACAAACTAAGACCCGCAAATAATTAGAGAACTTGTCATCATATTGCTGAAGGTCAGTGAAATAGGTATGAAATAATCCCTTTGTACGCCTTTTATTTCCTCAACGTCCATAATCGTCCAACTGACGATTGTAGCCGCGGTTTTGGCCGCGTTGCAAATCGCAACCCTTGCGGCCGGGCCGCGCGTCTTGGCCGCGCAGCTAGGTCGCTAGTGCGCTATTGCTCCATGTGTTTGTGCATGTAAAGATTTGTGTCTATAACATCATACCGTGCTGCTACAGTGAGAGCGGGGGCACATGATGCGTTGCGGCGGCGGTGCGGCGCCGGAGCGGTGTCGCTGCGTCGTCTTACATAGAAATATCTTTGGCATGTCACACGATGCGCTCCGGCGCAGCACCGGACTTACAACCACCGAGACGAGGCGGGGAGGGGTGAATGCGTTGCGACGTCGGAGCGGCACCGCTCAGTTGTTTATGCGTCACAAGGAAGGACACACGCTCACTCGTTTCGATTTTTTTTCTCTACGATTTTTTTGCTACGGCGCCGCTGGGACATAACAGCGATGCGGCGCCGCACCGCTCGTGTGCCCGCTGATATGGTGAAATCTTTGCGATGCGGCGCCGCACCGCTCGTGTGCCCGCTGATACGGTGAAATCTTTGCGGTGCGGCGCCGCAACGCATCGTATGCCCCCGCTCTGAGGGGCTGTCCACATCTCCACGTCACAACGTTGTCAACGTGGAACGGTGCGTTGACATAACGTGCAAATTAACGTTACCGTATCGTAACACGTTCCGCCTCTAGCCGCAAGCGCACACGTATATGCGCTCCGCCCGCGCTCTCCACGCCCGCGTGTTAGTCGCCGTCTATGTGCTCCGATGCTTTAAAACCATACCTTATTGTTTCTCTTATTAAAATTCAGGATCTACATGGTCAACAATAAATCTAACAATGATCCTGACGTGCATTTTTACGATACGGTAACGTAAATTTTCACGTTATGTCAACGCACCGTGCCACGTTAACGACGTAGTGACGTGGGGATGTGTACAGGCCCTAATGTATTATAAAAAAAAACTCGTGCAAAAAAAATTCATAGTATGAATTAGAAGTTTATTATCAACGCCTAAACAGAATGACATTAAGCATAATAAAAACTTTTTACCATTTTTATCTTTTTTTTAAAAGACAGGTCTATTTCCTTCTCATTCTAAGAAGAGACTCGTGCCCAGAAGTGGGTCAGCAGTGAGCTGATTGTCTTATGTAAAAAGACTACAATGTTACTGTAAAAGCTCGAATAACGGTAAAACCTAGGATTTTCCAGTAAAACCTAAGAGCTCTTACACACGAGCGGCATGTTCCCAACGGCAGAGGTAACTGCAGCCGTCGACGCGCGTCGGCGGCAACCGTCGACGCGTCGACGGCAGCAGTCGACATATAGCGACACTTGCAGTTGTTGCCGCTACCGCTGATCTTCGAAGTTGAAATGTCGACGGCTGCCATCGACGCCTCAACGAAAGCCGTCGACGCGTCGATGGTTGCCGCCGACGCGCGTCGACGGCTGCAGTTACCTCTGCCGTTGGGAACATGCCGCTCGTGTGTAAGCTCGCTAAGATTTACCAAGTTTTAATGGTAAAAGTCCGAACTCTTCTGTGATAATCGTTAATTTCGGACTTTTACTAGCATCCCCTCGGTAAATCTTAGGTTTTACCTCAGACACAAGGTAAATGTTGAAAAATAGTAATTTCTAGGCATGCTCGGGGCACTATCGTAAACAAATTAAAATTTAATAATACCAAATGATAAGAACAATTAATGAATAATTAGCTTAGCTAACGTAGGTATTACGTTCGTAAGAAGAAAATTTTATTTTTGTTAATTTTACTGTACAAAAAGTATTTTGAAAATGTTTTAAAATTGTTAGTAACTTGCCTGCAGCTATTGACTCGTAATTATAATGTTTTTTATCATCATCTGCCTAGCCTTTTCCCAACTATGTTGGGGTCGGCTTCCAGTCGAACCGGATGCAGCTGAATATCAGTATTTTACATGGAGCGACTGCCTATCAGACCTCCACAACCCAGTAACTGGGTAATACGATACTCTTGGTAAGACTGGTTGTCAGACTTTCTGGCTTCTGACCAACAGTAACGACTGTCAAAGATCTACAAATGACAGCCGGGACCAACGGCTTTACGTGCTTTCCGAGGCACGGAGGAAACTCGCTATGGTAAATGGTCACCCATCCACAGACCAACCTCGGCAAGCGTGGTTTACCCCGGAAGATCGGTCTATGCGGGTGTAATTATTTAGCCACGAGCTCCTCTATAATGTTTTTTATATACTTTCTAATTATATAATACTGTTTTATTCCCAAAACCAACATTTACTAATCACCGTTGCTAAAACCTAGCAAGTGCCAAACTCTAAAACCCAAAATAGCAGATTGTTGCATCGAGCGCAAAGTGAGTTATTAATGCACGAGTGTTATGTTGGTGCACTAAATTAACACGAGTGCATTAATTACTCACTTAAGCAAGGCGCGTAATCTACTTTTCTTTCAACTACCAATCTACCTACCGTGATAAAATATCTAAATATTAAGTATCAAAGTTCTACAATGGTACAAAATGCGCGCCAAATGTTTTTTTTTTTTTCACCAAGTCCACAGACATAAAATCTCTGTGGTAAATTTATATCTAAATAAAAAATAAAAAAACAGTGCATTAATGAAAAACAGTGCAACAATGAGCACATTTCTGCACTGTTTTGGTTCTAAGCAAAAAATACGTCCTTTGTGATCGGTTCTATAGTGATTAATGATAACATTACTACGTAGTTGAAAGAAAAATGTTTTTACTTTCAAATCAAACCATACATTTACCAACTCATGTTGGTAAATCCTAAGATTTACAAGTAAAACTTAACATTTACCAATATTCGAGTTTTTACAGTAACATATATAAATATTTTAAGAACGACTGTTCTAATAGATAGTAAATCACACTATGTTTGAAATATATAAATTGCTTGACCAAAAGTGATGGAGTTTCGTTCAAGGTATGTAGGGGAACACTTGAGTTATCCGGCCGATGCCCCTGTAACAAGAATAGTATACAATTAAATACTTATACGTTTAAATAAAACAAAAAAAAAGTTATTAGTTTAACATTCGATAAGTTTTTTTTTTTTTTTACTTTCTCGCTTTTTAGGGACAAACGCAACGTGGTAGGATCTATACGGTCTTGCGGTGCATGCAGCTGCGAATCCCGCGACCTCGGCCAAGGGTCAAGCGAAGGACCACCGTGGGTTTTTAGCCGGTAAGAGTCCGGCATAACCCTTCGCCATCTCCGGGCGAAGGGTATCCATGAGGATTTTCCCACGATAAAAAAAAAAAAAAAGGATCTATACAGTCCGCCTGGCTAGCTACCACCCTCACATTAAAGTCCAGCGCCAAGCAGTTTACTGTGTTCCGTCGTGTGTATGTGAGAGACAGAGGGGTATAGGGGAGTCCCTCTATATCTCTGTTACTTGTATTCGTGTGCTCCAGACCCTGTATGCGATTAATTAATAAAAAAAGCAACTATTCTCGTATGGAGATTGCTGAAACTAGACAAGAAGGATAGGTACTGAACTGACCTGGTCCCGAGGCCGGCTGTGAAGAGTAGTCTTCTCCCCCTCACGAGATATTCGGGGCATCTCACGAAGCGAAACAGAACTGATGCCGTCTCATCAGCTCGGAGGACGTTGTGGAGAGACATTATACCCTGAAGATAAATAACACATACAGTACCCGGCAATTAATTTCGACGGTCCCTACGTGCAATCCCGTAAAGATCCGTGATTTGCCTTTTTTGGTTTCGTGACTATCGTTTAGTTTAACAAAAGTAAGTCGAAGTTGGCACATTAAACTTTAAATCCACACAAGAAAGATCATCTGACATTTTGTCAGACGGAATTTTTGTGGACCAAAAAGTAAAGTAGCCGGCCAGAGAAAATTATGCATATACAGGGTGTTTGGCAGAACGTTGAACATACGAAAATGGTGGATAGGTGGGGTCAAATGCTACTTACTCAGCCCTAATTTATGTGGCCCTGGACACATTGATATTTAAAATTTTTTTTTTTTGCTTTCTTCTGTTTTCACCACTTTCTTAACTTTCCAATCTTTAATGTTGGCAGGTTCTTATAAAATTATTGCTTTATTCAGATGTTAGCTAGAAAAAAAGTTATGAGTCCTCAAACTTATAGAAAGACGTAAAAAATACTTAAATCTTAATTTCAACTTGCATAAAAAAAAAAACCAGGGGGCCAGGGCCAAATAAATTAGGGCTGAGTAAGTAGCAGATGACCCCACCTATCCACCATTTTCGTATGTTCAACGTTCTGCCAAACACCCTGTATTATGATAGTACATGAATACCTAAACGTTTTTTAATATGACGTCATTCCTTTAAGTCTGATATCTGAGTCACCACATAAGGTTAAAATATTCCATTTCAGTCAAAACTAAGTGAAAAACATGTGCCAAACGTTACTTGTTACTCGTTTTAGAGGCAGGTAGCCATGAAGGCCGAAAAATCACATGTCTGCGTGACTACCTGCTTTTTAATTATCCATGCAACTTCAGTTTCATCGGACGGCTATCCTATCTCCAGTGTTGTATCGTCGTATCTTAATACGCTATATATATATAGCGTATTAGTATACTATAGTACATATGTATTTTACTTACAAACATTAAGATATAGTAGTGTTAGTTAATATCTTAACGCTTAAATTCGTTTATTTTATTTCACTAAGATCGAACATTTTAACCTTATGTATTGACTCAGATATCAGACCTAGAGGAATGACGTGATAATAAAAAGTGTTTAGGTAGTCCTGTACTATCATAAAATTTATATACTTTTCTTTGGCCGGCTACTTTGGATTTTGGTCCAAAAATGTATGAAGCGTGTCAGGGCTCCTTTTCCACAACTACAAAATTAACAACGTACGACAACAGTACTGGTAATAATCCAGTAATTTTACGATGGCCAAAGAGTAACATTCCCAAAAAAGAAAATGGGTCATAAATAGCAATTACGACTCTGATTAATTTAGACTACCACGTAAAAGTCAATAAGTACCAATTAAGCTATTTGCTTAATATACACTTAATATATTTGATTATTACATTTCATATAATGTTTTAAAGGTAAATAAACGGCGTGTAAAGGACAGGTTACCAAAAATTGACACAGAGAATTCAGCTCATCATTTTGAATTACAAATCCTTGGAAAATATCAACGAAATCTTCCAAAATTCAACGATTTTTTTTACTTTTATTTATTTAACACCAGCGAAATGTAAAATGAGTGAAAAGAAAAATCGGGAAAGATGAAAAATTCCAAGCAAAATTTCCACTTATTTTGAGTTTAGAATAATCGGTTCAATTTACTGTTTCGTTTTTGCTACACTATTTCTTACACCTGGTATTCGTTGCGTTACCTCTATTATAGCCGTCTGCCTCACATTGCCGACGTGTACGGTGCACTGGAATCCAGGGTATATCACTGTCGAGTGGCGCAACACTTGTACCGACGCCTGCAAGTACAACAATATAACTATTAACATGCACAGCGTGACTTCTCTCGACAATCGCCCATCATTGGTGATTGTTAAGAGGATCCATTATAGGCAGAGCCACGGAGTAAATACAAAGAGAAGTTGTAATGCAATTTTCCGATAATACGATGCGTGATATTTCACGAGGCGAGGGGAACTTACACCCCGACTATTTCTATCGGATGTAAAAAGACCCTTAACGATAACGAAAACCACATATTCTACCCATCATTTTGATCATTTTTTTTCTACCAGACCATACCTGGGAAACCATTGGTTTTGGAGATATTGAAGGTCAAAGTATACATTTTTTTTTGTTTTTTCCAAAAACGTATTCTAAGTGATAATACTAAACTTTCTTCCAAACAACCTTATCAAAATTTTCAATTTTTCCTCACAAATTACGCATTTGAAGTTACAAAAACGCAACGAATATCAAACGCACACGACTGCCTTAGCTCAGCGACATCGCCACAACCACACATTGCGCGCTACAAAAAAAGCGTTTTTTTTATGCCAAAAAATAAAAGTCGTTTCCCAGCAATTATTTTTGGTCAATGTAGTTTAGTTTGATGTACAGAGTGCGTAGATTTCGGCTATGTGATGGGTCTTTTTACAGCCTGTATATTCTCCATCTAGCGGTGAATAGGACAAACTAAATACTTCGGATTTATGGATAACTATAGTCGTGACAATCTAATAGTTCCCATTTGACACCTGTCAAAATGCTAGGAGTAATTTCAACACAACAGGTGTAAACAAATTCGTGTAATTCCTTCAAACCACATGATCTACTAATGATGTTTATCTATCTATACATATAAAAGGAGAAGCTGACTGACTGGCTGACTGACTGACTGACTGATCTATTAACGCACAGCCTAAACCGCTGGGGTTAGAAAGTTGAAATTTTGACAGTAGGTTCCTTTTGTAACGTAGGCATCCACTAAGAAGGGATTTTTCGAAATTCAACCCCTAAGGGAGTTAAATAGGGGATGAAAGTTTGTAAGGAAAATCGTCACTTAACGGGTTCAAAATTTCACGCAAGCGAAGCTGCGGGCGAAAGCTAGTTGTGTCTATAATTACAGTACTCAATCGGTTAACAACGCACGGGATTTAGATTGATTAAAAATAAATATAAAATAGATTCCACAAAAAAAAATGTCATTGAAAATTTCGATGCCATTCATAAATGAATGAAGGCACGGCGACATAGCTGACGTGCACGACTAGCGCGATATCGTTCCACGCAGTCAGTTAACTTGGGACGCTAAAATTACTCAAAAACAGAACATCATCTTTTCGTTTTAAAATATATTTTTTGTTGTGTCTGCAAAAATCCCAAGCATTGTCAATCAGTGTCACCGGTAGATCATGCGATTTGAAGGAAATACACAAAGAATCATGGCGAGTTCCATACATTGATTTGTACAAAAAAATAAAGAATTTTAGAGAAGTTGGAATGGCTTTATAATTAATCTTTGGTGCCTAAACAGTAGCTTTAGGTATTTAAAATATTTTGAAAACCCCGCAATAAAAACATAATTTATTTTATGATTCCTATCTTATCATTGGGCTAATTTCTGAACGGGGTAACATTGACAGGTGATTAGTATGTCATGTTCAGAAATTAATTCAATTTCAAAAGATTTTGTTTGGAATATTATATTTTATTCCAGGGTTCTAAAATTATTTTAAATGCTGAAAATGGTAATGGATCAATGGTAAAACTAATCCAACTTCTCTAAAAATCTTTATTTTTTGTACAAATCCTGCCATGATTCTTTGTATATGCATCTTACATAATTTATACCATGCATCTCATCAGTGAAGGCAATATAAGTACTAACCTGGAAATATATACATCCTCTCGGATCATTGGGGTCTTCCAGCATCACTTTATCATTACAAACACAGTCATCACACTTGTTATCATCATCTTCTTCATCATCATCATATATATTTGTGTCTATATCATCTATTTCTTTAGTTAAACACTCTTCAGCTGTTTCTATGTCATGAAGCAAGTTTTTGTTTTTCCTTCTAACATTTTTACGATTTTTTGTTTTTTCTGATATGTTTTGTTCGATTAGCTGTTTAATCTGCGAATAAAAGAGAAATTAATTGATCGTTTATTTATTTAATATGCATGTAATTTTCATTTTTAGACATTTCTATAAAAAAACATTTAAAAATATTAAAATTATAGCCCACTGGCATCGGGAAGAGAGTCCAAGCTACCTCAGCGGTCAGGGGTCAGGACCTCAGAGAGAGAACTAATTTAAACTTATTTCCGTCACTGGCCAATATAAGAACACGCAATGGCCCCTTGAGATCCCAATACAAGAACTTGCTACATTTGGATAATTACAAAACAGCACTGTTAAGGAAAAGTATTATGACAATGGGTCCTATCATTTATAATAGAATACCTCATGGTTTTAAGGATTGTTCTGTAAACGTTTTTAAATCTAAGGTAACTGCACTACTATTAGGCAAATGTTACTACTCAGTGAAAGACTTTTTAAATGACATGAATTTATCCAGTTTATGATTGTTTTTAATTTCAAATTTGACCATGTAAGACTTATGTACCTGACTATAATATTATTAATTGACTTCACTTTAATTTCTGTTTTGTTGACATTGTTTTTATTTTATTAATATTTTAATCTCTGTAATAATTTGCACGCCGTAAGGTAGACTGTAGCCGATCTCATTAATTTATGTACAACATCATATACCTGTACCTACATTCAAAGCAAATAAAGATCTGATTCTGATACTGAGAGGAACCTCCTCCTAACAAAACGTCGCGTGTCCAGGAGTACTATTTTCTGTGTCAAGCCCTTGATCCAGCTACCTAACGAGAGCCTCATCAGATATCAACTTGTAACACAACCGTCAGTCAGTTTTCGAAGACGAAAACTTTCAAAATATTTGGTTTCGTTTTTGTTTTTTGGTTTTGTTAATTTTGAGGAGCTCGTGGCTAAATAATTACAGCCGCATAGACCGATCTTCCGGGTTAAGCCACGCTTGCCGAGGTTGGTCTGTGGATGGGTGACCATTTACCATAGCGAGTTTCCTCCGTGCCTCGGAAAGCACGTAAAGCCGTTGGTCCCGGCTGTCATTTGTAGATCTTTGACAGTCGTTACTGTTGGTCAGAAGCCAGAAAGTCTGACAACCAGTCTTACCAAGAGTATCGTATTACCCAGTTACTGGGTTGTGGAGGTCTGATAGGCAGTCGCTCCATGTAAAATACTGATATTCAGCTGCATCCGGTTCGACTGGAAGCCGACCCCAACATAGTTGGGAAAAGGCTAGGCAGATGATGATGGTTTTGTTAATTTTCTGCGTTTTCGGGAGCTGTTTTTTGTAACATTGACGTTCAAAAAGAGCTTAATAATTCTAGTCTATTTTGAATAAATGAGTTATGAAGCTTTTAAAGAAGTTATTGTCAGACATTTAAACAGTTTTTGCAAACGAAAACTGTCTGAATGAACGGTTCGGCTGCGGTTCAGTTACGATTGATCAATGTTTAATGTGGTACCTGTGTGTGCTTGCAGTCACAGAAGACAGGTCGGTGCGGCAGGTTGTGTGGGGGAGCTAGCAGCACCATGCCGGGGCGTGGCTTCCCCCCGGTGAGTCCTATGGAGGCGCACTGTCCGGCGCGCACCCCGCCCTGCGGTACTCTGTTGCGGTATATGTGGTACGTACCTGTGTGTGCTTGCAGTCACAGAAGACAGGTCGGTGCGGCAGGTTGTGTGGGGGAGCTAGCAGCACCATGCCGGGGCGTGGCTTCCCCCCGGTGAGTCCTATGGAGGCGCACTGTCCGGCGCGCACCCCGCCCTGCGGTACTCTGTTGCGGTATATGTGACAGTACGTACCTGTGTGTGCTTGCAGTCACAGAAGACAGGTCGGTGCGGCAGGTTGTGTGGGGGAGCTAGCAGCACCATGCCGGGGCGTGGCTTCCCCCCGGTGAGTCCTATGGAGGCGCACTGTCCGGCGCGCACCCCGCCCTGCGGTACTCTGTTGCGGTATATGTGACAGTACGTACCTGTGTGTGCTTGCAGTCACAGAAGACAGGTCGGTGCGGCAGGTTGTGTGGGGGAGCTAGCAGCACCATGCCGGGGCGTGGCTTCCCCCCGGTGAGTCCTATGGAGGCGCACTGTCCGGCGCGCACCCCGCCCTGCGGTACTCTGTTGCGGTATATGTGACAGTACGTACCTGTGTGTGCTTGCAGTCACAGAAGACAGGTCGGTGCGGCAGGTTGTGTGGGGGAGCTAGCAGCACCATGCCGGGGCGTGGCTTCCCCCCGGTGAGTCCTATGGAGGCGCACTGTCCGGCGCGCACCCCGCCCTGCGGTACTCTGTTGCGGTATATGTGACAGTACGTACCTGTGTGTGCTTGCAGTCACAGAAGACAGGTCGGTGCGGCAGGTTGTGTGGGGGAGCTAGCAGCACCATGCCGGGGCGTGGCTTCCCCCCGGTGAGTCCTATGGAGGCGCACTGTCCGGCGCGCACCCCGCCCTGCGGTACTCTGTTGCGGTATATGTGACAGTACGTACCTGTGTGTGCTTGCAGTCACAGAAGACAGGTCGGTGCGGCAGGTTGTGTGGGGGAGCTAGCAGCACCATGCCGGGGCGTGGCTTCCCCCCGGTGAGTCCTATGGAGGCGCACTGTCCGGCGCGCACCCCGCCCTGCGGTACTCTGTTGCGGTATATGTGACAGTACGTACCTGTGTGTGCTTGCAGTCACAGAAGACAGGTCGGTGCGGCAGGTTGTGTGGGGGAGCTAGCAGCACCATGCCGGGGCGTGGCTTCCCCCCGGTGAGTCCTATGGAGGCGCACTGTCCGGCGCGCACCCCGCCCTGCGGTACTCTGTTGCGGTATATGTGACAGTACGTACCTGTGTGTGCTTGCAGTCACAGAAGACAGGTCGGTGCGGCAGGTTGTGTGGGGGAGCTAGCAGCACCATGCCGGGGCGTGGCTTCCCCCCGGTGAGTCCTATGGAGGCGCACTGTCCGGCGCGCACCCCGCCCTGCGGTACTCTGTTGCGGTATATGTGACAGTACGTACCTGTGTGTGCTTGCAGTCACAGAAGACAGGTCGGTGCGGCAGGTTGTGTGGGGGAGCTAGCAGCACCATGCCGGGGCGTGGCTTCCCCCCGGTGAGTCCTATGGAGGCGCACTGTCCGGCGCGCACCCCGCCCTGCGGTACTCTGTTGCGGTATATGTGACAGTACGTACCTGTGTGTGCTTGCAGTCACAGAAGACAGGTCGGTGCGGCAGGTTGTGTGGGGGAGCTAGCAGCACCATGCCGGGGCGTGGCTTCCCCCCGGTGAGTCCTATGGAGGCGCACTGTCCGGCGCGCACCCCGCCCTGCGGTACTCTGTTGCGGTATATGTGACAGTACGTACCTGTGTGTGCTTGCAGTCACAGAAGACAGGTCGGTGCGGCAGGTTGTGTGGGGGAGCTAGCAGCACCATGCCGGGGCGTGGCTTCCCCCCGGTGAGTCCTATGGAGGCGCACTGTCCGGCGCGCACCCCGCCCTGCGGTACTCTGTTGCGGTATATGTGACAGTACGTACCTGTGTGTGCTTGCAGTCACAGAAGACAGGTCGGTGCGGCAGGTTGTGTGGGGGAGCTAGCAGCACCATGCCGGGGCGTGGCTTCCCCCCGGTGAGTCCTATGGAGGCGCACTGTCCGGCGCGCACCCCGCCCTGCGGTACTCTGTTGCGGTATATGTGACAGTACGTACCTGTGTGTGCTTGCAGTCACAGAAGACAGGTCGGTGCGGCAGGTTGTGTGGGGGAGCTAGCAGCACCATGCCGGGGCGTGGCTTCCCCCCGGTGAGTCCTATGGAGGCGCACTGTCCGGCGCGCACCCCGCCCTGCGGTACTCTGTTGCGGTATATGTGACAGTACGTACTTGTGTGTGCTTGCAGTCACAGAAGACAGGTCGGTGCGGCAGGTTGTGTGGGGGAGCTAGCAGCACCATGCCGGGGCGTGGCTTCCCCCCGGTGAGTCCTATGGAGGCGCACTGTCCGGCGCGCACCCCGCCCTGCGGTACTCTGTTGCGGTATATGCTGCGCACGCGGCTGCGCGCGAACGACCCATCGTCGAGGGGGCCTGCAGGAACATGTCACATTAGTATGCACTCTTTGTTGTACGAGGTAGCCGCGTGCATAAATGGGTCCAGGGGCGACGGATTGGGGAAGTCTGTCGCCCCCCACACATCAGGACCCGAGGTGGCGCACACTGTGAGATTTTCCTAATCTAGCTTGATTTAAATATTTATGATAACAAACTAACGATTTTACAAATGTTTTAGTTATTTAAGATAAATTAAACATTTAATTCATGAAATAAAAGATATTTTCTAGATTTATATATTTTTACTCAAGACTGAAAACCGATGACGAGTAACAGTAGTCATTTTTTTCTCAAATTTGAAGCATAACGTTCTTAAACTGGCCTTTATTTTATTTTGGGCGTTTTCCGAAAATGCAACTGATGCCTATTTTAATTTTCAAAATCGTAAACTGCTTCAAAACGGTTTTCAGATCTATTTGTTATTACACCACACATCAAAACATTCTTTTCTTGTTATTTGAAAAGCCATTCAAAAAAATGAAAAAAAATGTATGGGTGCCGCAACTATGCGCAATAAATTCTAATTGAATGTGAAAGCTCAGGGTTATGGCTAAATTATCATATAGTTAAGAGAGGTGAATAACCCTGAATAACTATTTTTTTTGACCAATTTACTTTGACGATTTCTATAGAAAATCCCCCAATTTAATCATTGCCAAAAAAATATTAAATGCAGTTAAAACAATTATCCCTTTAATGTAATATGTCGCACATACCTTAAAGTATCCAATAACAGAAGTTTTGTAAAGATAACAATATTGAGGATATTTATTTTTACTCAGCAACTATCATCTAGTAAACACGTATTATTAAGAACAACAAAATGTACCGAGTTTAGAAGTGTGTTATTTATTTTCCTGACTACTCACAACAAAAAATAAATTGGAATCTTTATGAAGAACTTTTCTGTTGTATAATATAAAATTTGTACGTAAATTGGAGGAAGTAGACATCATCAATTAAATCGAGCTGGATTAGGAAAATCTCACAGTGTGCGGCGGCGCGAAGTGTTCCAAGCGCGCCCCTCTTAGACGGGCGGGGGGAGTCTAACACCTCACTCCCCCCGCTAACCCGAGGAGGCACCAGCCGGGGGTTGCGGATGTATCGTAAGTTCCCGCGACCCTCGGCGCAGGTGTGAGATGGAACACCGGGGCGGTTTTAGTCAGTAATAGTCTGACAGACCCCTCCGCCCACCCAAGGGCGGAGGACATACATGAGGATTTCCACGACGAAAAAAAAAATGTAGCCGCGTAAAGCGTATGAACACATCTCTTATTACTATCTTATATTAGTAAGCGTTATCATCATCATCATTCAGCCGATAGACGTCCACTGCTGGACATAGGCCTACCCCAAGCATCGCCAAATGTTTTTGGTTGCCATAATCGCCACGCTTGGCAGGCGGGTTGACGATCGTAGTATGGTTGTTAACTCAGAATACAGAAAAACCAGAAGCCGTCATCGCGACTAATATTGAAGCATCAAAAACTACTCTTAAACAGAGTAGTTTGACGCGCAGCCGACCAGTTACTCTGTGAACGTCATATCGAGTACGTGTATTTACCGGTGTCAAATTAAATTAAATTATGCCGTCTTGTGTCGTTCCTACCTGTAAAAATGCAGCGGGGCTAAAAACAAAACAGGATGGGATCACTTTTCACGTTTAAGTAGCACATTCAGAAAGCGTCTTATTTAATTACTCAATAAATTGTTCAGTTTGTGATTGTCATAGGGAATGATGCGTCCATATTGTTAGTGTTGTCAGTATAAGAGTTTTGATTTTCCCTTCTTTTCATTATCTACTGAGGGCTTAAATTAAACGTTATTTTTATCTAAACCGTGTTTTATTCCTATTAGACCTCTATTTCTTGAGAGTATCAGGTACAGTCAGCGTCAAATATATCGCGACGAACAGACGGTTCATCATTACATAAACAGCTAAAGAAATTAAACTTTATCTAAATGGGATTCTTGTCAGAATGACAGTTGTCGTGTCCTATGTTCATTCTGAAACACCCCTTGTTTCATTGAGATATAGTTTTGTTCGGATCATTTTGAACAGTCTGTTTGTCTCAATATATTTGACGCTGACTGTACATAGATATAAAATATTGCCTGTATAGAAAACCACAATTTTGATTTTATTATTATCTTACCTCCAATACTCTTAACGACTTCCCAAAAACGTGTAAACAATGTCTGAGCTAGCAACATTACGCGGGTGGGAAGTGAGACGGGCGCGGGACACTTGTTTGATTTTGGACACAGCTTACGGCTTGCAATTACTGTTGAACGCGGATTCTGGTTCTTCCTGTATTCTGAGGTTGTTAAAGTACTCAGAGAACGCTGCTGCCCATCCTCTAGTGAATCTCTTTGTCGCCTTGTACGACACCCATAGGAAGAGATGGGGTAGTGCTATTCTTTACGTCATATTCGTTACGCCATCATCATCATCCTCCTGCCCTTATCGCAACTTATTTGTGTTCATCGCAGCATGTATTTTTCTTCCATACATCTCTATTATCCGTCATCTCAGTAGTCACTCTCTTTCTAGTCATATTATCTTTTACATTATCCATCCATCAGTGTGTTCCTCCATTTCTGTTCATTCAAAGCTAGCTCAACGATTCTTTTATTTCCTTGGTCCTTATGTATACAACAGAGTTAATACAATCTTACATATTTACTCAATGGTGAAATGTAAATGCAAAATTACTGTCAGGAACTGGCTGCTGGATTTGGACTATGAAGGTACAGAAAGTATCGTCCAAACCATTAAATAACTTTTAATATACATCCCACTCATATTTAATAATAAGCACAAATACTCGCACAGGTCTTACATGTACTTACACAAAACACATTCGCACACTACACACTCACTCCTGCAATATTATCACTTTACATTACACTTCACATATTTTATTAACAATACCTTTATTATATTTATATAGATTAACCTCTCTTCAAAATTGTTTGCGAATAATGTTCTATGTATAATCTAAATTAAGAAGCCGTAAAATATGATTATGTATAAAGGGGTGTGAGCCTGGAGATCTGTCATACAGGTTCCGAACCTAGTTCAGACTCCAGCTCTCACAAAGGTTCTAGCATAAGGCTAAATTGTTTAAATAAAATTAATGTACCTTTATGAGAGTAATAAACTATTATATTATTATTATCGTTTCTTTGGTCTTCCTCTACTTCCTCTTATAAGAATAACCATCCACATTCATACTCAAAACTTTCCTCACGACATGTTCCTCATTCCTCTGCATCACATGCCCATACTATGATAACCGGTTTAGACACAATTTCTCAGTCACCGGCGCCACTTTCAGACTTCCTCTTACATACTCATTTCTAATTCTATCCATTCGCGTAACACCATACATGCCTCTTAGCACTCTCATCTCAGCTGCATGCAATTGCCTTTCATTCATCCCTTTTGTGGCCCAACATTCTGATCCACACAAGACAATTCATTCACCACACCGTATACCATAAATCGGATCATCTGTTTCGGAGCTACAATGCCACAAACAGACACACAGACAGCCAGCCATACATACACACAGACATACATAATGGACCATTTACACATAATTTACATTTAATGGCTGCCAATGACAACGAAGTCCAATTGACCAAGTTCTGGGCCGCAATAATATAATTAAGTTTCAATTAGTTTGTCATCGAAACGCTAAGAAGAATTGACGAGCCATTTCACTAAGCCAAGCCATTATTGGCGTTGTGTAAATAGAGATAATCCATTACAATGGAGTGTCTTCTGGGCAATATTATAGACAATCCAATGAAACAGAACGATTTCAAAAAATTCGGTGATGGCTTGGCTTAGTGGAATGATTCGTCAATTGGTCTCGTGTAAATGGTCCATAAGCTTCAAACTTATAAAAAAATGTTCTTTATGCGTCGCGGCTTAAACAGACTTCAAACGTATAACACATCTACTAATCTACTTTAAAGCGCAATATGTCGTAAACTATTAGCTATAGAAAAAAATAGGAAGCAATTTGTAGGGAGTTTAATTTTCTACAAAATTGGTTGAAAATATTTTTGGTGTAAAACCCATAGATAAGGAGTTATTTCATGAAAACTCTTTTTTGGGATCTTTAATCCAAGATGGCGGAGCGCGCCGAGGTCGCTAAAAGTTGAAAACTTGAATTTTTCATAAGAACATACATATCGACGGTTAACTACCAAGAACTCCTAACTGACTTAATTATTTTGAAAATATTATTTATTTGGAGAATTAGTAAAAAAAAAGCCGTTTGTCAAAAAAAAAACAGGAGTTATTGGTAGTTTATTTGTGTGGAGAATTAGTATAAAGTGGTGTTCGTCAAAAAAAAACAGTTGGAGCGTTTGTCCACCGCCGCCATCACCGAGAAACGAGATTATTTCGGACCGAGTTCGGAATGACGTGATGGCGATCGTGTGTCCACCGCGACCGATCTCGGTGGTTCCCAACATAAGACAAAAATCCGTGCACCGGCGGCGTTAATCTCGGATGTAGTGGACAAGAGCTGATGTGTTTTGTATTGCCGTCATTTCGGTCCGTCACGATCTCGGCGGAGTTCTAGCGGTAGCGCTGAACTACTCACAATCTCTGTGGTCGAGATGACGGCGCTCGGATGACGGACGTGCGGTGTACACGCGGTCATAGTAATGTATGTATCGCTACTTCGGCAACGTCATCTCGTTCTCGGTGACGGCGGCAGTGAACAAACGGGCTTAGAAGTTCTTGGTAGTTTATTTAAGTGGAGAATTAGTATAAAAAGCTGTTTTACCGTCGATATCCAAAATTCAGGACTGACCGACCTTTTGCAAGGTAGAACTACCTGCAGACTTATGACGTTATGAACTATTCTTAGGAAGAATTCACTCGCACCACCACACCACATCGCAGTGACAAAAGTGGTGAAGCAGTGGTTACGTGTGAATAGTGTCGCTGCAGCTTTCGCGACAAAATGTGTGTGAATAAAACCAATAATTTTCATACAAATTAGTGCTCGCCGACGTGTTGCTGTTGAGGTGTAGTTTTGGTACATGTGAATTTTCCCTGAAACTAAAAACTCACCTATAATTACGCTATCCCCTTCATACAGCTGTCCCCTTGCTAATAATCCCCCAACGACTGGACCAGAATTATCACCAACATGGAAGATTTCATCGATTTGGAACTCGCAGGTTTCCTGCAAAAATGTAAAGGAAAGTTAAGTCTAAATATAGATGTGCATGCAATGTGGTGATTATCGTTATAACATAATACTATCTAAATACTTGCGCTAGCATTTTAACTAGCAAAAAAGAAGGTTTGCTGCATTTTAAAACTAATCACCAAAATCACCACTTCGATTACAACGTCAGCAAACTCTATAATCACACACTGTGGTGTTAGAAGGCGTAAAGAAGAACATGTTAACTCAATCCTCAACGTTAACCATTAATCACCACTCCACATACTCCACCCAAGCGAAGCGCAGACACATCCTACGACTTATAACATTAAAATAAACCCAATCACCACACTTAAACACTAATCACCAAAATCACCACTTGACTTACATCATCAGCGCGATGCGTTGCGACCGGCTGGGGTGGTCTCAGCGCTAGTAGGTAAGCATGTAACGCACTCAGACCGTTTCCTCTCACACAACTAACAGGAAACACGGGTATCACTTCGGACTCCACACTGTAAGGAAATCACCAGGTTAATAATTATTGGAATGCTGGTCGGTGATTATACATGTAAGGCCATAATCTTAAAGAAATAAAAATAAAATAAATAATCGTACATTACTGAAGACGGGCCCCCCAATAAACGCTATAATTAAGTCAAACGACAGATTTTAAAGCTGGTAGCTAGCACCCCAGCCCCTCTTCAAAATAGAAAAATTAAATTAGGCAAGGTATCCACCAAAGCGGAGAGGAGACGAGAGGAGATGTGCTGCGAAGCAAGCAAGTTATTTCCACCAGAGCGGAGAGGAGATGCGATGCGGAGAGGAGATGTGAGCTGTGCGTAGCGGAGATGTGAGCTGTGAGAGCTCGAAATCAGTCAGTTCGGGTGTACGAGGAGCGGGGAGAAGGCATCGGGGTGTGGGGACACCGCCCGGCTACACACATCTCCGCTCCGCCGCTCCGCTTGCTCGCGAGCGGTGCTAAATTCTATAGAAAAATTAGACCTCTCCTCTCCTCTCCGCTTGATCCAATTCCACCGAAGCTAAGCGGAGAGCAGATGTGGAAATAACGAAATCTAATTGGTTCTCGACTCCTCTCCTCTCCGCTTTGCTGAAAACCGGGCCTTACATTAAAAAAAAACTGACAAGAGTAAAATAATCACCTAATATAAAATTAACAGTTTCAGAAGTCGGTGCCTTCAATTTGTTTCAACGTGAATTAGCACCGACTTCTGAATCTGTAGTTATTTTACGCTTTTCAGTTTTTTATTTAAGTTGTTTTTTCTTTTTGTTGTTATCGTTTTTTTTTAACCGACTTCAAAAAGGAGGAGGTTCTCAAATCGGTTGTTTTTTTTTTTTTTATTTTATTTTTTATGTTTGTTACCTCATATCTCCGTCATTTATGAACCGATTTGAAAAATTCTTGTTTTGTTCGAAAGGGTATACTTCCCGATTGGTCCCATTTAAATTTTGTTATGATTAGACCATGAACTTCAGAGATATGGAACGGAACTCCTCATCGGATCAAAGCAAAATTCTCAAATTACTAATATTGCTTTGTTTATATTTGTTGTTGGGAACTGACTACTTGAAAAGAGGAGGGGGTGCTTGTCCCCCCCTCCCCCCCTTTGGAATGTTTTCATTATATCGTGTAAGGTATCATTTGAAAGGACTTTTTATGCCCGACTACGTCAAAGCCAAAAAGAAGGGTTATGAAGGAGGGTTAAAATTATGACACTAAAACGTATTCAATAAAAAATAAACTTTAAAAAAAAGTAAAAACCGACTTCAAAGAAATACTAAAAGGAGTAAAATAATTACCATAATATAAAATTAACAGTTTCAGAAGTCGGTGCAACTCTACACTGAAGCAAATAGAAGCCACCGACTTCTGAAACTGTTAATTTTATATTATGGTAATTATTTTACTCCTTTTAGTATTTCTTTGAAGTCGGTTTTTACTTTTTTTTAAAGTTTTTTACTGTTTGTTAATTCTTGGTGGTAATGTGCGACACACCTTGACGCAAACAAATTTGTTTTCTTTTTTTATAAGTATAATTAGCGCTCTTAGCAAACGGACGTATACTTACTCAACCTTCTCCTTGGTATGATCGAGAGCATCTATTATTAATTTTTGTGGTGCCACGCAGTTCCTTGCGAGATTCTCATCAGTTATTAAAAGTGGTTTCTGTAACAAAAATATTAATCTTTTTTATAGCATTTACAGCAGAGTACAAACTTTTTAGCACGACCGCACATTTTAAGAACTTTTTATCCGAAAATTTCAGACGCGAGTGCAACTCTCAACACATGCGTTCTGAATTTTCCGTTATGTCCCCCTGATCTGTCATCTTATGAGGACAAACAGGAATAAAACGTTCGATCTGTCCACCTGTTACCGACGAGGGGACAGATCGAACTAATTATTTCCGGTCGGGACGGACCGGAAATAATTAGTTCGATGCTGCTCCTGCTGTTTTTATAGAAAGTTGAAAATTTGTTCCCTATAGAAAGTTGAAAATTTTAGATTTGTTCCCTATCGCCGACGTGGGGACAGATCGAACTTTTTGTTCCTATCTGTCCCCTAAATTAAAAATAAAAGTAGTAAAATAAACATATTCTGCTAATGTCTTTAATTGGTACAGTCCGCGAGGCGTAAGCTGAGCTTTGCAATTGTGTGAGTGCATATAGAATCGATTGCCAAAAAGCAGTATAAACTGGTTTAACCCAAGCAACGGACGCGTCTGCATTCATTCTCAAACAAATGCAAAGCTCAGCGCGAGGTCGAGCGGACTGTATAAAAGTTAATTAAATAAGTATAAGGGTCTTCCCACATTTATCGACGCGGAATCGGCTTAAGCAGAGTGCGTATCACCACACTACTGGACTTATCTATACAAACGGCTCGTTTCGCCGTCGGCCAGCGTCGCGACGCGTCGTCCGAGCCGAGCCGATGCGAATGGTATTAGTAACACCCTTATTACGTAGACATAAAGACTTTTTTGACCGGTGTTAGCCGATTCCGCGTCGATAAATGTGGGAAGACCCTAATACTACGCCACCACTTACCGTTAACCGTTTGGGGGACAGATAGGAATAACAAGTTCGATCTGTCCCGCTGTAGCCGACGTGGGGACAGATCGAACTTTGTGTTCCTATCTGTCCCCTAAAAAAACAGCAAGTGGACAGACCGGTCAAACTTTTTATTCCTGTTTGTCCCCCTAGCTAGAGTGACTTATCAGGGGGACAGACCAGGGGGCTTACTATGACCTCTTAAAGCAGGACAGAAGTTGCCTGGAAGTTGAACTGCCATGCTTTTTTGTACTATGATGTTGATGTTTACGAAATCCGTTCACCTTTTTTTTTGTATGGAGTTTTCAAACCATGACGTGTTATTTGACAGCAGTAGAGCGTCTATTGAGCGGCTGTAATGTCAAAATAAGCGATCTTGAAAAAGCTACTATTTACGAGCTTAATCAACATTGTTTACTTTATTCAATAGTCGTTCACGTTTAGTACTGTCATGGTACGATTTTTAGCGATTCAGAAGCAGGTCTGCTTTTGAACGGAAGTTGACTGGCTGGCATTTGAACGTTTTCTTAAGAGGTCATGGTAAGCCCCCTGAATCATTCATTTATTCGACAGATCACATAACTATTTATTCACTACTAGCTGTACCCGGTATGCGTTGCAATGCACTTCTTCCTACTAACCACCTACCTACTACCTACCTACTATCTACCTACTACCAACCTACTACCTACCTTCAGAAACAAAATCAAAATAGTAACAAAGAGTTAAAACTATTTTCATGCATGCGGTAAACAAATGAAGAATATGGACATACTGAGATAATTTCGTTTTTTTTTTAATTATCAAAATTTTCTTTCATAAGAACCCTCTCCTGACAATTACGAACACAACAAAAAAAGAATTAGCGAAATCGGTCCAGCCGCTCACGCGTGATGCAGTGACCAAGGGAAATAGGGATTCATTTTTATATTTATGTATATATAACGAGGGTAGTTCACTCATTGGGGTACCTCGTCATCAGAGTCCAAGTTCGACTTGGTGTAGGCAGGAAATAATAGTCTCAACACTGATTATAGTCCTCTATTTATTCACTCTCGATAACAAAATAATAAAATCTCTAATGATCAAACCGATGGAAATAGATTAAAGTACGGAAACGCGGTAAGTTCGGTGCAGGCTGGCAAAACAACCTCTCGCCCTCGTGTCTCACTCTAAAGTGACTTCACTCAAATCAAATGCATCCAATGTCAAAAAGGATGACAGCTGACAGCCGACAGCTGACAGCTTGCTGACAACCGTCAAACAAGACATGCCACGCCCCGCACCGACCTCACCCAAGCACACTGCTTGACGTTTCCGACAAACGATAATAGATGGCGTTGTACTACATTAACAATAATCAATAGTCATTCTAATAGTTGTGCTTCTGTGTTGATTCTGCGACATATAGATAATTTACCTTATTAGCGGGCGCCAGTAGTTCACTGAGCCTCGCCGTCAGAGACCTGACAGCTGTAGCCGCCAGCTCACACTTGCTGATCACCGCAAAGAAATGCAGGTCCAGTGCTGTGAGTAGACTTATGTGTTCCTCTGTTATCGGCGTTATGCCGGCTGTTGCTGATATCTGTGGGCAAGTGGTGATTATAAGTTACCCTTGTATCATCGAAAAAAAAATGCCAAATTATCACTTCCCAAACAAGTTTCCGCATAATTTCATTTGTCAAATTACTACTTAGCAAATAAACTCTTCACAAATAAATTGTAACGCAAACCTAATGTTTTGCAAGTGAACGTTTAAACAATAACTTGCTTACCAATTAGTACTTTTACCAATTTTAATGTAGTCAAATATTTCAGTTGGTATAACATATTTTACGCAAAATAAAAAATATGTTTCTGGCACGTTGTGTGGTTACAGTTCTAACCTAACCTAGCTGTTTCGATTTAAAAAAGATTTATGCGTGTTACAATAATTTGACTAAATGTTTACTGTCTAAAGATTGTTTGCTGTATGAGTTTACAGGATTGTGTGTTCCATCAGCTACAGTTCATTTACGTGTGACTCCCGGAATTACTGACTTAGTGCTTTTATTATTATATTATAAAGTTGTCGTGTTTTAAGTGTTTTCCTTATTTGTCCGACTAGGGATAGATAGGTAGGATTCACTGATAACGTCACATTCTTTACAACTGGTGTGGCAGACGTGCTCAGGAGATCCTGGGACCGTCTGTTTCATCACAGTTTGGCGCCCAATTAAATCATTTGATTAAAGACCAAATGCCTTAATGATATTATCCTTGGTAATATCACAGTGTACCTACTTACTACATACAGTGGGTCAACGCCCATACATTTGACAGGTCCTATGAAATGTCAAAATTGGTAACACTTGTCATAGGGTTGTCACATAAAACAAATTACACAAACTTTGTCAAACAAACGTCCAAATTAATTAACGTTTTATAGAAACAGTGACACGCAAAAAGAAAACCACGCATGCGTAATTTTGACGATTGACAAAATAATGCAAAGGTAAACTTTGTCAAACAAACGTCCAAATTAATTAACGTTTTATAGAAACAGTGACACGCAAAAAGAAAACCACGCATGCGTAATTTTGACGATTGACAAAATAATGCAAAGGTAATGTAGCCGCAAGTTCGCCATCTTATGCTGGAATTTACTAACAATATTTAAAACTACAAATTTTGTCGAGGTTACAGTCGCAGTGGCTAACGCTTGCGGGGGTAGGAAAGAGTAATAAATGATTCCCAAATCCAGGAAGGAGCCATATAAAATTACTTATTATTTATGGTTATTACTTCTATGGTTTTCGTGGGTGCTGATGCTGGAAATAAAGACTAAGTATTCCTCGACAACATACGGCGGTCAAAAAAATTTACCAGTTAAATTTAATTTGCCAGGTAAAACGTGGTCCCTATCTAGGTGTTTGAGAATGGATCTCGTTTTTGTAATCAGCGTCCCAGAAAATCATGGATTTGACACCCACCACGGCTAATTTGAAAATTTTCATGGCCGCCATCTTGAATATAGATTTTGACCTCATTTTCGTCATCAGCATCCCCGAAACCCATGGAAATGACACCCATGATGGTTAAATTGAAATTTTAAAAGCTGCCATCTTGGAAATGGATTTTGACCTCATTTTCGGCATCAGTACCCCCGAAAACCATGGAAATGACACCCATGACCACTAATTTGACATTTTTATTACCGCCATCTTGGATTTCGATTTTGACCTCATTTTCGGCATCAGTACCCCCGAAAACCATGGAAATGACACCCATGACCACTAATTTGACATTTTTATTGCCGCCATCTTGGATTTCGATTTTGACCTCATTTTCGGCATCAGTACCCCCGAAAACCATGGAAATGACACCCATGACCACTAATTTGACATTTTTATTGCCGCCATCTTGGATTTCGATTTTGACCTCATTTTCGGCATCAGTACCCCCGAAAACCATGGAAATGACACCCATGACCACTAATTTGACATTTTTATTGCCGCCATCTTGGATTTCGATTTTGACCTCATTTTCGGCATCAGTACCTCCGAAAACCATGGAAATGACACCCATGACCACTAATTTGACATTTTTATTGCCGCCATCTTGGATTTCGATTTTGACCTCATTTTCGGCATCAGTACCCCCGAAAACCATGGAAATGACACCCATGACCACTAATGTGACATTTTTATTGCCGCCATCTTGGATTTCGATTTTGACCTCATTTTCGGCATCCGCACCCAGAAAACCTTGGATTTGACACCCATGACGACTACTTTACTAATTTTCACGGCCGCCATCTTGGATTTGGATTTTGAAGTTATTTTCGTCATCAGTGACCCCGAAAACCATGAAATTAACACCCATGATGATTAGATGAAAATTTTCATGGCCGCCATCTTGGATTAGTAAACAGACTTTATAATAAAATTCTCGTAGGTATATACAACATACATACTATTAATAAATTAATATAATTTCTATGAACGATGACAATCAAATTCGAAATCAAAAAGTGCGAGCCCTGGAATTTATGTCCCGAGTAGCAGTATGGCTACTCGGGACATAACCTCCGCTCCTTCACCCCGCAACCCCCCGCACGATTGCTCTGCGACAATGTTCTACGTTGACCGACTGTAAGGAGTAAGATATAGGTAGACTGTGGTAATATTCTGCCGAGTGAAAATTTGACCAAATGAAAATGTGCATACTAAAATCATTCCAAAATATTGCATTGATATAAAAAAAGGTTGCTAAAATGCGTTTGGGAAATGAAATTTTGTCAAAATAATTTTGGCAAAACGGCAGGCTCCCAGCAGTAGTACTGTTTGTATGAACGCTTTCGCATTACCTCGGATTCAAATCAGACATTTGCCAAAGATGGCCCCTGAATTGCTTGGATTTGGATCAGAGATCGGATTAGTGCGTAAGCAATATCCGAATTCGGTCCGAGATTCTTAGACTCTAGATCCGTTTTATAAAGCAAACTCAACTTACCACTAGCATAGCGTAATGAGGAGAATAACCGGTCAATCCGTGTAGTGTAGTGCGCTGATATTTACTATGACCGGCTAAGTCGAGGAATGAGACGAGCTTCGCACTCCTCTCACCGATCCTCTCAGCTGTCATCAGCTCTGAACATCCATAGTTAACGACGTTGCCCTGAAAAATGTTATATGACATGTAACACGAATAACGCAAACACTCAAACATCCTAATCTATACACAAGGTCATCATCTGCCTAGCCTTTTCCCAACTATGTTGGGGTCGGCTTCCAGTCGAACCGGATGCAGCTGAATATCAGTATTTTACATGGAGCGACTGCCTATCAGACCTCCACAACCCAGTAACTGGGTAATACGATACTCTTGGTAAGACTGGTTGTCAGACTTTCTGGCTTCTGACCAACAGTAACGACTGTCAAAGATCTACAAATGACAGCCGGGACCAACGGCTTTACGTGCTTTCCGAGGCACGGAGGAAACTCGCTATGGTAAATGGTCACCCATCCACAGACCAACCTCGGCAAGCGTGGCTTAACCCGGAAGATCGGTCTATGCGGCTGTAATTATTTAGACACGAGCTCCTCTGATCTCTGAGCTCTCTGATCTATGAACAACTTTTACTATGGGAATAAATATGAAATCGCGAAAAAAAAATCAGCTGTTCCCTACATTTTGACGAGTTATGCGAACATGCCATTCAACGTGGCAATGCTGCCAGTCTTCTGGGCACGTTACCAGTAGACAGCGATGCGAAGGAATATTCTGATAGCCTCTTTTAGTTTACAGGTATACAAGATTAGTCAGAAAGGGGGTACTAATCCGTGGACAACTTAAAGTAACACTGGTGACTGTTTAAACCAAATGGTAACATTACTAAATTCGAGAATTTTTTATTCCATGCAAAATTATTGTAATGTTATATTTTTCAAAAATTCTGTATCCCTCCTTTAGTTACGAATTCAGAAAAGAGAGTTTCTATTTCGTGACCCTAAATATGACCTAAAATGTAAACACAGCTGAGGATAGATAGATTTTAGTGTATTTTTCATAATGTCTTTGAACAGTTATTTCTCTTAAACTATAGACTTTTGGCGAAGTTGTAGAATAATTTACGTAATACTTTAAAACTCTTTCCGACCAACATTGTATATATAATATGTATTATACAGTGTATACATAATATGTATTATACATATTATGTTAATTATTTTACTCTTTTAATTATTATTTTTTGTCGTGTCATGATAAGTTTATACCTGTGCATCAAATCCCAGTATCTCGTGACTTAAAGATGACGTCCTCCCACTCTTGACCTCGTGTAGATGTCTGAACATGTTCAGACGAGCACTGCCTCTACCGTTGTCTAATTCACCTGGAGAATAAACATACGACATGTAGCATCCTGTATGCGTTCAGTGATCAACATAGACTAGAGCTGCCATCACCTAACTTGCCGACACCGGGCAGCGCATTTAGAAACCATTGTGGTACCCAGAACCATGGTGATCTGCACCACGCAATGCTTTATTTATCCCGAAACCATTGCGCGGTACAGAGCTCTGGCAGTTCTGTATTGCATTATGGTTTTGACCTGAAATCGCCGAAAATTTAGGCAAAAACCACGCAATAGTTTCGAAGTAAATTAAATTATAAAGCATTGCGTGGTGCAGATCACCACGGTTCTGGATGAATGGTTTCTGAATACGCCACCGGGCAAAGATTTCAAAAACCCCGGACAAATTGGTCGAAATCGGGATTGAAGATGTATTATGGCCGAAATATAAGTTTTTTTTATTTGTTAGTTGAGCATTACTAAGTCACATGAACAAATTAACACGTTAAATAACTCGAACAACATAATTAAATTATAACTATCTGTCGTACGTACCTACTCTACTGAAGAAATTAGGTAACAAAAATAATAAAATTAAAGAAGCGTCACGGACACTTTTTTTTTAAATACTTAGCAATTCTATACTCTCCACCTAGCTAGGAAAAACTAAAAGCTTCGGATATTATAGATAACTAACACGTGGTTTAGACATATTACGCTAGATGTCTCTAGTGTCAGGAACGTAATAAATTAGTGCGTATAGCGCTTGTCGGTGCTGGTCCGCGCAGTTAGTCGGCGCAGCTAGTCTCTATACTGTGTGACGAACCAGCGCCGACAAGCTCCGAACTTCGCCGACAAGTTCCGACCTGCTCCGAACTTCGCCGACAAGTTCCGACCTGCTCCGAACTTCGCCGACAAGTTCCGACCTGCTCCGAACTTCGCCGACAAGTTCCGACCTGCTCCGAACTTCGCCGACAAGTTCCGACCTGCTCCGAACTTCGCCGACATGTTCCGACCTGCTCCGAACTTCGCCGACAAGTTCCGACCTGCTCCGAACTTCGCCGACAAGTTCCGACCTGCTCCGATCAGCAATGGTATGCCGTCATTTGTTGCTGTATTTGCAAGGGAACAAAGCGTATTTTTGCTAAAAAATGCTAGCCCCTGATTCTACTCGCTTTCTTTAGGTATGTAGCGGTTACCTGCACGGACTAGTACCGATAACCGCTGATAGGTCGGCTCTGGTTATCTGTAGCCCTAGCTCGAATGTTTTGAAGCATTGTAAAGTAAACGTAACGTTAATCTGAGTGAATTTTGAATCGAAAATACAACTATTCTATAGCATTTTGGTTTAAATGTATGCGACAAGCACAATTTGTATCATACATAGATATGAATAAAGTTTTCAATTCAATTAAATATTATGTGCGAAACGAGTATTTCCAATTCAAAATTCACTCGCGTTAACGTTACGTTTGCGCTATTGTTTCCTTTACGTATAAAATTAGTTTTAAGTGAAATGTGATGCCATCCATGGCCGACAGACTGACAAAGGCCACGCCCTCCGTGATGACGTCAGGACCTAGCTGGTATCACAGTGCACAGTTGCTTAGGACAACTCCTATTTGTAATTGCTTCGTGTGTACTACTCACCTTGTGTCAACACTCCTATTAAGGTAGACTTTCCAGCCTCGTTGGCTCCCATCACAGCTACCCTCAACTCCACACTCTGCTTTGGATCTGGTAACTAGAACAACATCATATTTTGTTTAGCAATTACTAATGTGGCTGCCTTGTTGAGAGTTGTAGCTACGGTCATAAGCGCCCTAAAAAAAATTAAGGTGTGAGGTATGAATGAAAGAGTTGATGTAGTGAATGAGGAGGTTTATAGGGTGAATAAGGGGGTTGATGGAGATGTATAAGAGGGTTGACGGGGTGTGGGGGTTCACGGGGGGAATGAAGGTGTTGACGGGGATGAATTATAGGGTTGATGGCAACGAATGAGCGGGTTCCCTACAAAGATGTGTACACCAATGCACATGAACTTTAAATAGATTAATATTATTGAGGGGGTTGATGAAGTAAATTAGGAGGAGTGATTATTAGTGAATGGGGGAGCGATTGGGTAAATTACGGTGTGAATAAAGATCAGAAGCCCAATTCTCGTAATTAATTTGAAATAAGACTGAAGGTTGACCGAACTGAGATTAAATTATGAATTGAATAAAAAATGGTATTCTGTACACTTAAAGTTCGGTCCGGTTTCAGTATCATCTCAGTCTAATCTCGATATTATGTAAATTCAGTCAACTTTAAATCTATTACCGATAGCATACCGAAACCGAAATCAACAGTCAGACTAACATTCTAGAAAAAAAAAAATAGAATTCAACTTGTCAAAATGGCTCAGTACATAATGTAACCAGAATACCCTTTTGGCTTCAGTCAACTTTCAATCTCATTTCAATATAATCTCACGTTTGACGTTGTTTGTTAAAGAACAAGAATACCACTTGTCATATTTATGAGATTGAGACTAAATAGAAAATGTATTTTGAACGTTTTTAATTACGAGAATTGTCCTTCAGCTATGGGGTAAATAAGAGTAAGTGAAAACGATTGGGATTATAATAACCTCCTACATTTCGAAGTCGGATAACAAATAGGATCAACATCTTACCTTTCTTACATACACCTCAGCAACCGCTCTGTGCGGTGCGACTCTTCTCGCGGTCACGTGAGTCAGTGTCGCTCCTAGCGCCTGTGACATGCGACGTAGAGACACGAGGGAGCTCCGTAACGCTCGCGCGCGGAGCCCTACGAGTGCTCCACAGTCCCGTACCCCTAGTACGTAGACTGCGCTCCCGCCGCCTGAGCGGAGGCGCCATTTTAACTACAAGAAACAGATAACAATTAGGCCTGAACTCCACCAAAGCGGAGACGAGACGCGCGGGGCGGAGATGTGTTTTAAAAAAACAGTAGTATGTCGTTATTCACACATCTCGTCTCCACTCAGCTTAAGTGGATACCACTGAGCGGAGACGTATCATATTTGTATGGCGCGATGGAAGCGGAGATGTGAGCGGTTCCTCGCTGAGATTGAGCTGGGCCGCGGTACAAGGCGGAGATGTGAGCTTTGCCTCGCAAGCTGACGACGGCGCGCAGCGGAGACAAGATGTGTGCGGCGTGCGGTTTCAAATCGCACTAAACTGTGCGTTCACATCCAACGCTCGCCGCACGCAGCTTAGTTCAGCTCTAATCAGCGCACATCTCCACCCTAGCCAGCACACATCTCCGCTACAGTCTAGCCAGTACGCATCTCAGCACAGTTTCAGCGATTACGCACTACATCCGATCCGAATCCGTGAAATACGTTCCGAAGTAGCCATAGAACTATTTGTATGGTAGTTTACGCACTACATCCGGCATCCGTCATCCGATTTCTATCCGTCATCCGTGAGTTTCTAATTCGGAAGAACAATTGACGGACCGAAGTAGCCATAGAACTATTTGTATGGTAGCTTACGCACTACATCCGGCATCCGTCATCAGACTTCTTTCGGCTGAATGATGATGATGAAAATAACTTTGCCGCTCTGAAATCAGGCTTTAGGCGTCCTGTTCCTCACTTCAGAGAAGCAAAGTTATTTTACGCGTACTGTGATAAATGACTTAGGTAACACAGCCACCAAACTAAAGTGGAACTGGGTAGGCCACATCTGCCGCATGTCGCAACAAAACTGTGCAAAAGCAGCCACTGACTGGGTTCCGAACAACAGGAACCGGCGACGCGGTAGACCCAGAAGGAGATGGCGTGACGAATTGGACTTGTACTTAAAAGATTGGCCAGATATTGCAAAAGACCGGGAAAAATGGAAAGAGGGAAGAGAGACCTTTGCCCTGCAGTGGGACTAGAGGATTCGATCCCGGGATCCCGGTCGTATTTAAGTCCCGAAATTGGGATTTAATTTCAAAAATCTCGGGATTTTCGGGATTAATACATTTTTTAAATATAGGTATTAGTAATACATTTGACGCTAATTCTACTCGAGGCTATAATTTGGAAAAGATAAAATTTCATGACGATTCCTCCAACTTTCATAGAGCCTGAACGCGCTTTTTCAGCCTGCTTTCTCAGTTTGGAGATGAAACGTTGGATGCAATATTATTTCTTAGATTTTATTTTCGCAGTTTAAATAAGTGTTTCATAAGTTGTTGGTCAATTTAATTTAAAAATACGAGTTTAAACGTTGATCTCTGTATCATGTAGTTTTTGTTAAAGGTTATCCTAAATAAGTCTAAGTTGATTTTTTGAAAGTTTAATTGTTAGTTTTATATATCACTTACAGAAGTGCCTAGTTTGTTTATTTAAGAAGAAGTTTGAAGTATAATTTGGTTTAACCGACTTTTTGAAGATTTAAAACTTAAATACATTGCCAAAAGATAAATAAAAAACTGATTTTGACATGGTTTACTGACTTTTTGTTACCACTTTTCAATTACCAATACAATCCCGGGACTATCTCGGGATCCCGGGATTAACTACAGATAAACCCGAAATCCCGGAATTAGAAAAAAGGGCCGGGATCGAATCCTCTAAGTGGGACACAACAGGCTGATAATAATAATGTGATAAGTGATTTATTTAACATACCTGTGTGACCAGATGCTGGAACCTCCTCTCACATAACGACACTAACTGTAGTTTGTACTCCACGTTACCGAACCTCGGCTCCGGTGGTAGACTGCCGTATACTTCGTCACCTGAATCTTCTGGCTCCGATGTTCTGTAACAGAAGAAAGTCTAAGTCTTCTTCTATCGTGTCGGCACTGACTATTTGAGAATAGCTCATGCTGTGGTGAAAAGATTAGCCAGTCAGTAAGGTTGGTAGCGGGGCTGACTGCCCAAGGTGCGCCAAACGCACATCTCTGACTTTTCGAGTTCATAGGTGGAATACCACTTGCATTAAGGACAAATTTGCGGAAAATGGGTACCTAGGTAACCTAGGTAACAATTAAAATTACGATATGCGGACGACCCACACACAGCGTATCATTATCTGCAAGTTAGGTCAAATCAAATCTTTGTGATCGTGACCGCTTATTTCTGCTGTCAAATGACTTGAGTACACTCACGATGATGGTCTACAGTAAAATGACAGATGAAAAACTAACCTTATATTCACACTGTTAAGGTTCATCTGTCTAGCAAAATAAAAGGTTAGTCGGAAAGGGGGTACTAATCCGCAGGCCACTTAATGTATCACTGATGACTGTCTTAAAAGAAGAGTTAAAAGTTCAAAATTTGGTAATTTTTATTTTCATGCAAAATGATTTTTATTTTCATTTTTTTAAAAATTCTTCATCCCTACTCTAGTTACAAATTCAGAAAATGGTGCTTCTGATTTATGACCCCTTATATGACCTAAAATGTAAACACAGCTGATCAAAACTGGGGATAGATAGATTTTAGCGTTTTTTTTTGAGATCTTTGAACATCTGTTTCTCTTAAACTATTGACTTTAGAGGAAAGTGGTAGAACAAAAGTTATTCATTATTATGTGTACTTTAACACCCTTTCGGATTAGTACCCCCTTTCTGACTAACCTTGTATACTAGCTTTTGCCCGCAGCTTCGCTTGCGTGAAATTTTGAACCCGTTAACGATTTTCCATACAAACTATCATCCCCTATTTAACTCACTTAGGGGTTGAATTTTGAAAAATCCTTCCTTATTCCTTGCTTACATTATAAAGGGAACCTCTGTGCATAATTTCAGCTTTCTAGGTCCAAGGGTTTGGGCTGGGCGTTGATGAGTCAGTCAATCAGAGTCAGTAGGACTTTTATTTTTATTTATGTATGTAAAATCAAATACTCACGAATCATCAATATACTCCTCCATATCATCCGAACTATAAAAGAAGTCATTTTCAAGGTCATTCGTGTCAAAATCACCGGCGAGGTACATGTCGTCCTTCAGAATGACCTTCTCTAGCTTGTCTATGACATTATACACATCTCTATCTCTAAAACTATCGATACCAACGTTGCACTTATTTTTTAAATCATTTTTCAAATCATTGACGTTCTTGCCAATATTTTCGTCGCAGATCTTTTGTACTGAGAGCTGATTGTTCCAGTTCTTGGTTTCGGTATCTGGTATCCCGGTATCGGTCCACGCTGAGTTCGGTACGTCCTTAGCTGGTGAGATTTTGTTCTTTTTCCTTCTACATTTGCGTCCTGAGTTGCGTCGTTTCGGTTTCTTGTCCAAATCATTTCTGGTATCTGAATCAATCAAAATAGCATTTATTTAAAATAGTCTAAGGTAGAGGGGACTCGTGGTTATATGATTTGCTAGGTTAAGCTGCGCTTGTCGCGATCACGAGAGCACGTTGAAGGTCGATTCATACTTATCAGTGAAGTCACAGTTCCGACACAGTACCGACAGAGTGCGAAATGTTCTTTGATACATTCTCTATGAACGCATCCCCACTTGTCGGTGTCAGTGACGACACAGTGCTCTCAGTGTCAGTGTCGACACCGGCAATCACGGACGTATTCGTTAACAACGATATTTTTTGTCGGATAACGGACGCCGCGGCATCAAAAACAAAATGAAAGACGACCGATTGATAGAACTGGTTCGTGAAAATAGGGTTTAGTATGATTTTTCTCATGCAAAGTACATGGATTCGAAATACAAAACCAATTTATGGAACAAAATAGGAGCACAAACAAAGTTAGATGGTTCCTTCTGTATCTCTTAGAGCTCAAAGACACCACGTTTTTTTCCGGCGCCGTCGACGCTCGTTTCGCTATCGCGCGTTGTTCGCCGCTAAACTTGAAATAGGCAGATTACTTGCGATTGCATCGCTGCAAACTCACGAGAAACGCGCTACAGACGCGCGTGAGCAACTCTCCTTGCAAAGTAAAACGCGTGTAGCACGCGCGCGAAGGAGCGTGTATCGCGCTACAGACGCGCGTGTCGGCAAGTAAACGCGCTGTAGGTATATGTTTGCAGCTAAAGAGACGCGCTGTGACAGCGCGTCTGTATCGATGTAACTCCGCGCTACGAGCGCATCGACAGCTCGCGAAAAAATCGTCTGCATACTACAATTTTATGAACGTGTGAATAGGTAAATTGGTTGCGATAACATCGCGTTTGCAGCGCGTTATAGTTGCATGCGACGCGCGTCGACAGCGCCGGAAAAAAACGTGGTGTGTAAGAGCCCTAAATTGCCAGGCTTCATGCACCCATTTTCTCTTTTTTCCTTGATGCTGCTCTTCTTCTTCGTCTAAAGCAATATCTATCATTGCTAGCTCCGTAGTATTGAACAGAGCCATGGCAACAATCACGATACTTGAAGACGGACACGTTTTCACTGAAGCTCCGTGAACTGAGTACTGACATGTGTGAATTGATTCACTGACGCAACACTGTAGCACTGATACTGAACTGAGTGAACACATTGACGGAACTGTGACTTCACTGATATGCGATAAACCGTCGGTCCCCGGTGTCATGTGAATACCTATGACAGTCGTTTCGGCTCAGAATTTCTGTATTCTGAGCTTTTCGGGTAACCAGAAGCCCGAATAGTCTGACAACCGGTCTAACTTTAGGATATCAGCATTGCCCAGTAACTGTGTTGCGGAGGTCTGATAGCAGTCGCTCCGGGTAAAATACTGGTATTCAGCTGCATCTGGGGGTCTACTCCCTAAGCACGAAGTCCGTGGTTTCGGCCTCAGTTGCGAGCGTTTCCTACTCCCTATCACCTACGGGCATACGATTATTTCGGGGCCCGAACTAAGAATGAATGACAAGACAGTAGTCCCTACTACCACAGTAGACATATAAGCTAAAGCAGTACCTCAACTTACTATAATCTCATGAATTGAAACACTCACACAGACACGCTCTGTATACTGAGTAGTTTTTTGTTTTTGTATGGAACTGTATCCCGAAAATACCTTATTTGTCTTGTTGCAGTTCGTATCTGTGTGAGTGTGTCAAATCGGACGATTGTAGGTAGTTGAAGTACTGCTTTAGCTTATATTCAATTCAATTCAATTCAATCATTTTATTTCAGATAAATTACAATAATTATAAATCATCCATACATTAATTAATTTTAAAATAATAAATAACAATAATGGAATAGGTATTAAGAATGCAGAACATGTAATTTTGTCCAGTGCTCCATGAAGGAGCAGTCCGTGTCCATTCTTTCTGCTATGACTTGCAGGAAACTGTTGGGGCTGCCCCGCAAGCGGCGCATCAGGGACGCTGTTCTTTTGCGATGTATTGCTGTAAAGCCATCTACTTGTGCATCTGCAAACATACCTGATGCGCTACAAAAACGTGGCAACCCCATCAACATCCGGAACGCGTTATTGTATTGGACACGCAGGGCACTATAAGTCTTCTGCGTATGCTTCACCCATAGGTTGCACGTATAAAATGACTGACAGAATGCCTTAAATAAAGTTATTTTCACCTGTGCAGTGCATCGTGCAAACCTACGGGCCAGCATATTAGCTCTAACTGACAATGCCCTGCGTTCCCTTTCCACATCCACGTCGTCTGTGAGGGCCTCGGTGACCCAGTGGCCCAGGTACAGTCAGCAACAGAAGTCGTTGAACATAATTTATTTCCAATATTTTGTAATCATTATTATTTATCATAAGTTACTGACTAAAGTAAATTATAAAACAACTTGTCATAATTGAATCACAAAAGTCGCTGAACTCGGTTAAACCATTAATTGCTGTACATTACTACCGACAAAATTGTATGATCTGTAATAAATACAAAAGTCGCTGAGCATAGCTAATTTCCTATACTTATTTCCTGTTCGTTAAACCCGTTTGCTCCAAGCCACTATCTGGCGAAGCGCAGCGCACCGTATTTTTATAATCAAAACATTGCCGAATAAACACAGCTACTAGTTCAGAATATAAATTAAATATAATTTAAATACTATTAATAAGCAGCTGAATCAAGGGTTTGATTCAGAAAGCGGTACTTCTGGACACGGCGCATTTTGTTAGGAAGTTCCTCTCTCTGGAGCCCCGCCGGTAGCTTGGACCCTATTTCCGATGCCGCGTGCCGATGGGCTACTATTTTTTTATATTTGTAAACGTGGATTGTTTTTGTTTTTATAACGTAGGTATGTATTTAAAAATATAATTTAATATGTATTTACAATGAATAAACGAATATTAATACATATTGAAATTAAAAACAAGGACAATATTTATTTATTTCTAGTATAAAACAAATATCAATAATGTGTAGGCATCTCATACATAATAAAATACAGAACATAAAAATATATTAGACAGTAATATCACAATATTTAAAAAACAATTACGAGTTTACGATATGTTTACATGCGATCCTGTTAGGGTTCCGTACCCAAAGGGTAAAACGGGACCCTATTACTAAGACTCCGCTGTCCGTCCGTCCGTCTGTCACCAGGCTGTATTTCATGAACCGTGATAGTTATACAGTTGAAATTTTCACAAAAATGTATTTCTGTTGCCGTTATAACAACAAATACTAAAAAACTGAATAAAATAAATAATTAAGGGGGCTCCCATACAACAAACGTGATTTTTTTGCCGTTTTTATCATGGACGTACAAAAAAGATCGGACGGAACTCCCGCTAAGACAAAACTGTGTCCCGTAATGGCGGCGACTATCTAAGTGTGAATGAATTTAGGGTTGTCATGTTAGCCAAATTTACCCATTTTATATCATTTTATTTTAAGACAAATACAGGTTGGCAGACAAATTTCTTGGAAATGTCGGCAGAATTATACCGTGCCATTTGAAAAGGTTAATGGTAAGAACCAAATCTCCCTATGAAAATATCTGCAAAATAAATGCCATGTTAGCTTAGATTGTTAATTTACGTTTTGAGGTACTGCATATATGTAACAACACACCGGAGTCCTCCTTTAGTTGCATTATAAAGCTCGTTAGCTTCAAAATGTAGACTGCAAATGACACTGTATTTGTTTGGAATTCAATTGTTTTCACCGTTACAATTTCTCATTTTTTTAATCCAATCATTTCTCCATACTTCATTTTCTTTAGGAAATCTAGTAAAAAATATATAAATAAAATACCTAGTAATAAATAAATTGAATTGAACAAAAAACTATAAATTTCCCATATTTAGGGTAATTTGCACACGTGAATATTGACAACACTGGCCTTGTGACGGATTCTTTTCTTCTGGTGAATACATTGATTTTATTGTATACAATTGGGAATTAAATGATTGAATTATTCATTGACCCATGAAACGTGATTCCTGGATTTTTTTTCTTCCGATCACTACGGTTTTTACGCCATTTCACCACACAAGACATGCTATATTTAAATTTTTTTTGCTGCTTTTTGTCCCCGACTCTGTTGACGTTTACGCGTGTAATGACTGACATTTTGTGAATGTGTGCGTGCCAGCCTGTACGTACAGCAAACTGACTGACTCTGAGTGACACAGTTTTTTGTTAGCGAAAATCTGTCCGATCTTTTTTGTACGTCCATGGTTTTTATAGATAGTTTCAGAAGTAGATGAGCAACTCAGGTGTCCAAATAATTAAACACATTCAAGATACCAAAAACAGTTATGCAACAAAACTGTTCAAATTGTTTTGAGCATCATAATCTCCAAATATATCTGAGCAGTCAAAATGTCAAATATTTATTTACAAACTAAAGGTCAAGCTAAACATTCAAAGGTAACTAAGCAACACGTTATTCAGAAAATCAGGATGGCAACGTAAAATGAATTGTATTTGATTGTACTTAGAGTCATAAATTAAAAGTTCAAAAATAGATACAATGTGTACTATTGTGTCAATACAGCATTTTTTCTTTTTCTTCATATAGCTATATCCCTTTCATTTCGTGCGTGACGTCATTGACGTGTCTTTTGTTTATAATATAATCTGATAGTCAAGTTATAGGAAAACATCGTAAGGAAATTGAAACGAGTATTTATTCCATGCGAAAGCCATTAAATTCGAAACAATCAGTTTGAATGAAACTGACATTTTAATTTGCTACATTTTCTAGTATATCTTCAGGAATTGAATTCGTAATAAATACCTACAAAATACCTCGGTTCATTTTAGCCTGATTTTAGTAGCCAGTTATCATCGAATCGCATCGAATTGAAAAGTCTTTAGCCAAAATCTAGCACGATACGTTTTAAAAGTCATTTTAAAAAGAACCGCTAATGCGTGCGCTGGTATAGAAAGCCATACGCGTTACATTTTTTAGTAGCTCACCGCCTGCCTTTAATTGCAATGCCTGCATTTTAATCTTAATAATGTCACAGGACACTGTACACCTTACAGCGATAACACACTGGCAAAAGGTCGAATCCATACTGCTACAGAGACCCACTGGCAGTACGAACAGTAGCATATTATACGTGCGTTCGGTTTTGCCATGATGTTTAACTTGTAAAATTTCACAGCCGCCATCTTGGATTTTGACGTTGACCTCATTTTCGTCATCAGCACCCCCCCGAAAACCACGGAAACGAAACCAATTATGCATAACTTGTAAAATTTCACAGCCGCCATCTTGGATTTTGACGTTGACGTCATTTACATTTGTATTTTACTGAATCCTGTGGTTTAGATTCGATCACTTAGCCATAGGTACAAAGGTTTTTTTTAAATCTGCCTTATTTCCATGCTGGGAAAATCTACACCAGTAGCAGATCATATGGTTTTAAGGAATTACACGAATTCGTTAACATCCTGTATATTTTAAAACAACTAAAATACATACGTTAAACTAATTTACCGGTTTACCAGAAGAGGTTAAAACTTTAAAATGGTCGCCCTGAAAAATTGCAATTTTAGACATGTCACATTTACGCCAGCCACGGAACTAACGTGCGGTGCACCGTACACCACGCCGTGTCGCCGTAAACGGCACCGTGCGCGGCGCCGTGTTGCGGCGCGGCGCCGCACCGTGGACATGGGGCCTCGGCCTAACATCACTAATTTGTAGGCTTTACTATAAAATAACAGCATATACCTTAAAAACCACATGATCACAACTGTTTAATTGTGAAATAAATCAGAACGATGTTAGGTCAACCAATCACATTGGTTGACATAAGATTTGACAGCAAATTAAATTGATCAGCTTCGTAATTGCGCAAAAAAGGTAATTCTGTAGTACCTATCTTGTATTCAATTATGAGATTCAACAACTCATGCATTATCAAGTTAAAAAACTCGCGCATAACATATCTAGCGACTTACGATAAAATTATAGTAACCGACTTACGCTGTAATGATGTTTAGCGACTTACGGTAAAATGATAGTAATCGACTTATGCTGTAATGATGTTTAGCGACTTATAACATATTAATGCTTAGCGTTTTTGAAACACTGAAATGATAACCTTATTCTGTACTCTATTCTGGTAAGTGATTTATGGTCCGTTTTAGTGTTTAGGTGTTTTGTAAATTAGTATCTGTTCATGGACTTTCGTTGCTGACTGTACTTGAACTGCGGTACTCTCTTGAGAGCACCGCCACTCAATGTGACTTGTGGGATGGTGATATGTCTACTGTGCTACTACCGATGTGTTTTTGCCCGTCCGAAAAGTTGAACTTGACACTTGTTTTGTTCACTCCTAGGTTTCGGGCTACTACTAACTTCGTTGACAGACTTAGGGAGTAAGCCTCCTGGTTAGAGCGTTTGTCCACGGCCGCCGTCACCGAGATCCGAGATTATTTCGGACCGAGTTCGGAATGACGTGACGACGATCGTATGTCCACCGCGACCGGTCTCGGTGGTTCCCAACATAAGACAAAAATCCGTGCACCGGCGCCGTCAATCTCGGATGTAGTGGACAAGAGCAGACGCGTTTTGTATTGCCGTCATTTCGGTCCGTCACGATCTCGGCGGAGTTCTAGCGGTAGCGCCGATTTACTGACAATCTTGGTGGCCGAGATGACGGCGCTCGGATGACGGACGTGCGGTGTACACGCGGTCATAGTAATGTATGTATCGCTATTTCGGCTACGTCATCTCGTTCTCGGTGACGGCGGCGGTGAAAGCTGGCCACAACATATTTGGTAAGAGTCTAGGCGTTCTAAGAACTTACCGTCATCTTTTTTGTTAATCTCGATAAAGTTCTCGATATAACTAACATCTTTAACTAAGAGATCGGTGCTGAGATCTGGTTCACAAAGAAACGAGGATTCTTCTGGTAGGGTCTCGTTCTTTACAGCTGATTTGCGGCCTCTTCTGCGACCTGGGACAAGGAGAGGCATAATTAAGGCAATTACAATACAATACAATAATCGTTCTTTTCTCCACAAACATACTTAAATTAAAAGTAAGTACAAAGGTTATTATTTTTTGTTAGGTGTATGTAAACGACACAAAAACATAATCGTTCAGGAGTGATTCTATCATAACAGTTATAGCTAATATCAGTATGTCAGGATTGCGAGCAAGGTAAACACAGTAAATAAAACCAACATAGACTCTCCACCACTGAGAGTACTTGTATTTGGGTTAGTATTAGTAACATAAACTAGATCACAATATATTACTTTACACAATTATTACAAGATCTTATAGTAAGGACAAGCTAGACAGATATAAAAGGTCAGACTTCTTCAGCTGATCAACACGGAATGCTCTCGCTTCGTCGAATGACCACCGCCTTTATAACCTCGGGTGCGTTGATCCATATCGACGACTACCTTCTTTTGTCAACATTGCCCAGTGCTACCCGCTACCGATAACATGTAGACAATTTATGTTGTGGAGACTGGAGCCTGCACTAGATATAACCTGTGTTGCAAGTCTCCAGGCCTCCAACTCAGACAGATAGAAATTTTGATTTATAAAACAAATAATAATAGTGACTTAGTCGGACGTGCAGATAAACAAACAATTGGTAGTAACACTTTTAGCTTTAACAGACTAATAGTTAATTTCCTTTATCAGCTAGTACTCACTTAATTTTTACTAAGTATTAAAATAATAAATTATAGGGTGAGTGTCAGAGGCTATTGACTATGTGGGTGAGTGTATGGGTGTGTGAGTTTATGAGTGGGTGTGTGTTTTAATTAACAATGATTCAAAATCGAAGAAAATAGATTTTGGGGTTTTCTCGTGTGGAATTTCTGAGTTATGGCGTATACATAAAAGAAGCAGGTAACCAGCGCCGACCTACCAGCGCTTATCGGTACTGGTCTGTGCAGGTAACCGCTACATAAAGGAAACGGGTAGAAGCAGGGGCTGGCATTTTTTTGCAAAAATACGCGTTGTTACCTTGCAGCTACAGCAAATAAATGACGGCTTCGACAGATAGGAGCTGGTCGGAACTTGTCTGCGAAGTTCGGAGCTTGTCGGCGCTGGTTCGCCACACAGTATAGACTACCTGCGCCGACTAACTACGCGGACCAGCACCGACAAGCGCTGGCAGATTGGCGCCGGCATCCCGCTTTCTACGTGTATACGTGTGTATGCACTATCAGCCCGGTGTCTAGATTTTTGCTCGGTTGATAGCAATAAGCTCGCCTCTTATTACATGGGACTTGAACATAACGGCGAAATGTGGGCGTACTATTGTCTGCGCCTGACACTTTTGTGTAAACATCACAAGCACATGCGACGGATTGCTTATCATTTTGATCAGGCGCGTTACAAGTGACGATACATTCACACCACAAAAAAATTAAAGGCACCACAAAAATGTTATTAAAATAGAACGAAGTGTGAAATCAAGGATTAAATTAATTTTATCATCATTTTCTTCGTTTTATTGAGCGCCAAGCTCCAGTGTCTTAAGAGTAAACAACTACAGGTTGTAAACGAATTCGTATAATTCCATCAAAGCCAAGATCTACTGTTGACACTGATTGAGAGGCATGGGTTTTTTTTTTAAATGAGTTGTAATGTCAGAACATTACAACTCATTTTTGAAATAAAATTTAAAATTTAAAAACAGATTTTTGAATCATTTTAGCTCCCCGTGTTAACTTGCGAGCGCCAAGCATGCACCCGTGTGCGTGTGTGTGACTCTGAAACTGCCATAAGACACGGAAAAGAATTATCTCTCTCTTTAAGACACGAAATATCTTAAAAGAACTCACCCTTCGCCACCTCAGGTTTCTTCTTAACGGTATCCTGTTCAGGTTTGTGCCTCTTTTTATTGTTCTTCTGTTTGTTCTGACTGCCGTCTGAGGGGTCAAATAGACTGAAGAAGGAATCCATATTACTGTAACAAGCAAATTAAAAACTTTATTATATCAGCTCATCAAAGGATTAACATGTTTAAAATGAAACCTACTGATAGTTGTGTACTTTAAAAAATTTAAAAATTCTAACTTTGCCATGTCTATACATTTTAGAAATAGCTGTTTTTGTTAAAACAAATCCCCATCGATTCAAACGATTAGATGAAGTACTTAGTCTCACGTAATAGGCGTGACAACAGCAGGATATGCCTTCATACTGCGGGAACAACCCTTATGCGCAAAAGTGTCTTCTGTATGGCTCCTATCATATTTAATAAATTGCCTAAAAGTTGGAGAGAACTGCCCTTGTCACATTTTAAAAATAAGCTAAGGATTTTTTTAGTTCATAAACTAGACTATAATATTTTAGATTGTTTTAATGAAAAGGACTTTTCTCTTCCGACTGCTAATATAGTTAAGAATAATAAGTAGGTAAATCATGTAAGTTTAAGTTATCTTTCTCGCTGTATATTAATTTAATGTGTTTGATGTGGTGCTTTCTCATTAATATTTTTTGCATGCCGATTGGAAAAAATATGGCTGAACTTTACTATGTGTAACTCCATTTTGTACCCATATTTGCAAAATAAATCATCTTTATAACATGCTGGTACGCAGGTTTGCACGTTGTAGCAAACAAGTTAAAATAACGCTTTAAAGATCTTTTCCCAAACATTATTTTATATTAACTCTAGTACAAAAATCATTCTTTATCAAGAAAATTTTAATTTATTCATTTACATAATATATACAATTCCTATATACATTATTCTTATAATATTTACAAAATTACAAATAAAAGTATATACAAATAAAATAAAAAAATATCCTAATAAAACTATAAACTAAAATAGTGCGTCAAAATATTCCTCCGCATCGCTGTCGACTGGTAACGTGCCCAGAAGGCTGGCAGCATTGCCACGTTGTATGGCAATGCTTATCCTTTGGCCAAGGTAGAGGCCAGCCTTCGGGTCACGGGTCGTATCGACCAGCCGCCTTGCAAGATCTTTGTATAAGATTTGGGCACTCGGACCCCACGGCCCGAGTGTTTCGACCCCAAACGGCTCGAAAATATAATTACTAATCAAGTTATTATATTTTCGCCGCTTGAGGGCCTCCGCAGCTGCAGCAGCAGCGCCAGCACAGCCTACCGAGCTAGGAAGATGAGATGGCGCAAGGGTATCGACGCACGTTGCGTCCCATACCAGAGGCCTACCCATCTTCCATGGCATCAATGACATACCATCTGGTCTCTTGCCATCGTCACGTGCCAAGCCATTTGGTTCTAATACGGCTGGAACGCCGGCGGTGACAAGAGCACGACGGATAATATCATTTAAGTTGGCGTGCCGTGCTATACGGCCTGCACTCCTGCTGCAAGACAAGCCGTGGTGTCCGAGGCTGTCGACGGCTTCACCGCAGTGGCAGCGATGCGGAGCACAGTAGGGAGCACCCAAACGCAGGCATGTAGCGAGCCGAAAAGTATTGTCGTCCAACATAGTACCTATGTTGGACGACGGAAGTGCCTGAAGCCATAGACCCGACTCCCATTTACCCACAGCCAGCAGGCGAGCACGCTCAGCGCTTGTGATTGACGTATTGATAAGATTATTCCGTATCACAGCGCAGAGCGGCTCGTCCCACTGTCTCTGGGAGGATGGATTGACGGGCAACACCGTATTTGGACAAGCCATTTTCCAGGCGTTCACAGCGTCGGTCAAGCACGGTACCTCAAAATCAACCAGTGAGGATGACAAGATTTTCCTGGTTAATTTCTCAGTACTGTGGACCGAGGACAAGAACGCCGGTAAACTGATACTGGAAATTTTGCGGACGCCGAGACCACCCAAACGAATGGGAAGTGTAGCTTGTAACCAAGCTCGGTCGTCCAGAGCCACATTTAGGATTGAAGTTAGTGTGTTGCATATAATTTTGTCTACTTTGTCCAAGAGTTGTGGATGTTTCCATAAATGGGAAGAACGGAGGCTATACGTAAATTTCGGTCCAAAACAACAGTATCGGATAATAGTAAAAGCCGAATGTATATTAATTTTGAAAAGTCTGTCCGAAATATCACGAAAATTTTGGATTTTTTCCTCGATGAAATTTGGAAAGGATTCATCTAGGATTGGGGACCCTAGGAGGTGAAGTGAGTTTTTTTCGATAATTTTGATATTGAGGGCTATTGAATTAAATTTTTGGAAAATCTGTTGTCGGTCGAAGGTGTGGGGCAAGAAAATTTCACATTTACAGGGGTTGAGGTCTAGGCCAATGGAACTGAATTTTTCTTTTAAAAAAGTTAAATCCTTTAAAACTGTATCTACGTCGCCTCCTAGGGTTCCATCATCTAGATACCATACGTTAAATTTTGAATTTAGCTGTCGAATAATGGGATTAATTGCTAAACTAAAAATGACTGGCCCAAGAGGGTCACCTTGTTGGCATCCAACGGCCGATTCTAAAAGGTTAAAATTCTTTATTGAAAGAACTGTCATTAATGGCCGCTCGTAGGCAAAAAAAATCCCTGGTGGGCCACACAACATCTTTTGTTAAAGACTCCCGTCATTTTGTGAGTTTGTTGAAGCAAACCAGGGTCGAGAATGATGAGATTATGGTTAGTTTTGACGTCGAATCACTTTTCACCAATGTTCCCGTACTGGAATGTATAGAAATTATAAGAAGAAAGCTTCCAGAAAAAGACATCCCTATGGAGTATGCTAAGTTGCTGGAACACTGTTTGTCCACCAATTTCTTCTTATACAAAGGCCAGTTTTATCAGCAAATTGATGGGGTTGCCATGGGTAGTCCAGTGGCACCTGTTGTTGCTAATCTGTGGATGGAACACATCGAAGACTTGGCTATTTCTACTTGTCCTGTGCCTATCAAGGTTTGGAAGCGGTATGTAGATGATGTATTCTGCATCGTCAGAGGTGGAGTACCAGAAGTTGAGAGATGTTTGACCCACTTGAATAATATCCATACGGCCATGCGTTTCACAGTGGAATTGGAAAAGGATCGGTCTTTAGCCTTTCTTGACGTCAAGGTCATTGCAAGGAGTGATGGGACCCTAAGCCATTCAGTTTACAGGAAGCCGACTCACACGGACCGTTATTTACACGCCACCTCACATCATCACCCCTGTCACCTCAATTCTGTAGTCACCTCACTTACAAATCGCGCATTTGATCTTTGTGATACTGAACACCTTACTGGTGAATTGTCCCATGTGCAGAAGGTGCTACTCATGAATGGCTACAGAACAAATGATGGAGCAGTAAGACCAGAAAAGAAACGAGCCACCAGATCTACAGTGGAGCGCCAAACAACTTTCTTGCCATATCTGAGAGGAGTAACGGACAAGATAGGTCGTTTATTGAGTAAATACTCGATAAAGACCGTGTTTACTCCTCATAGGAAAATTGCACAAAGTCTGCGTTCCCCTAAGGATATACTCCCATATGAACATCCTGGGGTTTATAAAATTGATTGCAGCTGTGGCAGCTCATACATAGGTCAGACGAAGCGAACTGTCTCATGCCGCATCAAAGAGCACATTAAAGCTGTCAAAAACAATGATGAGCAAAAATCTGCCATAGCTGAACATCTGCTGCAGTCAGGGCCCAATCACTGGATTGAATTTCACAAGCCAAGTATTTTGTCCACGGACAAACATTACATACCAAGGCTGACAAGAGAAGCAATTGAAATAAGAAAACACAAGAATTTCAATCGAGAGGATGGCTTCAAATTGTCAAGTACGTGGAATCCAGTTATGAACATGCTCATAAATGGCAGCCGGCATCGTTATAAAGACTCCAAAAAACGTGTTGATACTGTGAGTGTGTTTTGCCGTGACTTAGTGTCGAGTTCCAGTAGTGCGCGTAGCAAGAGACAAAGAAAGAGGGTAGACAGATTTGTCTGCTCCTAACAATTTATTTTCATCCACCCGCAATCTCCAGTCAACCCGCGATCATGGCGCTTGCAACAGCGTCGAAATATCGGGAACTCAAACAAACAAATAATCACGGAAGATATCCCGTAAGTGACATTTTAAATTTAAAGACAAACCGTGAAAGCTTAAAACAGTGTTTAAAAAAAATCCCATTGTTCTTTGCCTATTTTCATATTGTTCATTCTCGCGGACAAAAAACGTCCATGATCGACAAATGATTGATATTTATATCTGTAAATAAGTCAATGTAATGTTTTTTTTTAAGACTAGATGGCGCGCGAATTTCTTATCTGACTAACTCTGAGAAGAAAAGCCGAAACTCAAAGGTCAAGGTCTCTTTTAAAGTCCAGACATTGTAGTATAAAACTATGTGAGTGTAACAATGTAGGGCAACGTCTGGAATGGCCTTTTGAAGAAAGAGCCATAGCAGGTTTGAGTTGACCTGTCCCACTTGCCAACCTTACCTAAATGTATGAAATTACCGGGACTTTGACAATCAAAATGGGGGACGTGGCAAAAATAAAGCAGGACCCAACTGTCACCGTTTGTAGGATGAATGAAGTAAACTTGACAATTTGATTTGTAAAATTATATAATTTGATCACACACACGTACAAAATAAAGATTTAAGCTTATTTTAGCTTATACTAAGACACAGTTAAACGGTGATTCGTGGCGCAACAAGCGAACGTTTAGCGGCGGAGATGCGAGTCGGAGGCGAAAAATACAATTAGAAATTACTTTAAATAGTTTTATTATTTAATGTTTTACTTTGGCATACAAGTACAAGACTTACAACAAGTTACAACGTAACAAAAGTGAAAAAATTAGGAAATATAATAAAACTTAATAAAGAAAAGTAGTGGGAGGGAAGGGAGCGGCACGACGCTGAGCGAGCTGCGCGAGCGGTGTTCCACTTTTCTAGTTAATAACAATGGGCAAAATATCCATTCGTATCGATACACCGTATCGATACGAATCGCAACACGACGTATCGATACATCGACATATAGTAACGTTTTACGTATCGATACAAACGATATTTTCAATTTTTTATCACGTAATATAAAAGAAGTGTTTTTGAAATAAAAAGATCTCAAGTCTATTCGGGTTTTTATTATCAACGTAAATCATTACAAGTTCCATTCGACAGCATTAAAACTACGTAAAAACAATAATTTGAAGAGACTGTGGGGGTTTATACGATTGCGGATTTCTGAAAGTGTATTTTCTGCTTGAAAAAATAAGCGTTCAGAGGGCACTGAAGTCGCCACATCTGTATCGTCTATCGCTTCGAGGAATAGTGATACGTATCGCTTTGTATCATATGGCAGTGTATCGATACAAAATATTGTTTTATCGCATAGCGTTGTATCGATACACGATAATATCGATACGTATCGCCTATCTTTACTAGTTAAACAAAACGTGCGTTCACTAAATTCCGACTTCTGCCCGAAGGTTTAGCTGTAGGTACGATAAAACGGGACATTTGGCGTCCCGCACACGTCTTTCGCGGGACGCATCCTCTAAAGCTCTAGAAACGGGACGTCCCGGCTCTCGCGGGACGGTTGGCAAACCTAGTCCCAACTGACGGCACGCATGCATCAGTCATCGTGTAGCTCAACCTTATTATAAGGAGCTCAATGACGACGTTGGCGTTACCTCTAAGCTCCAGGTTAAAATAACGATAGTCGCAACAGTGTAAGGCATTCATTGTGTAAATATATCCACGGACAGACAGAATATCGTGCCAAAATAACAAAGTTTTATCTTTAGAACAAACAATCTGATATTTTGTATGCTCTAATAAATAAACAGAAGGCCTAACGATCGCCTCGCCTGTTTTTTTTTTCTATAACTTGGCGGCGTTTGATCGAGGGTGTCCCACGACCTGTACCGACCAAGTTTACTTAGTACTTGGATTTAAACAATATGAAATAAGTGTAGTGTAGGTACGGATGCGTACCTTCGCGTACCTTAATTTGCAAAAGCGTACCTCTTACGGTTTACGTGAAAATGCCAATTGAATTTGGCGCGTTCTGTACGGACTACGGACCATATGATTTAATGATGATTGGTCTTTTGTTATGATATAACAGATGTACCTAGGATGTACTTCACATTACTGCAATCGGTATTTAATAACTATTTATAAAATGTATTGAAATATGCATTTGAAGTTGGCGCGTACGAAGCGAGATTCGGGTACAAAGCAAACCATGTGATACATAACAAAAATTGAGATGGAGGCTGTATCTCTCTGTACTCCCCAAATCGTAGCTGAAACAAATGTTAATCAAAAGAAGGAAATATCGTTGCTCAGTTAATACAACGGTGCAGTACCCACTGGACCTTCAAGATTGGACCCAATTGTAAAAAGTACCTACTGGACCCCATTCCAAGGCCCCATTCGACCTTCTTAAAAATATTATATTAAAATGACTATTGGACCTCTTTTTTGGTACCCACTGGACCTTCAAGACGAAACCCAATCGCAAAAAACCCACTGGACCTCATTTACACGCCCCATTCGACCTTCTTCAAAATATTTTGATCGTATTGATAGTTTTATTAAGAAAAGGTACAATTATGTAGAAAATTGTTGATTTAAATATAATTATAAGAAAAAATTTAAGAAAGATTCGTCATAGGGCGCTCTCTTTTCTCTGTGTCTGTCGACGTTCGTCCTACTCTCACCTTTTGTTGCTCTGAAGTACATAAAGATTAACAAAAAAACGACATTATTGGTCTCGTTCTTGTCTATTGTTTACTTCACAAGAACTCTGTACCTGAACCCCGTAGTTAGCCCGTTAGCAGGTAACTGATTCCCTTTAAAAATAGTGTTTGTCAGGGGGGTGACACTGCCGTACTTGACATAGGCGAACATTTTTCGCTGAGACATTAGCTCCATCTTGAATCATATCCCTGTAAACTTAATAGCATCTATAGCCCGAACGCTTCCCGTCCGACAGTTCCTGGGGTAGCTGCGCAGTGCGGGAGGGTGTCAGTTGTCACAAGTTGACGAATCAGTGAGCTCCTGCACCGCGCAGCTACCTCAGGAACTGTCTCAGGTAAGCGTTCGGGCTATAGTCCTGTACTATTATATATTCTGTGCTATTATAGTACCTAATAGCGAAACAAATGGCGCTTTGTCCAATTTTATTAAATGCGAAAATGTGACCCTTTTTAATTTTATTAAAAAACTAGCTGTGCCCGCGACTCCGTCCGCGTGGAAGTCGGAAAACAACATTGTGTCGCAGCAACTAAATAATGTTGTATTCCATTTATCCGTATCCAAAATCTGAAGTCAAAAGTCTAACTTCTCATTCATTTACGAGTTTAGTTCATCTAATTTTTTAATGAGGGTTTAAAATTTCACGCAAGCGAAGCTGCGGGCAAAAGCTAGTAAAATTATAAATCACAGATCAAATGTGTTAGAATCACAATGTTATTATGCCTCTTTTTAGGTGTAGTTTTAAAATCCATAAGGTCCTTCTTTTGTAATTTACTTTGTCAATAGTCAATAGTCATTTATTGGTAATTGTTGATTACATGTCATTACATTTACATAACATTATTATACAAACGATATGATATTAAAATATTCAGTATTTAATAAGTAATTTTAGTCAAAAACATGTCATTTACACAAAAGCTGTAAAAATATTTATGATCAGATAACAATTCAATAAAAGAATGTCAATTACAAATCAATGTCAATAAAAATACAAAATAAAAATTTGAAGAGTGTTTGTGACAAATTTCAGGTCAGTAACCCAATGGAATAAGAACTTTCATACAAATCTCCTAACTTCGAAAAAACTTTCATCCCCTATTTCACCACTTGGGTAGAATTTCCAAAAACGTCCAAATACCTATACATTTATTTGTAACCAGAAACCTTAATATTTATTTTCATGTTTCTTACTTCAAAAATGACTGACTTGCATACAAACATAAATATCCGATTTCACCCCCTCAGGGGTTTAATTTCGAGAAATCCCTTCATAGTGGATGCTTTTGTTACAAAAGGAACCTACTGTCAAAATTTCAAGTTTCTAACCTCAGTGATTTAAGCTGTGCGTTGATAGATCAGTCAGTCAGTCAGCGTCTCCTTTTATATAATATATACCCGGCATGCGTTACAATGCCACTTAGAGAAAAAAAGTATTTAGTTTTAAAAATCTGTTTATTGGAGTGCTTTTGGATACACAATATTTTTGGTGTTTCCGTCGTACACGAATAAGTCGGACGGTTTCCCGACACGTGAGCAAGCCACATACAGTTGTCCATGTGAGAAGCATGGATTTTCCACATTTGGCCCAACTTGTAGCGATTGTTTTGATTTGTTTTTGAATTCCCAAAAAAACCTCAAACACGTGTATGTTTATTTCTCACCAGAAGACTAAATATTTAATTCCGTGCTTCTTACTGCAAAATTACCATATTTCTCATATAAACTTTCAACCATTATTATTTCACCCGCTTCGGGGTTGAATTCACGAAGACATTCAAACACGTGTATATTTTATTACACCTTTTTAACGTGTTTGACAGTTTTCGTTTACGAAAACTGTCAAAATGTTTGATTTTGTTTTTGTTGTCAAACAATTTCATAGTTTTCGTTAACGAAAACTGTCTGAATAAACGATTCAGTTGCAATTGATAAAAGTTTCTGTTAGTAGAATTGACTCCCTGGTTCTACCGCCAATTCTGACACGATGTCAAAATATAATACAGCGGTCTTTCGGAATTCTATTTTATTTTATATTTTTTCTTTCATACTCTTTTCACTATTATGCATGATTGTACGCTCCATAAAAAGAGGGTCCAATGGGACTTGTTTTTTAACAGGAGGTCTAATGGGTCCTATGTTGCAGGGAAGGTTCCATTTTGAAGGTCCAGTGGGTACAAGGTTTTCGATAGAAGGTCCAATGGGTGCTGTTGAGTAGGTAGGGTCCAATTATGAAGGTCCAATGGGTACGACACCAATACAACAAAGAAAGCATTTTAGAAATCAACTAGCTGACCCGGCAAACGTTGTTTTGCCATATAATTTTTTTTTTTTTTGCAACATTTAGGGGGATGAAAAATAGATGTTGGCCGATTCTCATAGATACCGGATAAGCACAAAAAATTTCATCAAAATCGGTCAAGCCGTTTCGGAGGAGTATGGCAACGAAAACTGTGACACGAGAATTTTATATATTAGATATCCAATTTTAGCGGTTATTTTATTTTATGGATTTTTTGAAAGTTTTTAAACCGCTGTCGCGTGTCTCCCCTGGCGGGTGGCACCCGGTGCTGGCTGCCACCACTGTTCTCTCCTGGCTGCGCCCCTGCCTGGCGTCTTAAATTTGTAAAATTACCAGTACCTACGCATCGAGCGGGAGTGGATTTTCCGTATTTATCTATTTTGTGGCATGTTCTTCAATATTATGTTTTAGCGACAGGTCGTTCACTCTTCTTTTTTATCAAGTGACCTCGATTAGGATTCTAGTAAATAAACATTTTTTTAATATGTAATACTTGTCTTTGCGTACTGTTTTCGCGACATCAAGTTTTTCTTAAGTTAACTTTTGGCGCGTTTTTTTAAAGTAAGCTTGGGAGCTACGCGCGCTCTGCAATTACAAAATGTCCTAAATCTTTCGACCTAACATGATTCTATGCTTTTGTTGTGTTTCTATGACATTTTCACAGAGAGAAACCCGAGGGCCTGCCTACCAATTAATAAAAAAAAACATTCGCGTTGTCGTTGCTGTTTTGAGGCTTGTATTCACGCCAACGATCTTGAGCATTTGGTACCGTACTAACTTACGACGAGTCGACAAGAGAGAGACGGACGAGTGCGAGTGTGACATAGACGGAATCTGTAATTTGACGCATTTTTAATTTAATATAATGAAAATAATATCTACATATTTAAAAAAAGTAACAAGTCCAAGTTATTGCCCTTTCAAAGCAGAAGATATTTTTTTATAGTCTTTTGATAAAAAATGTAGGAGTAAAATGGTTTCATCTCAACGATTAGGAGGTGATTTGGTGGTTTTTTTTTTTTATTATGTGATACCGATAGAAAAAATCTGGCAAGTCCAAGTTAAGTATCATATCCTGTAGATTACTATAGAATCTATTTTTTCACATATATTTTCTCTGTAAATGCCGACGAAAAGTTGCTTCATCTGCACGCTTTTTTTCCGAGAGGACCCTTAAGTAGTTTTTTTTCTTAGTATGTTGTTTAGGAGAAACAGGGTAACCAACATAGCCCAAAGAATTGCCACTTAAGTGGCAGTGGGCGGGGCACATTGCTCGCAGAACGGATAGCCGATGGGGCCAAAAGATTCTGGAGCGGCGACCACGTACCGGAAGGCGTACCGATGACCTGGTGAAGGTCGCGGGAATCCGCTGGATGCGAGAAGCACAGGACTGGTCGATGTGGCGATGCTTGGGGGAGGCTTATGGCCCCCCACACATCAGGACCCGAGGCGACGGCGCAAAGTGTTCCAAGCGCGCCCCACTTAGACGGCGCGGGGGGAGTTTAACACCTCACTCCCCCCGCTAACCCGAGGAGGCCCGCGGTGGCGGGCCGGCACCAGCCGGGGGTTGCGGAAGTATCGTTAGTTCCCGTGACCCCCGGCGCAGGTGTGAGATGGAAAACCGGGGTGGTTTTAGTCAGTAAGAATCTGACAGACCCCTCCGCCCAACCCAGGGCGGAGGAAATCCATGAGGATATAAAAGCAGAAAAAAATGCTTATTGCCAGCAGTGGACGTCTTTCGGCTGAATGATGATGACGATAAGAATGATGTTTTGAATCAAATCTTCTGCCAAACGGCCCTCCCTCTTATAAACTAGCAATTATTAATATACTACGTAGTTTATCCATGTATTGAATGAGTTGACACCCACGGATTGAGAGGACGACCTATCCCTAGTTACGTAAAGTACAGCTGATTTCTTATTTTAGCAAGTATATTCCCCAGATAAACAGCAAAGATAAAAATAAAATCTTATCTGTGACTTTTTTTTTCAAAGTTGGCAATAGTTTGACATTAAATTTGGCGGGAATTTGGCAAACTTTGATGTTGTTGACGCGCGTTGAATTCTTTCTTTCTTTGAATGTAGAGTGCCAAATTGGATTAAAAATTATTGCAATTATACAGGGCGTCCCACGACTTTGCCACATGGAAGGAAAGTACCTTAAATACTGTAGATAGAAAAAAAAACTGAATGAAGACTTCATTTTTGTTTGAAAAACAATACGAACTGCACTCAAAGAATTTTAAATAATCACCTGTCTGAACCGGGAATCGAACCCGCTAAATGTAAAAACAAAAAAAAACTGTAATTTTATTGTACTGATCGTAAGGCTTGTATTTCTTCTGAATAACATAGCATCTAAAATAAAAGGAATACCATGAAATTTAACATTCAGCGATTCAGATCGCTAAAAATCGTACCATGACAGTACTAAAGGTGAACGACTATTGAACCAAATTGAACGGTAATGCTTGTTCGTGGTACGAAAAGTCTACTTAAACAAAAAAAAAGGTGAACAAATTTCGTAAACGTCAACGTAGCAGGCCTGCCGCCGTCCTGCACTAACGATGTCATAGTACAAAAAAGCAGGGCAGTTCAACTTCCAGGCAACTTCTGTCCTGCTTTAAGAGGTCATAGTAAGCCCCCAGGATTGACTGTTTACGTGCTCTAAGAGGCAAGGAAGGGTCTCAATGTATAACGAGAGATCACCCATCCATTACCTACTATAATTTATAGGTACTTCATTTCAAATACCTCTTGGTAATAACAGCAACAATGCTTTGTTTGTTTCCTCGATATAAACATTAAAACTGCTTATCAGACTGATATGAATGACTCCATTATCTGATATTGTATAGTATGCAGATTGTGTTTAATAGCTTTGGTATCGTGACCAATGTTGGCTAAAGTTCGTTATGATACATGAAACTACCTAACTCTATTAATAAATAAACAGTTCCATTATATTGTGGGTATTTCAGATATTCTGCAGGAAAGAGGGACCGACAGAGTCGGACTTCCCATAAGGTCGACTAGGCCTGGGCCTAGGGCGGCCAGATATATAGGGCGACCCATCGCGGAAAATTCAAACTTGGCTCAGTAATGGAGTTGAGAAAGGGGCGGCTAGTACTTCACGGCCTAGAGCGGATAGTACTACACGGCCTAGTGCGGCTAAGACTGCTATTCTGCCTCTGGGGACCGACTACAATACCATTCTACATTCTACACCACAATTTGTACTGTTTTAATTATGTGTATTCCTTCTGTTTTATTTCTTTTAGTGTACCTACAATCCTAAGTAATATTATAAATGCGAAAGTAAGTTTGTTTGTTACCTTTTCACGCCTAAACCACTGAACCGATCATCCTGAAATTTTGCATATACGGTGTCAGGTGTACAGAAACAGGCATAGGGTACCTTTCATCCCAGACAAAAGTACTGTTCCCGAGGAAAACAACAATAACGTTCATAGATGGCGCCATGTGTCTTTCGAATCATGATTGAATTATATTATTGTAAGTATGTACCTAATACATCCCGATTTAATTGTCAAATTCTAAATTAACGCGAGCGAAGCCGCGGGCAAGCTAGTAAAATATATCTAAAGGTCACACGTAAAAAAAACTAAAAATAAACATCTGTAGTTCCTAGTTAACAATCAATGAACATAGTTATAATATACCGCCCACTGTAAAAATAAATATTGTGTAAATGTTTGTATTCCTTTTTTATTTACATTAACATGTACAAGATGTTTTTTTTCAACTGGGCATGGATGCCCAAATACGTCGGGAATAGCGATTTTTTTTATAAAATCTGAAACTGTACATTTGGATTTAAAAAAAACGATTTTTATTGTCTACAACATTATACAGGTTCAATCCGAATGAGACGTTAAGCAAGCACCTAGTGTTGACCTTTTGAAAGCACCAGTGATCTAGTCTACTTGAAATAAAAACTATTTGACTTTGACTAAGTCTGGCCATTAATTGAAAACAATGGGCATCATTTAGAAGTTAGAACAACTGGTTAGTTAAAGTTTAGTAAAGGTATGAAAAATAATAGTATTTCTTAAAATTGAAACCTTTCTTTTAGTTTGCCATTTAACATTACTTTCCAGAATTTGATCTTTAAAAGCGACACTATGGGATGGCGCAATAATACTGGACGTAGTTTTTTTTTCAAACTCAATGCAATTTCTCCTGGCTACGAAAATTGTTTTTTTTTTTCAGTTTTAGTTTTTATCAAAATCGGCCACGAGATAAGTTTTTTTTTTTTCTATTGGTTGGTAGTCCTAGCAGACTGTTTCTACATAACCGGGCAGTTATTGGCGAGACCTGAAGGGTCTCCAGCCAATGGGGGGGAAGTAAAATACTTAACCTAAGCTAACTACTTGTTCTACACTAACATCATGACTACCTGCAACAACAGCACTAAGGGCGACCCCTAGTGGGGCTCAGACCTCGGCTTAGGGCGTTGCTGGTGGGGACTTAGGGGGAGGAGACAGCTTGATGAGGGCTGAATTATCGGTGTGAGGCCCTGAGACTCCTTTGAGCATTTTTTATATATACTTTTATACCTACTCCCTATACTTTTGCATTTGATGATCGATACCCAGTTGAAAAATACACACTGCATAAATAAATATACCTACACATCTTTATCAAGTTATGAAATCTCAAAATTACATTGAACACGTAATATTATGTTTAGAAATGACTCATTAGGTTATTTCAGTTAACAAAAATTGTGCAATAATTTAATAACAAATGTTAGATTTAGTGATGTAATTACTATACATAACTCTTTATTTTAATACCTGAGTGTGAGTCAAACTCAACCTTGACCATTTTTTATATCTATAGCACAACAACAGACATTTGTTTACATTAAAAAAAAACTCATAATTTATACAAGTTACTGATATTCATTTTGATATTTTTAACTTTAGATTTTATGTAAAAAATTTAAGACTAAGGTCTCATGTTTTATTTACAGTATAATTATAACTTTCTACTGTGCATTTTATGGTGGTTTTTTAAATAAAATTTGAGTTTAATGTATCAATATTTTGTGTTATACTTAGCTTTGTGTTAATTAATTGCTATTATATGTTCTCAACTTCAAAAAAAATATTTTTTTTTTATGTGGGTAGTTCCGTTTAGAACAACTAAAAAAAAGACTAGTTTTTTTTATTATAAATACAAAAAAGACTACTTTTTATTATTACTAATTAACTCTCAATTTAAAATATATTCAGCTGGTAAAATTTCACTACCTAACACATAAACTGCACTTAAGAACACTTTTACTTTTACAAAATATACCATTTTGAAATCCTAAACAATTTACATAATTAGAATGTAAAATTACTTCTCATAATTTTGGTTTAAATAAGTAGGTTTATAGCAACATGAACACTAGGCTTAATTTTCTGTGTTATAAATTAAATTAAATAATGTGCTTCTCATAAATTAGAAGTAAATAGAGCAATTGACTTTCTTTTGCAACAAATTCATACATTCACCTTTGTTTAAAACATTCAATCCTCAAGGTCTTTTCAAAGATATCGAGAATAACGCGCGAAATTAATTCATAAATTAATTCATTATATACCTAAGTCAACATAAAAAAGAACCCAATTAGTTTCTTTTTTTTATTTGGTATTGTAAGGCAAAGGTACTCACACTAACAGCTGTTAAAGCCAAGGTCACAGTTACACTAGATTCACTAGCTTGTTGCCAACGCAAGTTCTCAGACTATTGTGAGTCAACAAACACCACAAACACAGGAACACAGCCAAATTATTTTCAGTGACGTAAATATACGATTTGTTACAACTGAACAAATATTATTGTACAATACTTATGTACTATAGCGAAGGACTTTACGCGATTAAACGAAATGTCACACGATAAGAATCAAATGTTATTAAATAGAAATGTATTTGTAAGCCTGTTTTAATTCCGATAAGATAATTTCGTTCTGGTTGCGAAAATTTCGTCATGAATTTATTATTGCACTCTGCGGGCCTTTTTTTAGACTGACATTTTACAATTTTATTACCAACTTTTAATTATAATATCAATTGTTTTAGATTTTTGAGATGGCAAGGATTCTTGAAATTGTAGATCGATACGTTCGGATGCTTCTAATCCTAAATCAAAAAAGATGTAAATAATCACATGATCCTTTTGAAATTCCTTTCGTAGCTATTGTAGCGTAAGTAATTATGTACTATCGTACTTTATGTACTATCGTACACTTGAAGGTTGGTTCCCGTGAAAAAATTGTCTGAACACTAAATTACAATAAAATAAACAAATAACTTTTAGAAATTAAAGTTTCAGAACAAAATTTTGGGTTGCCAGTAAATAGTTTTTGTTTCATAAAGGTAGTTTTATTTCTGCATGGTTAGAACAAAATATCGATTACTTTACAATTTTGACAATTTACCGAAGGAAATCAATGTTTTTTGACAATTTATATTAATCACCAATGATAAAAGATGGAATTATTTTAGAATGAGACTATCTTTTCATATAATGTGTACTATAAAACAAACTTTATAAACATGAAGACAGGAATACATTATAAAATTTATCTTTTAAATCAGAAAAAGACAATTTCATTTATGTAAATATTTGTTGAAAAAAATGGTTTCCCTCTCTAATTTAAATACATATTATGTCTTCATAGTAGTATGTCTACTATTGTGCACTGTGTTGATTATTAAGATGTATATAATAAATAAAACAAGTAAAATCATTTTTTTTTTTCCAAAATCGACCTTTCCTGCCTAAAATCGTCATCTAACAGCATAGCTTTCGGCAGTTTTTTGATTCATCTGCGGGAAACACTAAAGTTTACAATATTTGACAGTTGACAGTAAACAGTAATTAAATAAGTAAGGTTATCTATTTTAAGGTTTCATACAAAAAACTAAAAAATGTCGATACAAGTAGAAAATAATCTGAAAAATGTAGATAACAAAGAAATATTTGAACAAAAAGCTCATTACGTGCCGTGTAAAGTAGAAGACGACGGACCCGCGAACGTTGATAAATATTTTGAACAATACGTTGTTGACAATGATGGAGGTAAACAATTACCTACTTAAACCAATATTATTGTATATGTGTACTGCACAGCAGTGTCGTAGCTAGGGTCATGAGCGCTCAGGTCAAGGATCAAATTTTGCGCCCCTCAAAAAAACACGCTAAATAATAAAAAACTTTAAAAAGCAGACTTAAAAAAAAAAACTTTAAAAAGTTTCAGAAGTCGGTGGCTTTTATTTGTTTGTATACAAAAAATTGCACCGACTTCTGAACCTGTTAATTTTATACTATGCTAATTATTTCACTCTTGTTTTAGTTTTTTTTGAAGTCTGTTTTTACTTTTTAGTTTTTTATTAAATACGTTTAAAGTTTTTTTTGTTTTATTGCCAAAAAAATTTAAATAACACGGTTGCGTAATCTTTCCAGCAACTAGGGAGTTTTCTTTAAGAATAGGTATTAATGTATAATTATCATGACAGCTCCTTACAAATGCCAAAAGAAATATCTTTTTAATATTAATGCACTTTATTTGTTACCTTTTACTGAAATAAAAACCTTATTTTCTCCAACAGTCAATTTTATTATTTTCTTTTGGGGCGGCTTTTCTTTTGGGTGGCGATTTAATTAGTTAGTTAAGGGGTTCGCTGTCACCTGGAAATTTTAACAGGGGTTTGTGCAGCCGAAAGAATCATCGCGAGTCCCATACTTTCATTTGTACAGAAAAATAAAGAATTTTAGAGAAGTTGGAATGTCGTTATAATTACTCTTTGGTGCCTAAAGAGTAGCTTTAGGTATTTAAAATATTTTTAGAACCCGGCAATAAAAATAGAATTTATTTTATGATTCCTAACTTATCATTGGGCTAATTTCTGAATGCGGCAACATTGACAGGTGATTAGTACCTATGACATGTTCAGAAATTAACTCAAGTTCAAAAGATTTTGTTTGGAATATTATATTTTATTCCAGGGGTTCTTGCATCACGCAAAATACGCGCTTAGACGTGGAGTTGCGGATACCAGCCCGTTATACCTTACCTTACCTTCTGGGGTTCTAAAATAATTTAAATGCTGAAAGATATTCTTTAGGGAGCAACTTCTCTAAAAATCTTTATTTTTTGTACAAATCCTGCCAGGATTCTTTGAGAAACCCTGCACTAGACCAATGGCGCAGTTAATAGTGGTATTGTTTACATAGAAACAGACTGGACTACACTGTGAATGTTCATTCATTCATTCTTATAAATTTTTCAGAGCTGTCGGCATCATTTCGTGGATACCCGCTGGATGGTACTAAGATGAACTTACCTGAAGGGTACAGAGCTGTTGTAGTGACAGAAGCTAAAAGGCCACTTGCTGAAAATGCCGAGAGGAAGTTTCAGGTGATTATCAAAGTATTTTATGGTTTAAGTGCCATTGATTATCAGTGTTTTTCTAATTACATGCATGACCACCATAGACGTGGGTTTTGTCGACAGAAAAGTAGACAAAATTATGAAATAAGTTGTTAGTAATGTACTTATCCTTTTTTTTATCATGGGTCAATCCTCATGGACACTTTCCACCCATGGAAGGTGAAGGCTCTTACCGGCTAAAAAATAACAGTGTTCCTTCTCCTGACCTATGGCCATGATCGCGGGATTTGCATGCACCGCGACCCCGGCAGATTCTCTCCTCTGTAGGTCCTCCTGAGAGACGCGCACGAAGCACTGCGCGCCGCCATCTCCGTTACTGGTCGGTCGATGGGTCCCCCTAAGGCTGCGTTCACACATGCGCGATTTTTTTCGGCGCGAAAGCGCGCACGCTTCGCTTACGAGTCGCTCCCTCCTCAGAAACTTTGGAATTTAATAGTTAGTCCCTTGTCTTAACGTACATTTTTTAGCGATGTAAAGTACACGCGCACGCTCAGCGCCCGAATAGCTATTGCGTAGCACATGCGTCGCAATCGCGCAACGCCCGCCTCGCCTCCACCCTACCGGCTAGGATGGCAAATGCAATTTGAGATCTATTGATGTGTCTTATCATTAGACTTAAATTATATACAACAAATTTCAAAGCGAGTTAGACGCGGGTGCTGACGCGCGTGGCATGAGCTTAGCGGGCGCGTGTCGCCTGAACGCGCCCTAACCCGCCGCCCAAATAATGTATCCTCTCTGTTTTTGTGTACAATATACAGTATTTGTATTGGTTTTTAGGTGGCCGGTGGTTTCAAGGACTTCACATATTGGAATTGGGACAAAAAGCCTTCTAAGAACGACAACATGGTGAAAGCATTGGACTGGATAGATATAAGTGAAGCTGTGAGTATTTTGTGAATGTTGCATAATACAGCATGACTGGTTAGCGTACTTTCACAGAGAGTGAACAATAAATTAGAACAATTATAATCTAGACGTGACTTAGGTACTTCATATTATGTTAACCTTTACATACGATCAAAACATAGTACAAAAATAAAAAAAATAAAATATTCAAGGATTTTTAAAAAATAAATCGCACCCGTGCCCGGGTTAAGTAGTATACCAAAAAATTCTAAATAAATAGTAGTAAAAACACCTACGAGGAAATAAGGCGCAATCGTGCGATAGCTGAGTTATCGCCGATTTTAATGTCAACTCCATACAAAATTTTCTAAAAAAAATTCTTTGTGCGACGTTTGCAATCTTTTTCCGTAAATTTTACGTTTATAAGCATGTACTTAGTCTTACGAAGCACATCCATGCAAAAAAACAGCCACTCAAAAAATGTAATGAAAATGTCTATGAAAGTTCAATTTCAGCCCACTGTGGCGCCTTTGTGATCAAGTGGCGCTAGCGGAGGTTTTACAAAATAGTGTGCAGTTGAACTGAACACTTTACACTTGATTCTTGACTGTATGAGTCTTCAAAAGCGTGTTGAATCAGCGACGGTATTAGTTGAGGTACTGCTTTCATTGCTGATACTTGTTTTCCAACTCACTAATTTGAAGAGCGAGCGAAGCGAGCTCGAGAATTTGGGGCACCCCGACACGGATAGGTTAGGTTCGAAGGAGATGACGGGGGCTAAAGTGAGCGAGCGAACGAAGCCCCCGTTATCCCCTTCGTGTTAGGTTACTTTAAACCCTGCAGACAGAAATAGGAAATTTCACTGAAAATGCTTTTAATCTCTTCCATTATGCCCACCCACGGGTGCCCCTGCTGCGGCTCCCGCCCGCTCAATTTATTCCGAACATTTACGAACACGATAAATCAGCACGGATTTGTTTGAACAGACCCATGAAAAAACCGTGTTCAATTCAATTGCACACTGTTTTGTAAAACCTCTTTTAACGTTGCGTGATCGCAAAAACGTGCAAACGTGCTCAGTTGACGCGAGCTGAGCACGGGTTGGTTGAAGTGTGTAGTAATACAAAGGCGTGCGGATTTTGCGAGACCGGTGTCGCCAGTTGGACACGGAAAGGGAAATACGCCAAACGTAGGAGTAACTTTACGTAATCTAGTTGGTGCAGATGAATTTAGGATTGACTTAGTTTAAGAATTTCTTAGTTAAGCTCTGACGTGGCAGAGTATTAAATCCGTCCCTAGACAAATTTTATGCGAAAGCATCAGTCCCAATGTGTGGCCAAAGAAGTGTCTCGCTTCATGATATTAATTTTACTTTTTTTTCTCATTTCAGATACATGGAGATTGACTACAAAATTTAACGTAAGGATTTATAACTAGGGTTGTAACGTGACGCTCAATGAAAAATCAGGAAACCGCGTAATGCTACACGTAATGCTCACATTCGGCGGCTGACTGTGAGCGAGCGTTATGTCTGGTGTGAAATGTGTCCAAGTTGCTTGGTCACATTCATGAAATAGAAAAAAAACAAGAGGAAATGCCCTTACACTTTCTTAGTACGGGAACCAGTGTCGCCAAACTGACATAACAATTATACAGGGTGTTAACGAATTCGTGTAATTCCTTCAAACCACATGATGTACTGGTGGTACTGATTGACCCTGCATAGGTTTTTTCAGAACCAACAAAAAAAAGTTTTCATAAAATGAACCACGGTATTCTGTATCTGAGTAATTTTAGCGTCCCAAGTTAACTGACTGCGTGGAGCGATATCGCGCTAATCGTACCCGTCAGCTGTGTCGCCGCACCTTCATTCATTTGTGCATGGCATCGAAACTGTGAGAAACATTTAAAAAAAAAATTGTTTTTTTTTTTTTTTTGTCATCAATCTAAATCCCGTGCGGGTTTAATCTATACCATTAATAACTCACGTGGTTTGAAGGAATTATACGAATTCGTTAACACCCTGTATTGAAAGATATCTTTTCTTTTTTTTTTCTTTTTTTTTAAAAACGTTGCCCCACACTAAGATTTCTCTTGTATCGTGGGTGCGTTTACAGACACAAATCTCACAAACGCCCAGACCCGGAACAACCATCTGTAGGACATACAAATTTTTGTTCCGTGTGGGAATCGAACCCACGACCCGTAGCGCAGAAGCCAATCGCTTAGCCACTGCACCAAACGTGTCGTCAAATATCAAAGTTTTATACTTTATACACCTCTGTGAGATACATTTTTCGTCCTGCTAATTTTTACACGTCAAAATTGTGCAATAAGGCATGATTGTAATATTTTACGTGTTAGTTCTAGACGTCGTGTCACACAAGTAGCTAATCGTGTATCTCCGCATAATTGAAACACGCGCGATAGCTGCGTGGGCAAATCCACTTGTTTTTTTCTATTCCATGGTCACATTGGTCAGACTAAGGCTGGACATCCACCAGAGCTGTGCGAGGAAAATGTGCGGTGCGAAAATGTGTAGCGAGGATGTGAAACGATGTGACCCTTTCCGCTAGAGCTGTGCGAGGAATGTGTTAATGTGTACAAATGATCATCTACCTCTTCCAAACACCATCTATTGACTGACTGGTAGGCGCATATTTTCAAATCCTCGCACACATTCCTAGCAACACATTCCTCGCTCGCATTTCTCGCTTGTTTTGTATAAACAAAAAACTCGCTCCACTAAGCCCATTTCCAAGAGCTGCGCGGAGCGAAGCTAGGTAAATGAAGTGATTCTATTGGTGCTTACAAAACACATTCCTCGCTACGCAGCTTAGCACAGCTCCGGTGGATGTTCAGCCTTATAACGTGACGTCACTTTACAACTCTCTACAACTATAGGATATAAGAATAAGAACATAAATAAATACACAATTTATCAACAAATGTAATTTATTTAAATAAAACAACTTTACTTATAACATGTGTTTCCATACTTATCGTCTTATTGCTATCCTCACGACTAGCATGAAATTGTGAACACTAGTGGAGACAAAATTAAATAGCTAACTATTGCGTTTAAAGAAAATAAAATTAACACTTCTATTTTTACATCATATGTTAATAATTGAAAACCGAAAAACGCGTATTAACAATTAAGATTATTACCTGAACGAACGCAGAACAGAAAATAATTCCTAGCTCAAACCAATTCCGATTCCAGAAAATACGAAGAAACAATACGTGCTCTTGAATGAAAAATAAACAATTAAAATTCTAGTTTTGATTAATTCTTTCAAAAAATGCCCAAAATCGGAATATATTGCTAATTATATTATACAGAGTGTAAACGAATTCGTGTAATTCCTTCAAACCACATGATCGTATAATGGTATAGATTAAACCCCGCACGGGATTTAGATTGATTAAAAATTAAAAATAAACTTTTTTTTTCCAACTTAATTTTTGTGATAAAAAATTTCGGTGCCATACATAAAGGAATGAAGACACGGAGACAGCTGACGGGCACGACTAGCGCGATATCGCTCCACGCAGTCAGTTAACTTGGCACGCTAAAATTACTCAGATACTTAGCCATAGTGAAATATGATATTGTACCATACATTTTGTATGACGCTATCCGTACTCGTCAGTGACAGTGACGTCACCGTGAATGTCGGCGCTGCACTGACATCACTGTCACTGACGAGTACGGATAGCGTCATACAAAATGTATGGTACAATATCATATTTCACTGACACTGATCGATACGTTGCTGATCGGCACGTGTCGGCACTGTGCCGGCACTGTTGTGTGCGGATAGGCCTTAAATGAGTATTTTTGAAAAAAAAAGTTAAAGAAAAACTAAAATTAAATCTTGGTTTTCTGTTCCTGAGTAATTTTAGAGTCCCGAGTTAACTGACTGCAAAGAGCGGTATCGCATTAGTCGTGCCAGCCATTCGTTTACGCCTTGTATGGCTGACTGGTAGAATAAACTATACGTTTTTTTTTCAAAAACCCGAGATCAACGGTATTTACAGCAGTCTCCTTTGCATGCGGGTTGATTATAGATTAAGATCAGGGCGACATGCCCCCCAAGAGTTTGATATAAAGTAGCGATGGACGATTGCTGCAAAAAAAACAATCGACTGAATCGAAAATTGTACTGTTGCGCATTCGATTGTCGATTTAGTAGTTCCTCACCATAATTATTCGAATAACAATCGACGAACTACTAAATGTACACTGAGACAGTAGAGGACAATTAAATAATCTATTAGCGCCAATCGCATAATAACTGCAGTTGTACTAGTAAGTAGTGGCGCACGGACTTTTAACTATTGAGTTGTGGCGCAGCGGCAGCGCACGCACCACCTTTTAGTAATTACTTATTTAGTAGTACGAGTATAGTAATACGTGCGCTGCGCCACAATTCAATACAAATTAGTAGTTAATGTTGATACGGTAACCGTATCAGTGATTGTCGCCTGCTGCGCACCGCCACCGTTTGTCGATAACAATCGATTAACATCAATTGTTATCGACTTTTATCGACTGGACTGAACAATCGACTAAGTCGATTAGTTTTAGTAATAATCGCCCTTCGCTAATATAAAGTTTATTTGTAATAGCTAAACGATGTATTTACAAAACTGGAATAAATTAGCTGTTTTTCGGTACATTTTCCGACCAATCCGAATAAATCAGATGAAGTTTTTTGAGTCTGGTATAACAGCGATGTATTTTACTATAAGAAATTTAAAAATTATCTAATATTGCTATGAAATAGTTTACAAAATTGTGATGACACTATTATGTGTTTATATTGTATGTAGACATCATTAGTTATATATTCTAAACAACCCCTTAGGCATGGGGTGGCAAAGGATTTTTTTCGTGGACAAATGATTTTCGACCTTACTACAATGAGTTTAGCACTGAAATTATTTTATTTTAATCGAAACGTCATTCCCCGAGATACTGTGACGCGTCTCGGGATACTACGGCACGTCGTGGCATTCTACAAGATGCCACGGCACGCCGCTGCAACACGTGAGACGCATACGTTACTGTTGTATGTTAAGGAAAGTGGGTGCTAAGGTGTCTCTCTTCTTCCTCAGCGACAATTAATTTTAAACCTTATTTTAATAAGTTTAGCACTTGTATGTGCTTAATTTAGCACTTGTATGTGCTTAGCATACCGCGGATATACCGCGGGATGCTTCGTCGTGCCGCGGCATGCCGAAGCATCCCGCGGTACGGGGCCGTTCAAATATTACGTAAGCAGATTTATTACAATTATTTACCCCCCCATCCCCCTTGTCAGCAAAAGTAAGCAAAGCTCTTACCCCCTCCCCCCATGCTTACGTAAACATTTTCAATTATAAATGTATTTTTTTTAGATTATAATTATAATGTTATAATTTTAAAAATAAGAAAATAGATTTAGGATAGAGATTAAACGTATGCATTATTTGCGGGAATCCCCGAAAATGCGTTTCGTTTTCAAGCATAGACAATGGTGCCGATTCTCGTAGGCACAAACTAAACTTAATTTAGGCTATTGCCACCTTTTTCACTCTGGTAGAATAAGAAAGAGACAGACGTAAATAAGAGCTGTCAAATTTAGCTGAACTAAAATTTCCATACAAATTTAGACGACATTTAAAACGTGTTGACTAAAAAAAAACTTTAAAAAAAGTTAAAACCGACTTCAAAAAAAAACTAAACGGAGTAAAATAATTATCATTTAATAAAACTATCAGTTTCAGAAGCCGGTGCCTTCAATTTGGTTCAGCGTGGATTAGCACCGACTTCTGAAACTGGTAGTTTTATTAAATGATAATTATTTTACTCCGTTTAGTTTTTTTTTGAAGTCGGTTTTAACTTTTTTTAAAGTTTTTTTATTTTATACTTTTTAGTGCCACAAATTACAATTACAATAGTGTACAAATTCTCGGACCAGCACTACAACTAGAACGTCGTCCACATACGATTTGTGTACTTTTTCTGTTGTTTTTATTGATTTTTCCAAAAGTGCTGCACCAATTTCAATAAAATTTATATGGGACCATCTCTGAAGTATGGGCTACCAAACAAAAAAAGAATCATCAAAATCCATTCATAATTGGGGGAGATATCGCGTAACAAACATACAAAAAAAAAAAAAAACATTCAGACGAATTGAGAACCTCCTCCTTTTTGAAGTCGGTTGAAAACACGCCGAAGTTCAAGGCGTAAACTAATTTGACATCTCTAACTTAGTTGTTATCTATCACCGTCCTTTTCTCGCGCTACCTGTTAGTAAAAGATAGCAATTCTCCAATTTCAGTTTAGTTGGTGAACAAGAGAATCGGCACCAATGTGAGGGTTGCCATTCGTGTAAAAAAGTAAATAACTACCGATGACGTAATCATCATCTAGACTCCCCTACCCCCCATGTCATCTAAAATAAGCAAAACAAAGACCCCCCCACTCCGCCATAGTGCTTACGTAATACTTGAACGGCCCCTACGACGTAGTATGCCGGGGGATGCCACAGGATGATTTGGTATGCCGAAGCGCGCCGTGCCCTGCCGTCAGTGGGCGCCGGCTCTTAAAGTGTGCTTATTTTCGAATTCTCAACTCATAAACCGACTATTAGCAAAGTAACGTCTTAGTGCGGTCTGTGAATCTCCTTTAGTACCTACGTCTCGGGGTGTGTTGCGACGCAGCCCGGCCACAGTCGATTTCGCAAGGAGAATGATCATCAAGTATGAAAAAAAAAACCCAGAGCGAACAGACACAGGATGTAGCTCAGAATTTTAGTGATATCAATCTGTAAATATTTCACTTTATGATTCGATGGCTAAATGTGTGATATTGTGCTATTTGTTTTTCATCAGGAATGTTTTTTTTTCTTTAAGATATCTTCGGATTGGGTATACCCGACGATATAATTACATACATAAATACATACAGTATGTTAATTAACGACGGGTGTTGCCGTTAATCCGCAACAGTATAGCGTACAAACAAGATTACAAAAACAGAAAAGTACGCGAAAAAAAAACTGCTGTTCCCTACATATAATATATTACATAATTTATGTTTGCATAACTTGTCAAAATGTAGGGAACAGCAGATTTTTTTTTCGAGTATTTTTAGTTTTTTTTTTTTGCATTTGTGGACTTTAGTTAATTAACATATCTACTGTAGTATGTATGTATGTAATTATATCGTCGGGTATCCCCAATTCGAAGATATATTACAGAAAAAAAAAACATTCCTGATGAAAAACAAATAGCACAATATCACACATTTAGCCATCGAATCTTATAGCGAAATATTTACAGAATGATATCACTAAATATCACAAAAATTTTGAGCTACATCCTGTGTCTGTTCGCTCTGGGTTTTTTTTGAGCACTCTCCTTTATAGACGTATCAATTAAATGTTCTTAAATTGTTCTTGCAGTACCAATTAATAGATTAAATGTACCGTATACGTTGCAGCCCGGCCACAAACAAGTGCTTTTTTAACAAGTTACATTTGTGGTACATTTAATCTATTAATTGGTACTGCAAGAACAATTTAAGAACATTTAATTGATACGTCTATAAATTACGAAATCGACTGTGGCCGGGCCACATGAATAAATAAACCGAACAGAATGAAAGCTTCCTAACAGAGTTCAAAATTCTTACCTACTTTCATAGGGCTGTCTACTATTTCACGACCGTAAGTTAAGTACCTACCTATCTAATAGAAAAGGCCAAATGAAATCTTACTAAGACGGCCTACAAATACTTTGGTACTATTCTACAAACCTACTAAAACAAAAATACGAAACAAATAATACGCCAACATAATTACTTACAAATAATAATTCTTATGGGAAAGCCTTATCGTCATCTTAGTTATTTTGGATATTATCTACTAAATATTCTGTAATAAGCATTATACATGTGTAGGATAAGTAGATATAATTAACTGACAAGATCCTTTGGATATACAAAATAAGAAGTCTCCTTGTTTTTCCTACCATTATTTGTACACATACACACAGTACAACAGTTTAAGTTGTGACACCCCTTAACTTTGTCCGCTTACTGAGGCGGCTCAAACCGGTTTGTACGGGAGCGGGCGCCGGTGCACTCCCCGCGCGCCTTGTCGGTGACAGTCACGCACACATAAGCTGTGCGTGTCGTAGTGTACCTACGCACGGCGTTTAGTATGAAGTAGCGATGGATTAATTCGCATTCACATTAATTGTTAGCATGCGACGACTTCATTAGCACTTAGCAAATTAAATGTAGTTGCGAAATTCTGTGAAGTATGAAGCGAATACATCGCTCGCTTCATACTTCTATCATAGAGCGGCAGCGTGCGATCTCCGTCGCACCCATGGGAATACTAAATCTATCTGTTCCGTGTGACTTCGTTCGCGAGTGAAATTATTAGCAATTTAGCAGGTGATGCGAGGAATGATGTTAAGCAATTATTATCTTTGATTTGCTTGTACTTAGGGTCGTATGTTGTATGAATGCGTGTGACTGTTGAGTTCGTTTAAATTATTAGCAGTTTAGATCAGTAATTATTTCGTTCATTTTAGCATATAGCATAGCAATTAGTATGCTAAGACTCACGAATTCGCATGCTTATGAAATTTATGCGAAATCGCATTAATTACCATCACTAGTATGAAGCTTTCATTCTGCTCGGTTTATTTATTCATGTGGCCAGGCTGCGCCGCAACACACCGTCTCGGGACTGTCGGCTCCGCTACCAACTTTGTTTCTGTCTAATCTTTTAAACTTTTAACCACGGTATGAGTTTATTCCGATATACCTCGAAATTACACATTTTTATTAAGATTTAGAACCTCCAACTTCTTTCTCATTTGATTTTTCATCTCAATTCTTTTTAAATAATCTTTTTTACTTATCATTATTGCTCTAGTGAACGCCTTTTTCTTACTTTTGCCACGTTTTTTAATTATTTTCTTGCTATTATCTTTCTTCGTTAATTCTGTATTAGATTCAGTTGCATTTTCAGTTACAGGATCATCATTATTTTTAATATTATGCATTCCAAAATCGAATCTACTTTCTAAATCTTTAAAATCATTAACGTTTTCTCGGCTCATTTTGTTGAATATTTTCAAAAATTGCCAAAATTCTATGTCACCACCTTTAATGTTGTTTTTATAGAATTCAATAAGTTCTTTTTCGCATTTATGTTTATTTCTAACGGGGTTTGGGTCAGCGAAACGATTTGCTATTTTATTGGTTGTGTTTTTACTGTTTTTAGCAACTACCTCGAGTCTACGACGTTTAGTATTCATTTTATTACTTGTATAACTGTTTTTATTTCCATTTTTGTTTTCAACTTCACTGTAATTGTTTTTATTACCAATTTTTTTCCGACTTTTATTACTATTTTTACCACCTTTGCCGTTTAAAATTTTGTTCTTCCAAACTTTTGGTCTAAATCTTTTTGGGTTGGATTCATGTTTTCTACTGTGCAGTTTTAATGCGCTTAAAGTTAAGCAAATTTTATCGCAACCCTCGCAAGGGTATAATATCTTCATGCCTTTCTTTTTAGCTAGTATACTTAAACTTTTTATGTGCTCTAGATAATTATTGCCTATAGACTTCAATGCTTTATACTCTTCATCAGTAAATTCTGGTAATAAATATTCCTTATTGATACTAACTGCTTGTTTTTCTACAACCCATTCAGTCCCCTTTTTGATTAATTTCGTAGTACCCAAAAATATGTTTTTAGATTGTCGATTTTTTTCATCGATTTTCATTGAAGCAATCTTGTTAAGATTACTAACGCTCGGTATAATTTCTATGTCACAGTTTTTGTCGATTTCGAAAACGTATTTCGATCCGTTTTGTGTGTCCCTTTCTTTGATACGTCCGTATTGTATGTCTATATCAATTTTATGGACCAGTCTGATATGCCTTGTCATTTGTAAATTAGTGACGTAGCCACAAAAAGGACATTTTTTCAACATTTTCTCGTTGCATATGTCGAAGTGATCCTTGCAGTGACGTTTTAAATCTGTTTTCGTTTTGAAGAGCTGAAAAAGTACACACTAATCAATACTAACTAATAAATATTACAAATGCAAAAGTAACTCTGTGTGTCTGTCCGTTTGTTACCTCATTACGACTAAACTACTGAACCGATTTTGATGAAACTTGGTACAGAGATATTCCGGAAACCGGAGAAAGACATAGGCTACTTTTATACCAAAAATAATGGAACTTATTCGCGATAAACGACATCCTCGCGGGCAACCTTTCGTAATAAAACAAATGTTTACAAATAATTACATGTTTAATATATTCCCTTGACTTGGTACACGAGGTTGTCGACATGTGGGAGATTGACTCAGCAGTCGTTGTGCCTATACTCGTTACGACCAATGGCGTAATAGCCAAGAGCCTCGACCAACATCTGATGAGGCTCTCGTTAGGCAGTTGGATCAAGGGCTTGATAAAGAAAGCGGTACTTCTGGACACGGCGCGTATTGTTAGGAAGTTCCTCTCTCTGATGCCCTGACAACCGGTAGCTTGGACCCTGTTCCCGATGCCGGTGGACTACTATTTTTGATTTTTATATGTATGTACGACGAATAAATGATAATTATAATGTGTGAACAAATAGTATTACTCACCTTAAAACAAATATAACACTGATGAGTATTAAACGTGAGTTTTCCATTTGTATTCCTTTCTTCATCGCTATTGCTTTCAAAATCACTGTCTTTGTAATCACTATCTTTAGCATCATCACCATCATTTCCTTGATCATCCATTTCGTTATCATCACCAATTTCTTCATCATTTACTTTATCACTAATCTCTGGATCATTTACTTGTTCATTATCAATTTCTTGATCTCCGATTTTATTATTATCATCAATAACTTCATTAACATTTACGTCTTGGTCATTTATTTTATCATTTACTTCATCATTTAATACATTATCATCATTTTCTTTCTGTATTTCTTTATCATTATTGACATCATTATGTGAATCAGTAACTTCACTGTTTATTTTAGCCTTTTTAAAATATGTTATGGATTTTTGTTCTGTAAATAAGAAAAACGATGTCTTAGTAATGCTATTTGCTATGGGCTTCTCTACCCACTCGGTTTGTTGCTCCTTACGAAGATCTCCCATCTGGGCATGAGTTGCATTGGCTGACCTGGAAGTCTCTAAATAGACTTCGGACTCAGGTAAATAGATTTCGACAAGTTATGCGAACATAAATGTAGGGAACTGCTGTTTTTTTTTCGCGATTTCAGTTTTGGTCATATAGTAAAAGTTGTACATAATGATGAGTACAGTGACCCCTTAAGAGGTCGTGCGGTACTTATGTTAAATCTTGTATATATATCTGCGTGTTAAATCTTGATATCGCGATGTAGGAACTGTCATGGCGTCAACTATGAGAGTTGTCGTTATTGTTACTGTAGTCTGCTACACCACCGTTGTGTTGCGTAGTTCGTATGTGGCGTGATAGATGCTGCCACATAGCCACGAGCCCCTCTCAAACGCGACTAAGGCTAAGCGTATGCTGAGCCGCAGGTGACGCAGGTGCACGCAGCGCAGCGCAGAGCAGATTTTGTAATGTATGAACGTACTAAGAGCTGCGTACGCTGCGGCGCAGACGCGTGCGACGCAGACATGCGTCTGTCCTGCTCTGCGCCTCGTTGTAGTGCCGGCACAGATTTCTGCGCGACGCGTGCATGTCGACACGTGTTTTTTACCGCTAATTCGAATTTTATTGCAATAACAGAACATTTAATTGAATTAGTGCGTTGTGAACCTTGTTTGTATGATACTAATCATACAGACTATTAAAAAAAAAACGTTCGTCAACACGAACGCGTCTATTCTTTGTACTAGTTAAAACTGGAATGTGTCTTCGAGCTGCGTCGCAGCATGCGGTCGTGGGCTATGTCTGCGTCGCCTGCCCTGGGCGGCTAAATCTGTACTGTGCTGCGCTGCGTCACCTGCGTCTCAGCATACGCTTAGCCTAAGTGAAGGACTTGTCACACTGGATGCGTTCTTTGTTCTCCGGTCCGGTCAAATCGAACGCAGCCCGCATCCTATGTGAACTTCATGGTCAGGGCAACTGGTCAGAGATCCGGGAACGGTCAGCGATCTGACGGGTAGGGCAAACAGCGGCCATTTTATACTAGACTAGCTTTTGCCCGCAGCTTCGCTCGCGTTAATTTATAATAAAAAAAAAACTCTTAACACTCTACTAAAGTTTCTAAGCCAATTTTTGATACCTTGGGTTACATTATTGTAATTTATTTAAGGATCCCTAATTTTTTGATACTAAAATATAGCCTATAGCACTCAGGGATAACGTAGCTTCCTATTGGTGAAAGATTTTTTGAAATCGGATGAGTAGTTTCGGAGATTACCTCCTACATACAAACAAACAAACAAATTCTACCTCTTTAAAATATTAGTATAGATATAGATCGCGTGTCGCCCTATGCCCTTAGCCCGCAACCCGCAGTCCGTCCGCTACCTTCCCACCCCGCCCGCCTGACCGGTGCGTTCCCTACGTTCTTTGCTTGTGCTCGCATAGTCAGATCGTAATTACATAAAATATATATTTAGTTGTTATTTTATTATAGTTGTTTACATAGGGTGCGGGCTGCGTTCGATTTGACAGGACCGTAGGACGCAGAACACATCACAGGATGCGTTCTGCGTCCTACGGTCCTGTGACAAGTCCTTTAAAGATTAAAAAAATACAAAAATCACGTACCTTTTTTATTTCCAATGCTGGTAGCCATTTTGATTCTTCTGTTATACTTTCTTCTGAGTTTCTTCAAAACTTTCCATTCTTTACGTAGTCTTACTTCAGTTAATAGTTTTCCTAAACATTTCTCAACGCGTTCCTTCTTTTTTTCATCTATTATTTGTTTGGGTATTTCTAAAAATATATGTTTGTTTGAAGTCAATTTGTTTAGGTCTTTATCTTAATTAATTTACAACATGTAACATTACAAACGCAAACCCTGAAATTAGTTTGTTAAGAATCGGCTACTGAGTTGATTTCAGACATTTTTTAACCGACTTCAAAAAGGAGGAGGTTCTCAATTCGGTTGTATTTTTTTTTTTTTTTTTATGTTTGTTACCTCATATCTCCGTCATTTATGAACCGATTTGAAAAATTCTTTTTTTGTTCGAAAGAGTATAATTCCCGATTGGTCCTATATAAATTTTGTTATGATTAGACCATGAACTTCAGAGATATGGAACGGAACTCCTCATCGGATCAAAGCAAAATACTCAAATTACTAATATTGTTTTGTTTATATTTGTTGTTGGGAACTGACTAAATGTTGTGTTGTAAACGAATGTTTTCATTATATCGTGTAAAGTATAATTTGAAAGGACTTTTTATGCCCGACTACGTCAAAGCCAAAAAGAAGGGTTATGAAGAAGGGGGTTAAAATTATGACACTAAAACGTATTTAATAAAAAATAAACTTTAAAAAAAAGTAAAAACCGACTTCAAAGAAATACTAAAAGGAGTAAAATAATTACCATAATATAAAATTAACAGTTTCAGAAGTCGGTGCAACTCTACACTGAAGCAAATAGAAGCCACCGACTTCTGAAACTGTTAATTTTATATTATGGTAATTATTTTACTCCTTTTAGTATTTCTTTGAAGTCGGTTTTTACTTTTTTTTAAAGTTCATTTTTGTGTGTTTCTTTTTACATTAAATTGATTTAAATACTAAGTTGGCTTTGACTTGAATTTTTTTAGCATCATGTGTGTACTGAATAATGTCCACAACATTAATAAATAAAAAACCGGCCAAGTGCGAGTCGGACTCGCGAACGAAGGGTTCCGTACCATTATCTATAAAAAATGGCAAAAAAATCATGTCTGTTGTATGTCCCTTAAATATATTTTTTATTTTAATTTAATTATTTACTTTTAAAGTGAATATAAAACTATATATTCTGTGAATATTTCAAGCGTCTACTTGTTGCCGTTATCAATATCGAGCAAAAACGAGCAAAAAAATCACGTTTGTTGTATGGGAACCCCCTTAAATATTTATTTTATTGTATTTTTTAGTATTTGTTGTTATAGCGGCAACAGAAATAGATCATCTGTGAAAATTTCAACTGTCCAACTATCACGGTTCATGAGATACAGCCTGGTGACAGACAGACAGAAGGACAGACGGACAGCGGAGCCTTAGTAATAGGGTCCCGTTTTACTCTTTTTTCTGTTCACCTGGGTGATTGAATTCCAAGGTGAGCAAAGGAGACCAAATATGTCGCACTAATTCACCTGGGTGATATTGTCAGGTGAAATAAATCCGAGGTGAAATGAAGACACTAAAAATTCCACTTTGTTCACCTGGGTGAACAAAGTGGAATAAACCGTAGTTTTGGCATGCTGTTCGCAGCGTTGTCTTGGTTTTTTATTTTGTTTGAGCAGGGAGATGAATTCGATGATGATGAATTTCAAACTCTGGTCATGAGGCGCCTAATTAGACAATCAACTTACCAACATCTTTCGGCTTCTTCATAACGTGTCCTATGAAGAAGTCGTCGAACGCGTCTTCTGGCATATTATCTCTCTCAATAAGACTTCTGGATATATCTTCTGAGAGTACCTTCTTGGAATATGTTATAGTGTCGGAGTCTTCTGGGTAGTGCTCAGGACTTTCTGGATCCAGAATTGGTACTTCTAACATATCTGTAAAAATGAGATGAGTTTTTAACCGATTATAAAAAAGGACGTTTTCAATTCGACGTGTGTACAAGGTTAGTCGGAAAGGGGGTACTAATCCGAAGCCCACTTATAGTATCGCTGATGACTGTTTGAAAGCATGTGTTAAAATTTCAAAATTCGATATTTTTTTTTCCAAATAAAATGATTTTTATTTCAGTTTTTTCAAAAATTCTTCATCCCTTCTTTAGTTACGAATTTAGAAAACGGTTCTTCTAATTCATGACCCGAAATATGACCTAAAATGTAAACACAGCTGATCATAACTGGGGATAGATAGATTTTAGCATATTTTTTATGTAATTTTTGAAAAGGTCTTTTCGCCACGTACGAAGCAAACACCTTTTTAGTATTTATGATTTGCTTTAAACGACGATGGTAATTTGAGAAGATTGAAATATGGAAATTAAGGTTTATAAGTAAAATAATTAAAATTATAAATTATTAAAATGGTATAAAATGGTTAATTAACACTAAACGATGATTTGATTTGATTCGGTTGCCCGCCAATTGCGTACTAACTCACTAACTCATGAAATCGATGCATTTATAAAAATGCTCAAAGACAAAATTGCTGAGCTGTTCAGTTGCGTTGCTCCGAACAAGCTATTTCTCTTAAATTATTGACTTTTGGGAAAAGTTGTAGAACAAAAGTTATTCATTATTATGTGTACTTTAACAGCCTTTCGGATTAGTACCCCCTTTCTGACTAACCTTGTATTTTTGGTTTATTCCACTATGTTCACCTGGGTGAACAAAGTGGGTAATACTGGTATTCAGCGCCGCATCTGGTTAGACAGGGAGTTGACTCGTTAGGAAGGCTCTGTAGAACATTAATAGAAAAGTTTTCATCTTACCGTCAATTTCTTGTTTCTGTACTTCCAATTCATACATAAACTCGGGGGGATCGCCCATTACTACTAATTCTTCATAAGGCTCCTGTTTTATTACTATTTCATCTTCTTTTCTGAAATGGACATAGTTTTTCAGGGTGTATTAACTCGCTTCTATAGGCGTGTACAAGGGAGAGGAGGGAAGCTCCTCCCCCCTAGACTTACCGACGAATATTCGCTTCGGTAAGACTCAAACCGAAAAGTATCTATTCGGTATTCGATAAAATTACTATTTCGCAAATCACTAACATTAATGTAGATAGATGATAATTGAAGGGTTATTTACAAAAACAGCATAACTGGAATTTTCATCCTTTTTTATCCTAAGTGTTCTTATAGATAGTTTACAGTAATGTGAAGCATTTAAGATTAAAATAATACATAATTTAATTCATAACATATTCAACATTAACATAAATTAAATTCAAATTTTTATCTTTTACATTGACAATGTTATGAAGCTTTATGTCTGTATTGAAATTTACGAAAAAAAAAATTATGCTGTTTTTGTAAATAACCCTTAAATTTTGTACTTACTTTTTCTGTAATAAACTGTATTTGATGTTGTGTTCTTTTAAATAGTGTTCCTTCAAACTCAGATATTTCTTATAATCTTTATTACATATTTGGCATTTTGTATCCTGAAAATAAAAAAATATATCATAAAAAACACATTCATGCTGGACTAACCAATAGGCCAATAACCTTTTAGGCCCATTATCCACCAAACCGGAGAGTAGAGGAGATGTCTCGAACAGCCAATAGAGTTACGTTATTTTAACATCTCTCCGCTTAGCTTCAACTCAATAAGAAATCCTATTGGTCGTTTACGAGACATCTCTCCTCTCCGCTTTGGTGGATAATGGGCCTAAGGCTGCATTTCCACCAGAGATGTGTGCTTTTTTTTTTTTTTTTTTTCTATTTGACTGCTGTAGGTCGTCCTAGGGGACGGTTTCTACGTAACCGGGCAGTTATTGGCGTGACCTGAAGGGTCTCCAGCCAATGGGGGGGAAGTAAAATACTTAACCTAAGCTAACTACTTGTACTACACGTCACATCATGACTACCTGCAACAACAGCACTAAGGGCGACCCCTAGTGGGACTCGGACCTCGGCTTAGGGCGTTGCTGGCGTGGACATAGGGGGGGGGGGAGACAGCTTGATGAGGGCTGAATTATCGGTGTGACTGCGGAGTCTGAACAGACGACCGGCTCTACGACGGGAGAGCTCGGTGGATCGTGACCGGCGGCGGTGGGACGTCGCGACGGGCCTCGTCGGCGAGGACGGTATGCCGGAGATGTGTGCTACGGATGTGTTTCAAACCCACCAATAGGATCGCTTTATTTTACTAACCTTGACACATGTTTTAAAGATAGATATACTTTATGTACACTAAGGGCTGATTTTTCAATCGTCAGATATCTTTTATCTGCGGAATAAATATGACGGTTTGACATATTTTCTATATAAAAGCTGTCAAAACATCAAACTTATTCCCTAGATAAAAGTTATCTGACTATTGAAAAATCAGCCCTTAAAGAAATAAAACAGAAGGAATACACGTAATCAAAAACAGTACAAATGATCGACTACTATGAAATGTCTTGGCAATATCGCCGGGCTACACTGCAACATTGCAGCAATTGTTGCACTGTATTGAGCGATACAATCGGCAACTTGGCGACTATACAATCGCAGCAAGAAATTGACAAAAAACTAGCCCGTTTAAGAGTACTTTAACAAACCAAATCGACACGTGTTAATCGAAATGGTTTTGAACCAGGGGGCCTACTCCCGAAGTCCGTCAACGAAGTTAGTCGCCCGTCCGAAAGTAGCCCGAAACGTATGAGTGAACAAAACAAGTGTCAAGTTTTTTCGGACGGGCAAAAACACATCGGTAGTAGGGACAACTGTCAAATCGTGTTGTCATTCATTCTTAGTTCGGGCCCCGAAATAATCGTATGTCCGTAGGTGATAGGGAGTAGGAAACGCTCGTAACTAAGGACGAAACCACGGACTTCGTGCTTAGGGAGTAGACCCCTAGGACCCGTATCAAAATTCGTGTTTGTTAAGGCATATTTCAAGTAAATAAAATCGCTGAAATCCCATCATATCTGCAATATTGATAATATCGTTTCGGCAATGTTATAATATCGATATTATCGGTTGGCCGATATATCGTTACACAACAACAAAAGGCTAGGATGTAATCTCTTCAAAGTTAGAGTGAACAAGCTTCCTCTGGGTAAGCTCGCTCTTTTCGATTTTGTCTCTGTCACCTCTGACCTTGACCAGAGTAAAGAGCAAAGACATATCGACCGTATGCTGCCAATACCTCCTAACTAACATTTTTACCAAATTATTGTTTTTTGCGCCACCTGTTAGCTTATATCGTAATCTTAGATGTGATAACTTATCGTAACTTTCAAAAAATACTAAACGTACAAAAAACCGTTATAGAAATATCTTCTATTCATTATTTATTTATTTTATGGATATACCTTCTAAGTTACCTAGAACCCTAAAGGAATATGATTTGAATAATATCTCATTAGAAATAATAAGCTTACATAAAATTAATAAACTTGGATTTTGGGTTCATAAACATTATCTGTATTTTTGTAAATATTCAGTTTTTATGTTCTTCTGTAAACTTTACCTCAAAACACTTAGCAGATATTGGCAGATATAAAAAAAAGGATGTGCAACTTACATTTTCAGTTCCATGTCCATATTTGAGATGCATAATAATACTACTTCTACTATAATTTACTAATTCACAATAATCACAAATATACTTCTTAGCGTTAGGTCCGTGTGCCTTCTTAATGTGTCTTGATAGATACATTTTTGTTGAGAACCTGAAAAGAAAATAATTTATACAACGTGTAACATAAATAACGCACAACCTCTTAAACTGTACTCACCATTATGAACAACTTTTACTATGGGACTAAATATGAAATCGCGAAAAAAAAAATCAGCTGTTCCTTAATGTTCGCAGAACTCGTCAAAATGTAGGGAACAGCTGATATTTTTTTCGCGATTTTTCAGGTTTGCTCTGAGCACGCTCAGGCGAATGAGCGAAATTTAATTTAATAATTACTTTTCATTTATATGCATAATCTTATTATTGTATAAATATTATGATTTGCTTTGTATAGAGTCAATTAATTTGTGTTGCTGGGAGTTTGTTGCGCCGTTTCTTTTTCACAGCATAAACACTAGGAAGCGGTGAAGGGAGGGATTTTTTGGGGGCCTGTCTATTGTTATGACGTTCAAAAAGAACTAAGTAATTCTAGTCTATTTTGAATAAATGAGTTTTGAGTTTGAGTTTGAGCATGCTCAAGTGGATACAAGGCTTTTATGTTACACGTTGTATTTAGTGGTGGTTAATAAAACGTATAGCGCCAAAATATAACAGACTATGTGTACATAGCGTATAGCGTTTGCTATAGCGGCTCTGACTTCGCGCTATATTATAACGCCTCAACCTACTCAACGAATAAAAGTCTAAACGCGCATAGCGGGACCAGAACGAGATAGCAAGATAGCGTAGCGACTAGCAATAGCGCGTAAGGGAATGAAATATTATTATATTCTTTAGTGTATAGCGCGTTGCGAGATAACATTTACCGCGCATCATCAAGTTCATTTAGTGTGTTGTTAAATAAAATTATAGCGTCTCCGCGTTCAGACTGCGCCCGAGTTTTGTAACACTGCGTTATAATGATAGCGTATAAAATAACAGACTATATGAATATATTTTATAGTTTATAACACGTCTACAGTTTATAGCGGATTTGAACATCACTAGTTGTATTGTGCGTACTAAACATTAATGTGTACTTACATGTCTCCACAATGATCGCACTGTACATTGTGCTTCTGGTGTTGTAATATATGTTTGTTTAGCCTCGACTTGCGAGGGAAACGGCGATTGCATACATTACACTGATATTGTCGCTCTGGGTAGTGGATTCTAGAGTGCTTTGTGAGATCACCCTGTAAAATATCAGACATGACAAAAATAAAGAAACATAACATCACGCCTGCATTCCCCGAAGGGTTAAGCAGAGGTGTATAGTACACCTTTATTTCGCCGTTATGTTTAGGCGTGAGGCGAGCCTATTGCCATCAATAGGCTCAAAACACTACACTATACAATACACTTAGCTTGGTCGAAAAATAAAAAAATGGCATGTTGTGGCCTCCTATAATTGAAGGAGCACTCGGCTCATTCTATTTACAAATTTTTGAGATTTTCTGTGTATGTTCTTTGTTGGAGGTCCTTAATAAATAAATAAATACACAATTTCTACTGCTAATAGTTTACGAGATATTGCGCTTTAAAGTAGACAAAAATCACAGTTATTAAACATTTCCTATTTTTAATTCCCGACTAAAAAAGGTAGGTGTTATACATTTGAAGCCTATGTTTAACCCACGACGCAAATAGAGGGTTGTTTTAAAGTTTACTAATCGCATCCTTGTCGTTTTTCGTTTCATCATCATCATTCAGCCGAAAGCCGTCCACTGCTGGACATAGGCCTCCCCCAAGCATCGCTACATCTCGCGGTCCTGTGCTTCTCGCATCCAGCGGATTCCCGCGACCTTCACCAGGTCATCGGTCCACGCGATCACCACTCCAGAACCTTTCAACCCCATTGCCCGATTTTACCTTATTAGAACAATCATTATTACTAGTATCTACATCTAATATAGTATAGTAGTATAATATCTATCTGACAACCTAAAGTCAGAAACAATACAAGTATTCAAAAGAAAAATGAATAAACTATTAATTGAGAAATGTTATTACAGTATTAAAGATTTTTTGAATGATGCATTATAGGTATCTATAATATCTATGAAATTGTAATAATAATAATGAAATTGTAATAATAATAATGAAATTGTAATAATAATGAAATTGTAATAATAATGAAATTATAATAATACATGAAATTGTAATAATAATGAAATTGTAATAATAATGAAATTGTAACAATAGTGAAATTGTAATAGTATTGTAATTTTAAAATAATGTAATAAGTTGAATTACCTAAACTTTGCATGCCGTAAGGTAGAATGTACAAGGAACTATTTACCATATTTTTTATAACACCTTATCAATGTACCTACATTCGAAGCAAATAAATAATTTCTGATTCTGATTCTGAATGATCTTACCTTATCTTTGAATCTCCTGCCGCACGGTTTAAAGCTGCACTTGTACGGTTGCACGTCAACGTGTCGTCTCATATGTGCTTGTATGTTATTTTTAGTGACTCGACCGCCACAGATCTCGCATTTTATGCGATTTGCTTTGTTGTGGACGGTGTTCTGAAATTAAGGACCATTTTAATAATTTTCTGTGTCGACCTATTCTAAATCTATACAACGTTATTTTTAGTATATTATACAAAAACCGAGACACCCCAACAAGATTTTCATCAGAACTGCCTGAATATGTTATTTTTAATAAATCTCCAAGTTACACCGTAGTTTATGTCGCGTTAAGTTCCCTAGTAAACTGTGAAATGCCTGAGATGTACTATGCAGGGGTTGTCTAATACACGGAAACTGACCGAGCGGACCATCTCAAGCCTCAAGGTGTCTATTCCCGTCAACTGTTATGGGTAGAAACCTACTGAAACAAAATTGAAATTTATGAAAAAATATGTCAATCCATTCTCCTAGTGATTCTGAACAAACTAGTTTCAGGTTTAGTATATACTAAAAGTAAGCTTGTATAAATAAAAAGAAAAGTCCTGACTGACTGACTGACTCATTAACGCCCAGCCCAAACCCTTGGATCTAGAAAGCTGAAATTTTGCACAGAAGTTCCCTTTATAATGTAGACAAGGAATAAGGAAGGATTTTTCGAAATTTAACCCCTAAGGGAGTTAAATAGGGGATGAAAGTTTGTATGGAAAATCGTCACTTAACGGGTTCAAAATTTCACGCAAGCGAAGCTGCGGGCGAAAGCTAGTGATAGTTATTTCTGTGAATAAATCTGTTACAGACACTTTTACAAGTCAATGTAATGTTTTTTTTAAGACTAGATGGCGCCGGCATTTCCTATCTGACTTGCTCTGAGAAGAAAAACCGAAACAAACTCAGAGGTCAACGTCTCTTTTAAAGTCCAGACATTGTGGTATAAAACTATGTGAGTGTAACAATGTAGGGCAACGTCTGGAATGGCCTTTTGAGGAAAGAGCCATAGCATAAGGTTTCTTATCTCGATTCCTCTACCATTCTATAGGTCTAGCGCATAACTGAGTATGGGGGCCTGGGGTATGGGAGCGGCACGGGAGGGGTGACATGTGACGACGTGTCCGAACTATCTCGCTATACACGTGTACAATATAATGAACATATCTCTTACGATATTTTTACTACTACTAGATAATGAAAGTGTTAATCATTCATACAGTGATTCGGGTACTGACAGCTATAAGGAATCTGATTAATTAAATTTAGGATTTCGAATTTGTTTGTTGTTTTTTCTTGTTTCAGTTGAAATATTAATATTTATTAAATAAAATAATATAATAAACTTATTTTTTGTTTACATTGTTTTTTTTTTTTTACTATTGGACTGCAGTAGGTCGTCCTAGGGGACGGTTTCTACGTAACCGGGCAGTTATTGGCGAGACCTGAAGGGTCTCCAGCCAATGGGGGGAAGTAAACTACTTAACCTAAGCTAACTACTTGTACTACACTAACATCATGACTACCTGCAACAACAGCACTAAGGGCGACCCCTAGTGGGACTCGGACCTCGGCTTAGGGCGTTGCTGGCGTGGACATAGGGGGGGGGGGAGACAGCTTGATGAGGGCTGAATTATCGGTGTGACTGCGGAGTCTGAAGAGACGACCGGCTCTACGACGGGAGAGCTCGGTGGACCGTGACCGGCGGCGGTGGGGCGTCGCGACGGGCCTCGTCGGCGAGGACGGTATGCCGGGCGGCGGCGTTTGTTGTGTAGTGTGCTGGTCGATTTACTCGCCTCCTGGAGGAGGGTAATTTCGTCATCGGGTTCTAAAAGTGTGTGCCTGGGACGGCGAACTTTACTTATGAGAGAGGGGGTTTACATTGTCACGCGCAATTATATTATATTTTTTTCACGGTAACTTGATTAAAATGACACATGTCAATTATGAGTTGCTAGACATGTGACTAATGTCGATTCAATTATCGATAAAATTTATAAAATTTCAGCGAGAATTTTGACAAATTATTGCAATGTGATTATATGTAGATTCCACATACTTATGATTTATTAAGTAATTAGGATTAAAACAATTAGCATGCACATCTTCAACATTAGACGATTACGTGCTGATGTGATAATGAATTCAGCAGGTATGGGATGAGAATTTTGGATGTGTTATGTTTAGGTGTTTTTATGAAAAGCTCACAAACAGACACACAGACAGACAGAAACAGACAGCCATACAGACAGACAGAAAGACAGACATGGGCTTCAAACCTATAAAATACCTCCCTTTTTGAGATGGGAATGAAAAAAAAATGATTTTTATCTACTTCAAAGCGTAATATGTCGTAAACGACGACACGTGTATAGCGAGATAGTTCGGACACGTTGTCATATGTCACCCCTCCCGTGCCGCTCCCATACCCCAGGCACTGACTCAGTTAAGCGCTAGACCTGTAGTAACGCGAGAATTTTTAAAATAGAAGTCTTAAATAATACTTACAACATGTATGTTGAGTGTTCCTTTAGTTTTGAACACCTTGTCGCACCGCTCACACGGAAACTTACGAGTTTCCAGCTCGAAGTGTACCTCGTCCACGTGTAGTTGTAACGTCTCCTTCTTTTTGAAACTGTTAATTCAAACAAAAATCATTACATAACCGAGTTCGACTCGCGACCTCGCCGCGTGTTCAGCTCATGATTCAGCTCCGTTTGGCTTCACACCGATAATTCAGCCCTCATGAAGCTGTCTCCCCCCAAGCCACACCCCCTCATGGATACCTTTCGCCACCCTGGGGCGAAGGGTATCCATGATAAAAACCCACGGCGTTCCTCCTCCTGACACTTGTTCCAGCTAAGGGTCAGGAGAAGAAAGACTGGGATTTTAGCCGGTAACAATCCGGTATAACCCTTCGCCTTCCCCTTTCCATGAGGGGGGGGGGTCGTGGGCGCACGCCCTCTGGCGCCCGGTGCGTCTGGCGTGGGAAGGGAGGATGGCAGCCACCTCGCAAAAAGACGCGACGGCTTCCCACGCACTCTTGGACATTGGACACCCCCCCCCCCGTGTTTTTCAAGTTGATAGACAAGTGCGCATGTACAGTTAGCGTTGGTTTTACGTATCATTTTTAGATTTTTTATGTTGATTGAGTTTTTTTTTAGATTCGAGTTCGAAACACAATACTGCGCTCCAAAACTCAAATTGTCGACATGGCTGAATGAAAAGGCCGCCCAGCTGAAGTGGGACTGGGCAGGGCATGTCTGCCGTATGCCAAATGAGCTGTGGGCCCGTATAGCACAAGAATGGAGCCCTGAGACAGCGAGACGGGGTCACGGCAGACCGCGCAGAAGATGGCGGGACGAGTTGGATGCCTTTCTTGAGGTTTGGCATGAAGCTGCAAAGAATCACGACAAGTGGAAGGAACGGAGGGAGGCCTTTGCCCACCAGTGGGACAGTACGGGCTAATAATAATAATAATGTTGATTGGGAATATTGTTTGTATTTATGTACGCTATAGTATTTAATCTATTTATTTGTGTCGCTATTGCCCGTGGCATCACAACGGTCTTTTTTTTCTATTGGGCTGCTGTAGGTGGTCCTAAGGGACCCTTCCTACGTAACCGGGCAGTTATTGGCGAGACCTGAAGGGTCTCCAGCCAATGGGGAGGGGAAGTAAAATACTTAACCTAAGCTAACTACTTGTACTACACTAACATCATGACTACCTGCAACAACAGCACTAAGGGCGACCCCTAGTGGGGGGAGCACGAGGGTTAGGGCGTTGCTGGCGGGGACATAGGGGGGGGAGACAGCTTGATGAGAGCTGAATTATCGGTGTGAACAACGGTCTTATCTGAAAACCAGCGTTGCGGCATTTTGTTTTTTTTAATGTCGCAGCAGAGAAGCGTTTTATGGTTTTTTTTATATTTTTTAAGTTCTGTAACTATCTGTCCGAGTCTAAAATAAATATTTTTTCTTTCTTCCTATAACCAACTTAAATAACTTACTTCTTATTACATATAGAACATGGGAAATCCTTAGATATCCCCATGTGTCTCTCCATATGTTTTCTGATGGTAGAATTATCTCTGCAAGCATAGTCGCAGTACGAACACTGGAACGGCTTCTCGCCTGAAACAAAAATGAATAATTAGGATAACCAGTACCAGGTAAGGACGCATTTTCATGCCGCGATAGCGACGGTAAGGCCCGTGATGAAGGAGTGGCTGGAGAGACGTTAGGGTGCCCTCAGCTTCCGGCTGACGCAGATACTCTCGGGACATGGCTGTTTCGGGAAGTACCTGTGTCGCATAGGCCGGGAGCAGACGCCCGGTTGTCACCACTGCGTCGACTGCCCGGAAGACACGTCGCTGCACACGCTGCAGGCGTGTCCTGCGTGGGCGACGCAGCGCCGCGAACTAGTCGCGGCGGTCGGTGGTGACCTCTCGCTTCCGGCCGTGGTTCTGTCCATGGTCGGGAGCGAGAGTGCGTGGGGAGCCGTCGCCTCCTTCTGCGAGGAGATGATGACGACCAAAGAGGGAGCGGAGAGGGAGAGAGAGGCAGCTGCCACTCTTCCTTCCCGCGCCAGACGCACCGGGTGCCGGAAGACGCGCGACGATCGATCGAAGGGCGAAAAGATGAGGATTATTACACGAAAAAAAAGGACGCATTTACAGAAATCGTAGGTTCATCATCATCTGCCTAGCCTTTTCCCAACTATGTTGGGGTCGGCTTCCAGTCGAACCGGATGCAGCTGAATATCAGTATTTTACATGGAGCGACTGCCTATCAGACCTCCACAACCCAGTAACTGCGTAATACGATACTCTTGGTAAGACTGGTTGTCAGACTTTCTGGCTTCTGACCAACAGTAACGACTGTCAAAGATCTACAAATGACAGCCGGGACCAACGGCTTTACGTGCTTTCCGAGGCACGGAGGAAACTCGCTATGGTAAATGGTCACCCATCCACAGACCAACCTCGGCAAGCGTGGCTCAACCCGGAAGATCGGTCTATGCGGCTGTAATTATTTAGCCACGAGCTCCTCCACACTTACAGAAATCGTAGGTTAAATAGTCAAATTACGATATCGTCTTAACTGAAAACAGCCGCCTCGGGAATGCATTTATCATAGCACGGTTTGTGGTCGTGATCCTCAGAATTGAGAGACCGAGGGAGGAAGGAGATGACTGAATTTTGATCGAACTAAGAAGTTATGAATTGACTAAAAATTGTCATTCTACTCCTCCTAAAGTTCAGTCAAGTTTCAGAAGGTATGATCTTAATCTGCTTACAGACTCATTTTAATCTCAGTTTTGACTTTTATTTAAGGAGTGAAATACTATTAGTTCAAACATAAGGGAACTTGTTTAATCAATAAAAACGTTGATTTACACCAAATACAAAATTTAACAAAAATTATTACAATTTAGTAATGAATCGCTTTCTTATAACTATGTTACGGTATGTAATTATATCTCTAGGGTATCAATGATGTCTGTTTTAAAGCATATGAATTCAATAATTTCTGTTTCCTTGAAAATTAATTTTATTTAAGTTTTTTAAAAATTCTTCATTCCTGCTTTAAGGCTGATTTACACGACGCCAGTTTCTTGAAGCAAGATTCGTTCTGTCTTTGTCTTTCTCAGCGAAAAAATAGAGATAGTATGAGAGTTGCTTCAAGAAACTGGCGTCGTGTAAATCAGCCTTTAGTTACGAATTTAGAAAATTGAGCTTCTAATCCGTGACCCCAAATGTGACCTAAAACGTACAGTTGAGGAGCGATTTTTTATGTAATTTTAGAACAGCAATTTCTCTTAAACTATTGACTTTTGGGGAAAGTGGTAGAACAAAAGTTATTCATTATTATGGGTACTTTAACATTTAGAATGAATACCCCTTGTAAAAGACACAACAACATTATCGTTTGGGGGTGATTCTATCATTACAATTATAGCTAATATCGGTATATCAGGATTGCGAGCAAGGTAAATGTAGTAAATAAAACCAACATAGACTCTCCACCACTGAGAGTACTTGTATTTGCGTTAGTGTTAGTAACATGAACTAGATCACAATATAATACTTTACACAATTATTACAAGATCATAAAATAAGGACAAGCTAGTCAGATATAAAAGGTCAGACTTCTTCAGCTGATCAACACGGAACGCTCCTTCTTCGTTGAATGACCAACGCCTTTATAACATCGGGTAGGTTGATGCATATCGACGACTACCTTCCTTTGTCAACATTGCCCAGTGCTACCCGCTACTGATAACACTTTTTAGTGCATGAAAAGAGCCTCCACGAGTAACGATACCTAAGTACGTCCGGCGCACCCTGGGCAGTCAGCCCCGCTACCAACCTTGCTGACTGGCTAATCTTTTCAGCACAGCATGAGCTATTTTCGTACAGCTCGTGCTGACACGAGAGAACCCCCTTTCTGTTCGACCTTGTATTGTTTGTGTAAGTAGTTGAAATAGCAATCAAGTAACAAATTAATTCCAACACATAATTAAATCCATTACTTACATAATGTGACTAATTACCAGTGATCGGAGTAGGTAGATTGATTTTTGGTACTTGTATCATAAATGCACACAGAAAGAATAACATGGATAAGCCATTTTTCCGGAAAGTAATTTCGGTATTTCCGGATTCAATTAAATATTGTTAATGTTTTCAGTGATATTATTACTTCTCAATTCAGAATTTAAAGGAAGGTATCAAAACTAAATTAATTTAGTAATTATTTGTTGAATAATAAAAACAATCGAATTCCGATCGAAGCATTAATACATTTTTTATGCACTCTACGAACCGAAGTAAACGAGTCAGCTACCTGGCATGTCGTCGGCGAGCGTACGCATTGTTTTGATAACCGCACAGTGGCGGGCTCCCGAACAAAAGTTGGCCAAAACCCCAAGGAGTTGGTTCCGACTATTGTATGATTGCAAAATGAATAAAAAACAATTAATTAAATATTTTACATAAGTTTAAACAATTAAAATGAGTACAGTAAAAAAACTAAACGTATAATCATGAACTAAAAATAACTTTTTCAATTCTTCGGGATAATCTTCTTGAGACTTGTTTTTTTGTTGGCTTTTTTGGTTAGATTCGTAATGTAGAGGTCTGAAGTTACTAGGAGATTATGAACGACCTCTTCCTGATTCGATGCAACGAGTGCTAAAGCTTCATCAGGTGTATAAGAAATGTAGGATTTTGTAAACTCACCGCTTTCTAAGGATTCTTTTAAATTTTTTGCTGTAGAATGTTATCCCTCTGCCCTAAGTTTCATTTGAGTAGCATACACAAGTTCCTCGGTGTCGACTGTTGAACGCAACTGTTCGGTTTTTCTACGCTTCGAACGATCGCTACTTTCTGAAAATGTAACTGTTGGTCTACCACCACTACTTGCTTTGAATATTAGCAGGAAAAGCAATATAACTCTCTAACCAACTCTTTTCTTTTTTATTAAAATAAGTCTCGTTTCGTTTAACTTTGTTCCATTTCTGTTTATATCCACTAACTAATCTCGATAATAACTGCTTTGAAGTAACTGATAAATCGTCTTGATTATGAACAATATTTTGAACCTTGTCCACTAAAAGGTGAACTTTTCAGTTGGATTTTGTGACGGACAGTCTCTATAGTACTATTAGTAACGTTTGCCGAGATAAATATATGAATTCAGTATTTGAACCTATAAAAAATAAAATAAAAATAAGTAATTCGTTTTTTTGTCATATTCTACCTCTAAGACAATTTTTAAGTAAGTTGTTAGAAATTAGCACGTATTAGCAGCTGAAATCTTCATAAAACAACAAATAAGATGTTTATCTTTTAGAATAAACTAATATTCAGGCTGGATTGGGATGGATCTGATACTTTTGCTCTCACTGAAATTGACATTAAGTGAAAAAAATACGTATTTTTTACTTTATTATTGCAACTAGCTTCTGCCCGCGACTTCGTACGCGGATCCTGTTGCTTATGCCAGCGACAACGGGGTCGTCAAAATCGAAGATCTGAAACGTCTGATGTCGAATTCTAAGAGCCTGGGGACGGGTAAACAACGGGATGCGCGAGACGATTCGAGACGTTCCAGATCTTTCATTTTTGTAAGTTAACAGGAAATGCCCATCAGACTAAACAACTTTTGCTAAGACGTCATTCCTATACATGTTATAGTGTCGATGGGCTTTGGAGTTCCACAACAGGTGTTCCAGATCTTCAAATTTATTCTCACAGCAGAAAATGCTCTTCACGTGGAATAATTTTTGCTATGGCACCATTTTTATATCTCTTATACTTTAGCTGGTCTGTTGCGGTTCTGCATCAGGTGTTCCATTTTCCAAAATAAATTATAGCCTATATGTTGCCCAGACTTAATATCTATACCTACAACAAAAAAAAACTTTTCTTCCCGTAATTCCGCAGCGGATCCCAAGGGTACATTGAATTAACAATAATATTGCAAATAACTTTAAAAAAAAATCTTTATAAACTGTATTTGGGGTTTTTCCTTCAGGAGCTAATATACAGCGTGTCCCAGAAAGTAGTGTCAAGCGGAAGTCCAGAGGTAGAACATCCTTTGAGGTACCCAAATCACCCCCATGTATGTTCCGCGATTTTTTGTAGTTTTCGAGTTATGAATGTTTTTCATGTTTTTTAATCAAACTCGGACTATAACGACATTTTTGATCATAGTGACGTGAATAGTTGAGATACATGAGTAATTTTTTTTTCTAAATTAGCTGATTAGTGACCCTTTCGAATGCATAAACAATTGTAACCATAGATGTTACGAATGCATTACAAAAAAATATTGAATTGTCATAAAGTTAAAATCTTGCATGTTTCCTAAATCTTTGTGGGTGATTTAAAAATAAATCTCCCTAAACTTTTTTTGTCAAATGTATTTTAAAAACTTATCCATTTTATCAGCTATTTACCCTGTAAATTTCATTGAGCTATCTCTACGACATCACAATAAAAATTTCATTTAAAGTATACAATATCGAGAGTTCCAGTCGTAAAAGGGTGAATGAAAAATTGATTAAAACTAACTAATAACGTCTTTTTAGTAACCTTCGACGCAAAAAGAGGGGTGGTTTTAAGTTTAACGTGTGTGTTTGTGTGTCTGTTTGTGGCATCGTAGCTCCTAAACGGATTTTGATTTGTTTTTTTCTTTTGTTTAAAAACTGACTTTATCGAGAGTGTTCTTAGCTATGATTCAAAAAAATCTGTTCAGCCGTTTGAAGATCATCAGCTCTTTTCTGGTTGTCGAAGGGATATGAGCAACTTCTACTGGTCTGATCGTTTCGAAATTTATTATCCTGTGACTTCAATGATATTGATGACATGTGACAAGAAGAAGGTCATTACAACTTATCATAAACTTAAAGAATCAATAGGCACACAATACCTCTACTGTAAGATGGGTATCATGCTGTTTCAGATGGTGCTTGAGTATCAGGTCAAGGTTACTATGTTATTGTAATATCATTGAAGTCACAGGATAGTAAATTTCAAATCGATCAGACCAGTAGAAGTTGCTCATATCCCTTCAACAACCAGAAAAGAGTTGATGATCTTCAAACGGCTGAACAGATTTTCTTGAATCATAGCTAAGAACACTTTCGATAAAGTCACCTTTCAAACAAAAGAAAAAACTAAATCAAAATCCGTTTAGGAGCTACGATGCCACAGACAGACACACAGACACACACGTTAAACTTATAACACCCCTCTTTTTGCGTCGAGGGTTACTAAAAAAGACGTTATTAGTTAGTTTTAATCAATTTTTCATTCACCCTTTTACAACTGAAATTTTCGGTATCGTATGCTTTGAATGAAATTTTTATTGTGATGTCGTAGAGAGAGCTCGATGAAATTTACAGGGTAAATAGCTGATAAAATGGATAAGTTTTTAAAATACATCTGACAAAAAAAGTTTAGGGAGATTTATTTTTAAATCACCCACAAAGATTTAGGAAACACGCAAGATTTTAACTTTATGACAATTCAGTATTTTTTTGTAACGCATTCGTTACATCTATGGTTACAAATGTTTATGCATTCGAAAGGGTCACTAATCAGCTAACTTAGAAAAAAAAATTACTTATGTATCTCAACTATTCACGTCACTATGATCAAAAATGTCGTTATAGTCCGAGTTTGATTAAAAAACATGAAAAACATTCATAACTCGAAAACTACAAAAAATCGCGGAACATACATGGGGGTGATTTGGGTACCTCAAAGGATGTTCTACATCTGGACTTCCGCTTGACACTACTTTCTGGGACACGCTGTATAAAGACCGGAAGCGTTGCTGACCCTTAAAAAAGCAACATAAAGTTGGCCATGAGAAAAACAGCTGGTTGTCAGGTCAAAACCAGCGGCTTTAAGCGTCTGCCCTTCTGGCTTGTTTATTGTCATGGCAAAGCATGTAGTCACAGGGAACTGTGTGCGCTTAAATTGAAAAGGGAAATTGTTGGGGATGAGTGGTATGCGCGGTGTGAACACAGCCTCACCGGCACCACACCCAGTGAGGATTGTAGCAACAATTATATTACGTTGTAAAGCGTTGACAATAAGACGGGTTCCGTTGCACAGTTTTGGCGGAGTTAAATTTCGCATCAGCATTAAGGGAACACCGACTTTAAGTCTTATTTTATGAGCAGGGAGACCACTCGCTGTAAGTGAATTGAGAAACTAAACTGGGTAATTAGTGGCGTCGTCCTGATCGACAAAACTGTCGAAAGAAGTGAAAACCACTTCATTCCCTACAATATCCGCCAAAATGTTTTGATTAATTTTTGCAGCTTGATCATTTTTTGGGGTCAATATGGCCCGTTCGCATAGCCATGAATTTTCTAATAATCTAAGTGACTGCTCCCCTGCGTTACCGGGTAGGCTACCGTGTCACGAAGATAAATGGAAAAGGAAATTAAACACTCAAATAACATAAGCTCGACATATTTATTCGATAAAATAAAAAAAAATCTGGGAGTTTTGGCCAGTAGAGTCAAATTTTCAATGATATACCATCGTCATCGAAAATCAGTCCTAAACTGTTACCGCCTTCACCGCGTGGAGGTACTCCAAGCTTATGTTATTTTATAATTATACAATGAAATTAGTGATAACTTTGATTTCCACATCAGATGTTTCTGATCTTCGATTTTTATAAGTCAACAGGAAATGCCCATCTGACCGAACAACTCTTGCTAAGACGTCATTCCGATATATGTTATAGTGTAGCTGGGCTCTTGGGGTTTCACATCAGGTGTTCCAGATCTTCAAATTTATTCTCTCAACAGAAAATGCTCATCACGTGGAACAATTTTTGCTATGGTACCATTTCTGTATCTCTTATAGTTTAGCTGGTATGTTGCGGTTCTGCATCAGGTGTTCAAGTTTCCAAAATAAATTATAGCCTATATGTTGCCCAGACTTAATACGTATACAACAAAAGAAAAATCATTCAAATCCGTCCAGTAGTTCCGAAGATTAGCGTGTACAAACAAACAGACAAACAGACACACAGACAAACAGACAGACTTTTTTTTTTGGATTCGTGCTCTATTACTGTTTCTAAACCCCCCTCAACTATTGTTTTTGTAATATATTCAATGTACAGACACAGTTTTTTTACTGTTTTATTATATGTATAGATAAGTCTAATCTACATAAAATATACGATCACATTTAATTTACTAGTAACATAAAGACTCACTTACATCCAGGTTCGGAATCCATATTCATTAACTAGATTAAGATCCAAATAACAACACAGGTTTACGTTAAAATTGGAGTAATTTTCAGTGCGTAAGTAACAAATAAATCCGTTAGTCGCGAAGTCAAACTTTGGACTGATGTCACCAGTCAGTTGTTTGGCATAAGCGCATACGCATGAGGGTATAACATTCTCCAGCATGTATTAACTACCCACAAATAAAAAAAAACGCGATTGGAAGATTTTTTTTTTATAGGTTTTGGCCAACGATCCGCCACTGTGAACCGGTTAGTGCACCACCCATGATCCTTTGTTCTAATTGATCGTTGGGTTGTGTCAAATAGTGAAAGAGTGCCGTTAAAAAAGAAAATGAAGAATATAACATTGCTCATTTAAAGTTCCGTTTTTTTTAATAATCATCCAATTCCGAAATTTTCCGAAAATTACGAAATTCCGGAGGAATGTCCATATTAATATATACGTTTCGGATCAATGACCCCAATTCAATCTACCTACTCCGATCACTGCTAATTACGGTTCATTATCGCAATTATAAAGGCTCACACATGGTGCAGATACTATAGTATTATATCTGCGAGTACTAGTGCATTAAAACTTACAATATCACAATCGGAACAGGTGGTCTACTCTCTAAGCACGAAGTCCGTGGTTTCGGCCTTAGTTACGAGCGTTTCCTACTCCCTATCACCTACGGGCCCGAACTAAGAATGAATGACAACACGATTTGACAGTTGTCGCTATTACCGATGTGTTTTTGTCCGTTCGAAAAGTTGAACTTGACACTTGTTTTGTTCTGTATCTATGTCGCAGTATGATAGATAAAGCCGTAATATAGTGATATCCCTAGGGATATAATTATATACCGTAACATAGTTATACTAAAGCGATTCATTACTATCTTACTAGGAATATAATTATAATACGGTTCAAGTTTAGTGATATAATTATATTACTAGATTAAGTTTAGTGAAATAATTGTAAGAGTGTAGTGCGGGGGTGCGGCGGAGGCGGCGGCGGGGACTTCGTTGTGTTTGTGAACCCCTAGCCGTTTTATGTTCATATTCCTAGCGATAATTTGGGGCACCCCGACAAGGATAGGTCCGAAGGGTCCGAAGGGTCCGTCATCCCCTTCATGTTAGGTTTCACTTTAAACCCTGGTTTAGGTGGTCACTTTAAACCCTGCAGACAGAAACAGGAGCCCCGCACAGCGCGGCTCCGTCGACTCTGCTTTGGCAACCCAAACAAACTTAATTTTTCTATAAGCATCTTCAGATATATGATCATATCGCTAGGCATATTATCGTATAATGGCTATAACCATGTTACTGCGACAAATATATTGTTTTATTTGATTTTATGGTAAATTTATAACTATTTAACTAGATTAGTTTAGTCAGATAACTATATTACTAGATTGCGACCGTAAGATAGTAATGAATTGCTTTCGTATAACTATGTTACGGTATATAATTATATCCCTAGGGATATAACTATATTACGGCTATTTCTATCATACTGTGACATCTACACCGCCTTTACACTATTAATAAAGAAATTTAATTTAACGGCTATTACTTTTTAATCGCTGCCGTTAAGTAAACAATATCGGGTGGTCAATTACAAAATGTTTGTAATTATTGTTTTGGCGTTCAAAATTATATTTGCAGGTAATTTTATTTGTTTTTATTTGTGAATTGGTTACTTTGAGATATGTTTTCAAGGTCAGTTGGTAGCCAAAGTATAATAAAGTTGTATTCCATTTATAATTATACAAGGTTAGTCGGAAACGGGGTACTAATCTGAAAGGGTGTTAAAGTACCCATAATAATGGTCAACTTTTGTTCTACAACTTTCTCCAAAAGTCAATAGTTTCAGAGAAATTGCGGTTCAAAAATGACATTAAAAATACGCTAAAATCTATCTATCCTCAGCTATGATTAGCTGAGTTTACATTTTAGGTCATATTTCGGGTCACGAATTAGCTCCATTTTCTGAATTCGTCACTAAAGCAGGGATGAAGAATTTTTGAAAAAACTAAAATAAAAATATTTTTACATGGAAATGAAAATTATCGAATTTTAAATTGTTAACACTTGTTTTAAAACCATCATCAGTGATACTTTAAGTGGCCTTCTGATTAGTAGCCTCTTTCCGACTAACCTTGTATACACAGGAAAAGAAAATATGTTTTTTTTTTGTATTTCTATTTATTGCTAAACAGATGAACCTTAACGGTGTGAAAATAAAGTTAGTTTTCCATTTGTAATTTTACTGTCCGCCCCCATCGCGAGTGGACTCTAGTCGCTTAACTAACGTTGGGCGTTATAACATATAACAGCTAATATAATTCATTATACATTTCTAATATTCTAACCATTATTTATTTGCAACAAAGACTGTTATAATATATATTATTGTCTATAGGTAGTAGTCGCCCGCCACTAGCGTCGAGTCGTTAAGTCGGCCGAAAGCGTCACACAATTATGAACTTTAACCCACAAATAACAAGAGCAAATTTTTACCACCGTTAAAATAACATAAATATTTATATAATATTAGTATGAACTTGTTTCATATTACTGACGAAATAATATTGTCGTACTTTACATCATATTAAAGCGTCACACAATTATGAACTTTAACTTACAAATAACAAGAGCAAATTTTTATTACCGTTAAAATAATTTTATATTATATTAGTGTAAACTTAGTTTCATATTACTGCAAGTCTTCTGCTCTATTGATAATAAGTGTTCCTTCAATACAATATAATATATATTACAACAGTTAAAAACAACAGTTTGAAAATTATAATATAATGTATAATGCATTAGAAAAATATATCAGTTACGCCCAACATTACGCTTAACAGTAGTCCGCTTGGTGGTAGGATCTTTAAGGTTACAGCTCATTAGAGCCACCCGGCACCCTCGCCGCATCGCCTCGTCGCTCGGCGTCCACTCGTTGTCAGCAGGTGGTTCACGGGTGGACGCCGCGTTATCACCAGTAAACGTCGCGTTAAGGCTAAGCGTTTGCTGAGATGCAGGTGACGCAGCGCAGCACAGTACAGATTTTGCCGCGCAGGGCAGGCGACGCAGACATAGCCCACGACCGCATGCTGCGACGCAGCTCGAAGACATATTCGAGTTTTAACTAGTACAAAGAATAGACGAGTTCGAGTTGAAGAACGTTTTTTTTTAATAGTCTGCATGATTAGTATCATACAAACAAGGTTCACAACGCACGAATTCAATTAAATGTTCTGTCATTGCAATTAAATTCGAATTAGCGGTAAAAAACACATGTCGAGCTGCAACGTCGCGCAGAAATCTGTGCCGGCACTACAACGAGGCGCAGAGCAGGGCAGACGCATGTCTGCGCCGCAGCGTACGCAGCTCTTAGTACGTTCATGCATTACAAAATCTGCTCTGCGCTGCGCTGCGTGCACCTGCGTCACCTGCGTCTCAGCATACACTTAGCCTAACGCTTCTCATTTTGAGAAGAGTCCCGTGTCTCGTAGTGGCACAGTAATAGCACAGTGTACCTACTTACTACATACAGTGGGTCAACGCCCATACATTTGACAGGTCCTATGAAATGTCAAAATGATGTTGGGGCGGAGGTTATGTCCCAAGTTGCAGTATGGCTACTCGGGACATAACCTCCGCTCCTTCACCCCGCAACCCCCCGCACGATTGCTCTGCGACAATGTTCTACGTTGACCGACTGTAAGGAGTAAGATATAGGTAGACTGTGGTAATAGGCTGGTTATGTTTATTTATTTATTTGGGACTAACAAACAGTTACACATTAGATCTTATGAGCTAACTTACAAAACAAATACATGATACAAATGTGCAACTCACACCGTTATCCACAAAATACAAAACAGAATATTTATGTTATGAGTAAAACGAATCAAAGTTAAAGGTGAAAACAATTATTTAACATATTTAAAGGCTCTTGATTGATTCAATAAGACAGTTACGAAACTTATTAGCCGGCATTGCAAATATGTCTAATTCTGTAAATAACATAATGTAATTATTACTAATACGACGCAGAGGCGCGCGAACTCCAGCGTTGGTCCGACAGGAGGAGACCGCAAAAAGTGGGCGTGCGCGCACCTCGCGTCTTATGACAGTTCTAGGAACAATGTAGTGTACTCTATTAATTATGTCTGAGCAGTCGTATCTGTGATTACACATATCATAAAGAAACATGGTTTCCAAGTACAATCTTCTGGACCGCAGACTCATCACATTATAGTTTTTAAGTAAATCATTATATGACGGATAGTTCCGGTGGCATCGGTACTGCACTGATCTTAGAAATTTACGTTGGACTTTTTCTAAACTGTCTACGTATTTGTTGTAAAAAGGGTTCCATATGACCACAGCGTATTCTAGTTGGGATCTAACTAATGACTTATAAAGATGGATGAAACTGCTAGCACGTTTGAAATCAGTTGTAGCCCTCATAACAAATCCATACATACGGAAGGCGCTCTTAATTATATTATGTATGTGCTGATCAAGGTGTAATTTGTCATCAAGCAACACGCCAAGATCTCTTATGGAGGGAACTTTTATTAGAGAAATTTTATTTAAGTTTTATTTTGTTTGTGTTCTTATACATTTTTGTTCTTCTTTCAGAAGCGCGAGTCTTCTGTCAAGACGCTAATGCTACACCGTGGACAGTTTTAGGCCACTCATGTCCAATAACGTGCAGTACTATCATAAGTGCTGTGGATAGGTATTTTTTTTCGTTATTTCAGACCGGTATAACCTTTTTTTAAGGCTCTGTATAGGCTTGCCAACCTTTATGTATGAATTTACCGGGACTTTGGCAGTCAAAATGCGGGACGTGGCAAAAAAAGCGGGACCCAACTGTCAAAGTATAGGGAGGCGGAAAATACAATTGACAACATTTCAAAACTGACACGACCTTAAAACAAAAATACCGTTTCTTTATTTTCGTGTCCTGAGTTCAAATATATATTTTTTTAAATTTTTTCATTTCCTCATTTCTGAGAAAAAAAATGAAAATCAAAAAACATGTGATGACGTCACATAAACGGTGGAATGAGGAATTACCTTTGCCTATGCGTTCCAATGCTTTAGATGAAAACATTTAATGTCAAACAAGACATGTCAATGTCACTTATGAAGTTAAACAAGACAAGTGTTAAATGACAGTGACATATAACTAACAGTTTTTTTGACGGCTCACAGTGAAGCAAAGGTTAGATCGCCATTCCACCGTATGTATGACGTAATTTGGCGCATTCGTCTTTTTAGAATACGCCGAACTTCAAAATTGAAATTATGAATGAAAAGTACATAATTTCGAAAAACGGAAAAATACGGGTGCTCTGGATTTAGATTTACTTTTATATAACGTAATAATACATGCAGGTTAAAAATATGAAATGTTGTCAATTAAAAAATTTCGTTCGTTCGACGCAAGACTCACGGTCGCGATCTCCACTCTTCTAGCTAAACACAACGTGCGTTCACAAAATTCCGACTCTTGCCCGAAGGTTTAGCCGTAGGTACGATAAAACGGGACAATTGACGTCCCGCACACGTCTTTCGCGGGACGCATCCTCTAAAGGTCTAGAAACGGGACGTCCCGGCTCTCGCGGGACGGTTGGCAAGCCTAGCTCCGTAGTCAAACTAGGAACCCTTATTTATTTATTTAGGTTTATTCCCGTCGAGTCACATCCAGATGTGTAACAGTGTAATCCAACGGAAAAAAAACTTGTTCGGTCACACCTGTGACATAACGCTACTTTTATTTCTCGTTGAGTCACACTGTTATGATAAAATACAAAAGAAAAGAAACTTTAGAAAATCAAACAAAATAAGTCACGACTAGGGAATCCAATCTCGCAAACGCGGGATCTCGCAAACGCGGGATCCCGCACCTTTTATGCGGGATCTGAAATGCGGGATCCAGCACGTTCGCGGGATTGAAAAAAAATATATATGAGCTCAGACGACGCTCTGATTATTTTTAAGGCCCAGCACAGCCTCATTAATAAGTGATTTACCAACTTTCCCATGGAACTCGTGCGTGACTTTTTTATAGGATTTTAATGGAAAATACTTCAGTTTTCGGTTTTTAAATTACAGTATTTTTTTATAATCAGGTTTTTATGCCTCTAAAACCAAAAAACCAATAAATATGTTCAATTGTCAATACAAGTCTAGAAGATGAAGGGTTGAAAATTGAGTTAAAATGTTTCTTAAAAGAAGCTGATTATTTTTTACCTCTAAAGCATCATTTAATTCAATTGTTGATTAGTAATAAGATAACTCTACTTAATAAAAATGTACTTGTCTTAATTCATTTTTTTTTAAACAACTACTCAAAACATAAGAATATTAAAAAATCTCAATCCCGCAAAGCCCGCGGGATCTGCGGGATTGATGACCTCAATCCCGCAGGCCTGCGGGGTCGCAATTTTGATGCGAGATTGGATTCCCTAGTCACGACTGAGGGGCGCATCACTAATTTAACTGACGGCAATTTCAGACTAAAAATAATCGACTATCAATACCTACTAAATGATAAAATCAGAAGCAAATTCAACATGTCAGCCGTAGACCTCTATACAATGAGCCAGCAGCTCCAAGAAAACATTGTCTATGGCCGAAAGTCAAACTCCTTGCAACCCGACTTAAGAAAACATTTAAAAATATACCACACGTACCACAGACTGCTAAACAACGAAAACTTCGTTGACGGTTTGAAAAAAGAATTCACAAAGATGGCGGCCGAATATAACAAGACGTGTTCAAAAACAGCCAAACAGTACTTTGACGCAAAGATTAGGATAAATAATAAGTGTACTAGAAAGGCTAATAAAAGATCTGAGGTGTTGGAAAGATTTACGAAGTTTTTAAACAGATATGCTGATTCGAAATATCCGTTTGATGAAGAAATGTCTGGAGTAAGTATTTACATTATACTTCTGATCCATAACAGTGTAATCTGTAAGTACATATAATAACACATAACGATGCTAAAAATATTAATAAATAAATATCAGCCCGTAACTGACCCACTGCTGGGCAAAGACCTCTTCTCATTCACAGAAGGAACGAGCATTGATCACCACGCTTGCTTACTGCGTGTTGGCGATTTCAGACCATTAAAGTCCAGGTTTCCTCACAATATATTTCTTCACCGTATGTCAGTGGCGTCTTAGATTAACTAAGAAAGTACATATGACATTGAAAAAGTCACATTGGTACATGCCTGGGTTTGAACCCACAACCCGGTGCTTAACAAGCGGGTCTGTAACCTTCGGGCCACCACGACATTACGAACGATGCTATAACTCCAGCTGTTTTTTTTTTTGCATTTACTTATTTTATGTAATTTATATCTTATGAATTCGTAGTATATTCAGTTCAAATTTGTCAACTCATATTTTTCCTTTACCTGTGTCGATGCTTTTCCTTTTAAGCCAAAAAAAAAAAAAAAAAAAAAAAAAAAAAAAAAAAAAAAAAAAAAAAGCCGAAGGTTGACTGGTAGAGAATGCCTTATGGTATTAAGTCAGCCTTATGTAACACCATAGTGCATAGAAGTATAAATAAATAAATAACTGTACATGAAATATTTTTGGAAAAAAGTAAGTGCGACGCATCCTAGGGACGATAGGCCGTGGCCCATGTCTACGGTGCGGCGCCGTCCGCCGTGAAAGGGCGCGGCGCCGCGCCGCAGCACGGTGCCGTGTACGGTGCCGTATACGGCGCCGCGTACGGCGACACGGCGCCGTGTAGGTTGCACCGTACTTCCGTGGCTGGCGTGAATATGACAAGTCTAAAATTGCAATATTTCAGGGCGGCCATTTTAAAGCTTTGACCTCTTCTGGTAAATCGGTAAATTATTTTTTCTTCCAACTACGTAGTAATGTTATCATTAATCGCTACAAAACCGATCACAAAATGCGTATTTTCTGCTTAGAAGTAAAACAGTGCAGAAATGTTGTATGAAATCTCATTACTGCACTGCAAAACAGTGCAGAAATGTTGTATGAAATTTCATTACTGCACTGTTTTTCATTAATGCAGTTTTTTATTTTTTATTTAGATATAAATTTACCACAGAGGTTTAGACCCAATTTCACCATACAATGTTAGTTGTTAATGTTCTGTTAAGCTGTCAATGTCAATTTCAATGTACTGATAAACAGTCTGTTAAAGTGTTTAACAGGACATTAATAACTAACACAGTATGGTGAAATTGGGTCTTAATGTCTCCCGTTAAGTTTAATATTAAATATATGCATTCTTATGCATTAGATCAAAAAGATACTGGCTGAAAATAAAAATCGGCTGAATAAAACCGACTTGGTGAAAAAAAAAACAAATGGCGCGTATTTTGTACCATTGATATTAAGTTTTTTTTTATATTTCGCCCTTTTCACCTAATCTTTTAATTTCTCCTTCCAGCTAATTCTACAAAAACTCGAAGGCAATCTTAACCTAAGATTTGGAGAAGTAGATTTTAAGAAAATACTTTCATACTTACAAAAAGCGTTAAGATACCACGGATCAAGAACGAAGGGCGACTATGTTATAAGGCTTAAGTCTACCAATTGTATTACTATATATCTGCCTGGATGCTATTGTAAAACTGGGTACGTATAATAGTGCATAATCAGACTTTTATTGTCCCACTGCTCGGATCATCATCATGTCGCTGTATTTTTGCATTATCAATTCTAGTATTATGACTTGGAATTCGTTTTTGGAAAAACTAAAAAAAAAATATACACTTTGACCTTCAATATCTCCAAAACCAATGGTTTCCCAGGTATGGTCTGGTAGAAAAAAATGATCCCAATGATGGGTAGAATATGTGCTTTTCGTTATCATTAAGGGTCTTTTTACACCCGATATATTTTATTCCAGATTTGTGGAAAAGCATGGACAATGTGTTAAACCAGAAGATTGTATCAGTAACTCATTGTTTATTGAATACTTAGAAAGAATTATACTATACTAGATATTGTCAGCGGTTTCACTCGCATCCTGGAGGAACTACTTAATATAACGAGATAAAAAGTATTCTGTGTGTTAATCCAGGAAATGGTCTATCTGTGTTCATTTCATCCAAATCCGTGGACAATACTGCCATCTGCTGATATTTCAGTAAACTAACTTCACTCTTTAGAACTGTAAACTTATTGTTAATCAATAATAGCTGTCAACCTAAAGCTGGCTTCCGACGGTGCGTGGTAGCGCGCACCGACTGTGCTTGGTATCATCCGTAAAGTCACGCACCGTGGGAAGCCACATTATGAGGGTGTGTATGTATCCGTCGCGGGTCGGTAACTTCAAACGTGCGGTGCGAGCTAGTGCGAAGTAGCGATGGGCGATTATTACTAAAACTTATCGACTTAGTCGATTGTTCAGTCCAGTCGATAAAAGTCGATAACAATTGATGTTAGTCGATTGTTATCGACTAACAGCGCGCAGCAGGCGACAATCACTGATACGGTTACCGTATCAACTTTAACTCAAACCTCATTTATTCAAAATAGACTAGAATTACTTAGTTCTTTTTGAACGTTAGTTTTACAATATTATAGACATCCCACAAAAAGCCCTCCCTTCACCGCTTCCTAGTGTTTTTGCTGTGAAGAAGAAACGGCGCAACAAACTCCCCAGCAACACAGATATGTCTGTCAAGTGAATAAATTAATTGATTCTATACAACGAAAATCATCAAATTTTTTACAATAATAAAATTATGCAATTACAGGTAAAATAAAAAATAAAGTAAGTACCGTACATATATAAATCAATTCTGTATGAATTGGGTTAAATCATAATCGTATCTAACTAATATACTAATTTGTATTCAATTGTGGCGCAGCGCACGTATTACTATACTCGTACTACTAAATAAGTAATTACTAAAAGATGATGCGTGCGGCGTGCGCTGCCGCTGCGCCACAATTCAATAGTTAAAAGTCCGTGCTCCACTACCAATTGCAACGGATGTTTCCTTTTTAAATGGTCCTTTAGGTTGGTCGTATTTTTGTGATAGACTACACAATGTGAACAGAATATACATTAAACTTTTTCAATATTCCTTTCTTTAAATTTTTCAAAAAAATCCCACACCAACGATTTTTAGGCATCGCGTCAAACGGTAATAGCGCGCGCGCGCGTGTCCTTCGTCTAAAAAACTCAAAGAACAACTAAAGTAAACAAATTGAAGTAATACTTAAAAACAATTGACGCAACATCGTCCCGCAGCCGCGCGGTCTCTCGCACTGCTCGCACACCGCACGCAGTCGCACACCGCAGGTCAACGCATACGCATGCAGTGTACGTAAATTTAGTAGTTCGTCGATTGTTATTCGAATAATTGTGGCGAGGAACTACTAAATCGACAATCGAATGCGCAACAGTACAATTTTCGATTCAGTCGATTGTTTTTTTTGCAACAATCGCCCATCGCTAGTGCGAAGTGGTTTGAGGTCATCCGTGTAAGCACAGACAAGCATGTCAAAACCGGAGATAACTCGTCGATTTTAAACGATGATGAGGGACCTACTTTTACCTCGTGAGGTACTCATGATGCACCCCTCATTCGAGGAGAGGTCAGGGGGTCTACTCCATGGACACGGCGTGGCACACGCTGGCAGAGTGTGCCGCTTGGGAGGAGCCGCGCCGTGCCCTCATCTCAGGAGTAGGCGGTGACCTGTCGCTGTCGGCCGTGGTCGAGTCCATGCGAGACAGCGAGGAGTTCTCCGACAAGGTGGTGTCCTGCGATACGGTCATGTCGCAGAAGGAGGATGCGGGGCGGGTGAGGGAGATCACCTCCACTCACCCGCCCCGCAGCAGACGCACCGGGCGTCGGCGGAGGGCGGACAACGCCCTCTTCCAGCCCCCCTAAATCCGGGGGTTGCGGAAGTGTCGTAAGTTCCCGCGACCCTCGGCGCAGGTGTGAGATAGAACACCGGGGAGGTTTTAGTCAGTAAGAGTCTGACAGACCCCTCCGCCCACCCCAGGGCGGAGGACATCCATGAGGATTTCGACCCAGAAAAAAAAAATGGGGTCTACTCCATAAGCACGAAGTCCGTGGTTTCGGCCGTAGTTACGAGCGTTCCCTACTCCCTATCACCTACGGACATACGATTATTTCGGGGCCTGAACTAAGAATGAATGACAACACGATTTGACAGTTGTCCCTACTACCGATGTGTTTTTGCCCGTCCGAAAAGTTGAACTTGACACTTGTTTTGTTCACTCCTACGTTTCGGGCTACTTTTGGACGGGCGACTAATTTCGCTGACGGGAGTAGGCCCCCAGGTGAGAAGTGAAAGAGACTAGTGAGCTGCGGGCCCGCTTGTGCGCTACGAATTTCTAAAAGTTGAAATTTTGCAATGTATGACTAGTGGCGCCCCCATATTTCGTACTCTTTTTTGCAGAGCTTTTGACACCTTTTGTCGTACCCTACGAATAGGGGCGTAACTGCATAATAGCTACTTTTCAGAAGACACTTTTTTGTGTTTAATTCAATTAAATATGAAAAAATGTGTATTGGTGATCTTAAGGTTCGGCTAGGATTATTTTCAATAAATTATCTTTATATTTTATACGTATTTTGTCCCTTAAATCCTTATTCTCTTTTGTAAGTTACTTTATGCCTTTTATCCGGGGAAATGTCGAGGCCACAATCGCCTTAATGTCATTTTTATATTAAACTGTTGCTGGTATTTATTTTGATGTCATAGGAATTTGTGTATAATAACTATTTTACCATTACTGGGAACATGTGAATGTAGTGATTATAGAATTACAATATTTTATTCGAAACAAAATCTGATTTTTATTAATCTATTTGTTTTTTTCCGCCGAATAATGGCCGAACGGCGCTAGCACGCTCTTCCCGCGCCCGCGCGCCCCTCTACTTGCGAAGAAAGAGGGCGCAACCTCGACTGAAAACCTAATTATTTGATAACCTGTACCGTTTTTAATAATTTTGTTGAACTGGTTATTGTGGTATGATGAGCAGAATTGAATTATGCAATAAAAGAAGAAAGCTCCTATGTTCGTTAGAGCACTATTCGTAGGATACGACGCTTTGAGGTTTATGTCAACGAGTAACTTCATGGTGTCATGAAGAAAAGAGGTTTTTGTTATGATTATAACAACAGCTGCAGCGATGCGTTCTCTTTCACTTGCCATTTTGAAATGACCAAATAGATAAGAACCACGCACCGTTGGAAGAGCTTCGGTGCGGCGCGTGGCTGTGCGTGGTCGTCGGCCTTGCGTGGTTGCATCCGTAATACCACACACCGTGGGAAGCCACCATAGTATGTTTTCTAAAGGTAGTTTATATTGACTTACCTGTATGTATGAACTTGTGTCCCGACAGCGAGTACGACGAACTGAACGCTTTGTCGCAAACGTCGCATTTAAAAGGTTTTTCGCCTGAAAATAACAGAAAACTACATTAGTAAATTATTAGTACACTCTCATTTCACCGTTATGTTTGAGTACCATGTAATGGGGCTCATGTTAAGGGACTCATGTGAGGGAGGGGGCTCATGTGACGGGACTCATGTGATGGGCTTATGTGAGGGGACTCATGTGAGGGGCTTATGTGAGGAGGCACATGTGAGGGACTTATATGAGGGGACTCATGTGAGGGGCTTATATGAGAGACCGGTGATAACGCGGCGTCCACCCGTAAACCACCTGCTGACAACGAGTGGGCGCCGAGCGAGGCGATGCGGCGAGGGTGCCGGGTTGCTCTAATGAGCTGTGACCTTAATTAACGCGAGCGAAGCCGCGGGCATAAGCTAATCACTAATACAAAGCCTAGCCATTACATACCTGTATGCACTCTCATATGATCCAACAAGTTACATTCAAAATGGAAGCACTTCCCGCACACATTGCACTGATGCCCCGTAGGCTTCGTGTGAGCTTTCTTTATGTGACGAGACAGGTACTTCTTGATCTTGCACTTGTAGTCGCATATCTCGCACTTGTAGGGCTCCTCGGTTGAGTGGAGCTGGACATGGCAGTGCCAGGATGAGGCGTCAGTGAATTGCTGTAAATAAAGTTACAATAAATAAAAAGTTTATTGCAGAATGAAATAAAAGGTTTATTGCAGAATGAAATAAAAGGTTTATTGCAGAATGAAATAAAAGGTTTATTGCAAAATGAAATAAAAGGTTTATTGCAGAATGAAATAAAAGGTTTATTGCAGAATGAAATAAAAGGTTTATTGCAGAATGAAATAAAAGGTTTATTGCAGAATAAAATAAAATGTTTATTGAAGAAACTTGTTTGAATTTTTACAGTACATCTTACATAGGGGCAAAAACTGTCAAATTGTTTGACAATAGACATAATCAAAAATTTTGATAGTTTTCTCTGTATAATTAAAGAAAATTTGGACTGTTCCTGCACATTTGCTGCTTCCAAAAAATACCTGTATCAGCCCACTATGCGGCTGTCCATTTCAAAACCTAGTAAGGGACACTTTTTACAAAAACCGTTTTATTGCATAATCTTGCTAACCTAGAAAGTATCTACCAAATACAAAAACACCAGCGTTGAAAACTCACATAATAAGCAAATATATTTAAGCATCGATACCTAGTAAGTGCCATTCACTGCCTCTGATCATTTTAAAACCTAGTAAGTCACTTTAACCACATGGTTTTACCTAACATAAAAGGCTGATCGATTTAACGTTTATTCGCTCTCCTGTAAAATTTCGTTTTAAGCCCTTACTAGGTTTTGAAATGGGACAACCGTATGCTGTCAATAGGCTGGGATCATCTCTCTACAAACTAGATGCAGCTGAATCATCTCCAGGATCTCTACAAACTAGATGCAGCTGAATCATCTCCGGGATCTCTACAAACTAGATGCAGCTGAATCATCTCCGGGATCTCTACTAACTAGATGCAGCTGAATCATCTCCGGGATCTCTACAAACTAGATGCAGCTGAATCATCTCTACTAACTAGATGCAGCTGAATCATCTCCGGGATCTCTACAAACTAGATGCAGCTGAATCATCTCCGAGATCTCTACAAACTAGATGCAGCTGAATCATCTCCGGGATCTCTACAAGCTAGATGCAGCTGAATCATCTCTACTAACTAGATGCAGCTGAATCATCTCCGGGATCTCTACTAACTAGATGCAGCTGAATCATCTCCGGGATCTCTACAAACTAGATGCAGCTGAATCATCAACGGGATCTCTACAAACTAGATGTGGCTAAAAATCAGTATTCTTACCTTATGACAGTGTGGACAAGTGTAAATACTCTGTTTAACTTTAGTATCTTTTTTCTTTGCTTTCGCTTCCTTTTTAGTCCTTTTGGTTACTTTCATTGTGTTTTTGTCACCTTATCTGCGAAAAAAAAGAAGTTTTTAAATAAATGGATTTATAGACCGATTTCAGCCACAGTACCGTTAGTTGTTCCATGTAGCCGAACATAAAGAATAGCACTACTCAATCTCTTCCCATGGGTGTATAAAAGGCGACTAAGGGATTCACTAGAGGATGGGCAGCAGCGTTCTCTGAGTACTTTAACAACCATACTGCGATCGCCAACCGGCCTGCCAAGCGTGGCGATTTTGGCAAACCCCCCATGTCGATGTGGCGATGCTTGGGGAGGCCTATTTACAGAAGTGGACGTCTTTTGGCTGAATGATGAGCCCAATTTCGGCCACAGCAAAGGCTTCTGTACTCAGGTTTGCTGTAGCATGTCACCTCGAGAGTGCTTGCTGGTGAGTAATCTGCCGTACGAGTAATAAATGCAGTAAGTGCAATTTTAGAATATGGAAAATTAAACCTTATTAACAGTGATCGGAAAAAGGTGAGCTAATTTACCTAAACTTCAAAGAACAGAGACAAAAACTGGAGACTTCAAAAAATAAAAGACAATCTCCTTTTTTGAAAACAATAAACAATCTCTTTTTAAAAACAATGAAAAACGAGTCATCTGCTTTTGTGACAATTTTAAGAAACAAAAATAGGAAACGAATTTAATTGTTTTCTGTACTATTAACATTAATATTAAATGTACTTTAGTGATGTCCCGAAACCCGGAATAATTTTCACAAAATGTTGTCGTAAGAAAGTCTTCAGTTTTTGTCTCTGTTCTTTGAAGTTTAGGTAAATTAGCTCACCTTTTTCCGATCACTGCTTATTAGTTAGGCTTATCATACCTATACAGTACTTACATTATTTAAAAACTTCACTTACTACTCGTACAGCAGTAATGTATACAATCTAGATAATTAGACTATAAAATATGTATGCAAAATGTACAGTCACTTTAAATCTTTCTCTCACTTTTACTATACTACAAACTCTGAATTCGTGAAAATACATTAATCAATTATTAAGCTATATTGATTAATTTATTGATATGATGATGCATGATAAAAAATACCTACTGAGCGAATAAGGCCTAGCGCGCACCACGATTATTTATCATGCGATAATTTTGTCGCAGGAATGCTACGTTCGGCGGTGCGCGCACATTCGAGTAATAAATCGCAGCGATTTTAAAATTATGATTTGTTACGACCTAACACGCACCACGATTTTACTTTTTAACCGACTTCAAAAAGGAGGAGGTTCTCAATTCGGTTGTATTTTTTTTTTATTTTTTTTTTATGTTTGTTACCTCATATCTCCGTCATTTATGAACCGATTTGAAAATTCTTTTTTTGTTCGAAAGGGTATACTTCCCGATTGGTCCCATTTAAATTTTGTTATGATTAGACCATGAACTTCAAAGATATGGAACGGAACTCCTCATCGGATCAAAGCAAAATTCTCAAATTACTAATATTGCTTTGTATATTTGTTGTTGGGAACTGACTACTGGAAAAGAGGAGGCGGTGCGTGTCCCCCCCTTCCCCCCCCCCCCCTTTGGAATGTTTTCATTATATCGTGTAAGGTATCATTTGAAAGGACTTTTTATGCCCGACTACGTCAAAGCCAAAAAGAAGGGTTATGAAGGAGGGGGTTAAAATTATGACACTAAAACGTATTTAATAAAAAATAAACTTTAAAAAAAAGTAAAAACCGGCTTCAAAGAAATACTAAAAGGAGTAAAATAATTAAGTACCATAATATAAAATTAACAGTTTCAGAAGTCGGTGCAACTCTACACTGAAGCAAATAGAAGCCACCGACTTCTGAAACTGTTAATTTTATATTATGGTAATTATTTTACTCCTTTTAGTATTTCTTTGAAGTCGGTTTCTACTTTTTTTTAAAGTTTATTTTTTTGCGTCACAATTTTAGAATCGCTCTGTAAAATATCGTAGAAAGTAGAGTGGACGCACTGCGATAAAAAAATCGGTGGTCATTGCTCAGTCTAACCATGAATACGGTACTAGTTGCTTGTCTCTATTTACTACTTCGGAGAGAAAGAAAAAAAAAACGTCAACTGGACTCATCCTTTTACAGCGGATAGATTTAATAAGGGTTTCTTTTATCAGAAATACAATGATCTTCGGTGATATCCCAAAAAAAATCTATGGCTATTATAGAATGAAAATTCAAACATTTGACAGATTACTGAGAATTGTTGGACCTTCGAAAGAACGGAATACGAATGGGCGCCGGCCGGCCCGAGTGCGCGATTTTTCTGTCGCAGCGCGCGCGTGACCATACAGTTCCATACGCTGCAGTTTACTTTCGCGATAATCGCGTCGCGAGCAAACCACTGAGCGATGACCACCGATTTTTTTATCGCAGTGCGTGCACTGTTCTTTCTACGATATTTTACAGCGCGATTCTAAAATCGTGTCGCAAAAAGTAAAATCGTGGTGTGCGCTAGGTCTAATGGATCGAACATGCTGCGACAGCACACAGTGAAATTGGACCACACGAAGTCCAACGCCGTCTGCGCGCTTGGTAAGCAAATAATGCGCACAAGCACATTTAGTGACTCGGTCATTGCCCCTGCAGCCGATTTACTGGGCAGTAACAACATCTTAAGGATTCAAATTCAAAGTTTTTTTTATTTCCGATAGGCACAGTACATGCACTTAGGAAACGTCTCGACAATTTAGTTGCAGGGTTCCAAAAAGTTGCGAGGAGGTGATGGCGACCGAGGAGGGAGCGAAGAGGGAGAGAGAGGCAGCTGCCACTCTCCCTTCCCGCGCCAGACGCACCGGGCGCCGGAGGGCGCGCGACGATCTCCGGCCATCGTAGTGTGTGGCCTGCGGGCGGTGGGTTAGGGGACCCGTCGCCCGACCAGTAGCAGGTCCGAGAAGTCAGCGCGCAGCTTTCCGTGCGCGCCTCTCAGGCGGACGTGGGGCTAGGCCCCACAGAAGGAGAGGTCCGCCGGGGTCGCGGTGCATGCAGCTGCGAATCCCGTGACCCCAGCCATAGGTCAGGAGAAGGAACACCGTGGGTTTTTATCCGGTAAGAGTCCGGCATAACCCTTCGCCCTCCCCGAGCGAAGGGCATCCATGAGGATTTTCCCACGAAAAAAAAAATAGGTTAAATGAAATTCAAGTACATCATCATCTGCCTAGCCTTTTCCCAACTATGTTGGGGTCGGCTTCCAGTCGAACCGGATGCAGCTGAATATCAGTATTTTACATGGAGCGACTGCCTATCAGACCTCCACAACCCAGTAACTGGGTAATACGATACTCTTGGTAAGACTGGTTGTCAGACTTTCTGGCTTCTGACCAACAGTAACGACTGTCAAAGATCTACAAATGACGGCTTTACGTGCTTTCCGAGGCACGGAGGAAACTCGCTATGGTAAATGGTCACCCATCCACAGACCAACCTCAGCAAGCGTGGCTTAACCCGGAAGATCGGTCTATGCGGCTGTAATTATTTAGCCACGAGCTCCTCCATACATACATAATGATAATAATATTTTTTAATAAAGTATTTGAATAACGTTATATGAGTTGAAAACGAGTTGCAAAAGAGGCACGTGAATTTTAAAATACATGACATCAGGGAGCTTTAAAATCCAGGACCCTGCTTAAAAAACTATCCAGGACATCCCAGGAAACTACAAAAAATAGTACATGTCCTGCGAAAACAGGACGGTTGGCAACTCTAGTTAGTTAGGTGAAAGCCTGTATCACAGAAGATAGGATATATCCTTTGACATAGAAATCATTCAATCAGAGTGACCTACATCAAGTAATTTATTGTTAGATAGTATACACTGAAAGTGTCAGGTACAGTTATTAGAGGACAACAGGAGCTTTAATACCAAAGCCTCCACAAAATAGGGGCTCCCAAATAGGTTTAAAGAAGTTTATTTTCATAAAGACAACAATGCCACTTACATGAAAATATAATAGGAACATTCTCACTATTTTAGTGAACTTATTCTAGGTCATATAAAAGTGAGTTGAGTCTGGAGTGCGACACAGTTAGCGCGGCATGCACCGGTACTATTTCATTTAACAACCCGGACACGACAAGTGACGAAGACGCACGAGCAATACCGACACAGAGCGCGCCCCTCTCGTCGCGGGCGCAACGCTACGCGGCGCGGTGCAGCGCCAGTTCGTCTCGCGACCTCGCCGCGTGTTCAACTCATGATTAAGGGCTCCGTTTGGGTCCGAAACTAGTCGGGCATCGGGCAATCCCGAAAAATGCACGTGAGTAAACCGTAAATAATGATAAATATTATTCTAGGTCGCCAAACACTTAGTTAATAGCTTCATAGCCTCTACTGGAATGTGAAAAATATTCAAGAATATATTGAAACTGTTTAGACTTAAAGCTACCAAATGAATTTACATTTTTTATATTAGAGGGCAGTTTATTATACAGCTGTGCTCCTTCATAGGTAATACTGTTTTTTGTGTAGTTAGTTTGTATCTTTAGAGGAGCTCGTGGCTAAATAATTACAGCCGCATAGACCGATCTTCCAGGTTAAGCCATGCTTGCCGAGGTTGGTCTGTGGATGGATGACCATTTACCATAGCGAGTTTCCTCCGTGCCTCGGAAAGCACGTAAAGCCGTTGGTCCCGGCTGTCATTTGTAGATCTGTTATCGCTAGTGGGTAACACTGGGCAATGTTGACAAGAGAGGGTAGTCGTCGATATGGATCGGCCCACCCGAGGTTATAAAGGCGGTGGTCATTCGACGAAGCGAGAGCATTCCGTGTTGAACAGCTGAAGAAGTCTGACCTTTTATATCTGATTAGCTTGTCCTTATTTTATGATCTTGTAATAATTGTGTAAAGTAATATACTGTGATCTAGTTAATGTTACTAATACTAACCGAAATACAAGTACTCTCAGTGGTGGAGAGTCTATGTTGGTTTTATTTACTGTGTTTACCTTGCTCGCAATCCTGACATACCGATATTAGCTAAAACTGTAATGATAGAATCACCCCTGAACGATTATAATGTAGTGTCATTTTACATCAGAAGTGGAACAAGAAAAAACCAGTCCACATTATGATTGTATACCCACATTTCAATATTTTGTTTAGTAAAATCCCCCGTAGACGGACTGACAAAAACTTGACTATTCGATTGATATTACAATGATGAGAAGTGTGAGAACGGGAAAATGTGATAAGTTCGGTGAGTCACAACCATTTTATTATGTGTGAAGGAAGTTTGATAAAGGAAATATAATATGAGTGGTTATTTATTCGTGTGAAATAAATATTAAATGATATCTTTGCTTATTCATGTAAAATAAAAGAGATGTTATCTGTATTTATTCGTGTAAAATAAATAAGATGATATCTGTGTTTATTCGTATAAAATAAATATGATGGTATCTGTATTTATTCGTGGAAAATAAATACGGCATCTGTATTTATTCGTGTAGGAAAATACATTGCAAGTCGTATTAGAGTTTGCGGTGAGATGCAACCAGGGTTGATCTTTGGCACCGCCCGGTTTGGCCAACCGGGGTTGGCCAAAGGCTTCGCCTGGGGAAAACTGAAACTCTAACGTGGCGAAGCAATTGTTATAGGGCTGGAACCAAGGCGGGATATGCCATGATATGGCTAGATCCAAGGCGGGTGATGCCATGTTGATAAAGCAGGATCCCAGGCGGGTGATGCCAAATGAGTTGGCTAAATCCAAGGCGGGTGATGCTATTAATTGATAAATGAAAATGCAGTGAAAATGAGATTCTGTTTTGAATTAATGTTTTGAAAAAGTTTTGAAAATATTGATATTTGTTTTGATTGGTTTTGTTATAATTCTTGTTGTAGAATGGTACAAAATAGTTTATTGAAATTAAAAAGTAGTTTGTTATTATTACTTATGGTTTAAAATGTATTTTTTGTAGACGAAAACAGGAAATTGTATTTATTATTGATGATAATTACTATGATGACTTCCGTTAAAGATTAATTTGTCAAATTTATTTTAAATAAAAAATAATTTGACTTATTTTCGTTAAAGATGTGTTTAATATGTATTGTATTGTTGTAAAAAGGTTGGATTATTAGCGCAATATAGAAATGTTATGTTTAAAACATCATGTCAGTTTTGTAATATGAGTTTGTGAATAATTGAGATATTATTTTGATCATGAAAAGTTTTAAAGGTTATTAATTTAAGTATTATGATTTTGGGAATAATTGAGATAATATTTTAAGTGTTTATAATTATGTACTATGATACTGTGAATAATGATTATAAGATATTTAACCATGAAACATTTAGGATGTTTGTTTTATGATTTCGTGAAGAATTGAGATATTTAAGAATGTAGGATTTTGTGAATAATAATGAGATAATAATCGTGAATTATTTTATTTATTTATTTATTTTATTTATTTATTTATACTTTCGCACATAATTTGTACAGAGGCGGACTTAATGCCTTAGGCATTTTCTACCAGTCGACCTTAGAGTGATGGAGAGAAAACATGGTAGGTGCACTGAAAGAGCTATGTGATGTGATTCGCAATTAAAAATAAACACAAAGATAACTAAAACATTTTTGCAATAATATTACCTACATACATAATTATAATTATGACATTTACATACATATTATATGTATACATACTTATGCATAAATAAATATATATAAATAATATATTATACAATACCAAAAATATATATAAACAGATAAATCAGCGCTGTGATGATTCTGCCAATTCCTTGTGAAGATGTTCACGCGCTTTAATTTTAAAGGAGTAGCGACTGGTTGCCATCCTGATTTCCAAGGGGAGTGCATTCCATAGAAGAATGGATTGGACGAAGAAAGAAGAGTGTATAAAGTCAGAACGGTGCGAGGGACATTGAAGGAGTCGGTTGTGTGAAGAGCGTAGATTTCTGTCATGATTGGAGCATAAGTACTGAAATTGAGTAGTTAGATAAGTAGGAGTAGTGGGAGAATAAAGAAATGAGAAGAGGGTAGTCAATGCTCTTTGAACTCTACGTTGGCGAATAGGCAACCATTTGAGAAGCAAACGATACGCAGAGACATGATCATATTTACGAAGATTGAAGACGAATCGAATGCAGTTATTAAGAAGGCGATCAAGTTTGTTGAGAAGATCTGCATTCAGGTCATAGTAACACACATCACCATAGTCAATCATGGGAAATATCAAGGTCTGCACAAGCATTGCTTTCGTGTTAGATGGTAGCAGGTTTCGTAATTTATAGAGAGATCGCAACGTTCCAGTGACTTTCCGGCTGACATTCGTGACTTGAGCTTGCCAATGGAGAGTGGAGTCAATGTGCAAACCAAGATCCTTAACATCAGAGCTTAGTGGAATAATAGAGCCGTTGAACATAATGGATGATAAGGATGCACTGTCCACCTTGCTTACATTCCGGGGACTCCCTACAAGAATCGCTTGGCACTTAGTTGGGTTTACCGCCACACCGAACCTATCAGACCAGTTCTTAATAGCAACCAAGTCCCGATTTACTCTGTTGATCGCGTCAGATATATCGTCAACACTTGTTTGGCAATATACCTGTAAGTCATCGGCATATAGATGATACGCACACTGAAGCTCGGGTGTAATAAGATTGATAAAAATTGAAAATAAAAGAGGAGAAAGAATACCGCCTTGAGGAACGCCAGTTTCTAAGTCGCACCAACTCGATGAAGACTCACCCACATGAACTGACTGCTGGCGTTCCTGAAGATAAGAAGAAAACCATTCCAATGCCTCCGGAGACACCATAAGATAGGAAAGAATGGATAGCAGGATGTCGTGACTGACGGCATTAAAAGCATTTGAAAAATCGACCAACACTAGGACCGTGACTTTGGTGTATTTTAAGGGTGTACTATGAGTTTATGAATAATGAGATATTTAATCTTGAAATATTTTAAGTGTTTAACGTACTATGAGTTTGAAGTGTTTATATGCTGGTAAAATGAATTGTGAATAATTGAGATTTATAATCATGGAATATTTTAAGTGTTAAATGTACTATGAGTTTGTAAATTATTGAGATATTATGTTATGATTTTGTGAATAATTATGAGATTTTTACGAAAGAATTATTTTAAGTGTTTATGTATTATGAATTTGTGAAAAACTATAATGAGATATTTAGCCCTGAAAAATATTGTAAATGTATTTAAATGATTTTATGAATTTGTGTATGATGAGATTGTGTGTTTATGTACCTATTATGATTTATTGAATAACTAAAATTTGATGTATAACCGAAGTAGAACTGTCTAATAGGCATCTGAGATAGTATTTTATTGTGAAAATGTTGGAAATCTAATGTGTGGATGTTTGTAAGATTTTGATACGAGAAGTTATGAACGAATATAGAACTAGGTTGATACTGAACGAATATCAACTAGTTCAAGCCACGGGTGATGAGCTTGTTGGCCGTCGATGGGATAACAAGCTCTAATCGATTCAAACAACCTTTGGATGCTCTTCGTGTTACTTTGGTCATAGACATGAACATGAGTAACATGACGAGGTCAAAGATGAGTGATCAGGTGTGGCCGAGATGTGTACTGTATTATTTGTTTCTGTTTAAGGTCCAGAGGTGTCACTGAAGTTGGGCCTTGATGTACAATCTTGACGATGGGGTTGATGGTGCGTCGACCACCAACCACCAACACACGAGGACGTGTGTTTTGCAGGAGGGCCGTGTTATCGCTAGTGGGTAACACTGGGCAATGTTGACAAGAGAGGGTAGTCGTCGATATGGATCGGCCCACCCGAGGTTATAAAGGCGGTGGTCATTCGACGAAGCGAGAGCATTCCGTGTTGAACAGCTGAAGAAGTCTGACCTTTTATATCTGATTAGCTTGTCCTTATTTTATGATCTTGTAATAATTGTGTAAAGTAATATACTGTGATCTAGTTAATGTTACTAATACTAACCGAAATACAAGTACTCTCAGTGGTGGAGAGTCTATGTTGGTTTTATTTACTGTGTTTACCTTGCTCGCAATCCTGACATACCGATATTAGCTAAAACTGTAATGATAGAATCACCCCTGAACGATTATAATGTAGTGTCATTTACAGATCTTTGACAGTTGTTACTGTTGGTCAGAAGCCAGAAAGTCTGACAACCAGTCTTACCAAGAGTATCGTATTACCCAGTTACTGGGTTGTGGAGGTCTGATAGGCAGTCGCTCCATGTAAAATACTGATATTCAGCTGCATCCGGTTCGACTGGAAGCCGACCCCAACATAGTTGGGAAAAGGCTAGGCAGATGATGATGTATGCAAAAAGTTGTTTAATGTTCATTACTTCTGTTTCTATATAGATTTTTAAAGTTGGTGTTAAATAAGGATTGCAAATTCAAATCATTTATTTGCAATAAATAGGGTACATACCTAGAATGGTGTTTTATGAAAATACAATATTAGATCAAGCCCATTTAGCCATTATAAGTAGCATGCAAATTTTACTTAAAAACTATTAGAATTATTACTGAAAATTCAAATTAATTATTATGCTTAAACAGATTTTCAATGACGCCAAAACACAAGATATATTCAGGCAACAAGGTTATGCTTGCAATACAAAACATCTGTAATAAGTACTACTCAGAATAATTTGAAAACTCTTTGATAGAGTAAAATCTGTTACTTAATAACCAATTGCTTAAAGCCTAAAACTGCTATTAAACCTATTTAATAGCAGTTCTTTAAAACGTGAGTGGGGGTCTCTACAATGAATTTTTAATTGTTTTCAGTTATGAAATAAATACCCGTTCTCACAGAGAGGAAAAGAGAATTCACGAGGTACTTTTTTAAAAACATTTCAACATGCCTCCCACTATGTTGCCTCAGGGCCTACATACCTTAATCCAGTGCTGGAGTGTTAATTGGGGAAGAGATGAATAAATGATGGGCTTATGAGATGACTAGATGATAGGCATAGACTGTTTATTCTTTTTTATAGATGGAAACCACAAGATCTTCAGCCGGTAAAGTAAAGATTAATATTGACTTACCCTCTCGTTAAAATATTATGAAAAGACTTACCTTTGAGTGTGAAATTATGATAATAATTGTGTCACTAGGTTACTCTGTAACATTATTACATCAGTTTATGTTAGATAATACATTATTTAACTTTACAATAACTGTTACACTGAATTATTTTGTGATTCGCAATATTATTTCATTTTCTGTTCGATATTGTTTTTTTTTAATAAATATTCGACTGACGCTTCGTTCTGAAATTAATTCTATAATTTTTCTGGGGATGCGGTAGTGGCGCCACCTGGAATGGTTGGTGTGTAGAATGTGTGTGCGGGTGAAATGACATAATACTCAATGGTGAACGCACACTTATCCGAGCCGAACGAAATGAATTTTAGAATTCTGTGTATGAAATCTTGGAACCTCGCACATTTGTCCGCGTCGAATCGTCTGAAACTGGAAGAACCCCTGAAATCCTAGATGAATTCAGATGACGTCATCAGATACGGCGCGGCTTATGCGGTCGACTCGACCGATGCGCCCGCTCATTCATCTTCCATTAATAAAGCACTGACAACAGAGTGTTAACACTGCGACAGGCGTAAACCAAATAGAAACGGTTTCTTCGGCACGGTCGATTCTTTCGGTGCGGATGTGTGCGAGGCCTCCTTGACTTCGATTCGTTCGATGCGTTCGGCTCGGATAAGTGTGCGTTCACCTTATGTTGGCGACTGACATGAAAATTCGCTCAATGTGAGCACGTTAAAAGTCGAATATTCGGTATGTCAGTATAGCGAGCCGAGCAGATCGATAGCGAGCGCCGAAAAATAAGAGCGCGCTCCACCCAGCTGTCGTTTTTTTGGCGAATGCCTTTGAATGTTCATTACAATACTTGCAAGTCAGTTACGCTTGGGTGGAGATCCTTCAGGTCTCGCCAATAACTGCCCGGTTACGTAGAAGGGGTCCGCAAGGAACAATTAAAGGGGTAAAAAAAAAAAACATTTTCTTGCGCGACTACAGCTGCGACACCTGCCACTGCTGCGAGCATTTCGCGCCTATTGCGCTGTTTGTGTCGTTGTGTATTGTTCACCGATTCGGTTAGCACTGGGGCCTAATTCTCCTAAAATAAATCTAGATAAATCACAACCGAACCAAGGCCGAACCGTTCATTCAGACAGTTCTCAATTTCAAAAGCTATCAAATTGTTTGACACAAAAAACAAAATCAATCATTTTGAAAGTTTTCGAAAACAAAAACTGACTGTCGGGGTTCGATTGCGTTTAGCAACAATTTATTTTAGGAGAATTGGGCCCCTGATTCCTTTATTTTTTTTGAATATTTATCAAGTTCAATCTGTCAGCGTTATTTCCAATTCTAAACAAATTAGTTGTCCAAATACGGTTTCATGAATTTATTCATGATAAAGTCCCCGTCGCGAGAAGCTATAAATTTTGTAAACACACATTCAGGGGTTCTCAACCTTTGGAACAAATAAAAAAAACAGTTTTGTAATGATTTTTATATAATGGTTTTTATTTTATTTATATAATAATAAATAATAATCTACGAAAACAGCACAAACAAACTGAAACGCATTCAAAACTCAAATGACAGCATTGACAGCGTCAGTGTGAACTTACTTCAAAATGGCGGGCCAAATGTTGACGTTCCATGAGTCAGACACGTTCCGGTACCACAAAACATTAGACGATAGCGCTCTAAATCGCTAAAATATAACCCGACTAAGTGAAATTGCTCGTTAGTTTCGTATTACACGTATGTAACTTTGAGTTGATTGAATTTGGGATTATTTGTTGTTGATTGAATTGTCGCTACGTAACTTTGTAGAAGTTCTTTATTTACAAAATTTATAGCTTCTCGTGACGGGGACTTTAGATGCGAATATTCACATTAAATGCTCATGTCAGTCGCCACCTTTACAGTATATAGGCACTTGGCACAGAGTAAAGTTACGAAAGTACGTCAAGTACTACCGAAGTGTTATATGCAGCAGACAATGCTCTTTCAGATAAGTGCCACTCTAGGTACATACACACGGCTACACTTCAAGCTACACAAAACCAGTACAAGCTGACCGTTACTTGTGCAAAAAGATTTTACAAAGCGATGCCAAGATAAACTGGTTATGTATAGCTTGATGTGTAGCCGTGTGTACATACGTAATAATAATACTAGAGGTCACTCGCGGCTTCGCCCGCGTGGTTCTCGTTTATAGCGTATTCCGCCAGATAGCTACAAGTTCACACGAGTCACAGGAGTCCATCTTGACGACTGACCGAGGCGTATCGGTGTAGACGATAAGCTGCATGCGTCCTAAGAGCGATTACGCACTGCATCCGATCCGAATCCGTGAAAATACGGATATAAAAACTCGGACCGAATTCGGATATTGCTTTACGCACTGTATCCGATTCGAATCCGTGAAAACACCGATCTAAAGTAAAAATCTCGGACTAAATTCGGATGTTGCTTACGCACTATTCCGATTTCTGATTCAAATTCAAACAATTCAGTACTAGGGCTACTTCGATCCGTCAATTGTTCTTCCGAATTATAAACTCACGGATGACGGATAGAAATCGGATGAATGATGCCGGATGTAGTGCGTAAGCTACCATACAAATAGTTCTATGGCTACTTCGGAACGTATTTTCACGGTTTCGGATCGGATGCAGTGCGTAACCGCTGTAAGGCAGTTATGGCAATCAATATTGCATGCGCTTGATGCAAATGCAGAAGATGAACATGAAAACGCACTGGTGTAGACATACCATACGTCCTTCTCCGGGTTCCAGACTATCTCTTTAACAAATTTCATCAAAATCGGTTTAGCGGTTTAGGCGTGAAAGCGTAACAGACAGACAGAGTTACTTATTTCGCATTCATAAAATTAGTTGGGATTTTCTTCGTCTATCGTGTCGGCACGAGCTATACAAGAATAGCTCATGTCGTGGTTAAAAGATTAGCCAGTCAGCAAGGATGGTAGCGAGGCTGACTGCCCAGGGTGCGCCGGACGTACTGAAGTATCGTCACTCGTGGAGGCTTTTTTCATGCACCCCAATTAGTTGGGATATAGTCAATTAGTCACAAGTCATTACCTCGGTCTATGAGGAGGCGATGTTCAACGATGTGGATGTTCATCGAAATAATATCGCTGATCATGACTGCATATCTCCTTAGCATTATCATTATCACAATCCTTTTGCAGTGATTAGGGCTTCCACTGCTCCGTATTTCAATAAAAACTATTTAATCCTTTTTATTCATTTCAGTCTACATGGGCGACTGTTTTCTTTATTTCTGAACGAACAGTCAGCAGTTTTAAGGCGGATATACATTGAGTCAGTTACTGGCGCCAGTACTAGTGTCGTTACTGGGGCGCCGAGAACTGGCTCACACAGTTTGCAAAGTCTATTTTAAATCGAAGATAGTAATTTGACAGGCACAAGTCGCACAACTGACTACAAAATACCCAGCCCGGATACTTATGTCGTGTAAACTAGTGTGAGGTGTAAATTATCGTAGTTTTTCATTGTTTCGTTGCGAGATAAGAATGGCGCTATACTGGATAAATAGCGCCATTCTAACAACATATCGAACTATGATAGTTTGCACTTTATAGCATAGTCCCAAATCAGCGCTGGCGCTGACTTGTCTTTAATTTGAAGTCAGTAACTGACTCAATGTAAGTCCGCCCTTATTGTTCAGTGGTCAGCACGTTTTACGTCAAATGTCAATGTCAATGTCATTCGCGCGGCACATGAATTTATTTCTTGATTTTTATTTTAATAATACTTAATTATACTTTATTTTCATCTACGTAACGTAGTACAAAATAGATTTAAATCAATTTCCCTGTAATAACACAAGTAACAGTAATTTTTATATGTCCTTGAATTTGACATTAACCACAAAAACAATGTAATTAGTTCTGGACATGATTTTGCACTGTAAGCCGCCGAATTGTTTTTAATTAGTACTAATTCGTTGTTTCCTTACAATAATATACGTTACAGAGGTAAGTGATGTTTGTTTTATTCAATAATAACATCAGTTGTATAGGTTATGTAGCTACGTTACCTTTAGGTATCGCAAATCAAATAATAATCATTTTTAAAACAGATCATCGTATAGCTGTTTTTTTGCTTCTATTGTTAAGCGGAAGTTTTTAGCGTTATGGAATAATATTACGTAATACGTAATTGTTGTATGTGAGTGATAAATGTAACAAGGAGGAATTAAAATACAATGAATAACAGAGGAAGGAAAAATTTATTAAAATGATAAAATTATAATAAAACATTTGGTCTAGTGGTCGCAAGTGCGGCTGTCGAGCTTGTGGTCCTGAGTTTTAATGTTCGTGTCGAGCAAGAAATTGTAATTTGGAAATACACCTCATGCATATCCATTAGTTCACCAATTAAATACCGTTATCGGTGTTATATGGGTGGACAGCTTTGCATACCCTTATACGTACAGCCATAATATGTAATTTTTAATTATAAGAAGGAAATGAAATCGAGAAAAAAAATGCCCTGGACAAAATAAAAAAAATGACAGCATAAACATAAATAAAATAACTTTAAAACAAAGTAAAAACTGACTTCAAAAAAAACTAAAAACAGTAAAATAATTACCATATTATAAAACTAATAGTTTCAGAAGTCGGTGCAATTTTACAGTGAACTAAATTGAAAGCACCGACTTCTGAAACTGTTAGTTTTATAATATGGTAATTATTTTACTCTTTTTAGTTTTTTTTGAAGTCGGTTTTTACTTTTTTTTAAAGTTATTTTTTATTTCTATTTTAAGTGGCATAAACAATACACAAACATGCAATTACAGCAATCCCGGGTAATATGCTGTTATCCTTTGAAGAGTTCCATTTTCAATCTCCGAGGGTCTTCATCAGATCTTCACCAAATTTAAATGGGACCACCTCGGAAGAATACTCTTTGAAACAAAAAAAGAATTTTGCAAATCCGTCTATACAGGGTGGTAATTTGAGATGGGGCATGAAGGGCAACTACCTTAACCAGTGTAGCTATAGGAAAAGGTTCTGAGAAGACCACCCCTAACTTTTGGGATAATTTAAATCGACATTCACAGATTTTGAAAAAAAAAGTACAGTCAGCGAGAAAAAGGGCTGTTTTCACAAAACTGTTTTATGATGCCAATCGATCCTATATCCCATAAGGATCAAAAGACTCTTGCGGACCAACTGAGGTTTGAGTACTAGAAAAGTCAGAAAACGCAAAAAACTTATTTGAGATGGGGTAGTTATAAGGGCAGCTACCTTAACCGTTGTGGCTAGAGGAAAATGTTCATAAGAGACTGTCCATATTTTTTGAAAATATTTTGAACTGCATTCACAGATTTTGAAAATAAAATAATTTTTTTTCGGCATAAGCGTCACTTTTGACAAAATATTGTTTTTCTTGATTTCTGACGTTTCTCGTACTTTAACCTGAGTAGGTCCAGAAGAGTATTTTGATCTTTATCGGAAATAGGATCGATTGGCATCATAAAAAAGTTTTGTGAGAACTGACAATTTTTTTGCTGACTGTACCAAATTTTTTTTTTCAATTTCTTTTTATGCAGTTTGAAATAATGACAAAAATTATGGCCAGTTTGCTATTAACATTTTCTTGTAGCGACAACAATTAAGGTAGCTGCCCTTATAAATAACCCATTTCAAATAGTTTTTTGCTATTTCTGACGTTTCTAGTACTCAAACCTCAGTTGGTCAGGAAAAGTTTTTTGATCCTTAAGGGAAATGGGATCGATTGGCATCATAAAAAAGTTTTGTGAAAACAGACCTTTTTCACGCTGACTGTACTTTTTTTTCAAAATCTGTGAATGCCGATTGAAATTATCCCAAATGTTAGGGGTGGTCTTCTAAGAACGTTTTCCTGTAGCTACAATGGTTAAGGTAGTTGCCCTTCATGCCCCATCTCAAATTACCACCCTGTATACGAGAGTTATGCCGGAACAAACATAAAAAAACAAAAAAAACTAGTCAGTTAAAATATAAAATAAAACATACACTTTCTATAATCCTAACTAATATCCTAACTAGTATTATAAATGCGAAAGTAAGTTTGTTTGTTTGTTACCTTTTCACACCTAAACCACTGAACCTGATCCCGCATCTGCGGGATCCAGCGTTTGCGGGATTGGATTCCCTAATGCCGATAATGAGGAGGTTTTAATAAAGTAATTCTTCTTTTTCAGAAACTAGAGCTGTGAAAACCCACCAAAAATGTTAAACAATAGTATTAAAATGTACAAACTATCACAATATACAACGCTACTACAAAAAACAATCAATTTATATACCAAACGGAAAATACACAGCTTACCAAAACAATATACCTGTATATGCACACAGATATACATAAAAAACCATAGATATGATGTAAAAAGAGTACATTCGACGCAGAGTGACCAGCATAGACAAAAGGTTGTTATTGAAACGACAACACCAAAGATTGTCTATGACAAGTTGGAAGAGAAAGTGTTGCCCGATCGAAATGATTCTGTAGTGACTGGAGGTTTTTGGAAGGATAAAATTGATCCATATATTAAGTTAGCGAGGTGGGATAGACCTATTGGTATGTATTCATTGATTTTAAATTACTTTTTAATTTTCGTGGTTTCGGGTGGCCCAGAGGTTACAGACCCGCTTGTTAAGCACTGGTTGCGGGTTCAAACTAGGCTTGCCAATCGTCCCGCGAGAGCCGGGACGTCCCGTTTCTGGAGCTTTAGAGGATGCGTCCCGCGAAAGACGTATGCGGGACGCCAATTGTCACGTTTTATCGTACCTACGGCTAAACCTTCGGGCAGAAGTCGGAATTTAGTGAACGCACGTTTTGTTTACCTAGAAGAGTGGAGATCGCGACCGCGAGTCTCGCGTCGAACGAACACAATTACAAAGTAAAACATTCAATAAAACTATTTAAAATATATTATTTAATATGTATTTTTCGCCGCCCTATTCTTTGACAGTTGGGTCCCGCTTTTTTTGCCACGTCCCGCATTTTGATTGCCAAAGTCCTGGTAAATTCATACATTGAGGTTGGCAAGCCCAGTTCAAACCCAGGCATGTATCAATGTGACTTTTCAATGTCTTCAATTCAAAATTCACTGTGTTTAATGTCTAATCTAAGATGCCACTGACAGTGAAGTAAAATATCGTGAGGAAACCTGGAATTAATGGTCTGAGATCGCCAACCCGCAGTGAGCAAGCATGGTGATCAATGCTAGTTTCTTCCCTGTCTGAGAAGAGGCTTTTGCCCAGCAGTGAGACAGTAACAGGCTAATATTATTTATTTATTTCCATTTTCTGAGGATCCATACTTACCAAACGCAACCTTCTCATGGGTGTCTTGTCAGTCGTCTTAGGGACTACTAACACTTATTCAGCTCTATTCAGCTTATGTTCATAGAAAACAACGATTTTGTATGGAGACGTGTACGCATCCGTTCAGCTTTCCGCGTCTATTCTGCTTTCGCGGCAAACAAGTATAAAATGAGGACAAATGTGTTTTTATCATGCAAGTGCTATAAATAGAGTTCAGAGCTGTTCTGCCGCGTTCAGCGCTGTTCTGCTGCGTTCAGCGCTGTTCCGCCCCATTCAGCGTCGAACGCGGTGGAACAGCGTTGTACACGGATGGTTCTCAGCTCCTTGTCGACAAGTTGCGAACTGCATAGTTCCTGCATAGGATAATATATTTTTTTTTTTTTTCTATTTCTTCTGCAAGAAGCGAAACGATAAAAGTATCGCACATAGAACTGTCCATGTTGAGGGCACAATACTAAATGAGTAGCTTACCGTCTTCGCGGCATATTCAGCGCCGTCCAAAGTAGATAGAAGCGTTTCAGCGGAGATAACACGCTATGACGGCTTTTCTCATTCTTACGACGCTGTACGCGACTGATAGAAGCAGACAGAACTGCATAGGTGTGAAAAAAATCGTCCTGCGAAACGCGAATGGAGCTGAATAAGTGTAATTAGTCCCTAACACATCTACTTTGGTAGCTGCGGATAAATCAACTGACCGCATCTCCGCACAGACAGCAACGCCGCGTCACGACGCTGCGTTAGAGCCGCTTACCGCAGCGTTGTGCGTTCTGATCAAGAGACCAAAGCTTTACGCACTATCCCACGTTAGAGCGCTTACGCACTGCATCCGATCCGAATCCGTGAAAATACGTTCCGAAGTAGTCATAGAACTAGTTGTATGATAGTTTACGCACTAGATCAGACTTCCGTCATCCGATTTCTCTCTGTCATCCGTGCGTTTCGGAAGAAATATTGACGGACCGAAGTAGCTGTAGTACTGTTTGTATAAACGATTTCGTATTACCTCGGATTCAAATCGGACATATGCCAAAGATGGCCCCTGAATTGCTTGGATTTGGATCAGAGATCGGATTAGTGCGTAAGCAATACCCTAATTCGATCCGAGATTTTTATACTCTAGATCCGTATTTTCACGGATTCGAATAGGATGCAGTGCGAAAAGCAATATCCGAATTCGGTCCGAGTTTTTTACATTCTTATTTTATATTTTTATTCTTATTTTCACGCTAACGTTAGCGAGTAGGCAATGTTTTATTTATTTATTGATTTCAACCAAACTTACAAAATTAAATATCGTTACAGGAATGTCCCCAATGCGATTTTGTAGTACCTACTTATTACAAAATTTTCTAACAACTAGATATTACTATTTTATTGTAACAAACAAAAAGGGCTCTAATTGTGAATTCACCCAGAACACAACAGAATAGATCCAACTCCTCTGCGATAAGGTTAAGAATGCGGAGCGTGCGCGTGAGCGGCGCTTCGTCCACCAGCTTGGTGCGTGGTGGTGGTGATGTTCTAGACCAATTCTAGATCTGCCTTTTGTCATTTTGTGGCTTTCAAGTTTTAACTATTCTCATCTTCCCATATTGTTTTCAGGTGTGTACCTTCTATACTGGCCATGCGCTTGGTCGATAGCCCTAGCATCTATACCTGGTACTGTACCACTTCAGTCTACGCTACAGACAGCCGGCCTGTTCCTGGTGGGTGCGGGGCTGATGCGGGGCGCGGGGTGCACCATCAATGATCTGTGGGACAGAGATGTTGATGCTAAGGTATAGAGGTGATGACAGTCTGGTGACTTGTGTCAGTTTAATCTGCAACAATAAATAATTATTAGTGTGACATGACCATTTTAATGTGATAGGATCATTTTATAGTGAGGCAAGACTATTTTAATGTCATAGTATCACTTTATAGTACATGAGCCAGATAGTATATTTTGTCAGTCATTTCCTCTCAAGCGAAAACTCGTGAAATGCTTCAGAGAGTTGTATTATGCAGCATGGTGAACGTCAGCTGCCGCTCCGTGGGTGGGTTGGGGCAGCGGCAGCCCCTCAATCACGTAAAAAAAATAATGTTTTCAGTCATTTCCTCCCGACTGAAAATTTGTTAAATGATAGTTAACGCAATTACCTATTCGAAGATAAAAAAAGTCAGCTGGCCGTACCGTGGTGGGTTATATGTCAGCTGGTCAAACGAACATACAAAAAAAAAATCGTTCAGTGATTTCCTCTCACTTGAAAATGTGTCAGATGATAGTTTACATGCTATTTTGAATAAATAAAAACGTCAGCTGCTCTATGTTGGTGGAAAATCCGTCAGCTAACGTAATTAAATAAGCGATCGGCGCTCACGTCTGGCTTGCATGTTCCACCTTTCACTGTATCAGCTGACGACCTTTCCACCAACATAGAGCCAGCTGACGTTTTCATAATTGGTCCAGAAAACCTGTTGCTGGCTCACGGGCTATTAGTGTGACACGACTATTTTGGTGTGACAGGATCACTTTAGTTTGGCAAGACCATTTTGTTGGTGTGACAGGATCACTTTGGTGTGACAAAACTATTTTGGTGTGATAACATAATTTTAGTGTGACAAGATCATGATGAAGATGTGATAAGACTTAGTATTTACTCTTGCGTCTTGTCAAGGTCAGAGGTGACAGACAAAGTCTACGATGGAGCGAGCTTACCCAGAAGAAGTCCGTTCTCTCTAACTTTGAAGAGAGAACGGCTTGTAAGCGTGTTATACCTTATAGTGTGACAAGATCACTTTAGTGTGATAAGACCAGCAAAGGATGCTGCAACTCATCCTTTTACGGCAACCACAAGAAGTATATTACTGTCCAACTGCTGGTGGATTCTTCTCATAATAAGAAGGGTGTAGGACTTAGTCCACAACGCTGGTCTGGTGCGGGTTGTTAGACTAAACACACCATCGAGAACTTTATGGAGTCCTCTCAGGTGTGCAGGTTTCCTTACCATGTTTTCCTTCACCGTTAATGCAAGTGATAATCAAATTATGATCGACACATGAATTTGAAAAGTCAGAGAATTATCACTGCCATAACTGATCCCCTCATTCAGCCGATCAACCCACCAGTCACCCCGCCAATACCCCCGTTCACCCCATCGACCCCATATTCACCCCATCAACCTCCTCATTCACTACATCAAACCCCTCCTTCACTACATCAACCCTCCCATTCCCCTATCAACACCCTCATTCCCCCATCAACCTCCTCATTCACTACATCAACCGTCTCATTCACTACATCAACCCTCTCATTCCCCCATCAACCCCCTCATTCACTACATCAAACCCCTCCTTCACATCACAAACCCCCTTATTCACTACATCATCCGTCTCATTAACCCATCAACCCCCTCATTCACCTCATAAACTCCCTCATTCACTACATCATCCGTCTCATTCACCCCATCAACCCCCTCATTCACTACATCAAACCCCTCCTTCACATCACAAACCCCCTTATTCACTACATCATCCGTCTCATTAACCCATCAACCCCCTCATTCACCTCATAAACTCCCTCATTCACTACATCATCCGTCTCATTCACCCCATCAACCCCCTCATTCACCCCATCGACCCCATATTCACCCCATCAACCTCCTCATTCACTACATCAAACCCCTCCTTCACTACATCAACCCTCCCATTCCCCTATCAACTCCCTCATTCCCCCATCAACCTCCTCATTCACTACATCAACCGTCTCATTCACTACATCAACCGTCTCATTCACTACATCAACCGTCTCATTCACTACATCAACCCTCTCATTCCCCCATCAACCCCCTCATTCACTACATCATCCGTCTCATTCTCCACATCAACCCTCTCATTCAACCCCTAGGCTATAACTCCTGTTTACCACTTGGCATAATAGGTTAATTGTATATTCCGCAGGTAGAACGCACAAAATCTCGTCCTCTAGTAACGGGAGCGGTGTCTGAGACGCAAGCGGTAGTGTTCCTAGCCGCTCAGCTCAGCTTAGCTCTAGCGGTGTTGTTACAATTGAACTGCTATAGCATTGTGCTGGGAGCGAGCAGTATGCGTGAGTATTGTTTATGACCACAGTTTTATAACCCATACAGTCGGGCATCAGGTCGGGGTTTATCAGATTTCAAATTCGATTCCTTATCACACTGTGCGCAATAAGGTTTAAAATGTCATATCAACTTACTTATGTATTAGTATTTACGCGAACGAGCGTGTATCGTGCTACAGACGCGCGTCAGCAAGTCGTATGTGTTTGCAGTTAAAGAGACGCGCTGTGCCAGCGCGTCTGTATCGAACTCCGCGCTACGAGCGAATTAAGTAAACGACACTCAAAGAGTTTATAAAAATACTTTATTTAACTATCAGAGTAACAGTGAAGATAATAATGTTTAATTCTAAGTTGAACAGATGTATTTATAATTAATTATTGCTAAGTTGACAATTTACTTATGAACTACTGATTCGTTAGTTTAGGTGGGAGGTGATTTGCTGACAAAGTAAATCGTGTTAGTTTCAGCACACTTAACTAGCGCGTCGACAGCTCGCGAAAAAGTCGTCGTCTGCATACTACAATTTGATGAACGTGTGAATAGGTAAATTGGTTGCGATAACATCGCGTTTGCAGCGCGTTATAGTTGCGTGCGACGCGCGTCGACGGCGCCTGAAAAAAACGTGGTGTGTAAGAGCTCTAAGTACTGTAGTCAGTCATTATCGTTTGATATTTTCGAAATAAAATGTTTTGTCGGTAATAAATATCGGTTATCGTTTGGTGATCTGGCAGGAACTAGGGGGCTCTATCGATGACTGTAATGGTCTCTCTCACACGCATGACGCCGCGTTAGGCGTGTGTTTGTAATTGTGCGTCCAGACCTGGCGAATGCACCTCGAATGCGCCGCTCGCGAGCCGCTTGCGAACTGCGCGCGTGCATTTCATGTTCGTACGTAGCCCCTGCGCCGTACGCGCGCCACTCTCGCGCATCCTACGCGCCGCACGCGAGCGGCGCCCATGCCGCCCGCGCTGCACCTCCCTCGTCCCGCCCGCGTCTCAGTAATCTCGTTGTCGGTAATAAAATAGCCGATGCTGCAGCAATTATGCTAACGGTAGTCATATGGTCCGACATCTTCGGAAGCAAACTCACAACTGAGGCTCATAGTTTAAAAGCGAAAGAAGCTATGTGCGCACGAGCGGCGCGTGAGCTGCACGCGCACCCCTCTCGAGCCTTGCCGGAGTTGCACTAGAGCGGCGCTCCAAACGTAGGCTGTAACAGCACGCGAGCAACACGCAGTTCGCAAGCGGCTCGCGAGCGGCGCATTCGCGGCGCGTTCGCCAGGTCTGGACGCACCATAATAGACCTCGGCCTTACTATAATATTATAAATGCAATTGATTTTGATGAAATTTGGTACATAGATAGTCTGGATCCCAGAGGACATAGGCTACTATTATCCCGAAAAATGCAGAATAAGCTTGTGGAGAAACTTGGTGTGGTGTTCCTCCAACCAAAGGGAGGATCCTCCAACCAGGCGGAGTCTTGTGCCTGGCGGGCTACTGCCCAACGGTTGATGTTGATGTTGGGCGAGATAGATGCCGCCACAAGCTTTTTGTACGACATCCTCGCGGGCAGTCACTGGCAACCTCTACTATAACACATTTTTCTTGTGTTTCCAGTTCTAGTAGTAACGTACCCGCTAGCCAAGCGGTTTACGAACTACCCACAGATCTTCCTGGGCGCCACGTTCAACTGGGGGGCCCTGCTGGGGTACAGTGCCATACAAGGAAGTATTAACCTAGCTGTATGCGCGCCATTGTATATAGGAGCGCTCGCCTGGACCGTGGTTTATGATACTATTTATGCTCATCAGGTAAGTCAAAAATAATTTTAAATTTTAAACATCGTATGCCTCTTATACTTAAGGGGAAAATTTGCAAGTCGATCATCTAACAGACACAACAACATGATCGTTCAGGGGTGATTCTGTCATTACAGTTATAGCTATTATCAGTATGTCAGGAATGCGAGCAAGGTAAATGTAGTAAATGAAACCAACATAGACTCTCCACCACTGAGAGTACTTGTATTTGGGTTAGTGTTAGTAACATGAACTAGATCACAATATAATACTTTACACAATTATTACAAGATCATAAAATAAGCACAAGCTAGTCAGATATAAAAGGTCAGACTTCTTCAGCTGATCTACACAGAATACTCTAGACGAGTGTTCCGTCGTACGGTCCTAGAAGCAATCGGCCGGGCGCACCGAGCGAGCCGGTCTCCTCCCTCCAACGGGCAGTGGTGGTCCGATGTTGACGTCACGGTTAGTTAGGTGGCGGACAACAGATGGCGCTCACTCCATGAAGTTCACGACAGATATTACGTTGTTCTTTCAGGATAAAGAAGATGACATGAAAGTGGGCGTCAAGTCCACTGCCCTGACGTTCGGCAAGAACACTCGTCCAGCTTTAGCTGCGTGTTTGGGCATCAGCTCTGCATCGTTAGCGCTAGCTGGGCAAGCAGCTGGGCTGGGCTTACCGTATATGTTAGCTGTGGTTGCTTACACAGCGCATGCGGCTCAACAGGTAATTTCACTGTTTTTTTTAACCCCCGACGCAAAAATAGGGGTGTTATAAGCTTGACCGCTATGTGTGTCTATCTGTGGCACCATAGCTCTTAAACGGGTGAATCGATTTAGTCTGTGGTTCGACAACGATACGAAGAGTCCAGGCTCTTCAGGTGTAGGTGTAGGAACTTAACTGGGCGGCTGCTGAGGCGCCAGAGAGGACGAAGTTTTTTTTTTCTATTGGACTGCTGTAGGTGGTCCTAGGGGACGGTTTCTACGTAACCGGGCAGTTATTGGCGAGACCTGAAGGGTCTCCAGCCAATGGGGGGAAGTAAAATACTTAACCTAAGCTAACTACTTGTACTACACGTCACATCATGACTACCTGCAACAACAGCACTAAGGGCGACCCCTAGTGGGGGGAGTACGAGGGTTAGGGCGCTGCTGGCGGGGGCTTAGGGGGGGAGACAGCTTGATGAGGGCTGAATTATCGGGGTGACTGCGGAGTCTGAAGAGACGACCGGCTCTACGACGGGAGAGCTCGGTGGATCGTGACCGGCGGCCTCCAACCAGGCGGAGTCTTGTGCCTGGCGGGCTACTGCCCAACGGTTGGTGTTGGGAGGTTGTATATATACTATCTGCGTGTTAAATCTTGATTGCGCGATGTAGGATAGTTCACATGTGGCGAGATAGATGCCGCCACATCAGTCCTCCCCTGGTTACTTTTTTGTTTTTTTTTTAAAGGAGATATTTCAGAAATGTATGGACCCTGGGCTAGCACTATGTACACTAACGTAAATATGTTTTTTAATGTTAATTTTCCATAATTTTACTTCATTTAATTGTACATTCAAGATATCTTGGTTAAGGAGAGCAACACAACACAAAAATATGGCGGATCGAAATTATGTGAAATGTCATTTTGACAACTGTTGAAATGTCATAGGATGGAGGGATAGGTATAAGACTGTCAAAGTTGTCAAACTCATGTCAATGTCATACACAACTGTCATGGCTACCAGAAAAATAAGGTTAACATATTAAAAAACGTCCCCAAATAATTCCAGTACAAGAGTACTCTTCTTTAAATTAATTTATTTGTATTTTTATGGAAATTCCCTATTTTTTTCCTATTTTTCTATATACTGTACATAGTGGTGGCCCAAAATCAAACATCTCCTTTGATAATAGTCCCGCGTTTGACCGCCATCTCGCCTAATGTTAAGCGATGATGCGGTCTACGATGGAGCGCGCTTGTCCAGAAGAAACCGATTCACTCGTGACTTGAAGACACCCAGATTGTAGCTAGTAGTAGTTGGGAAAAGGCTAGGCAGAAAGAAAGTCGTGGATACCCTCCACCCTTAAGGGGGATGAGATGGGTTTGCTGTTGACTCTGGTCAAGGTCAGAGGTGACAGACAAAGTCTACGATGGAGCGAGCTTACCCAGAAGAAGCCTGTTCACTCCAACTTTGAAGACCACATAGTTGGAAAAAGGCTAGGCAAAAAGAGGTCTTGAATTGGTCTTAAGCATTGCCACCAGTAGCCGAGCAGTAATTACTGGGCAATGCCGATATCCTAAGGTTACGGCCTGTCCACATCTCCACATCACGACGTCGTCAACGTGGAACGGTGCGGTGACGTGCCACGGTGCGTTGAAATAACGTGCAAATTTACGTTACCGTATCGTAACACGTTCCGTCTCTAGCTGCAAGCGCAAACGTATTTGCGCTCCGCCCGCGCTCTCCACGCCCAAGAGTTAGTTGCCGTCTATGTGCTTCGATGCTTAAAAACCATACCTTACTGTTTCTCTTATTAAAATTCAGGATCTACATGGTCAACGATAAATCGAACAATGATCCTGACTTGCATTTTTACGATACGGTAACGTAAATTTGCACGTTACGTCAACGCGCCGTGCCGCGTCACCGCACCGTTCCACGTTGACGACGTTGTGACGTGGAGATGTGGACAGGCCCTTAGACCGGTTGACAGACTTTCGGGCTTCTGAATACCCGCAACGACTGTTAGGTATTCTTATGACACCCGGAACCGACAGCTTAACGTGCTCTCCGAAACACGGAGGGGTTTGTGGGTTGTGTAACGAACGCTCACCCATCCACGGACTGACCGCGGCAAGCGCCGCTTCAGGGGGCGTTCAAGTACGTAATGCAATTTTTGAAGATTTTTGACCCCCCTCCCCCCCATGTACCGCGCCATAACGTTTTTCTGTACCCTTCCTCCCCCTCCCTAAACATTACGTAACACCCAATTTGCATCATCAGCTGTTCTTGGCCTATAAGATGATGCAAATCTCCCTCTTTTGAGGACATTACAGTATGAACTCACTTTAACAACACTGACTACAGCAATGTGCTTCTGCGTAAACGCTAACGAATACTGACAACGAAAAAAAAAAAAAAATGACGTGCAATACATTCGAGGGATTCCCTGTAAAACATAACGAAAAGGGTTGCCAACTTGGGAGACTAATTCCTGAGTTTTTATTTAAATAAAAAAAACAATGTTACGTAACGCGTTGTTCGAACCCCCCTCCCGCCCCTGTAACGCATCGTAACATTTTACAAGACCCCGTCCCCTCAAATTGCGTTACGTAATACTTGATCGCCCTCTTCACCTTGCAACGAGCTTCGTCTTAGTGTTGTATTTACAAGAAATATTTTCTCTTTCACAGATATACACGTTAGATACAGAAAATCCAGAAGATTGCGCTTCAAAATTCAAATCCAATTCTTCTGTAGGAGCCATCATCCTCATGGGTATATTAGCCGGCGGGTATAAACAATATATGGATAATATAGCCGACCATATCAATCACGAGGATACGACTCGTAGCTGTTTGTTTAGCTAAGACTTTGGATGGTACTTTTTAGTGCCAAGCGGTCTAACATAAAATAAGCTAGTCAAAAATTATAGACAACCTCAATCGTGAGCATTTGACTCATAGCTGTTTGTTTAGCCAAGACTTTGGCTGGTACTTTTGGTACCAAGTGTTTTTACACGTATACATATAGTTGTAAACTATGTCAATCGTACGAAAACTACGCCTATTTGTTTATGTAGCTAAGACTTTGAGTGATACTTTCAGTACCAGTGTTTATCTTAATCAATTATGAAGATACTACGCGGAGCTGTTTATCAAGGTAATTTGATATGTATTGCATACATTTAACAAGTTTTTTTTAATCAAATCAGCATTTCAAGAGACTGTGAAATTACACTTTAAAAAAAAACTCTTCAAATGAGAGCGCTGACGTCTACTTTGTTAATCAAAAACCACTATAAATAATTTATGAAATATCGAACTACATCCATGGGAAAACATGGGAAAAGGGTATAAAACTTTTTTTTTGTTTGTCCATATCCATGTTATGGTAGTTTCGGAACCAAGGTGGTCAACAATAAATTACCATTAGCTTTTACAATCAATCTGTGGCTGTATGTCTAGTTAATTTCAAGTAAGACTTTGCTTGGTACTTTTAGTACCACGAGTGTTTAACACTATTTAACCAGGCGGGGTGCAGCGGGGTGGGGCGGGCCGTATCGCACGTAACCAAAATACAAAAATGCGGCCCGCTGCGCCCCGGCATAGTGTGCGATAGTTCATACAAAATACAGGGTGTTAACGACATCGTGTAATTCCTTCAAACCACGTGATCTAACAGTGACACAGATTAACCCTAAATGGGAATTTTCGAAAATGAAACAAAAAAAAATAATAAAAAAAAATTTGGTTTTCAATTTCTGAGTCTTTTTAGAACCTTGAGTTATCTGACTGCAAAGAGCGATATCGCGTTAGTCGTTCCTGCCAGCCGTGTCGCCGTACTTTCATTAATTTATGCGTGGCATCGAAATGTCCACACAATTATTTTATTTGTAACGAATTCGTGTAATTCCTTAAAACCACATGATCTACTACTGATGTAGACAGGCCCCGCACGGGATTTAGCTTGATTAAAAATAAAAAAATAAAATTCTTTTTTTTTTCATGCGGCTTTGGTACCGATCGTATCTAAACCACCTAATAAGGATTCAGTAAAAAAATAAGAATTTATTTTTTTGCAAAAAAAAAATTTTATTTGTGTGAACATTTCGATGCCACGCATAAATTAATGAAAGCACGGCGACACAGCTGGCAGGCACGACTAACGCGATATCGCTCTTTGCAGTCAGATAACTCAAGGCTCTAAAAAGACTCAAAAACTGAAAACCAAAAAAAAATTTGAAATTTTTTTTTTGGTTGTATTTCAAAAATTCCCATTTAGGGTTAATCTGTGTCATCAGTAGATCACGCGGTTTGAAGGAATTACACGATTTCGTTAACACCCTGTATACGAAAGATTTGAGGGGTTTTTTGTGCTGCGACCCGACCCACTGCGGCCCGACATAATATGCGCGAACCTTAAGTAGTAATTATGATTTAGCATAATTACATTCAATCCCCAGGTCGGGAAAAGTGTTTAGATTTTTCCGTGTGGAATTTCTCAATAACAACCAGGAGTCTGGATTTGTGCCTGGTTCATGGCAATAGGCTCGCCCCCTATTACATAAGAAATGAGGGTATGCTATACACCTCTGCCCAACCGTTTGCAGAATACTGGCGTGATGTTATATTATTTAAAAATAATTAAAAAAAAGCTGAGTCTTTTTTTATTAAACTTTGTGTGCTGTGACTAGTCTTAAGCGCCATTTACACGGAGATAGTTTCTCGAAGCGAGACTCGTTCTGTCTTTGTTTTTCTCTACGACGAAAACAGAGATAGCATGAGACTCGCTTCGAGAAACTATCTCCGTGTAAATGAGCCTTTAGTTTGGGAATTATTTAGTTATTTTAATTATCAACTAGTGTTTATACCTCGCTGTTTGAGACCTAATACCGTTTTTGCTGATATTTGAGTGTATTTCGGACTAATCGTCATCAGTTCGTAATTACCTGTTAAGGCGCTTCCCCCACCGGAAGTGACGCCACTTCAGAAAAAAAAGCATTATTTCTGTCAACACACAACATATTGAAATTTCGTACGTACAACATTTTAGTCAAGTGTTGTAGAAATTTTTGAACACCAAATTAATATCAACACTAGAGCTTAATTCGAAGTTTTAGCGATAAGTACCAAAAACGGCCGTTTTTAGCATTAATTACTAAAACTTCTAACCTAGGATGTCAAGTGTTGTTTTTTGGTGTTCGATTAGAATCGAACGCCAAAGAACGTAAAAAAATTTAGTCGTGTTGTAGACAACACGACTAAATTTTTTTACGTACGAAATTTCAATATGTTGTGTGTTGACAGAAATAATGCTTTTTTTCTGAAGTGGCGCCACCTTCGATGGGCGAAGCACCTTAAGGGACTTAGTTCCGTCTCAACTCTTGTAACATGTTGCAAGTATTATAAACATGTTAGTAAAAACCAAGGCAGGCCAACCCCGGGCCCACCAACGCAGTAGTGGCCCGGCGCCACCTCAATGTATCAGAAATTTGGCCCACTTAAAAAATGGCTTAGCCAACCTAGATCAAGGGATGGGCAAACTTTTCTCATCTAAGGCCATAAAAAACCGAGTCAATCTTACGAAGGCCAGAATTTTCATGACTACCTATGTAATTTTCATAGTAAATATTGCCCTTGTTCTTCGTATATTACCAAATTACATTACTAGCACTGTACAAGGAAAAAATATTCGTCGTACAGAACCGGGTAATGTGTGAGGAATTATTTGTTCTTTTTACAAAACCAAAATCTCTTTGCATTTATTCTTTGTACATTTCCAAGTTACATTAACTTGGTAATGTACAAATAATAAATAATTCCTCACACATTACTCGGTTCTGTACGACGAATGTTTTTTCCTTGTACAATGCTGGTAATGTAATTTGGTAATGTGCGAAGAACAAGGGAAACATTGTTTTTATGACAATTTATCTTTACATTGATTTATGTCAACACAAATAAAAACCTACATTTATTTTCGAGACTTCGAAAGGTTCCTAAGATTACGGTTTTTGGCGGGCCAGATCAAGACGGTTCGCAGGCCGGAGCTGGGGGTCTACTCCCTAAGCACGAAGTCCGTGCTTTCGGCCTTAGTTACGAGCGTTTCTTACTCCCTATCACCTACGGACATACGATTATTTCGGGGCCCGAACTAAGAATGAATGACAACACGATTTGACAGTTGTCCCTACTACCGATGTGTTTTTGTCCGTCCGAAAAGTTGAACTTCACACTTGTTTTGTTCACTTCTACGTTTCGGGTTACTTTCGGTAGGGTGACTAAATTCGTTGACGGACTTAAGGAGTAGGCCCAGTGGACCGTGCGGTACTTTGCTCACCCCTGTTCTAGACCAAGCTCTTGCAGATGGCCTACCAGCTGTAAATGCATGATAAATATGACCTACTTAAAAAATTTGGTTGACAACCTTGCTTCACAGCATTAAAAATGCTTAATGTAAATACCTATGTAAAATTATATTAATATTGCAATCTTTTAAACCAAAACTTATTATTTGTAATACACTTGGGAGCAAAGAAATCGATCCACTCCTTTTTTCACGTGTCCTGGTTATTAGTTTTGGTTTCATGAATTACATAATTCAAAATACAAAAAACTAACCTCATTGTAAAGGTTATTCCTTTACAATGAGGTTAGTTTTTTGTATTTTGAATTATATAATTCATGAAACCGAAACTAATAACCAGGACGTGAAAAAAGGGGTGGCTCGATTTCTTTGCTCCCAAGTATAGTATTATTAGCGCAGATAATATATTGTTTTGTATTGATGTGTGTCAATCTTCGATCAACAATAGCAACTAGATAAAGGGTTACGTACAAAATCAAGCTCAGTTCTGTCCGCGTGAATAATAATAGTAAAAAAATAACAAACAGAAAAATGTTATAAAATAGTTTTAAGTTCAACCTTATAACAACCATGACACCTATTAATAAAGTCAAAATCGTCAAAATATTATCTAATACTTACGACCATTCGTCACAAAAGATGAGCAAAGCATTTTATTACTCCTGTCATGTAGAAATTAAAAGACATAAGTTAAACAATATTTAGTGTGAATTCAACCTTAAGTAACAACAAATAAAGATATTTTTTCCGTTATTGCCTTGCGATCTACGTCGTTTTGTTTCGTTTGTGCGCTTGGCTAAAGGATCGCCAACACACGCACAAACATTTGTGGCGTTGATTTAAAATTGGTAATTTTGTCTAATTTGATATTATTTACTAGTTTATGAAGCTTAAAATATTACTTATTCTTCATGTACTTACCGAAAGTAAGACACTCCGGCCGTTAAATTGCTTTTTCGGGTATTATTTTTGCAACTTGTAATTACACACTGCGGCATCGTGAGACGTGATTACGTTGGCCGTGTTTCAAGTTAGCTATTTCTGACTCTATGCTGCTGGATGAGACTTTTAAGAAGCGTGATAGCTCATTGAAAGCTCCAACGAATGTGGTGCCGTTGTCGGAGTACACGCGCTGAGGTTTGCCCCTAAACAAAATATGAGCTCACTTCTCAAGCGAGCTCTTATTTGCCGAGACGATTTTCTTGCGCCGACCCGATATCTAGTTGCTATTGTTGATCGAAGATGTCAATACAATACAATATTTTATCTCTAAAAAGTTAATTTAACGGGCCGAATGCTCCCATTCACCTAAAATCGTTTCCTAACCTGAGGGTAGTCATAAAACGAAGTTTGAAAGCATTTAGAAGTAGAGGTCGCTAAGCGAACCAAATTAATGTTTTATTATATAAATATTATTGTACAGTTGTTTGTTATGTTAATAAAGTGATCTTGCCATTTATAACAGTTTTATTTATAGTTTCCTAATCATCTGACAATATTAAATGTATATGCAGGGCCGAATTTGGAGGTTTGGAGGCCTTAACGCAACGAAGAAGTGAAGTTCCGTTGCAATGTTTTTAAAAAAGTAGGTAGGTACCTCGTGTATGTGAACTTTTTTCTCTTCGTCAGAAGCGGCGTCAATTGTTTCTAGTCTAAAAAAAATACTCATATAGTGGGGCCCCTCTCTTGTTGACCAGTATATATACATATATCAAGCTAAAATAATCAAACATACACGTCAAATTAAAAACCTCTTCCTTTTTTTGGAGTTGGTAAAAAAAAGATTGTTATTGTAGGTAATATTTATTTGTTTTTATTTTAAAACCGATCTGCGAGTGTTGACGATGAGGTCGAAAGGTTCTGGAGTGGCGGCCGCGTACCGAAAGACGCAGCGTGGGTAGGCCTCCCACAAGGTGGACCGATGATCTGGTGAAGGTCGCGGGAATCCGCTGGATGCGAGAAGCACAGGACCGGTCGATGTGGCGATGCTTGGGGGAGGCCTATGTCCAGCAATTGACGTCTTTCGGCTGAATGATGATGATGATGATGATTTTGAAACATTCCCCGTCTTCATCTTTTGTCTTCTTGAAGTTACTCTAACCTTTGGAGAATGGTGGAGCCGCGTTGGTTTCCAGGTAGTAGATTCCAGATTGTCTGAAAACAAAGGAAAATTAAAATATCTTTAAATAAGTCGCATACAAACAAAGTGCAAATGAGGAGCTCGTGCGTTGAGATCATATGATTGGCAAGGTACGATTGCCGCGGTCAGTCAGTGGTTAAGTGAAGATTCGTTACACATCGAGAACCCCCCTGTGTAGCCAGGGCCGTCTTTAACCTAATGGAGGCCCCAGGCCTCTGGTGACCTTGCCAGAGCACAATTTTTTACAACAGACAAAGAAACAACCAAGAAATGAAGTATGCATTAGAGAGTTGACGCCATGATAGTTTAGACGGACGTGTTATATTTTTATACCTCGATATTAAAATGTAACACGCGGATAGTACACCATGTCGCAGTAACATAGTTATAGCCGTTATACGATCATATGCTTAGCGATATGATCATATAGCGGTAGATGCTTATAGAAAGCATTTCATAAGCATCTCCGATTTTTGTAAGGTTGTTTGGGTTTCCAAAGTAGAGTTGACGGAGCCCCGCTGTGCGGGCTCCTATGGTTTAAAGGAACCTAACACGAAGGGGATGACGGAACCTAACCTATCCGTGTCGGGGTGCCCCAAATTACAGAGCGCGCTTCGCTTGCTCTTGAAATTAGTCAATTGGAAGACAAGTTACAGTGTTTGGCTCAAAATCTAACCTACCTTTCAACCAACATACCTAGGTACCAAACAACTTATTACCGTCGCTGGTGTCCATTTTGGGTGCCGGCAGCCGTTGTTTTTAATCTCGGCTGCCGGCAGTAATGTACCGCCGGTTCCCAATGGCGTAATTTTTGGGTGCCGGCGCAGGCAGCGGAGGCACTCCCTTTTATATTCCTTGGAAGATGCTTATGAAACGCTTTTTATAAGCATCTTCCGGTATGTGATCATATCGCTAGGAATATGATCATAAAACGGTTATAACTATGTAACTGCGACACATATACCACCGCTCAATTTTGACCGTTCACACCGATAATTCAGCCCTCATCAAGCTGTCTACCCCCAAACCCCGCCAGCAACGCCCCGCGCCTCGTGCTCGTCCCACTAGGGGTCGCCCTTAGTACTGTTGTTGCAGGTAGTCATGATGTTAGTGTAGTACAAGTAGTTAGCTTAGGTTAAGTATTTTACTTCCCCACCATTTGCTGGAGACCCTTCAGGTCTCGCCAATAACTGCCCGGTTACTTAGAAACGGTCCACAAGGACCAACTACAAGAAGTCGAATAGTAAAAAAAAAACAACCGTTGTGCAGTAGCTCGCCAGGCATAAGACCCGCCTGGTTGGAAGATTCTCCCTTTCCATTGGAAGAACACCATACCTACCTCATTCCTCCACAAAAAAAATCTAATTAGTCCGTCAGTTAGATTATCAAAAAATTTTTGACCGGTATTTGTTCTTTTGTTACGCAAACCAAAAAAGACGATGATACGACACTTTTAAAATTGGCAAAACGTCATAAGCAAGTACAATTTTTACTTGCTTTTGACTCTCGAGTTTTGATGCGTTTTATCTTTCCAAATATTCACAAATTTGACAAAAGAAAAAATACGTGTCCATTATTTTTCAAAACTCTAACTGCAACTTTTGGCCGCAGCTTCGCTTGCGTGAAATTTTGAACCCTCACTCAGTCAGGACTTTTCTTTTTATTTATACAGATTTATTGATGCTGTCAACATGCCTATTCTTTTATTCTTACCCAGTCTTGGCAACCAGTCCTCCCATGCGCAGTGTTCCCCAAAGGTTGCAGTTTCCTGTCATGGCAGTCAGGTACGACAGACACCTGCGTCCCGTGAAGCCAGCCGAAGTCAGAGACTCTGCCATGTAGTAGTAAGATCTAGAAGAAATAAGAACATTTTTAATTTCAGTAATAGTAGAGTTTGTGAGCGGCTCCTGGCTTAGTAACCGCTCGGAGCAATAATTTGTAAGGTTAAGCTGCGCCTGCGGCGGTTAGCCTGTGGATGGGTGACCATTCGTTACACATCGAAAGCCCTCCGAGAGAACGTGACCGTCAGGATGGCTGGACCAAACGAGATAAATGTACATGAGACCATGTGCCAGTGGCGAAGGGTGAATTTTCTTAAAAGGGAAGCCGGACCAATTATTTGTTTAAAATTTAAATGATAATTAAAAATATTAGATATTAGTATTTGCCATATTTCGAAAGGGAAGCCGATAGGAATCGAGTTGTATGGAGCCTTCGCCACTGCCATGTGCACTGTTTAATACCTATTTGCTACTATTTACTACCTATAATGAAATATTTGCTACCTTTGCGTTAAAAGAAATATATCAAAGAAATAAAGTGGTCAGCCATTCTGACCTCAGGTTGACGGACCACTTGCAAGTTCTCATAGTTTGCGTTGTTAATGTAAATATTTACTACCTGTTTGCTACTTACGAGTACCTTATCATACATTTTTTACACAACTTTTAGAAGCTCCTATAAAAAGTTATTAATAAAAGCATCTTAGATTATTTTTATTTAAAACTACCTACAATATTCACAACCGTGATGATAAATTATTATGTTCAACTTTACTTTTGTTGTTACTTTACATAAATTTTTTTAGGAGCTTCTTAAAGTTGTGTAAAAAATATATATTATGTATATCGACAGAGATTGCAGGAAAAACAATACTATCGATAGTATCAGTAATAGTATCGATACTATTGATACTTTTGCTCTTCATCAATAGTAGGTACTTATTACCTACTTAATTTTTTTCTATCGAAAGCATCGATAGTATTGTTAAATTCCAATACTATCGATAGCCCTATCGATATTGTTACTATAGCACACTGCGTTCTTCAAGCCACGTTACTAACGGCTTGAGCCTAAAGTACCTTACCTGGCATGGTCACACTCCTGTGACGTACACCCGGGCATGTCTATACCCCCGTTGGGATAGAAGTCAGCATCAGCCAGAGTGGCCATGTACCCCAGGAGCCCGGCGTTAGTGTGGATGACCTCGGTGTACACACCGTCTGATGGACGGAACCTATTGTTGTTGGTGTTCCACGCGGGGAAGGCGGGGTCCAGACCTGAGGAGAAGATAAGGATTGTCATGGAATAAGGTTGTGTCTTTTGTTCAAATTAACCTTTCAACCGCTTGTGTCGCATTTAGGCTGAGCGCAGACTTGAGTCACGATAATTTTAAAACAGACGATTGCTTTACAAAACATATGAAGACGCGCAAACTTCAAACAAAACGTCTCATAGACAAAATCGTCTAATACCTACAAGAACTGCACGGCGACAAGCCTGACTAACGATTGTCGGCTTACCTTTTGTATGTATGCGGGCGCGCACATCAACAACAAAACAGTCTAGCGACGTACCCCCAGTACCCCTTCTCTTTTAGCACCGTCCGAGCATTCAGAGAGTAATCACCCAATATTTACGCCTACGTCGTTTTGCAAGTGCACGCGTTACTAGGACGCTTACTATAACAGTATCGATGAAGTCCATTTTGATACTGAAAAAGAATTGACGCAGAGGGTTTGCGCCGCATCGTCGTAGTAGACAAAACAGTTTCGTTTTAGGTGTGCGACGTGTCGTAGGCAAAACAGTTTCGTTTTAGTTTTAAGGCAGACTTGTCTATGCGAGGAAAGTCTGTCTTAAAACTGTCGTGACTCCAATATGCGCTCAGCCTTAAGCGACAAACATTTCCGTGCCCTATCGCCCGTGTCGTGTTTCTGCGACAGAGAACATGCATGTTTTTTATTGTTTTATTTTCGTCCTATGAACAGCGTGGTACAACAAAATCGATTATTCAATAGATATATGATTTACAATTACTTAAAATTATGTTTCATAGGTCTAAGTATTGAAAATATTATTTAAATAAATATAGATATAGCGAGGGTAGTTCACCCATTGGGGGTACCTCATCATCAGAGTTCAAGTTCAACATGGTGTAGATAGGAAATAATAATCACAACACTGATTATAGTCCTCTGTTTATTCACTCTCGATACCAAAATAATAAAATCTCAAATGATCAAACGGATGGAAACTGATTAAAGTACGGAAACGCGGTAAGTTCAGTGCAGGCTGGCAAAACCAGGCAAAACGACCTCTCGCCCTCGTGTTCCACTCCAAAGTGACTTCACTCAAATCAAATGCATCCAATGTCAAAAAGAATGACAGCTGACAGCCGACAGCTGACAGCTTGCTGACAACCGTCAAACAAGACATGCCACGCCCCGCACCGACCTCACCCAAGCACACTGCTTGACGTTTCCGACAAACGATAATAGATGGCGTCATACTACATTAACAATAATCAATAGTCATTCTAAACTTGCTGCAACGGGCGCCGCTGACGCGAGCCATACGCACGCTCAACGCGGTAGCTGAGCAGATTGATTTGATGTCTTGTACATTGAGCGAGTTCACAAGGGCTACTTACTGGTTAACAAGTTATTGTGTAATTTAGTTGTTATTTAGTGTTTATATTCTATTGTTAAATTTAGCTTTTCTATCGCATTAGGTTTAACTACCTGTAATGATAGACGTAAGTTTGGATGTAAATAAATAAATAAAAAATAAATAAATAAATAAATAGTTGTGACTTGTGCTTCTGTGTTGATTCTGCGACAGATATTATTTTATCGATTCGTAGTCGCGTGCTAGGGGCACGGCAATTGATATTTAGCCAAGCGCTTAAAAGGTTTAACAAGGTTAGTCGGAAAGGGGGTACTAATCCGAAAGTGTTTTAAAGTACACATAATAATTAATAACTTTTGTTCTACCACTTTTCCCAAAAGTCAATAGTTTAGGAGAAATAGCTGCTTCAAAGATTTCATTAAAAATACCTACGCTAAAATCTATCTATCCCCAGCTATGATCAGCTGTGTTTACATTTTAGGTCATGTTTGGGGACACGGATTAGAAGCTCCATTTTCTGAATTCATAACTAAAGCAGGGATGAAGAATTATTGGAAAACCTAAAATTAAAATCATTTTGCATTCGATACATTACATGATTATAAATACAGGTGTAAACAAATTCGTGTATTTATTTAAAACCACATGATCTGTTAGGGCTTTTTTCCTGTAATGCGGGGTCGTGCCCGCGTGCGTGCGTCACCCGCATGCGTGGCGCTCGCAGTTCACCTTTTCGTGAGTGTTTCACGATAAATACATGTATGAAAAGGTGAAATTCAGGCGCCACGGGTGCGGATGACTCACGCATGCGGGCACAAGCCCGCGTCACAGTAAATAGGCCCTTACTGGTATAGATTAACCCCGCATGTGATTTAACATTATTAAAAATAAAAATGTTTTTTTCCTTTGTATTTAGAGCCCGATACTTGCCTCCGATAGTCTGATCAGACTATCTGAAGGCCTCCGCGCCATACATTTGTTTGAACATGAATTACACGTACGATCAGACTATCGGATCGGATGTCAGAATCGTAAGCATCGTCGGGGCGTCGTCGTCGTACAGAAAAAATCGGACACGAGAATCGTACGTGTATTTCATGAATCCGATCAGATAGTCGGATCCGGCTCCCGGAAGCAACTATCGGACGTGTATTTTGACCCTTAAACCGTTCGTATTTAATAAAGTATCAAGAAATAAAGAAACAATTTATATTTTTTATTATATAAATAACTAGCTGTTGCCCACAGCTTCGCTTGCGTGAAATTTTACATTATAGAATTTCTGACCAGTAACCTAAATATTGAATTCCATGTTTCTTATTTCAAAAGTACCAGATTTCTCATACAAATACAACACTTATTTCACCCACTTAGGGGTTGAATTTCCAAAAACCTTGAAACACGTGTAGGTACGTTTATTTCTGACCAGTAACCTAAATATTGAATTCCATGCTTCTTACTTCAAAATTACCAGATTTCTCATACAAACTTACAACACTTATTTCACCCCCTTAGGGGTTGAATTTCCAAAAACGCTCAAACACGTGTACATTTACTCCTAACCAGAAACCTTAATATTTAATTTCATGCTTCTTACTTCAAAAATGACGGACTTGCATACAAACGTTAATCACCCTTTTCACCCTCTTAGGGGTTGAATTTCGGGAAATCCCTTCTTACTGGATGTTTTCGTCACGTAAGGAACCTATTGTCCAAATTTCATATTTCCAGCTTTAGTGGTTTAGGCTCTGCGTTGATGAATCAAATGTCAGTCAGTACCAGTCTCTTCATATATAAGAAGATTTATGTGATTGAACATTTCAATGCCACGCATAAATGAACGAAAGCCTGCGACACAGCTGGCGGGCACAACAAGCGCGATATCGCTCCGTGCAGTTAGTTAACTTGGGGCGCTAAAATGACTCAAAAACAGAACAGCAAGTTTTTTTTCTTTTTATTTCTTAAGAAAACCCATGCAGAGTCAATTTGTTTCACCAGTAGATCACGCAGTTTGAAGGAATTACACGAATTTGTTAACACACTATACAATGTGTCCGGTTATGGACTAGCGATATTCTAGGTACTTACATAGCAACTATTCTAGTACACAAATACACTACACACTAGGGTCCAATCCACTTCCCCGCTATTTGGCAGCCATTTTGCTTTTTTGTTGAGGTATTGTCTACAACTAACTGTATGTCTTTATGTGATTGTAATGTAAACGATAGACAATATTGTTGCCCTCCGAATAAGCCTACTTTTATCTCAGTAGGGCCAAAACTTTAAGAGATATTAGGTACTTTTTTTGTACACACGTACAGAATATCTCAACAAAAAAATGGAAGTGGATTGGACCCTAGTGTATACTCGTAGTGTATTTGTGTACTAGAATAGTTGTTATACAGGGTGGGCCATAAATTTTTGCACATTTGAAACTTGAATAGAAATAAAACTACAACTGTTATTTTGTTGATAATTTATTTAATGTAATAAACGTTTATTGAAATTTATTTTTTAAAAATGACATCGTCGAGATGTGTCCCGTCTCGTCGTTGGCACTCCTGCAATCGACTACGTAAACTTTGGAAAACTCGCTGACACATGTTGCGAGGGATCGCGGCTATATCCTCGTTGATGTTTTCTTTTAATTGGGATATGGTCGTCGGTTTATTAAGGTACACTCGACTTTTCAGGTATCCCCACAAGAAAAAATTGCAAGGTGTCAGGTCCGGGCTTCTTGGAGGCCATGGAATATCACCTCTTCGAGAAATCAATTTTTTAGGAAACATTTCTTTAACCACCGATAAAGTTACATTTGACGTATGGCACGTTGCTCCATCTTGTTGCATCCAAGTCCTGCTGTTGTATCCTTCAAATTCATGTAACTGTGGTGTCAAAAACTCTCGCAACATCTTCACGTTTTCCACTGAATTCACAGTTACATTATTTCCTTGATTATTTTCAAAGAAATACGGACCGATTATGCCGTTTGCTGATATGGCAGCCCTTACTGTCGTTTTAGGCGAATGAAGTGGCTTTTGGTGTTTAAAGCGAGGGTTTTCACTGCTCCAATATCGACAATTGTGCTTGTTTACGTGCCCATTGATGTGAAAATAGGTAGTAACGTAGGAATCGTTATTTTTGTAAAATTGTTTTACACAAAAAGCACGCTGTTGTCCCGTGAAGCGTTCCATCGTGACTAAAACTGCATGAAGCGACGTACAATTTCCCGCTACCCGCGCGCCCCTCCCTCTAACGGTTTTCGAGAAATCAAGTGTTGCTATTTGCAAAAAATTTTGGCCCACCCTGTATAAGTACCTAGAATATCGCTAATCCATGACCGGACACATTGTAGATACAGATCTGTCGCCGCCTGTATACTCACCGGTGATATAAGCGATGTTTCCTCCAACATTCCTGCCGACGATGCCGGCCTGGTGACCTCCGAGGCTGTGTCCCACGAGGTGGTACATGGTGGGAACTGCTCCTGTGGCACTGTTCAACCAGGTTATGAACCTGGCCACACTTTCACCTGAAAATATTGAAGGTTAATACTCGTTCGTACCGACGGATTCGTGGCTAATTAAACTGCGCCGATCATAAATGATTTACAAAGTTAAGCTGCACTTGCAGCGGTCAGTCTGTGGATGTGTGAAGATTAATTATTTTTTTAAATTGAATTCCGGGATCTCGGTCGTATATTAGTCCCGAAAATGTCGGGATTCCCGGAAATAGTTTTTTTTAAATATGTCAGTAAAAATTTACATGAAATGTAACGTGTAAGTGCATTTAGAGGCTGAACGCTATTTTTCAGCCTCTGCATATATGTGCATCAAACTGAGAAGCATGCTTGAAGAGGAAGCGTTGGATGCATTGTTCTTTCTTAGATTTTATTTTCACAGTTTAAATAAGTAGATAATTCATAAAACGTCTGGTCAATTTAATTTAAAAATATCAATGCCTAGCCTAGTATATGGCTATAATAGAGTACGGGTGGCAACCCTAGGTAGAGGGGGAAAAAAGAATTGAGTTAGTCATATCCTCCATATGAAGGAAAAGGAAGTAAATGATGAGCTGATAGGGAAAAATGGAAGAGAAGAACATTTTGCGTCGACTTGGGTACGGACTTGGAACTTGGGTACAGGACAGGAAGATGAAGAAAGAAGACGCGGCCGAAACAGGGTCAAGTACCCTCGTGCCCCCCTGAAATCGTCGTATTTCCCCCCTTAAATGTGGGGCATCCCGCACTGGTTATTGCATACCTTACGTACTATCTATTTCCAACTTACCCGAAGTCACGGTATTGGCTACAGCAGCGAAGTAGTTGATGGTACCAGCGCCAGCAGACCAGTCCACCACGATCACGTTCACGTCTTCCGCAGACAGGAAAGCTGAGAAGAAGAACATGTTTCAGTATCATTATTGCCGATTCCTGTGTCCTACCCAGTGTCATATCAAGGAGCTGGCTATAGACCCGTCGCCCGACCAGTAACAGGCCCGAGAGTGCGGCGCGCAGTGTTCCGTGTGCGCCTCTCAGGAGGACGTGGGGCAAGGCCCCACAGAAGGAGAGGTCTGCTAAGGGCTGGCGGACCGAGGCCTGCCGGGGTCGCGGTGCGTACAGCGGCGAAACCCGCGACCCCGGCCAAGGGACACCGTGGGTTTTTTAGAAACTAGAAATTTTGGCAGTGGTTCCTTTTCCTTCCTTCCTTCCCTTTCCTTTTGTAATGTACCTAGGTATCTATTAAGTAGCGATTTCTCGAAATTAAACCCTTAAGGGGGTGAAATAGGGGATTTAAGTTTGTATGTAAGTCCGTCATTTTTGCCAGGGCCCCACTCAGTTTTCTTACGCCACTAATAGCAGAACATCTTACCAGGGACCAGAACAGTATTGAAATCAGCGGTGACGGAGTCCAGCCAGCCATGGAGGAGGATCACAGTCCTCCTGTTGGCGTTGTAGTTGGTGATGCCCAGGAGACCCTCACTGCCAATCAGGAGAGGCTGACTGACTGTAGGATTTTGTCTGAAAATAAATAATACCTAGACTTATCAACATAACATATTTTTGTACGCACACATAATTTTTGTATGTAAGTATTATGTCTATGTATTGTCTAAACAATGCCTTCAGGGCTTTGTTGAGGCTTCCATCTTAATGTAGTGCGTCAGGTATGTTTGCTGGTGCGTACACTGACGATTACTTTGCAATAATACGAAAGAAAGTTGCCTCAGTAATTTCCCGAGTGAGTGGAAGCAGAAATAGCATTCTGAGGGTGTTTGCAGAGAGGATGGATGGGCCTACAATGGGGAGGTTTACCAGGCTGCACGTTGGCAACAAAGCTTGTTAAACATTCCCGTGATTGTGATTTTGTTTTTCTTTTCAGTGTTACTGCATGTTACTAATATAGTTTGTAAGTAAGATGTAATATTAACACCCTATGGGCCTTGATGTCTAACAATAAAATATTTTTATTTTATTATTGTGTGTAGTATGTATTTTGCAGCAGTACACCACGGACTACCCCCTCTATCTTATTCATTGTCTTCCTGTTCATCCAAAGGTTGTCAGGTAGATATCGCTATCAGCGATAAGACCGCCATTGTACCCTTCAATATATGATATGAGCTGTTACAATTTTGGTGTAGGTACAATAAAGTATATTCTATTCTATACATCACGCCTGCATTTCCTGAGGGGTTGGGAATAGGAGTATACCTGCGTATGTTTAGGTCACATGTAATAGGGAGCGAGGGGTGCCGTGTTTTTGCCGAAGTATTTTATATCGAATTTCATTACGCCGACAACGATTGGCCTACTTAATCTTTGCCGAAGAAATTTTTACCCTAATTTGATTTCGCCGAATAATTATTGGCCACCATAATTATTTGGTCAAAAAATCATTCAGAAATTTTGTTTTAGTCGAATACTTATTTGGCTATTGTTTAATTTGCCAAATAAGTATTCGCACAACATTATTTTCACACAGCGGAATGTAATGTTAATCCGACTACACGTGGTCAGACTCTGCCCTACCCCTAGGGTGTTATTTAAAAGCGTGGAGCCAGAAGCTCGCGAAGGAGGTCCTGAGTGGAACGAGTGTACGAGGCCGAAGCGCAGCGAGTGGGGGGAGGTGGCGAGCGAAGCGAGTCAGCGACCTCCCGAGTGTAGCGCTGGTCGAGTGTGCGAGCGAAGCGAAGGGGCGGTAAAGCTAGTCTTCTGGCGGAGCAAATCCAGAAACACTTGCATGCTTGCTAGTATGATGGCAAAATGAGCCATCTAACAAGTGTAAAGTGGCCAATACAGTTGACTAATGAAACAATGGCCAGCAGACCAGTCGGCGTAACAAAAAGTTACAAAACATAATTAGGGACTTTAATCATTCGGCGTTTTAACTATTAGGCGAAATGAAAAGTGGCGAAAGGTTATCGGCCAGATAAGAATCGATTAATAATATTTCGATATTCTAACAGAGAACCCGTTCTGCGACTTAGCTATTATAACATTCGTAAGTTTGCAGTGGACGTGACAATATGGATGAGAGTCTAAAGAAACCACTCCTTACCTGGTGAACAGATGATACACATTCTGTCTATCAGGGTTATATCTGGCGGCCTCAGCTAGGTCGCTGACCGTCCCCCAGAGATCTACCAGGTAGGGGGCGCCATCGGGACCCTGCATGTACTGGTACCGGAGACCATCGTCCAGCTTCCTGATGATGGGGTCGTGGGGGAGTGCTGGAATAGAAATTGATTTAGAATTAGATGCTGTACATCATGCACGAGTAGGGTATCCAATCCCGAGGAATTCCTCGAAGCGCACCAACTTTGAGACGCACCAAATGAGCCGCACCAAACGTATTCCTCGAAACGCACCAACGATGAAACATAGAGAAGAAAGAGCATGAAGGAATATCGATAGACATTTTAAACTTCAACTGTCTTCATTGTTTATTTATTAAAACGACCAGGAAAACATAAATGAATTGAAAATAGGTGCTTAAGTGACTACTACTTAGCTCACAAATGGTAAAATATAGGATTTGAAATTGAATCATTTGTTGTTTTGAAAAGTACCAGGGGCCTAATTCTCCTAAAATAAATTGTTGCCAAACGCAATCGAACCACAACCGTCAGTCAGTTTTTGTTTTCGAAAACGTTCAAAATGATTGATTTTGTTTTTTGTGTCAAACAATTTGATAGCTTTTGAAATTGAGAACTGTCTGAATGAACGGTTCGGCCTTGGTTCGGTTGTGATTTATCAAGATTTATTTTAGGAGAATTGGGCCCCAGGGCGAAAAGAAATTTATTGAACAAAATAGGCGCCTAAATGATGAATGAAGTGAGATCATTTAGGCGCCTATTTTCTATTAATTAAGTAGTAATTTGCTTAAGCACCTAGTTCCAGTTCATTTCTGCTTTCCTGGTAGTGTTAATAAATAAACAATTATTACAGTTGAATTTTAAAACGTTTATCGAAATCATTTGTGAATCCTTCATGCTCTTTCTTCTCTATAAGCATCATTGGTGCGTTTCGAGGAATACTTTGGTGCGTATCAAAGTTGGTGGGCTTCGAAGAATACCCCCCAATCCCGCATGTTATTTGCAATATCGGAATTTGTAGGATCGATGATTGTTGATCCCGCGAGATCTCGCAATTTGCGGGATCTCGCATGTGTAAATGCTGCATGAACTGTGTGAACCTGCCTTTATGTGAGTGTGTTGTAAAGAAGATTTAATACGATAAAAACAAAAATCGATACACATTTATTACTTTTACTTCCGAGAAAATATTAAATTCAAATCTAATTTAGTAAAACATAACTTCGTCGAACTAGTAGTAGTTTTAAGAGTTTTAAAGATTATTTCTATTAAAAATTAAAATTAAATTAAATGTAATACATGAGACTATTTTATAAAGGATGTTAACGAATTCGTGTAATTCCTTCAAACCACATGGTCTATTAATGGTGTACCCCGTGTAATTTTAACCCCGCGCGGGATTTAAATTGATTAAAAATAACAAATCTTTTTTTTCCCAAATATTTTTTTATGTGATAGAAAATTTCAATGCCATGCATAAATGAATGAAAGCACGGCGACACAGCTGACGGGCATGACTAGCGCGATATCACTCCACGCAGTTAGTTAACTCGGGACGTTAAAATTATTCGGATACAGAATACCATGGTTCATTTTTTGAACACTTTTTTTGTTGATTCTGAAAAAAACCTATGCAGGGTCAGTTAGTGTCACCAGTAGATCACGCGGTTTGAAGGAATTACACGAATTCGTTAACACCCTGTATAAAAGAAAATTTATAAATTTACCTGCAACAACAGCTAATCCGAACAAAAATAATGCTATAACCGTGGCCATGATGACTGAAGACTGAATAATTATTATCAATTTTAACAATTGCTAATTAATTATCATTACTTACATAAAAATTATCTAAGATTATGATATTATGATAAACTAGCTTTTACCCGAGGATTCGCTTGGGTTAATTAAGAATTTGATAATCAACTCTTAACACACTACTAAAGTTTCTATAATAATATAATTCAATCATGATTCAAAAGTCACGTGGCGCCATCTATTATTGTTATAGTTGTTTTCCTCGGGAACAGTACTTTTTTTCGGGATGAAAGGTACCCTATGTCCGTTTCTGTACACCTGACAACGTATATGCAAAATTTCAGTATGATCGGTTCAGTGGTTTAGGCGTGAAAATGTAACAAACAAACAAACTTAATTTCGCATTTTTAATATTATTTAGTTGTATATATATTATATGCAACGTGTTACATAATTCCCCTTAAAAAAGAAAATGTTAATCAAGTAGTCTTTTATGGTTGTTGTCATTTACCTCTCAGAGGAAATTAGGTCATCATCATCTGCCTAGCCTTTTCCCAACTATGTTGGGGTCGGCTTCCAGTGGAACCGGATGCAGCTGAATATCAGTATTTTACATGGAGCGACTGCCTATCAGACCACCACAACCCAGTAACTGGGTAATACGATACTCTTGGTAAGACTGGTCGTCAGACTTTCTGGCTTCTGACCAACAGTAACGACTGTCAAAGATCTACAAATGACAGCCGGGACCAACGGCTTTACGTGCTTTCCGAGGCACGGAGGAAACTCGCTATAGTAAATGGTCACCCATCCACAGACCAACCTCAGCAAGCGTGGCTTAACCCGGAAGATCGGTCTATGCGGCTGTAATTATTTAGCCACGAGCTCCATTATTACATATTCAGAGGAAATTAGGTAAGAATGTAAATAACTTTCTGGGTAGTCTACTCTTTACTTTTATGTTTTCAGGGTTGCGTTTCAGTGATGATTTTATTTTATAACATTTTCTTTTTTAAGAGGAATTACGTAACACGTTGTAACATTAATAACGCACAACCTCTTAAGGGATCACTGTACTCATCATTACGAACCACTTTTAAAAAAAATCAGCTGTTCCCTACATTTATGTTCGCATAAATCGTCTAAATGTCGGGAACAGCTGATTTTTTTTTCGCGATTTCAGGATTGTTCCCATAGTAAAAATTGTTCATATACATACATATCGGGTGTAAAAAGACCCTTAACGATAACGAAAACCACATATTCTACCCATCATTGGGATCATTTTTTTCTACCAGATCATACCTAGGAAATCATTGATTCTGGAGATATTGAAGGTCAAAGTATACTTTTTTGTTTGAGTTTTTTCCAAAAACGAATTCCAAGTCATAATAACTACTAAATTTTCTTTCAAACAAACATTATCAAACGTTTCAATTTTTCCTAACAAATTACGCATTTGAAGTTACAAAAACGCAATGAATATCAAACGCACACGACCGCCTTGGCTCAGCTGTGTGGCCGCTGCACGACCCACACAAGCACATTCGGTTACGTGTATTACATTGCGCGCTACAAAAAAACAGAGTTTTTTTTATGCCTAAAAATAAAAGTTGTTTCCCAGCAATTATTTTTGGTCAATGTGATTTAGTTTGATGTACAGAGTGCGTAGATTTCGGCTATGTGATGGGTCTTTTTACACCCTGTATACGAAATAGATTTATTGATTTCCGTAATTGACCGTAGTTATTTTCCTTTTTGATAAACACTTTACGAGCATTAAAATTTAAAGTTTCATCTTCTCAAACTGACATTTACGTTTTTTTAAATATTGATAAATGATGAATTATTTCAATGGTAGAAACCAAATAAAATAGTTTTGGCGTAATTATTTAAAAAGTTAGAATTTGATCTGCGACAATGGAGATTTGAATTTGAAGGGATTAGCTAACAGTGATTGCAATCAGCTGATAAGGATTGAAATCAGCTGATAAGGCTATAATATACAGTCTTATTTAAAACTTAAGCACGTACAGTTTGGCAATTTTTCGAAATGTCCACCGCCCTTTGTTATCAGCACACACGCGCGCACGTTTTAAAACATTGTTTTGTAATGATATTAGAACATCTCTTTGCCCTTTTACTTCGAGTTGTTTTAAAAGTTTGCGACTATCGGCCTCACTCTCGTGTGTACGTGAGTGAGCCCCTCTCCGTTTGATTTCACTTCACATGTAAAAATCCATGGGTATGAGGTCAGGCGGCACGCGGGCCAGGCAATTAGGCCGCTGCGAGAAGGTGATGGCGACCAAGGAGGGAGCGGAGAGGGGGAGAGAGAGACAGCTGCCACTCTCCTTTCCCGCGCCAGACGCACCGGGCGCCGGAGGGCGCGTGACGATCTCCGGCCATCGTTATGCGTGGCCTGCGGGCAGCGGGTTAGGGGACCCGTCGCCCGACCAGTAACAGGCCCGAGAAGGCGGCGCGCAGTGTTCCGTGCGCGCCTCTCAGGAAGACGTGGGGCAAGGCCCCACAGAAGCAGAGGTCCGCCAGGGCTTGGCGGACCGAGGCCTGCGGGGGTCTCGGTGCATGCAGTTGCGAATCCCGTGACCCTGGCCAAGGGTCAGGAGAAGGAAAACCGTGGGTTTTTAGCCGGTAAGAGTCCGCTACCCCTTCGCTTTTCCCGGGCGAAGGGCATCCATGACGATTTTCCGAAAAAAAAAGCATTTAGGCCACCGCAGCCTGTCCACCGGCTCCCGAACTCCTCGGTTAGGTACTCTCGCTCCGATCTGTCTAGATAAGATTCACCTCCTACGAGCCGGCCTTCTATGAAGTATTAACACATATGGTACTCTTGCGACGTGAACTGATAAGCCATCGTAGTTATCAATTTAATAACAGACGTTAACAGGTAATACGTATTGCGCGCTCGCGTATCCTTAATGACCTCTGTGTTGAGTTCTGCGGAGTCGGGCTCGGTGGAGAGGGCGCGATACAGTCTGCTTTGTCCTTAGTTTACCGAATGTTATGCTTATTTAGTCAACACAACATGTAATTACGTATTTCCCTAACTGCGTCAGCAATCATGGCCAGGAAGGTTGAGGACCACTCAATCCGTATACTGACAGCGTGGCGGTCCTGCAAGCACGAAGCAGCCACAGACTCAATTCTGGGCTGGTACACGAGTGTCACCAAACTCTGAACCAGGTGGGTAACCTCAATAATATAACCATTCAATGGATCAAAGGACACAGCGGTTCACGAGGCAACGATGCAGCAGATGAGCTCGCCAGAAGAGGATCGAGCATGGATGCGGTGGGTCCCGAACCCATAGTAACACTCCCGTTTGGATACCTACGCACCAGAGACCAAAACAACAAATCGTGGTTAAACCATGGCGAGTGCAGGCAGGCCAAGGAGGCGCTTCCCGTCATTGACGGTCGACTCACTAAACGAGCACTCCGACTGTCAAAACAACAACTACGCACAGTCACAGCAGTCATCACTGGCCATGGTTCCTTTAACAAACACCTCTTTGTCATTGGAGTTACAGACAGCCCACTGTGCAGAGCATGCATGGAGGAGCCCGGAGGAGGATGAGACGGCAGCCCACGTGCTACTAAACTGCCCTGAGGTCGCCACATACAGGGCCAAGTACTTCAGAAACCCAGGTACTCTCCGAGAGACCGTAACAACATCAAGGGTGTGCTGGCCTTTTTTGAGGAGTTAGGGTGGATCGAGTGATTACACTTACCACCCGTCATGCAAAATACGCGCTCAGACGTGGAGTTGCGGACACCAGGGGCCTAATTCTCCTAAAAGAAATTGTTGCCAAACGCAATCGAACCACAACCGTCAGTCAGTTTTTGTTTTCGAAATTTTTTTTCGAAGATTTTGTTTTTTTGTGTCAAACAATAAGACAGCTTTTGAAATTGAGAACTGTCTAAATGAACGGTTCGGCCTTGGTACGGTTGTGATTTTTCAAGATTTATTTTAAGAGAATTAGGCCCCAGCCCGTTATACCTTTAATTACGTATTAAACAAAAACAGGTACCTACGCACTCGGTAACGTTCGGATGCGCTTGCACCACGCGTCACGCAACTTGACCTTGACCTAATTACTGGCGGCCGAGTGACGGGCGACACACGCGCAGGAGCGAGTGGGGGCGGCGCGGGAGCCTGGGCGGTTGGCGCCACCCGTCTCGTGCGCAGCCTCATGTTTTGTGTGGGTTTTTTTATGAACGCATAGATAAAAGGGTAGCGTGTGTGCGTTCGCGTAAGAATATCATTGTCAATGAGATTGAACTTTCTTACCAATTATTGATGTTTGTGAAGTACAATTTCGGAACAAGGGAGACTGGCAGCCGCTTCTCTCTCCCTCTTCGCTCTCGTGTCGCCATCACCTCACAAAAGGAGGCGACGGCTTCCCTCGCACTCTCGCTCCCGATCATGGACAGAACCAAGGCCAGAGAGAGCCTTCACTCCTGTCGATACTTCCGGCAACCCCTGGGCAGTCGGCTTCGCCACCAACGTTTCTGATTGGCTAATATTTTCTCTGCGTCATCTAACTACAGTATACAAGCTGTAAAAAGACCCATTACATAGCCGAAATCTACGCACTCTGTACATCAAACTAAATTACATAGACCAAAAATAATTGCTGGGAAACGACTTTTATTTTTTGGCATAAAAAAACGCTGTATTTTGTAGCGCGCAATGTGTGGTTGTGGCGATGCCGCGCGTTTGTGTGTGTGCAGCGCCCAGACAGCTGAGCCAAGGCGGTCTGAAATTCATTCCGTTTTTGTAACTTCAAATGCGTAATTTGTTAGGAAAAATTGAAATTTTTGATAATGTTTGTTTGGAAGAAAGTTTAGTATTATGATTTGGAATTCGTATTTGAAAAAAAAAACTAAAAAAAATGTGTATACTTTGATCTTCAATATCTCCAAAACCAATGATTTCTCAGGTATGGTCTGGTAGAAAAAAATGATCCCAATGATGGGTAGAATATGTGGTTTTTGTTATCGTTAAGTCCCGGTATATCTATTAAGTCGTGTCAACAACTAAGATAATTCACACCTGGCGGATAGCTGTTCAAAGCGTTATCGCGTTATCATAATCGCGCCTTTCGTTCGCTACTGTGTGAGGATTAATTGATAATAGATAATTACTGATAGGTAATCTGTATTTAAATTCTTTTACTAAAGATGACTCGGAAGTAGGGTTTTTCCCATATATACGGGCAAGAATATTACTGCCAAAACATACTAAAGCAGTTGTCCCACCGCCGGCGAGGAAGCGACTAACTATCGGCTATTTTCTCGCTCAAGAAACGTACAATAGATATACATTCCGTGTTAACAAAAGAGATGCATATATTAATAGTTGATCGCTGACTGTTTACACTGCCGGCGAGGACTCGCTCCACTAGTTTGTCGCTGAGCGAAAAGACAAGATAATACTCGCTCAGCGATACTTGCTCAGCGATTCTCGCTTGGCGGTCAGAACTCACGCCGAGAGACTAACCAGCGGTCATTTGCGAGTGGTGCGAGTAATCGCCCGTCACTCTCGCACACTCGCTTATAGCCCAGCGACAAAACTGTCGGAACTACACACTCGCTTCTCGCTGCTCGCCAACTCGTTTCTAGTTTCTAGCTCTACTCGCTGCTCGCTCGTCGTTCGCGGTGAGACAGGTGCCTTAACGTATCTTGCGTCGCGTGCACTGCAAGATATGCGACGCAAAATCCGCCTGTAGCTGCTGAAAATACGCCGATATAGTTAACTTAACATCGATTGAACGCAAGATGTGTGCCAAACTTCTAGGCCCTATGTTTATTAGTAATTATGATGCATAGTTAAACACGATTAATTTGATGTATTACATTATATGCTTATGAATTTGATACAAAACTTATCAAAGTTTGCCGTGAGCGCGAACAGAGTGTGACGCGCGAAGAACACCGATTTTGCTCCCGTTTTCGACATTAGATATTTTTTAACCGACTTCAAAAAGGAGGAGGTTCTCAATTCGACACAATGTTTTTTTTTTTTTTGTACATTTGTTACGCGATATCTCCGCCAATTTAATATGTGCATTCTACCATGTTTAGTATACGGTTGCCAGACATGGGCGTTAACAGAACAATTAGTAAACAAAATAAAAGTCTGCCAGAACGGAATTGAAAGAAGTACAATAGGTATTAATAGAAGCAACAGAGTAAAATTACACGAAATAAAAAGTAGAACAAATTTTAAAAATGCACACACCGTTTACAAGCAACTAAAATGGCGATGGACAGGACATATTATGATGAGAGAGGAGAAAGAGAAATGGACTAAATTGATAACAGAGTGGTACCCAAGAGACAGTAAAAGAAACAGAGGTAGACAGACTAAGAGATGGGAAGACGACATTAAGAAAGTAGCTGGTCCACTATGGACTCGTGCTGCAAAGGACAGGACTGGGTGGAAATCTTTGGAGGAGGCCTTTGTCGGAAGACAAGCTGCTTCAGAATAGCAAGCGTTAACCGTTTGCCGATATTGTGTCTTGGAAATGACTTAAAATTATTATTAGATTAAGTTTTAGTACTTTAGTAGTATTTAAACTTTGTAAAAACAAAAAAGCAGCAATAAAGGCTTATTATTATTATTATATTATCTCCGCCAATTATGAATGGATTTTGATGATTCTTTTTTTGTTTGGTAGGCCATACTTCAAAGGTGGTCCCATATAAATTTTATTGAAATTGATTTAGCACTTTTTGAAAAAATCAACAAAAACAAAAAATATACACACAAATCGTATGTAGACAACGTTCTAGTTGTAGTGCTGGTCCGAGAATTTGTATACTATTGTAATTGTAATTTGTGGCACTAAAAAGTATATAATAAAAAAACTTTAAAAAAGTAAAAACCGACTTCAAAAAAAAATTAAACGGAGTAAAATAATTATCATTTAATAAAACTACCAGTTTCAGAAGTCGGTGTTCTACGCTGAAACAAATTGAATGCACCGACTTCTGAAACTGGTAGTTTTATTAATGATAATTATTTTACTCCGTTTAGTTTTTTTTAAGTCGGTTTTTACTTTTTTTTATTTAAACATTATAAACAATGTTAAATGTTTAGTGTTGAAATTGTACACATATATAAATAGAGAGTAATTTGTATTTTGGTCCTAAGGCTGAATGTTTAATAGGTTAGGAATTAAGACCGTGTGACCGCGTTTTAAGGGTCCTCGAAGAACTACCCATACTCAGAAATTCCACACGGAAAAACCCAATAACACGTTGCCCGACCTGGGGATCGAACCCAGGACCTCACGTTTAGCAGTCGCGCTTGCGACCGCTAGACCAACGAGGCAGTAACAAAAATCTTCTAAAAAAAAAACTCGACATGGACTTTTTAGACAGGTGGCAAGCCTTACCAAAATAGAGCTTCGTCCTCTGACTTGTTCAAATGCTGTGATGGACCGTCGCAGTCTGAAGACAAAGATAATGACTACTTAGCAAATGTTGTCGGAGATTATGTTTACCTAGGGCAAACTGTCCAGTTAGGTAGGTCCAACTTCGAGAAAGAGGTCAATCGTCGAATCCGACTCGGCTGGGCAGCGTTCGGGAAGCTGCGTAGAATCTTTTCGTCCCAACTACCGCAGTGTCTCAAGACGAAAGTCTTTGACCAGTGCGTGTTGCTAGTGATCACATACGGCACTGAAACGTGGTCGCTCACAATGGGCCTCTTAAGAAGGCTCAAGATCACCCAAAGGGCAATGGAGAGGGCTATGCTCGGAGTTACCCTGCGTGATCATATCAGAAATGATGAGATCCGCAGGAGAACCAAGGTAACCGATTTAGCACGAAGAATTGCCAAACTTAAGTGGCAGTGGGTGGCACATTGCTCGCAGAACGGATGGCCGATGGGGCCGAAAGGTTCTGGAGTGGCGACCGCATACCGGAAGACGCAGCGTGGGTAGGCCTCCCACAAGGTGGACCGATGATCTGGTGAAGGTTGCGGGAAACCGCTGGATGCGAGAAGCACAGGACCGGTCGATGTGGCGATGCTTGGGGCAGGCCTATGTCCAGCAGTGGACGTCTTTCGGCTGAATGATGATGATGATGATAGCAAATGTTGACAGACTTGGCGGGATGCCGGATCCAGACGTGTGTACCCGTAATGTAAGATTACGTATAATTTAGCGTCAACAGTGTGGACGGCACACGAACTCAACGCGAATCCTGTAAGCGAATCTTTTTTAAGAGCTGTGGCTAGCACGAATATTTTGACGTATAGTAACGTAAACGTAACGTTAATGTGAGTGAATTTTGGATCGAAAATACAACTATTCTGTATGGCATTTTAGTTTAAAGGGGAATGCCAAGATCCGGCCATTACAAAGTAGTATGAACTGACATGCCGTAATTTTGATAATTCGCGTTTATTTTTTGTAAGATTTATGTAATACAAATAAAGTCTGGAGAAGTACACCGTCGGATAGTCATTTTAAATAGTATTTCAATGTTTTGGTTAGTAAGTTTCAACGCTTTTTATCTACAACTACAAATAGAAATGTTGCACAGATTAAAAATAAAATTATATCGATACTAAAATTACATTTATAAATCGATTACAATGTAATTGTAAATAATTATATCACAGTAATATCATGTTATTTATTTATTTTATTTACACAAGTATTTATTTTTTATTCACGTTTTCTTTTTTGAATAATGTGTTAAGTGAATTGTGCTCTTCCATTATTAGCTATAAATTATAGTACTAAGCTTTATTAGTAATACGCTGTTACGAATAATCCTAGTAACCACTATAACACAACACGTTTGTCACTATTGTTGTGATTTATCTTAAACGGGCTACTTTTCTTATACGAAACAAAATAAATAACACCAAACACGTTCAAGTGTTAGTTAACATATTTAATTAATCTCTTTGATTTAGGTATATTAATTTAAAATTAATATTTTGTAATATTATGAAATAATTTACAAACATGCTATTATTACTATCAACTATTTATGTAGCGAAATAAGTGCCTGTTTTTTTTTTATTTTATATTCCGTTCGATGATATGCATAGGTACTTGATAATCGATTACGTTTAAAATCGAATATTGTTATGATTTTATTTTAATGGCGACAACACCTTTGTCACAATTAAAATAACTTCCACTGGTTTCTTACGATTAATTATGCGACAAAGTAAGAAGTATCTGTATCGAAGTAAGAAACCATATTAAATGTAACTATTCCTTATCGTGAATACAATATTATGAATTCCGGTTGGGCAAGATTTTGGTAAATAAAATACTTTGTTTAGTAAAAGTATGATTTTTATATAATTTGGTAATAAGACATGCATGGTTTATCATCGTTGCCATGGCAACGTCAATAAACGCCAAATTCAAATTAATATAATATTTATTTTGACTTGGTTTTGGTTTGGTTATTTAGGTATTATTCTGACCAAAAATGGTTTAATTTTGTTATTTACATAATTAAATGCTTTGATCAAACAATAATATTAAGATTTCTACAAAAATATTGAAGGTCTATCAATATGACAAGGATTAAAAAAATTAGTCATGAAAATGTAGACGGAGTATAAAGAAAGTGTTAGTTCGATTTTCGAATTACTTTTCTTCCCTAAGTTAAAAATCTACTATTAAGGTCAACTTTATCGACCTATAACTTTTCTTGGTGTACTTCCAGCGGAAATGTTGTTATTGTAATACATTCTACAATATTTGCCCTTTTTAATAAGATATGTTTCATTCTTGTTCTTTCTGGCCGAGTCGTCAAGGAAATCTTGGCATTCCCCTTTATGCGATAGCCACAATTTGTGTCATACATAGATATGAATAAAGTTTTCAATTTGATTAAATATTATGTGCGAAACGAGTATTTCCAATTCAAAATTCACTCGCGTTAACGTTACGTTTACGTCACAACATTCTTGCTAGGCCTACTGTTTCCACTCAGTTGACACGAACATGTCGACAGAAAGGTCACGATAGCTGGTGCTGATTTTATTTATACATAATTATATATTTATTACTAGCTGTACCCGGCATGCGTTGCAATACACTTTTTCCTACTACTTACCTACCTACCTACTACTACTTACCTACTACTTTGCTTCAGAAACAAGATCAAAATAGTAACAAAAAGTTAAAACCATTTTCATGCATGCGGAAAAAAAATGAGGAATATGGACATATTGCGTTTTTTTTTTAATTTCAATAATTTCTTTCGTAAAAACCATCTCCTGACAATAACGAAAACAACAACAAAAAATATGCGATTTCGGTTCAGCCGCTCATACGTGATGCTGTGACCAAGGGAAAAAGGGATTCATTTTTAAATATGAGTATACAACCTGCATGCCTTGTATGTATACTCATGTTTCTACAAATAAATGTCTTGAATCTTGAAAATAAATAGATAACATGACTGGAAAAACCGTTAGTGCGTCGATGGCGGAGAACAAAATTGTAGAGAAGATAAGAAGATCATTACTTGTGGAACTAATATAAAAGGTTAGATTTTCAGGTCAGGTTGATATAAACTGATAAGTTCAAGCAATTGTCCGTCAGTCCACATCATGAACGTCCACACGACACGGACGCCGTCCAAACGTGCACTGCGAGCGCCTTTGTGTTTGCGTTGAAAACCAACCGCCGATGGATCACGGCGAGCGCAGGCGCGTGCGTTACATGTAACGCTCATAGTGCCGTCCACACGTAGAATTCACGTTACATTACACGATAGATTACATTATGCGTTACACTCGTCTGGACGCGGCTTAAAATACAACACTCTGCTCTCTATAAAAATCTTAATTATCATCTATACTCGGGCCATTACAAACGTGCGAACTGAGTCATAAATCATTACGTTAAAGGAATGTGACAATGCTGCGCAAGTCGTTATCGATAAAGGGATGCCGCTCGGACGCAGGTGGGCGACGCGGTACGTCGATGACTAATTAATGCAATTAGGTGAAAGGTAGGTATTTGACTGGAGGACGTAGATAAGAAACAGAAAGCAGAAATAAAAAAAAAAACATCTTAAACAATATTTGCATTATTTCCTTAACCATTCCCTCATTACCTTTTATCGACTATCGACAAAGCCTTTTTTACTGTTACATACAACACAGGACAGTTCCATAAGGCCTATAAGTGCCAGCGAGAGGTCCAATAAAAATAGTTTATGACTCAGTTCGCACATTTGTAATGGCCCAAGTATTAGTAGTCATTCTAACCTTGAGATATCAGGTTCTTCCAAATCTTCTCCACCACAATGGTTCTTTACAGCGTGGATAGTGTTGAGCTGGAGATTATCATTCTTGGCCTCAAGGACAAGTGCTGTCGGATTTAATGGCATCCACTCTTCTATCTTGAAAGCAACTTGACACATTCTTATCCCAGTCCTTATCTTCATATTTGACCTGTGCTTTTCAATATTGTGAATCTTTCCTTATTGTGTAGGTACAACCCTCAATCCCACACTTACTCACACCCATCACACAAACACACACTCACCTCCACACTATACACATAACACACACATCCTAGCGCGTCTTTTTGCCATACATAAAAATATATTAAATAGCAATTTATATAACCTGGGGAAGGACAGAGCTTTTGCTTGAAGGGGTGCTCCCTATTGTGATGCAATAAACTTTTTTATTTATTTTGTTTCCTGACGTATTGAATGTAGTATGGCAACATTGACATACCTCACAGGAAGTAGGAAATAACGAAAGCATCATTCCCCTCTCTCTTCCCGACATAGCCGCGACTGGGCTTGTTAAAAGTGCTCCGTTATAAAATAATTAAATAAACCCTCAAATACATCAAACAAGTATTTTATTATACTATATATTACATTGAAAACCGCAGTTTGTCGTACTATTTATAAGTCTGGAGACAGACAGTGTCCATATTTATAGACCAATTTCAGTGCTCACTACTCTCTCAAAAATCTTCGACAAAGTAATTATCATTAGAGTTACAAAGTTCTTTAATAAATTCAACCTTCTAGCTAAAAATCAGTTAGGCTTCATGAGTGGAAAATTCACTGAACATGCAGTATTGGGAAAATAGACGAAAAACTCTTGCTATCTTTTTAGACCCATCGAAGGCCTTTGACACTGTCTCTGTCCTTCGTACTTTTTACAAAGCTGCTAGATGTAGTTGTTCGCGGTAAGGCCATCGATATTTTCAGAAGTTACCTGACCGGTCGATGACAGCTTGTAAAACTCAGACTACCTAACCAAGCAAGAGACGGTTACTTGTGGTGTCCCCCAGGGTAGCGTACTGGGACCAACACTTTCTTATACTGTATCAGTTATCTTTACCCAAGCTTAGGCAGATGACACAGCTCCAATTATTCATGGCAGCGAATGGATTGAAACTTGTAAAACACTCAGAGTTTGCCCTGAGCTCTTTTATGAGGTAGCCCGGTTATCCATAAATCTTTTAAGATTAAACGCCAACAAGACCAAGTTTATTTCTTTTACTACCATAAATCAAGTCAATCCCCAACACTAATTGTAATTCGTGCCCACATTTGCCATAACGGAGAAGTCACACAGTGCGGTGCGCCGCCGCCGCACGGCGACCATTTTGCCGCATAAGCGTGCATACGTAGTACGCGGCGTCGCACTGCACCGTGTGGACCGGCTCTCCGTCAACACATCTGTGGTCTGCGACGTCGGAGTGGTGCCGCTCCGGCGCATAATCCCTCCCCCCTCGTCTTGATCCGGCGCGGCGCCGCACCGCACCGTATGGCAGGCATAGAAAGGAGATCACCCATTTTGTTCGATGATTTGGGATAAAAAAAAGTCGTTGGCCAGGAATGAATTATATTTTATTTAAATGGTGGCAGGAGTACAAACATTTGTTTGTATGGCGACAATACTGTAATAATAATAAAATAATTTTTAAAACCCCTAATACAAGTCGTCGTTTTAATTTTTACCTGGCATATATCACCGAACCCAAATAGTTTTCGACTTTGACGCCATAGTAAAAAATAATGCGTTACACGTGAGCTTTAAAATTATATAACTATTATTGATGGCCGCCAAAAATCGCAATTTTATCCCGGAATGAGTGATCTCCTTTGTGTGTATTACGCCGCAGCGGCACCGCTCAAGCACCGCGCCGGAGCCGCACCGCACCGTGTGGCTTCTCCCTAAGAGCGGGAGCACACGATGCGTTGCGGCGCCGCACCGCAAAGATTTCACTGTATCAGCGGGCACACGAGCGGTGCGGCGCCGCAACGTTGTTATGACGCAGCGGCACCGCAGCAAAAAAATCGTAAAGAAAAAAAATCGAAACGAGCGAGCGTGTGTCCTTCCTTGTGACGCATAAACAACTGAGCGGTGCCGCTCCGACGTCGCAACGCATTCCCCCCTCCCCGCCTCGTCTCGGTGGTTGCAAGTCCGGTGCGGCGCCGGAGCGCATCGTGTGACATGCCACAGATATTTCTATGAAAGACGAGGCAGCGACACCGCTCCGGCGCCGCATCGCCGCGTAACGTAATCGTGTGCCCCCGCTCTTACTCAGACCCTATGCACACGACGTCTTTTCTACGCGCCGTGGACACGCGTATCCGTCAAACTCCGTACTTACGAATCATGATCACGTTTTGTATATGGAGTTGTGGCGTGTATAAAAGACATCGTGTGCATAGGCCCTTAGACACGAACCGTGGCTGTACTCAATTAGAAAATATCCATACTATTAAATACCTTGGAGTAACACTCGATAATAACCTTTATTAGAAGTATCAAATAAGTTTTCTTACTCGTGCTACAATAACGCACGAGTGATTATTGATATTTATTGATGATAAATATCAATAATCTTGATATTTGCAACGGATTTTAGTGTTGCGTTTACAAATGCGTTCGGTGCGGCCGGCGCAGATAGTGGACACGCAGCGCTATGTGAAATCATACAAAATAAACTAAAATCCATTACGTGCCGTGCGTGCGGTGCGTCCGGCGCGGGCCAATGGACGCATACCTATAAGGTGTTCGATAATTTAATCATCAAAAACGTCAACATACGTAAGTTGTCAATACGACATCTGTCAAGCTAACTTGACGTTTGTATCTGACTGTCACTCAACTGTCTCTTTGTTGTAAAAACTGTGCGATTGTGCTTGTAATGTATTACAATAAAAATCTCGAACCATCTTGAAATTCTCATTTATTTTCACCATACATTTTCAGTCATTAGACGCCCTGAAAAAAAAGAGTTTACTTACTATATTGAATTTGAAGTTTTTATTTTATCTTAGAAAATCCCACATTTAATTTTATCTAGTACTGCCCCGTAGTAGTATTTTACACCCCCGGGTTGCCAACTTTTTGCACAAAAAATATAGTATGCGCGGAAAAATAATGTGCGGAAAAGAAAAATAAACAGTATTTAGGAGAAAAAAAGGGTGTTTCCATTTTCAACACGCAATAGTCAACCCACGTGATAAAATTAATAGTAATAATTCCAATTTGAACGTTCTGAAACGCAATAAAATATTCATGAGTAGAAAACACGGGTTAAAAACAGAAACAACCGAAAAAACTTTGAAGGAATTACACTAATTCGTTTATACCCTCTATATTATCTATAATTTTATTTAACACTAGCTGTTGCCCGCAGCTTCGCTTGCGTGAAATTTCATGCTTCTTACTTCAAAAGTACCAGATTTATCAGACAAACTTACAACACTTATTTCACCCCCTTAGGGGTTGAGTTTCCAAAAACCATGAAATACGTGTACGTTTATTTCTGACCAGTAACCTAAATATTGAATTTTATGCTTCTTACTTCAAAAGTACCAGATTTCTCATACAAACTTACAACACTTATTTCACCCCTTTAGGGGTTGAATTTCCAAAAACGCTCAAACACGTGAACATTTACTCTTAACCAGAAACCTTAATACTTAATTTCATGCTTCTTACTTCAAAAATGACGGACTTGCATACAAACGTTAATCACCCTTTTCACCCCCTTAGGGGTTGAATTTCGAGAAATCCCTTCTTAGTGGATGTTTTCGTCATGTAAGGAACCTACTGTCCAAATTTCATATTTCCAGCTTAAGTGGTTTAGGCTCTGCGTTGATGAATCAAATGTCAGTCAGTACCAGTCTCTTTATATATAAGAAGACTAGCTGTTGCCCGCAGCTTCGCTTGCGTGAAATTTTAAACCCTTTTTAAGCCCTTTTTAAATGTGGGTATAAAATAAAAAAAAACCGTCTTTTATTACTTATTTTGAACAGTGTTTGTGCCAAATTTTAAGTTAGTAACCCCATGGAATAAGGGTTTTCATACAAACGTTAACAACCCATTTCACCACTTAAGGGATGGAATTTCCAAAAACGTTTCCATAGTGGATGCCAACGTTATTAGAGGTACCTACTTTGAACATTTCAAATTTCTAAACCCAGCAGAAGGCTTTGCGTTGATAGATCCGTCAGCCATTCAGTCAGTTTCTCCCCATATTACTTCAAAAGTACCAGATTTTTCATAAAAACTTTTAACCCTTATTTCACCTCCTTAATTATTATTGTAATTATGTACATTTATTTCTAACCAGAAACCAAATTATTTGATATCATGCTTTTAACTATGAAAAAACTTTCATCCCTTATTTTATCCTATAGGGGAAGAATGTACAAAAACCCTCAAACGTGTATGTTTACTTCTAACCAGAAGCCTAAATATTTAATTCCATGCTTCTTACTTCAAAAGTAGCACATTTCTCAAACAAACTTTCAATCCTTATCATTTCACCCTCTTAGAGGTAGAATTTCCAAAAAACATCAAAAACGTGTATGTTTATTTCCCAGCAGAAACTCTATTATTTGATTGGAATGCTTTTTACTTCAGAAAACCTTTCATGCCTATTTCACCCCTTAGTAGTCTTTCCAAAAACCCCTAAACACGTGTATTGCTTCGTAACATAAAGTACCAGATTTCTCATACAAACTTTCAACCCTTATTATTTCACCACCTTAGGGATTTCATTTACAAACACGCTCAAACACGTGTACATTGATTTCTAACCAGTAACCCTATTATTTGATTGGGAGTGCCTCCGCTGCCGGCACTGGCACCCAAAAATAACGCCATCGGGAACCGGCGGTACATTACTGCCGGCAGCTGAGATTAAAAACATCGGTTGCCGGCACCCAAAAAGCGGCGGTAATACGTTGTTTGGTAGGTATGTTAGATGAAAGGTAGATTATATTTTGAGCCAAACACTGTAACTTGTCTTCCAACTGACTAATTTCAAGAGCGAGCGAAGTGAGCTCGGTAATTTAGGGCACCCCGACACGGATAGGTTAGGTTCGAAGGGGATGACGGGGGCTAGAGTGAGCGAACGAAGCGAGCTAACGAAGCCCCCGTCATCCCTTTCATATTAGGTTACTTTAAACCCTGCAGACAGAAATAGGAGCCCGGTGGGGCTCCTTCAACTCTGCTTTGGAAAACCAAACAATCTTACAAACATCCCCCTAAGTTTTTCATTTGTTTTTATTGTGAAAACGAAACTGTCTCACAAATAATCGTCTCATGAAAAGTTTGAAGAGACTTTGAAGGTGTATAAAAACAGTTTGGCAACCGGCGCCGGCAGCGGAGGCACTCCCTATTTGATTACATGCTTTTTTTAACTACAAAAATCTTTCATCCCATATTTCATCCCTTAGGGGTAGAATTTCCAAAACACCTGAAAAACGTGGGTGTTTATTTCTCACCAGAATATTAACTTTTAACCCTTATTTCACCCTTATGTCAGAAACTTTTGCGTGAGTAACAACAACGTTTCAAAGTTTCAACTCAATCGGATGAACGATGCGTATTTTTATTTACAATTATCCGATACGACTCGCGCGCAACGCTTGTACGTTAATAGTACTATATCACAAACTCTGGCGCTAGTGCCATTATTCAACTGTACGAAGTTTCAACTCGGTCGGATGATCGATGTGAATTTTTATTTAAAACCATCCGATAGAACTCGCGCACCACCTCCTAAATTACGGTGATGGTACATACTATGCCAGAAAACTCGCGCAAGTATCAACAATAAAAAAACTTTCATCCTCTATTTCACTCTCTAGGGATAGATTTTTCAAAAACCCTGAAACACGTGTATGTTTTATGCTTCTTACTTCAAGAGTACCAGACTTCTTATACAAACTTTCATCTGCTGTTTTATCCCCTTAGGGATTTAAATTACAAAAACGCTCACACACTTTCATGTACATATTATTAATCCGAAACCCTATTATTTAATTTCATACTTTTAACTTCAAGAAAACTTTCACCTCCTATTCCACCCCCTAAGGGTAGAATTTACAAAAACGTTCAAAAACGTGTGTATATACCTAGCCAGAAAGCTTATTATTTGATTTCATGCTTTTAACTTCATAGAAACTTTTATCCCCTATTTCACCCCTTAGGGGTAGAATTTCCAAAATCGCTCAAACATGTGTATATTTACTTCTAACCAGAAGCCGAAATACTTAATTCCATGCTTCTTACTTCAAAAGTAACAGATTTCTCATACAAACTTACAACACTTATTTCACCCCTTAGGGGTTGAATTTACAGAAACCCTGAAACATGTGTACGTTTATTTCTTACCAGTAACCTAAATATTGAATTTCATGCTTCTTACTTCAAAAGTACCAGATTTCTCATACAAATTTACAACACTTATTTCACCCCTTTAGGGGTTGAATTTCCAAAAACGCTCAAACACGTGTACATTTACTCCTAACCAGAAACCTTAATACTTAATTTCAAGCTTCTTACTCCAAAAATGACGGACTTGCATACAAACGTTAATCACCCTTTTCACCCCTTTAGGGGTTGAATTTCGAAAAATCCCTCCTTAGTGGATGTTTTCGTCACGTAAGGAACCTACTGTCCAAATTTCATATATCCAGCTTTAGTGGTTTAGGCTCTGCGTTGATGAATGAAATGTCAGTCAGTACCAGTCTCTTTATATATAAGAAGATGTACGTAAATGTCTTTTATGTATGTAGGTAATATTATTGCGAAAAATCTTTCAGTTATCTTTGTGTTTATTTTTAAGAGCGTATCACATTACATAGCTCTTTTAGTGCATCTAGCATGTTTTTCTCTGCACCACCCTAAGAGCTCTTACACACCACGTTTTTTTCAGGCGTTGTCGACGCGCGTCGCACGCAACTATAACGCGCTGCAAACGCGATGTTATCGCAACCAATTTACCTATTCACACGTTCATTAAATTGTAGTATGCAGACGACGACTTTTTCGCGAGCTGTCGACGCGCTCGTAGCGCCGAGTTACATCGATACAGACGCTCTGGCACAGCGCGTCTCTTTAGCTGCAAACACATACGTACAGCGCATTTTAATCGGTTACTTGACGACACGCGTCTGTAGCGCGATACACGCTCCTTCGCGCGCGTGCTACACGCGTTTTACTTTGCAAGGAGAGTTGCTCACGCGCGTCTGTAGCGCGTTTCTCGTGAGTTTGCAGCGATGCAATCGCAAGTAATCTGCCTATTTCCAGTTTAGCAGCGTCGACAACGCGCGATAGCGAAACGCGCGTCGACGGCGCCTGAAGAAAACGTGGTGTGTTTGAACTCTAAGGTCGACTGGTAGAAAATGCCTATCAATGGCATTAAGTCCGCCTCTGTACAAATCATGTGCGAAAGTATACCTAAGTAAATAAAATAAATGAGCTCATTTTTTTATTAATTTTACTCACCGGAGCTCGAAGAGTATTTTAGTTGCATGCAACCTCTTTTTAAGCAGGTGGAAAGTGAACCCCAGTTGGTAGACTCCACAATCTCTCTCTTTGTTGAGTTTCTCGTAATCTATAGTTATCGTCCTTGTTTCTTTCTGCAAAAAAGAAACATCATAATCTCATATCTACGGGGCCAGCCATTCTTCACCTGTGACCAGGGGCCTACTCCCTAAGTCCGTCAACGAAGTTAGTAGCCCGTCACACGTATAAACACATTATACCGGCACAGCAACTGCACAGCTGCAGCACGGCGTCTCCTCGCATTTAGGGCTATATTTCACCGGGACACCATGGCGGCGCAACCAGTTGCGCCACCGTGGTGTCCGTAAGCTACCAAACTAGACACCACAGACACCAGAGTCGCCACACCACACTGAGACAGTATCAAAATGGACCTCGAAGAGATAGCACTACTGCTGATGTACGTAGGAAAAGAGAGTTCAAGAGAAAAAAGAAACAGTGGTGGGCTCATCCTTATTTAGCCGATCGCTGTAAGAAAGGACAATTCGTCAACATATACGACGATCTAAGAAAATATCCGGATAAGTTTTTCAGCTATGTGAGGATGTCCATGAGGTCCTTTGATGAGTATCGTTGACAAAACATAACAGTGCACACGTGGCATGCAATGAGGTGGGGGCGTCACTGGCGGCCGAGTGAGTGAGACACCATACAGCGCTATAGTAATTAGTGGTGGCGCGACCAGCGTGGCGGCGCAACCAGTAACATTCTGTGCACGCGTCCGAGTTGGTCGCGCCACCAAATTGGTTGCGCAACCAAACGGACACCAGGTGAGTAACTCTCTATAGAGCTGTATACATTTTGTTGGTAGCGGCGACTGGTTGCGCCACCATGGTGTCCCGGTGAAATATAGCCCTTAGGCTACGGCTAGCCGCCAGCGCGCTAACTACGTGTCGTCCGCGAGGTGCAAGCTTGCTGTCACCGCGGACACACTTGTTATATTGCATTTGTGATTGAACACGCCTAGGACTTGTACGTTTTCTTAATGTGTTTCACGACGTGGTTTCGCTGGCGTCTCGGAGTCGGCGCGCTGTAAGCACGCGGTCCACTCGCTTGCAGAGCGCAGGCTGCGAGTCGAGTTCAAGTATGGTAGGCAAGCGCGCTGACTGCCCGCCGTTGGCTTTTTCATATTGGTGGCATTATGAAATATATTACACGACACACGATTTAATGCTTTCGTTCGAATGACGAGTTAATTGCTGCGTTGGAGCGGTGTCGGTATAGTGTGCCATGACTTTCAGAGTCGCTATTAATTTATTAATATAGAAAGAGAAACAAACACAAAAGTCCAAACTCAATGTTTGCCAAAGAGCGATGGAGCGTAGCGTATTGGGTATTAAGCTCAGTGACCGAATACGTAATACCACGATACGCTCCAAAACAGGAATCGCCGATGTGGGCCATAAGTCTGCAAGACTGAAGTGGGATTGGGCGGGCCATGTATGCAGAATGCATAAAGACAGATGGGCTAGAGTCGTCACGCAGTGGGTGCCGGAAGACGGGCGTCGTCGCCGAGGGAGGCCTAGGAAACGCTGGCGTGATGACTTAGAGTTGTTTATGGGAGATTGGCCAGAGAAGGCAAGGCATAGAGATGAGTGGAAGGCTATGGGGGAGACCTTTGCCCAGCAGTGGGACAATATAGGTTGAATAAAAAAAAAGAAAGAGAAATCTCTTCCTAAAAAAATCAATCTGCCTAGCCTTTTCCCAACTATGTTGGGGTCGGCTTCCAGTCGAACCGGATGCAGCTGAATATCAGTATTTTACATGGAGCGACTGCCTATCAGACCTCCACAACCCAGTAACTGGGTAATACGATACTCTTGGTAAGACTGGTTGTCAGACTTTCTGGCTTCTGACCAGCAGTAACGACTGTCAAAGATCTACAAATGACAGCCGGGACCAACGGCTTTACGTGCTTTCCGAGGCACGGAGGAAACTCGCTATGGTAAATGGTCACCCATCCACAGACCAACCTCGGCAAGCGTGGCTTAACCCGGAAGATCGGTCTATGCGGCTGTAATTATTTAGCCACGAGCTCCTCTCCTCTCTTCCTAAAAAAAATTGCTAAAAAATATATTTGAATTTCGCGTACTGACAGATCGCATTCACCTTAACGAATTGATTTGATACTTTTGATAGTACACCGGTAAAACTAGTGCACTTAATTTAGCATGATTATTATGCAAAGGTTACTTACGGTCCACGTCCAGTAATCTTGTTTGAGTTTATCATTGTTACTGACCCTTATCTGTGAAAATAATAATAATAAGGGACTAATCACACGTATCAGCACCAATTCGCAAAAAGCCGGATGGTTTTCGCATCTTCATACAAAATGGAAATTTAGGGTCAAAATACACGTCCGATAGTTGCGTCCGGGAGCCGGATCCGACTATCTGATCGGATTTATGAAATACAAGTACGATTCTCGTGTCCGATTTTTTCTGGACGACGACGATGCCCTGACGATGCTTACGATTCTGACATCCGATCCGATAGTCTGATCGTACGTGTAATTCATGTTCAAACAAATGTATGACGCGGAGGCCTTCAGATAGTCTGATCAGACTATCGGAACCGACTATCGGAGGCAAGTATCGGACGTGTATTTGGGCTCTTACATAAATATTATTATTGTCTTAAGTTGCTTCGATTAAACAAATGTTTTATGCAATGTATATTATGAGTTTTTATATCATGTGATAATTACCTTTTATAAATTATGTGTTTCAAAATTATATCAACTGTTTATTATGTCAAACAATAGAAAGTAGGTATATGAAACCAAATTATAGAAACTGAATTTATGTTTTTTAAATCTTGTAGTTTTGTAGTTATACACCCTGGGCCCGAGGTAGGTACCCGAAAGATTTTAACCTTCGATTCCGATGCCTAATTGGAGAAGAAAAGCTACGATATAGTTTGTTGAATAAAGCTTAATTTTCGAAATATTCATTATTTACGGAAATTCACAAATCGAAAAATATCTATGGTAACAAGTCCTATGAACGCGGCGTTGCGACTTTTGTCATATCATACCCCTCTCGCCGTATGTCTTATTTGTCGGGGAGGGTTGTGAAGTGAGAAGTTTCTTATCCACTTACACGATAATTTATAAATGTTGCCAGTTCAATCTAAGGTATTGTTTACAAGGAAGTACTAAAGTTAGTTGATTTATTAAGAAAAGAATGTTATCGCTAGTGGGTAACACTGGGCAAGGTTGATAAAGGGAGGTAGTCGTCGATATGGATGAACGCACCCGAGCTTATAAAGGCGGCGGTCATTCGACGAAGCGAGGGCATTCCGTGTTGAACAGCTGAAGAAGTCTGACCTTTTATATCTGATTAGCTTGTCCTTATTTTATGATCTTGTAATAATTGTGTAAAGTAATATACTGTGATCTAGTTAATGTTACTAATATTAACCCAAATACAAGTACTCTCAGTGGTGGAGAGTCTATGGTTTTATTTACTGTGTTTACCTTGCTCGCAATCCTGACATACCAATATTAGCTAAAACTGTAATGATAGAATCACCCCTGAACGATTATATTGTTGTGTCTTTTACATCAGAAGTGGAACAAGAAAAAACCAGTCCACATTATGATTGTATACCCACATGTAAATATTTTTGAAAAGTTAAATCCCCTATAGACGGACTGACAAAAACTTGATTATTCGATTGATATTACAATGGTGAGAAGTGTGAGAATGAGAAAATGTGATAAATCCGGTGAGTCACAACCATTTTATTATGTGTGAAGGAATTTTGATGAAGGAAATATAATATGAGAGGTTATTTATTCGTGTAAAATAAATATTAAATGATATCTTTGCTTATTCATGTAAAATAAATGAGATGATATCTGTGTTTGTTAGTATAAAATAAATATGATGGTATCTGTATTTATTCGTGGAAAATAAATACGGCATCTGTATTTATTAGTGTAGGAAAATACATTGCAAGTCGTATTAGAGTTTGTGGTGAGATGCAACCAGGGTTGATCTTTGGCACCGCCCGGTTTGGCCAACCGGGGTTGGCCAAAGGCTTCGCCTGGGGAAAACTGAAACTCTAACGTGGCGAAGCAATTGTTATAGGGCTGGAACCAAGGCGGGATATGCCATGATATGGCTAGATCCAAGGCGGGTGATGCCATGTTGATAAAGCAGGATCCCAGGCGGGTGATGCCAAATGAGTTGGCTAAATCCAAGGCGGGTGATGCTATTAATTGATAAATGAAAATGCAGTGAAAATGAGATTCTGTTTTGAATTAATGTTTTGAAAAAGTTTTGAAAATATTGATATTTGTTTTGATTGGTTTTGTTATAATTCTTGTTGTAGAATGGTACAAAATAGTTTATTGAAATTAAAAAGTAGTTTGTTATTATTACTTAAGGTTTAAAATGTATTTTTTGTAGACGAAAACAGGAAATTGTGTTTATTATTGATGATAATTACTATGATGACTTCCGTTAAAGATTAATTTGTCAAATTTATTTTAAATAAAAAAATAATTTGACTTATTTACGTTAAAGATGTGTTTAATATGTATTGTATTGTTGTAAAAAGGTTGGATTATTAGCGCAATATAGAAATGTTATGTTTAAAACATCATGTCAGTTTTGTAATATGAGTTTGTGAATAATTGAGATATTATTTTGATCATGAAAAGTTTTAAAGGTTATTAATTTAAGTATTATGATTTTGGGAATAATTGAGATAATATTTTAAGTGTTTATAATTATGTACTATGATACTGTGAATAATGATTATAAGATATTTAACCATGAAACATTTAGGATGTTTGTTTTATGATTTCGTGAAGAATTGAGATATTTAAGAATGTAGGATGTTGTGAATAATAATGAGATAATAATCGTGAATTATTTTAAGGGTGTACTATGAGTTTGTGAATAATGAGATATTTAATCTTGAAATATTTTAAGTGTTTAACGTACTATGAGTTTGAAGTGTTTATATGCTGGTAAAATGAATTGTGAATAATTGAGATTTATAATCATGGAATATTTTAAGTGTTAAATGTACTATGAGTTTGTAAATTATTGAGATATTATGTTATGATTTTGTGAATAATTATGAGATTTTTACGAAAGAAATATTTTAAGTGTTTATGTATTATGAATTTGTGAAAAACTATAATGAGATATTTAGCCCTGAAAAATATTGTAAATGTATTTAAATGATTTTATGAATTTGTGTATGATGAGATTGTGTGTTTATGTACCTATTATGATTTATTGAATAACTAAAATTTGATGTATAACCAAAGTAGAACTGTCTAATAGGCATCTGAGATAGTATTTTATTGTGAAAATGTTGGAAATCTAATGTGTGGATGTTTGTAAGATTTTGATACGAGAAGTTATGAACGAATATAGAACTAGGTTGATACTGAATGAATATCAACTAGTTCAAGCCACGGGTGATGAGCTTGTTGGCCGTCGATGGGATAACAAGCTCTAATCGATTCAAACAACCTTTGGATGCTCTTCGTGTTACTTTGGTCATAGACATGAACATGAGTAACATGACGAGGTCAAAGATGAGTGATCAGGTGTGGCCGAGATGTGTACTGTATTATTTGTTTCTGTTTAAGGTCCAGAGGTGTCACTGAAGTTAGGCCTTGATGTACAATCTTGACGATGGGGTTGATGGTGCGTCGACCACCAACCACCAACACACGAGGACGTGTGTTTTGCAGGAGGGCCGTGTTATCGCTAGTGGGTAACACTGGGCAAGGTTGATAAAGGGAGGTAGTCGTCGATATGGATGAACGCACCCGAGCTTATAAAGGCGGCGGTCATTCGACGAAGCGAGGGCATTCCGTGTTGAACAGCTGAAGAAGTCTGACCTTTTATATCTGATTAGCTTGTCCTTATTTTATGATCTTGTAATAATTGTGTAAAGTAATATACTGTGATCTAGTTAATGTTACTAATATTAACCCAAATACAAGTACTCTCAGTGGTGGAGAGTCTATGTTGGTTTTATTTACTGTGTTTACCTTGCTCGCAATCCTGACATACCAATATTAGCTAAAACTATAATGATAGAATCACCCCTGAACGATTATATTGTTGTGTCTTTTACAAGAAAAATAAAAAAATATAGAAAAAAAAATGCCCTTATTGGACTTTTGTTGATATAACATTTGACTCATAATACCATCAGAAAGGCGTGCTTAAAATCTTTCGGGTACCTGAATTATTCCACTTTGCCCCAACAGCCGCCCCACTGGTGGGGTAATACCTCGGGCCCACCGCCCACGGTGTATAATTTATTACTTACCCAGTCGAGTACGCAGTTATCGCATTTAACAGTTGTAGTATAACTAAATGCTGTTTCAAGTTTCCAGGTTAATAAAGCCCACATCTGATCCACCACTATTTCTGTCAAATTATTACAAAATTAGTTACAGAAAGGTTAAGAAGCTACTTAAAGCATAACGTAAAAACTGGTCAAGTATGTGTCGGAACCCGCACAATCTAGAGTTCCTTAGCATTTGCGCAACCCAGCGCAGGGCACGCCGCGACAGCGGCGGTAAGGCCCGTAATGGAGGAGTGGCTGGAGAGGCGTCACGGCGCCCTCAGCTTCCGGCTGACGCAGGTACTCTCGGGACATGGTTGTTTCGGGAAGTACCTGTGTCGCATAGGCCGGGAGCAGACGTCTGGTTGTCACCACTGCGTCGACTGCCCCGAGGACACGGCGCTGCACACGCTGCAGGCGTGTCCTGCGTGGGCGACGCAACGCCGCGTACTAGTCGTGGCGGTCAGTGGTAACCTCTCGCTTCCGGCCGTGGTTCTGTCCATGGTCGGGAGCGAGAGTGCATGGGAAGCCGTTGCCTCCTTCTGCGAGGAGGTAATGGCGACCAAGGAGGGAGCGTAGAGGGAGAGAGAGGCAGCTGCCACTCTCCCTTCCCCCGCCAAACGCACCGGGCGCCGGAGGGCGCGCGACTATCTCCGGCCACCGTAGTGTGTGGCCTGCGGGCAGCGGGTTAGGGGACCCGCCGCCCGACCAGTAACAGGCCCGAGAAGGCGACGCGCAGTGTTCCGTGCGCGCCTCTCAGGAGGACGTGGGGCAAGGCCCCACAGAAGCAGAGGTCCGCCAGGGGTTAGCAGGCCTTGGCCTGCGAGTGCAAGCAGTTGCGAATCCCGCGACCCCGGCCATAGGTCAGGAGAAGGAACATCGTGGGACTTTAGCCGGTAAGAGTCAGGCATACCCCGTCGCTTTCCCCGGGCGAAGGGAATCCATGAGGATTTTCCCAGGAAAAAAAAGGGTTCCGTAGCATGTATTAAGTAGTAAGGAAATTATTTTTACGGATATTTGTAGAACTTATCAACGTATCTTGTTCAAAACAATTTTGGTTGAAAGTGACCATAAGGTACTCAAGTTTTTTTTTTAGTTTTTTTTTTTCGGACTCGTTCGAATTTTAGACGGGAGGGGTACAACTTGGTAACGGATTTTGGAGCTCATATCTCACCAAATAATTACCAAAATAAAAACATAGATAAGGAACCTTCGTGTCATTTTTAAAGACATCTAATGATAACTCACACAACGAAGTTTCATGTATGGAGTGAAAACTTTTTTTTTTCTTTTATTTCCCTCCCCACCTTTATGCGAACGCGTTCCGTGTGGGAATCGAACCCACGACCCGTAGCGCAGAAGCCACTTGCTCAGCCACTCACTGCACCAAATGTGTCATCAAACGGTTTAGAAAACTAAGGTTTCGAAACGGTTTTGGAATCAGCATAGCAAAACTTACCAGGGGCTGTAAATAAATAAGAAAAATTATTTTTTTTGAAAATTGATTGCTGTAAAACGAACTAATTACAATCATACGATATATAAGATGCTATTTGGAAAGGGAATAACTAAACCGAAACTTTTTACAGTGAGGCGTTTTACGTTAGTAAAAAAGTAACGTATAAAACAAAGTCGCTTCCCTCTGTCTGTCCCTATGTATGCTTAGATCTTTAAAACTACGCAATGGATTTTGATGCGGTTTTTTTTAATAGATAGAGTGATTCAAGAGGAAGGTTTATATGTATAATACATTGCACCCGTGCGAAGCCGGGGCGGGTCGCTAGTAAATTATAATACACTTACTGTCATCTGTAATAAGAAACAAAATAAGAATTAAATAATCTATACACCGTGGGCCCGAGCGAGGTACCCCAAAGATTTTAACCTTCGATTCCGATGCTTAATTGAAGAAGAAAAGCTAGGATATACAGATGTAAATTAATTCGTGTAATTCCTTCAAACCACATGAACGGTATAGATTAACCCCGCACGGGATTTAGATTGTATAAAAAACACAAAAATGATAAACTTATTTAAAGTGAAGCTAAAACGCATGTTGTTAGAAAAATGCTATTTTAACATTAAAGAATTTGTGGAAGATAAATTCTAAAAATACCTACCTATTATGTATGCCAATAAATAAAAAAAAAACATCAACTAACTATGTTTCTATGTAAGTATAAAATAATGTACCTATTACACCTAAGTAATATAATGTGTAATCGCCAATGTAACCTAATTTTAATGTCATGTTTATTTTTCTAATAATTTAATAACTTACAAATAAGTAAGTACTATTATTGTTTGCCTTGCAAAACCCTTACAGGGTCTATGTATGTTTGGGATAACTATTCTATAAGTTCTTTGTAAACTTCATTGTGCAATAAATAAATGAATTGATTAAAAATAAAAAAAACTTTTTTTTCCAAATATTTTTTTATGTAATAGAAAATTTCGATGCCATGCATAAATGAATGAAAGCATGGCGATACAGCTGACGGGCACAACTAGCGTGATATCGCTCCACGCAGTCAGTTAACTTGGGACGCTAAAATTACTCAGATACAAAATACTTACCATGTTTCGTTTTATGAAAACTTTTTTTTGTTGATTCTGATAAAACCTATGCAGATGCTATTGGTATATTTCACGTTCATTATATCTCGTGAACGTTATTGAAATGAAAATTTATCAAATATTTTATACAATATGAGACGCACCCCTCAATCAGAGCTTAATATAACACTTACTATCAAACGTGGCTAATACTTTTGTGTAGTTTGTTCCGTTCATTAGCCACGTTCCTACGTAGACGCCAGCATACTCGTTATAGAACCTAAGAAACAAACAATATTTAAGGTTAAAAAAGTTAAATAAATAACGCAAGTAATTACTTCAACCAAATGTCACGCAAATTAAGGGAGTTTGCGTATCATTTAGTTGAAGCATTTCCAGCGACGCTTAGGCTAAGCGTATGGTAGGAATGGTAGGATGCAGGTGACGCAGCGCAGCACAGTATAGATTTTGCAGGGCAGGGCAGGCGACGCAGACATAGGCCACGACCGCATGCTGCGACGCAGCTCGAAGACACATTCGAGTTTTAACTAGTACAATGAATAGACGTGTTCGAGTTGACGAACGTTTTTTTTAAATAGTCTGCATGATTAGTATCATACAAACAAGGTTCACAACGCACTAATTCAAGTAAATGGTCAGTAATTGCAACAAAATTCGAATTAGCGGTTAAAAACACGTGTCGACATGCACGCGTCGCGCAGAAATCTGTGCCGGCACTACAACGAGGCGCAGGGTAGGACAGACGCATGTCTGCGTCGCACGCGTTTGCGCCGCAGCATACGCAGCTCTTAGTACGTTCAAGCATTACAAAATCTGCTCTGCGCTGCGCTACGTGCACCTGCGTCACCTGCGTCTCAGCATACGCTTAGTCTTAACGGTGGATCCACACAGCGGTGAGCGGCAGTCGCAACAAAGCCGGCGGCCATGTTGCCGCTGAGGCCGCCAGCAGCGGGGTGACAGTTCGTTCGCGGCATTTAATTAGTGTGTCGTTTGTTTTTGATAACTGCGAATATCAATTCAGAGCCGCGCTTGCTGGCGGCACTTGCCGGCGGCTTCTCTGGTGGCTTTGCTTGTCAAGCCGCCGGCAGTGGCTGTGTATCCACCATTAAGGCTCCTACACACATGCCGCCGGCTTTGCCGCTGCGTTTTTAACCAGGCCGCCGGGTATAACGCCTATTGACTTACACCCGCGCGGCAATAAGCCGGCGGCATGTGTGTGCTACATCAGTGCGCTTTCATGATCATCTTGCGGTTTCAACTTTCAATTCGTCTTGCGTCAAGCGCATGCAATATTGAGTGCCATAGGACGCATGCAGCTTATCGTCTACACCGGTGCACCTCGGTCAGTCGTCAGTCGACATACAATAGACGGATTAGCGTGCGCTAGGGGCATGCGCTTTTGTCGAACTAGTATTAAGGCATGCGCTATGGCGCCTCACGCATGCTTCAGACGAAGACGCAAGATGAACATGAAAGCGCACGGGTGTAGACATAGCTAAATATTTTCATATTATTACTTGTCATTAAGTATATTTTTAACGGAATTAGAATTTACTATAAGTTTGTTACCACTTTCTTGTATTTACATCCAAAATGTATGATTTTGACAGTTTTCGTAAAAGAAAACTGATTGACGGATGTGGATCGTTTGCGATTTGGCAACAATTTTGTTAGCAGCCCACGGCTGACGCATTGACAAACGTCACTGTAGTACATACACGGTTGTTGTCGCTCCGACATGCGTCACCTTGAGGGAACCGCCGTAAGCTATGTCCACACCTGTGCGCTTTGGCTGTGACGCATGCCTGAAGTGCCATAGCGCATGCCTCAATACTAGTTCGACAAAAGCGCATGCCCCTAGCGCACGCTAATCCGTCTATTGTATGTCGACTGACGACTGACCGAAGTGTAGACGATAAGCTGCACGCGTCAATGGCAATCAATATTGCATGCGCTTGACGCAAGAGGAATTGAAAGTTGAAAGCGCAAGATGAACATGAAAGCGCACTGGTGTAGACATACCATTATAGTTATACAGGCTGTAAGGTTAAACACCGTTATCCTTGAAACCAGTGGTTTGGTTTCATTTATAGAACATAAAATCAATGAAAAATAACTTTTTTTTTTTTATAAAGTTTCATTTTTCCTCAAAAGCATTTCGCCCTATGCGCGAGGGCTACAAGCTACGGGAGGGGGCGCGGGGAACTCGCCGCGTGGCCGGACGCACGGCCCCGCACAGTTTGCTACTGCAGTCAGTCAGCTGTCTCGTTAGCGAGTGTGTGTACGCCGCGTCATAGCGCCGCCGCGCCGCTCATTTCTCGCGCGTATATTTTTTAATTTTTTTTTTACTCGGTCCTATATTTTTATGTATAAGTCAACTACCTATGGTTTGAGTGATAACGGTGTTTACCCTTACATGCTGTAGTTATACAAACATCCCTTACGGCGTGAAGTTGAAGCTGATGGAATTGTTTTCCGCGTTACGAACGATTTTGGGATCGTTTATCTTGGAATTGTTCATATGATGGACGTCGATCAACGTGCAGTTGTAGACGCAGTCGTAAACTATAGTCCACGCATAGTTGTTTAATATATGAACTCCTTCACGGATGCGTCGAAACCTGATATCTGTGAAGCAGAAAGAATATAATGTGAACAAGAAAAAAAAAAGATTGAAATGCAAAAAACAAACAATAAAATTAAACGCCAGTTCGACTCGCGACTCTCGCCGCGTGATCAGCTCATGAGTAAGGGCTCCGTTATCTATACATATAAAAGGAGAAGCTGACTGACTGACTGACTGATCTATCAACGCACAGCCTAAACCGCTGGGGTTAGAAACTTGAAATTTTGACAGTAGGTTCCTTTTGTAACGTAGGCATCCACTAAGAAAGGATTTTTCGAAATTCAACCCCTAAGGGAATTAAATAGGGGATGAAAGTTTGTATGGAAAATCGTCACTTAACGGGTTCAAAATTTCACGCAAGCGAAGCTGCGGGCGAAAGCTAGTATATATACAGCGTGTCCCAGAAAGTAGTGTCAAGCGGAAATCCAGAGGTAGAACATCCTTTGAGGTACCCAAATCACCCCCATGTATGTTCCGCGATTTTTTGTAGTTTTCGAGTTATGAATGTTTTTCATGTTTTTTAATCAAACTCTGACTATAACGACATTTTTGATCATAGTGACGTGAATAGTTGAGATACATGAGTATTTTTTTTTTCTAAATTAGCTGATTAGTTACCCTTTCGAATGCATAAACATTTGTAACCATAGATGTAACGGATGCGTTACAAAAAAATATTGAATTCTCATAAAGTTAAAATCCTGTATGTTTCCTACATCTTTGTGGGTGATTTAAAAATAAATCTCCCTAAACTTTTGTCGTCAGATGTATTTTAAAAACTTATACATTTTATCAGCTATTTACCCTGTAAATTTTATTGAGCTATCTCTACGACATCACAATAAAAATTTCATTCAAAGCATACAATATCGAAAATTCCAGTTGTAAAAGGGTGAATGAAAAATTTATTAAAACTAACTAATAACGTCTTTTTTAGTAACCCTCGACGTAAAAAGAGGGGTGTTATAAGTTTAACGTGTGTGTCTGTCTGTGGCATCGTAGCTCCTAAAAGAATTTTGGTTTAGTTTTTTCTTTTGTTTGAAAGGTGACTTTATCGAGAGTGTTCTTAGCTATTATTCAAGAAAATTTGTTGAGCCGTTTGAAGATCATCAGCTCTTTTCTGGTTGTCCAAAAGCTCCCCCCCACCAGTGATGTTGAAGGACTTACCTCAGTCCGGGAATATTAGTGACATCTTAACTGTGAATACATCTCAAGCAGTAAACATAAGTAGTAATATCAATTCAAATAGGAATAATGTTTGTTGGCAATCTATAATGTATTCTGATAACATAGGCAAAGGTTTTGGGGAATTGTTAAGCAACAGCCTGTGTCACTCTTCACAAAATCACTGTATGCCTGGGTCATCCTACAGGCAAATAGTATCATCACTTATGTCAAATATATTTACACAAAATACTAATTTAACATTACTTGTAGGCAATAGCTTAAACGTTAGGAAAAAAGATATCACCGACAGTGTTACCTTAATGTTAAACTTGGTCTGTAATAAGATAATATTATGTGCATTTCCCTATCTTGACCATCTGTCAGACAAACAAAATGATTATGTCCATACGCTAAACATGCATATACACTTCTTAGTAAGTCGCTATAGTGACAAGTTCATATTTTTTGACACCAATGCTTTTGTTGGTAAACTACATATGAACGGAGACTCTGTGTATCTGCCTAAGAAACCTAGGCGACATATTGCTACTTTATTAGCCTATAATATTAACTCGGTCATAAGTAATATGACGAAGTTCTCTCTTACATCCACCATAATTAGTAATAGTACTAATAATCAGATGGTTACTTTAAATAATAATTTAAACTCAATTGTCTGACAACAGAGAGTGATAGTCATTATTTAATATTGACACACCAAAATATTAACCGCTTCTCTGGCAAAATTTTAGACGTTGAGTTGTTTAGTGAAAATTACAATGTAGATATCTTATGTCTTACAGAGACATGGTTAAAGGCAAATTCAATGTTGTTTAGTGTAGCTAATTTTAAGGTAGCCAGTTCGTTCAATAGGGTGTCAGCAGAAGGTGGGGGAACTCTAATTCTAGTGAGAAATCACCTAAAATGTAAAGAGCGTTTAGATATACGCAACATATCTGTTGAACGAGTGTGTGAGCTGGCATGTGCAGAAACTGAGGAATTTGTTATTTTATGTGTCTATAGGCCTCCATCCTCATGTACCTCTCAATTTCTATTAACTATGGAAGATGCTCTTAGGAAAATAAAAATAAACAAGAAACTTTTAGTATGTGGGGATTTTAATGTAGACATTCTGTTAGACACCACCGATAAACGTAACTTTTTGTCCTTATTTAAATCGTTTAATTTAAAGTGCATCTTCTCTGAGCCGACTAGAGTGACACCCACCACAGCTACATGTATTGATAATATTATAACAAACTTTAAAATAACAGAAAAGAGCCTTATTAGTGGAGTCCGTTCGGACCATAAATGTCAATTAATAAAATGTAATAGTCACTCCATTAGATGTAGGAAAATAATAGAATGTAGGCCCCTGACAAAAAAATGTCTAGAAGTATTTAGGAAAAATGTTGAATGCGAATTAAATACAATAAAAACACATTCTGACAACCCCAATAAAATGTACCATACATTATTTAATGCGATAAGTACCGAATTTCATAAGGCTTGCAAAATAAAAAAAGTTATTATAACTAATAAATTACGGTTCAGTGTTTGGGCAACCAAGGGTATAAGGCGAAGTAGGGATGTCTTATACGAATTATATGATAAAAAATCGTACACACCCAATGTAGACTTTCATAATTATGTTAGAAATTATTCTAAGCTTTTCAAAAAAGTTTGTATACAGGCTAAAGCAGCCTACATAAGTAATCAAATTAGTAAATCAGATAATAAAATCTGAAAGAAGATAATCAATACAGAAACTGGCAATCGTGGGTTAAAAGACAACACTATTAGCTTAAAAATAAATGACGAAATAGTTTCAGACAGGAATGTAGTCGCTAATTTCTTAGATAACTATTTTACTAATATACCATTAGAGACGACGAAATATCTTCCATCGTCACCAGTATCGGCGGAGATATTTTTAAAAGAAAACGTAGACATGCAGGTAGCTGATTTTAATTTTAATTTTGTAAATCCGACTGACATAATAAAAACTTTCAAAAATATAACAATAAAAAAAACTGAAGACCTTTGGGGATTATCAACTAAAGCTGTGGAGGCAATAATTACCGAGATCGCCCCAATGCTGGCAAAAATCTTTAACTCTTGCATTACAGAAGGCATATTTCCCGATCTTATGAAAACCAGTAAAATCATACCCATTTTTAAAGCAGGTTGCTCAAATAACGCGTCCAACTATAGGCCGATATCAATACTCCCAGCCCTAAGCAAAATTTTCGAAAAATTAATCCTAAATCAAATGCTTACCCACTTTAATAAAAATAAAATATTACATGACAAACAGTTTGGCTTTACGAGGGGAAGATCTACAGAGGATGCTGGATCCACTTTAATTAAAACCATACTGGGGGCCTGGGAGGGGGCACAGGATGCTTTAGGTGTGTTTTGTGACCTTTCTAAGGCATTTGACTGCGTGGATCACCGCACACTCACCCTAAAATTGAAATACTACGGAATCCGAGGTAGATCTATCGATCTTGTGACGTCTTACTTGTCAAATCGGGAACAAAAGGTGGCTATCGGTGATGTCATCTCTACAGGCTCACGAGTCAGAATTGGCGTACCCCAAGGATCAATTCTTGGTCCATTCTTGTTTCTAGTATATATTAATGACCTTCCGTACATGATGAAGGATAATAACATGTCAAATATAGTCCTATTTGCTGATGACACATCATTAATATTTAAAGTAGATAGAAAAGACAGGGATCTTATAGAGCCTAATAACACTTTAAATTTAATCTCTAACTGGTTTTCTGCTAACAATCTTCTTTTAAATGCAGGGAAAACCAAGTGTATTAAATTCTCTTTACCGAATGTAGCTTCTATTAATGCAAATATAGTTCTGGACGGAAAAAGGTTAGATCTGGTTCCCTCAACTGTCTTTTTAGGTATCACAGTAGACCCTAAATTACAATGGGGGCCTCATATAGAGGCAACTGCGGGCAAACTTAGTTCCGCTGCTTTTGCTGTTAGAAGAATAAGGCAGCTCACTAATGTGACTACAGCTAGGATGGTGTATTTCGCATGCTTTCACAGTACTATGTCTTACGGCATTTTATTGTGGGGGTCAGCTGCTGATGTCGAGACACTTTTCATACTGCAGAAACGAGCAGTTCGAGCCATTTATAATCTAAGTTCTCGAGAGTCTCTTCGCGAAAGATTTAAGGACATAAATATACTTACCTTACCATCTCTGTACATTTACCAGAATATCCTGTACATTCGTAAAAACATATCGAACTATAGTAAAAACAGCGATACACACAGCCTGAACACTCGAAATAAGCACAAACTTGTGGTGCCTGGTTTTAGACTTCGTAAAACTAGTAAGTCATTTTTGGGAAACAGTATTCGATTCTATAATAAAATTCCACCTTGTATCACTGAATTGCCTTACATGAAATTCAAGTCCTTAGTAAAGCGTATCTTAATGTCAAGAGCATATTATAGCATAAACCAGTACATTGAAGATAAAAATGTCTGGAATACGATTCCCAACTGCACACAGCGACCCACTGGCACTCCTTAACTGGCAGTCTAAATGTAAATTTTCACATAAATGTATTTAATATTTCACTGTAGGTATCATTTTTGTTACCTACTCATTATATATTGTATCATAGTTATTATATAACTTTTATTTTAGGACATGTAACATTTATTGTTTACAACGTAATATATTCTGATATTTATCAGTTTTACTTTTAGTATTGCCCCTGGCAACGATCTATTTAGTATTTAAGCATTATCAAATGTAAAATGTGAGTATCATGTAGCCATTATTGTTTACTACGTTTTACTGTAGGTGCTTACTCCTACATAAACCTGCCCGTTGCCTGGTGGCTTGAGTCTGTCATGCTCACTAAAATGTCCTGCTGACGGTGGCGTTGTGTATCGGGTCGTCAAGTTCCCTACAATATGGTTGAGTTAAGCGACGCTGGTGCACTCGTCATGCTCGTGAACGGGTGCTGTCTGTCGGGACTGGTCGGCTCATACTTACTATGGCAGTTGTTAGGCACTTTTTCATTATTATTCATGTACTTCTGACAATTACCTACATTATTCTCACATTATTGTAATATGATTGTATTGAATTAAATATATTGAGTGTATACAATTATGTGTACCTATATTATGTTGAATTATCTATGTTGTTTAGATAACTTTAGGTAATTTTGTTACAATTCAACCAGAATTGTATTACTTATACTTTTTCTATAATCCGCATTTTGCAAATTTCACTATTGTAATTAATATTACCTTTTGCTTTGTATAGACTCAATTAATTTATTCACTTGACAGACAGATATGTGTTGCTGGGGAGTTTGTTGCGCCGTTTCTTCTTCACAGCAAAAACACTAGGAAGCGGTGAAGGGAGGGCGCTTTTTGGGGCTGTCTTTGATGTATATAATTCTGACGTTCAAAAAGAACTAAGTAATTCTAGTCTATTTTGAATAAATGAGTTTTGAAGTTTGAAGTTTGTCGAAGGGATATGGGCAACTTCTACTGGTCTGATCTTTTCGAAATTTACTATCCTGTGACTTCAATGATATTGATGACAAGTGACAAGAAAGAGGTCATTACAACTTATCATAAACTTAAAGAATCAATAGGCACACAATACCTCTACTGTAAGTTGGGTATCCATTCTGTTTCAGATGATGCTTGAGTATCAGGTCAAGGTTACCATGTTATTGTAATATCATTGAAGTCACAGGATAGTAAATTTCGAATCGATCAGACCAGTAGAATTTGCTCATATCCCTTCAACAACCAGAAAAGAGCTGATGATCTTCAAACGGCAGAACAAATTTTCTTGAATTATAGTTAAGAACACTCTCAATAAAGTCATCTTTCCAGCAAAAGAAAAAACTAAATCAAAATCCGTTTAGGAGCTACGATGCCACAGACAGACACACAGACACACACGTTAAACTTATAACACCCCTCTTTTTACGTCGAGGGTTACTAAAAAAGACGTTAATAGTTAGTTTTAATAAATTTTTCATTCACCCTTTTACAACTGGAATTTTCGATATTGTACCTATGCTTTGAATGAAATTTTTATTGTGATGTCGTAGAGATAGCTCGATGAAATTTACAGGGTAAATAGCTGATAAAATGGATAAGTTTTTAAAATACATCTGACGAAAAAAGTTTAGGGAGATTTATTTTTAAATCACCCACAAAGATGTAGGAAACATACAGGATTTTAACTTTATGAGAATTCAATATTTTTTTGTAACGCATCCGTTACATCTATGGTTACAAATGTTTATGCATTCGAAAGGGTCACTAATCAGCTAATTTAGAAAAAAAAAATACTTATGTATCTCAACTATTCACGTCACTATGATCAAAAATGTCGTTATAGTCAGAGTTTGATTAAAAAACATGAAAAACATTCATAACTCGAAAACTACAAAAAATCGCGGAACATACATGGGGGTGATTTGGGTACCTCAAAGGATGTTCTACCTCTGGATTTCCGCTTGACACTACTTTCTGGGACACGCTGTATATACACCGTGGGCCCGAGGTACCCGAAAGATTTTAACCTTCGATTCCGATGCCTAATTGGAGAAGAAAAGCTATACTTATAGTTTGTTGAAAAAAGCTTAATATTCGAAATATTCATTATTTAATGAAATTCACAAATCGAAAAATATCTATCGTAATAAGTCCCAGGAACTTTTTTTTTTTCTATTATTCTGCTGTATGTGGTCCTAGGGAACCCTTCCTACGTAACCGGGCAGTTATTGGCGAGACCTGAAGGGTCTCCAGCCAATGGGGGGGGGGGGGAGTAAAATACTTAACCTAAGCTAACTACTTGTACTACACTAACATCATGACTACCTGCAACAACAGCACTAAGGGCGACCCCTAGTGGGACTCGGACCTCGGCTTAGGGCGTTGCTGGCGGGGGCTTGGGGGGAGGAGACAGCTTGATGAGAGCTGAATTACCGGTGTGACTGCGGAGTCTGAAGAGACGACCGGCTCTACGACGGGAGAGCTCGGTGGATCGTGACCGTAGGTCCCAGGAACGCGGCGTTGCGACTTATGTCATACCATACCGCTCTCGCCGTATGTCTTATTTGTCGGGGAGGGTTGTGACGTGAGAAGTTTCTTATCCACTCACACGATAATTTAAAAATGTTGCCAGTTCAACCTAAGGTATTGTTTACAAGGAAGTACTAAAGTTAGTTTATTCATAAGGATAATAAAAACAAAAAAAAACAATAATAATCCAAACTCAGGTACTTATAAAAGATAAAGCTACTTTCATAACTTTTAAGAACTTACCCTGGTTTTCATCTAAAAACAAATAAACATAAATTATTATTTTTACACATTTGTGGTAAATTCAGCAATTTTTTTTAGATACAAATTAAATTACCAAGGTTTATTACTTGATCTGAAATTAAAAAATTGTATTTAATTAGAATAGTCACAAATATACTGGGTTACTTTTACATCGTTCTGGAACCGAAACACAGTAACTCCAATCGAGTAATAGTTACTATTAGCATTGTTACTTTTTATTTATGACGTTTAATAAAGAAGTTAGAAATGTATCACTTTTTTTCTGTCATTCGAGTTAAATGTTAGTAGCGCTTCCACCATTTCATTCATAAACGTAAGATCGTACGCGATCCGCTCGATGATGTAGGTACCGCGGCACAGCTGTGCGTGGTCGAGACAGTAGATAGCGCGCCTGCGGTGGGTCAACGGACGTCGGACGAATAGCCGGGCGCAAGTTAATACCTAACCTACCTACAACTGCTGCAAGTAGGTATTTCATATCAAGTACGATTTAAGTTGGTGTAAGTTCATTTACCTCCATCATCTCTTGTTTGTATCGGAAGCACGGCACGGCGTTTACCACTATCACATCTCTTCATAAACGAGAGAAATTAATTAACATTGAATTCACCACCCTTGCATCACGAAATCAATACCTAATCATTCAACTAGACGGCGAGGATGCTTGAGAGTTGTAATAAGGCCTTGACTATTAGGTGATAGGTTCGTATAGCATACCTACCTACCATAATTATGATAAATAAAAATAATACTGTAGCTTAAAACCAATTTTTGGCGGAGATGCGCGCGGCGGCTTCTACAAAGGCAGGCAAAACAAACAGAAAAATTGAATCGTTTCGACTATCGAATAGAGTTCATTATTAGTTGGAAGGTGTCGTTTTCTATGACAATATTGGAACGAATTAAAACCTTATTATTACAGAGTTAACCGTGAAAATCGGTTGCGCGTAACTTGTAAGGTCCGGTCGGACAATGTAAACATGTGATTCTCAGAATAAGCGTGGAAGGGACATCGTAACACAAACTTCGTGAAAAGGTTCCTCATAAAGCCTTAAATTAATTTACGTAAGTCATTAATATCACAAATGATAGGTTACAGATGTTGTACAGTGCCTACACGCATACGCACGCACACATCACAAGTCTGAGTTCGGCACGGAGTCGCGTTGCCGCACAACGCTTTTGTAAACGTGAAAAGTAGCATACCTACGTTTACACTACTGATAAAGAAATCACCTAACAAACACATTGATAAACCGAACTTGAAATTTAGTTCAATTGACTGATTGCTTACAACAAAAAACAAAACATTGCTCGTTCGCTCATAAAATAACATAAGTAGGTACCTACCTAATGATTCCGATGAGGTACCTACCTACCTACATGGCAATTAGTTGCAAACAAATTAACACTCACCTTAATCTCTCTTATTAGGAGTGAGGGACTCCTAATAAGATAGGGTTCAAAGTGGCCGCCACCAACTTGCTCACAAATCCTAGCGCGGCGCAGAGTTTCAGCGTGGACACGGGGCAATAAGGTGGGGTCTCGGACATACTCCGCACGGAGCGTCGCAAGCGATCTCGCATTTCTGCTGCCGTATTGCACTCCGTAACTAAGTCCCTATCTTGACCCCACAGACAAAAATCTAGTGGGGTCAAGTCTGGTGATCGCGCTGGCCAGGGTTGTGGATCGAACCTCCCAATCTACTGGTCACCAAAAGTCGCTGTAAGGTGTAAGGCTGTCGCACTGGAAGAGTCACGTGTGGGGGAGCGCCATCGTGTTGGTACCACGCATCCCGGAAGTGGGCCACCGGCATCTCTCTAGTTACGGGCACTAAACGTATGGTTACGACTGTTACGTATCCGAGGCATTTTCGTTCAAAACACACACAGTACAACACAGACAAAAAAACAACTCTACTGATAATAACTAATACGCTCAAATCCAAAATCACGAAAAACAACACAACCGTTTACAATGAACGCAAATCGGAAACTGAACTGATCAAAAATAGGCGAAATTCAAAATTTTACTTCCTTTACAATTTCGCCGACAAGCCGTCATAGACTCGTAGGCACCTAGATCATGCACAGACCAATAAAATGATAGACTGTGCCAACGCATTAAGTTGTACTGACAAAATAAATTGCGAAAATGCATAGGGTTAAAATTTACTAAAGATCAGATTACATCGGTTAAACAAAGGTGTTAATGCAAAAACAAATGTTTATAACAAAAATTGCCTAAAAAAAAGGTTAATTACTAAAAAAACTCATTTTTTTACATTCAATTTATTAAAATTGATAACAGTATTGGACATACTATCAGAGATCATTAATAATCCCAGATTAAAAGTCTAAATAAAAGTAGTCAATCTGATATTAATTTACGTAATAACGCATCTGTTAGATTCATAGGCACTGGCCGCTATAGCTTTGTCGATACCGCGCGTCGGCGCAGCGGCATGTCGGCTTCTTTGAGTGAGCGCGCGCTCAGTGACTAGTGCCTACACTGCCTACTTTGTTGCACTCACTTACTTTGTTGCGATAACCTCGGTTCGTGAACTTTACCAAAACAGCTGATCGGGAGCACTTTTTAAGTTTGATTTTCATTGCTGTTTTACGTGAAAATTGGGAAATAATTGTTTTTTTCTTTTTTATCGCATTGGGATGGAAAACAATAATGATTTTATACACTATAAATTAAAAAAAACTGCAAAAAAAATCGTAAAAATTAAGAAAAAAGCGACGAAAAATTCCAACGCTGCGCTGGGGGGTTCAGAATCATGTACTGGATCCATGGTACACGTATACGTTACGATGTCCCTTCCACCCTTAGCAAACTGCGTACCTACCTAGTTTGGTAAAATTTCTTACGTTTAAGATATGAAATAAAATCTGAATTCTCGTCTCGCATTTTTAATTGTATACCTATTTCTCCATGAGTATGTACTTTTATTTGTTTATGTATTTAAAAGGCGGCGTAGGTACTCGTAGGGAAACAGCGGCGGCGGCGATCCGCGAACTCTGTGAACTATGTACCTACGCATAGAAAAGATAATAGTAGGTACCTACGGCGATATGTTTAGAGTAGGTATAACTTCATCCGCTCAAATAGTGACGGTACATCCAAATGGCAAGCAGGATTTTTCATGTGAGTTAGTAAAAAAGGTGTTTTTTTTTAGTAAGTACTTTAGCACTAGCACGGACACGGATACCTACTATTGAGGAACCTCCTTGACCTACGGTCAAAAAATGTTGTTTTGATGTACTTAGGTAGGTACGCAATGAACATAAAGTCCATCTTTCACTGTGATATTGTGTGTGAGTTCCACGCGCTGATATTACCTAGGTACTTAGGTACCTACACGAGTGTAAATTTAATTCGTCATTCAGGCCATAGGGTAGGTACTTCTCTGTTTTGTTTTGTATTGAAAGTTTGGTAGTTATGAGTTTGCTAATAGGTCGCGGTCGTCAGTACAGTACCTACCTATTTTATTGCGCGTTGTCGCTCTATGTCACAGAGTACTTTTCTGTAGGTTATTAGCGACAATAATACATGGTTTGATTCCGCATTCATAACCATTGTTTGGTTTAAATTGCATTTACCTACTTAACAGTCAAATAACTCGAATTTTTCCTTCATACTTTCCACGGGCTTAGGACCGTCGCGTCAGCAATACATTTTACATACCTATACCTAAGTAGGTACTTACCTACTTACTTGCTTTTATTATTGGCTACTTCTTGTAGTTGTAAGTAGGTAGGTACTCTTTTATTCTCAAGAAAGTGTCGCTGGCGTATTTAAAAAATTGGAGCTATTTACAAACATAATCAACTTTAGGCTAAAGACTTACCTATTATGTACGAGTACTTATTTACAATTTACACTTCCCTGTATCGAAGCAACTGCTCAAAATGGAGTCCACTTCGCTCGATACATAAACGGGCACGTTTAACTAAGTTGTCTTTTAATTTTCTTAATGTGTCTCTGTCACTTTTCACAATATTAAAAGCGTCCACTATCGCACTTCTTAAGTCATCTCGAGTAGTATGCTCCTCGGAATAAACGAGTCTTTTTATCTCGGACCACAAATAAAAATCCAAGGGTGTTAAGTCAGGGCTCCTTGCGGGCCAAGGCACAGGACCACCACGACCTATCCACCGCTCACCAAACTCACTATTTAAATAGGCACGCACTGAAGTAGTATAATGAGCAGGGCACCCATCATGCTGATAGAGCATGCCGCGTAAGTATGCTAGAGGCACATCCTCTAACAGCTCCGGTATGATGCTTTGCAGCATTTGCAGATAAGAACCGCCTGTCAGATGACCTTCAATGAAAACAGGCCCTATTATTTGGTCATTGATAATGCCTGCCCAAACATTCACGCTGAATCTGATCTGATGGTTATCTTCGCGAATGAGGTGCGGGTTTAAATACGACCAATAATGTTCGTTGTGAACATTATACAGACCCACTCGCGTAAATAGGGATTCATCCGTCCACAGTATGTTGGCACTGACATTTTCAAGCAACCATTGGCATAATGCGATTCTTCTTGGCCCGTCGCCTTCGTAAATAGCGTGCGCTCGACGAAAATGGTATGGATGTAATCCATTCGTATTCAATGTTTTCCATACATAATATTGGCTAACATTGAATCGCCTGGCCGCCATCGTGGTACTTCGACGTGGGTCGCGTTCGAAGAACTCCAGTATGTCTTCCTCCAATTCAGCCGAGTATGGTTGTCTACCGCGGCCCTGCGCGTGTGTGGGCACTCGAAACTGTCCATGATCGAGGAGACGCTGGGTTGCAGCCAGGATGGTGGAGGTGAAGGGAACTTGAGGGTCGGTGATTCCACGTGCGCGCAGTGAGTTCAGGTGTTCCGGCTGAGCATACAAACGCCTTGCCTCTTCCAAATTGAAATTCGCCATCCCATAAAAATGCACCATTGCTACATATTCCACGTTGGAGTACACGTATTGCCGGCTCATTTTTGACACGTAATTAGGTTGCGCGTGCGCGTGCGTCCGTAACCTAATACAGCGAAACGCGGGACAATACTAGGGGAAGGGCGGGCGGGCGGCAGGGTTGCCAACCGTAAACAAAATTCCCTCGTACAAATGCAGCAAAAAATCTCGTATTTTGACTTTCAAACCTCGTACATTTATGATGCATCGAAAACGTGCTAAAAACAAAATAAAGGTACATTGAACTACTGGATTTAGGACTTTTTACTCAAAGGAATAAACTATTGCAACTTTCCCACTAACTAAAACTTCAGTTTGTGTTATATTTCTTTTTTTTTTATTGTTACTCAAGTAAAATCACAAAAAAAACAGTCATTGTTTTCGTCGTTATCACATATAACGATACTTCTATTACACCACTAAACAATTGACGAAACAACGAAAAGGCTAGGTATTTAACAATAAAAATCTTCTTTTTTACAATAACTTCATATAGCTACACGTACTAACGTACCTAGTGCAAAAAACACGGCCAGCATGCAACGAATGGAACACCGAAGGAACAGAGAAAGAAGAAATGTCCGCTGTGTGACAGAGACGACTTGCGAAGAACGAAATGTTTTACTAGGCAGGGGATTTCCGGTTAACGGGATAGCTACCATAGATAATCATCGCGTAAATACGGGATTGAAATTTTTGGTGTAAGAAGTTCCTACAAGTTCTGATAGATAGCACTAGTTTTTACTATTTATCTAATGGTGATGCAAAATGTTCGTATGGCCATATTATCAAAATCTCGTACATAATTGTACGAGGTTGATAGTGTCCTCGTACCTCGTACGGAAGACCACAAATCTCGTATTTGTACGAGGAACCTCGTACGGTTGGCAACCCTGGCGGGCGGCCGGCTAGCGGCTAGACTGAGAGCGCAGGGTGGGAGTGTAAGGGGCTGGGGGCGTGGCTTACGGATCATGCTATTTGATCGATGAATGAATTTATCAATGTCTACCTTTTGCATGTGTTGCCGAGCGTCGATAGGTTTTACACACACACGTGCATTGACTGCAAGGAAGCGTTACTTCGTGTTCTCATTATTTCAAGGAAAAATCGAGAATTTTAAAATTTTCGTGTTTTTTTTTTTGTTATTTTTTTTAAATAATAGTCCCAATCGTTTTTGTTACTGTCATAGAGCTTATGGTTTTCGGTTCCAGAACGATATCAAAGTAACGGAGTATAAGTATTATCTTCGTCCACGATAAGAAGGTTTGTTCGACACGTAAAATTATACATTTTTTACGATCATTCCGGTTTCACTGCAATCTTTCTAGCCAAATCACTCCAAACCGGCCGCCAGTTTCGGATCTTAGACACTTGTCCCACCAGCAGTGCGAGCACGGTTCTTTTTATCGAGTCGATTCGAGAAATTTATCTATTCTAAACGTCAAATTTGACATAAGATATTGATAAAACGACAAAGGTAGCTCGGATCGTATTTTATCGAGGCCTCGATATAATCGACAAATCTTATCGATTATGTCGAGTTTTGACAGTTCTTATTGGTAAATTTCTCGAATTATCACGAATTGATGTCGTCAGTTAAAAGTTGGTAGATAAAGATTCTTTGAAGCTATTTTTGCAAAACAAATGGATTTTGGAGATTTCATTTTGTTAGATGTTGAAAGCGGAACGCAACGTGACATGAAAAGGATCCACAAGCGGATTTTAGAGACGCGAATTTAAGTTTAATTCAATAATGTATGACGAGTGGTGCCCCCAATTTTTCTACTCTTTTTTGACAGACTGTAACGTAAACCTACCCAAATTGGTCCGCCCACCATAATGCGACCACTAATTGTTACTGCATTTTTTTATTAACACAGTGTATTATTAAGCTAGGTCTTATTGGAATTTGAAACCACACTTTTAACTTTGTTTACCACTAAAAGAGGTTTCATAGATATTTGTTTTGTTTCGCGATAATATTACAATTCATAACGAAACGATGCATTAAGCGCGTTTTTAATAGTCAAAACGTCAAAACCAGACATGGGACAATTATAGAGTTCTGTAAAGATTTAAACTGAATTTAGCAAGTTTAAACTTTATGTGGTATAGTATAATCGATAGACTTGAGTTACGAGTAGTTAATAGATGATTTAGTTTATAATTAGTATGCAAAACTTATCAAAATAAAGTGGACGGTGTTATAGCTAGTAACACTACAGTACTGATCGAATACCGACCGGAGGTCGGTATAGGGACAATTACCGTGTTCACTTTAACTGATAAAATTATATTTGAGTTATAATAAATCAAACCTAGAAATAATTGTTATTATTTACCTATTTCATAAAGAATCTTGTGACCGAAATACGACCTACTATAAATTGTTTATTTATTTCGATAACTGTATTTCAATTTCATGAAAATTCATTATTAGCACCGTCGTTTATGGAGAAAAGCAGTATAATACTTACATGATTTTCAATTAACTGTACTTGTTATTGGTTTTATTCTAACGTAATTTATTTCTAAAACATGTTTACTATCTATCGACATTGTTTATTTCTCTAAAAATATTAAACTTTTCAATAATTGAAGTAGTTGAAAAGCGGTCGGTTGTTAGGTAACCGTTTTACATCATTTCATAATACCGTCCACCCACAAAGCTTATCGTGATTTGTACTCATTTCGAAGAGCTTAAACTTTTTAGCTGAAACTTAAAGTTTATATGACTACATTGTAGACTTTACGTTAGCACCTTTCGGCTCCTATATCTGACCTTGGATATCAATCAACTAGAAAAGAGTGCCCATTGAGACAAATCGAACGAGCTGAAACCATTGATAAAACAAAACAACTCGAAGGGCTTATATTAATACATTGTGGAGTAGACGGTTTTTTTCTGTGACAGTCATGTTGTATTTGGATTCCGACCTCATTTCCAGAATCATCATACCCAAAAACCACAGACAAGAAACCATAAAAAACCATACTCATGAAAATAACTTTTTGAATTTTGACTCATCCTCGGCATCAGCACCACCGAAAATTATGGAATTGACATGACGAATCATTTCCAAATTTTTATGGCGACCATCTTGGATTTTGAAGTTGTTGTTCGTTTTCTTCATCAGTACACCCGAATGCCATGGAATTAACACCATGACGACTAACTCTTAAATTTTTATAGCCGCCATTTTGGATATTGGTTTTGCCCAAATTTTTGGCATCAGCAGTCCCGAAAACCATGGAATTGACACCCGTAATTAATAATTTTAAATTTTTACATCCGCCATCTTGGATTTTGGTTTTGCCCACATTTTCGGCATCAGCAGGCCCGAAAACCATGGAATTGACATCCATGACGAATAATCAGTAATTTCGTATAACCGTCATCTTGTATTCCGAATTCGACCAATTTTTTGGCATGGGCACCCGAATAACCCATGCAAATAAGAGTTTTGTTACAATAAACGCATTTGTTACAACTAGATTAAAGTAATAAAAAAAAAGGTAAATTATTTAATATAACTTCAGTAGTTTAACATCTTTTGGCGAGGTTGAGATTGCGAGTAAAATTGGAACCAGCGGTATAAGCTCTAAGGGAGCAGCGCGCGCGCACCGTCACGAAAAAGGTTTAAACGTTGATTCTTATTTATTTATTTATATTCCGTTCCTACAGACAAACCGTGGAAATGGTTTTGTGGGGCATTGATCTTAATTAATGCAACGTTTTTGTACTATATAAAAAAACACCTCTTTTCTATATGACACCATGAAGTTAGTTGTTTACATAGACCTACAAGGTGTCTAAAGCTCTGCAAACAAGAGTAAGAAAAATGGGGGTGCAACTAACAATAAGCGCTCTGGTAGAAAGTCGAAGTGAACTTCTACCGCGCATACATAATAAATGGAATGGGGCATCAACCGGGGACTGCGCACTGGTGCTCTACGAGAGTGCAGTCAAGGACTGTTCCCAGGTGATTTATTTATGCTAATACGGCTTCAAGTGATGTAAGACAAGAGGGCACAAGAATGAGTATTGCAAAATACACTCAGCGGCAGAAAAAGTGGCCCAAAATTAAAAGATGGTCTAATTAGTTTTTTCAATAAAATATGGTTGTTATTTTTATTACACGTAATGCGTTATCGGTTTATAACGTAGGTTTAGTTAAAATTAAGACTTTAAAGTCAAAGTTTTAGTAACAATTTGGGAAAACAGTAAAAATAAAGCTTTTAAAAGAAATTCTATTCAATTTTTTCTCATTTTTTCTAGGAATTACAACAAAGAATCACTTAAATTAATACAGCGTATTACCCCCTCTTGCTTGGACGACGGCTTGCATGCATTCTGGCATGCTTTGCAGTATGTTGTTTATGTCTACTTGCGGAATTTCCTCCCACGCTCTAACTAGAGCCACCTTTAGCTCACGGAGTGTCTCTGGCGGGCTTGGCAGTGCTCGGACCCGTCTTTTAAGCATGTCCCAGACATGTTCTATAGGATTCATGTCTGGGCTGCGAGCCGGCCAAGCCAGTTTCTGAATATCGACATCATCTAAGTAAAACTCAACGATGCCAGCAGTTTGAGATCTTGCATTATACTGCATAAGCAGAAATCTTCTCGACCAATAACGTCCACAAAAGGCACAACTTGATCTTGGAAGATCTTTTCAATGTACTTGACTGCTGTTAGGCGCTGATCCACGATCATAAGCTCCGTACGCGCTTCGGAATACACACCTTCCCACACCATGAAAGACAAACCTTTGTAACTTACTGTCTGGCGTATCGTGATGGGAAGGAAACGTTTTCCACGGCGCCTGTACACTGTCTCACGACTATCTGGTGCTCTTAAAGCTACTCTGTACTCATCAGTAAACAAGACCTTGCTCCATTAGCCCAAAGTCCAATTCACGTGTTCACGGGCAAATCTTAAGCGTGCAACTCGGTGGTGTCTCTCAAGTTTTGGCCCTCGTGCTGGTCTCCTGGCACGTAACTTACATTCCTCCACCCTTTGCCTTATGGTCCGTTCACTAACAATGATACCACGTGCTGCTTAAAGCCGCCGCCTGATTACAACAGCGGTAAGGAAGCAATTTTTCAACACTTTCAGTATCACAAATCGGTCATCGCGGGCAGAAGTACACCTTACTCTGCCGCTACCTGGTCGCCGTGTATAGGGTCCAGTCTCACGATACCTCTTAAGTGCAAATCGTAGGGTGGTACGTGACACATTGAGAATAGCAGCCACCTCACGTTGAGTTCATCCTCGGTCGGTTAACAAGACCGCCTGAGCAACTTGAGCAGCAGTAAGTGGCATTTTCTAAATTATTCTGGAATCGAAGTTAACCGGTAATCAATATAAAACCAACAAAAAACAATTTTATAGACCCATGAAAGAAAAAAGAATTTTAACTTACCTCTCGGAATAACGTTCAAAACAGTTCTGGCATAAGATTTTAGACAGTGTCAATCTAAACACAAGTTAATTTCAAATTACCCACTTAAATAAACTAAACAGGTCACTTGAAACCTACCATCATCAAAACATCTCATAAATAACACTTAGTTTGTTTACAAGCTTCCTTTATGCACTTGGGCCACTTTTTCTGCCGCTGAGTGTATATAACCTTAAATTATTGGTCTATTGATACGGGTGTTTAATGGACAAGTCCAACTTCTTTTTCTGGTAGAAAATTGGTTTGGCAGACGGTGGCCCACTAACTCGCTAGCTGGGCCCCCTGGAAAACCGCCAGAACAGGCAAAAGGGGGCAACACCACTGTGAGCTGTTAAGGGTATCGAGATCGAGAGGTGAGACCCTGGTTTCAGCAAGTTTGCAAAGGGCAAATTTGGTGGACGGTATTAGGTATGTCAGTGGTCGGATTACGGCTGACAGTTATTTCCCGGACGGAATTAAGGCGGGCAGCAGATTTGAAACTACTTGTCACTTTTTACTTCATATCAAAACGAATTAAATGTGAATTTTATATTCCTTCCTAGATTTAATAATAATAATAATAATATAAACTTTATTTCGGGTGGCATAGACCCATAGAAACCTTAACCTAGTTATACATTTACAATATAATTCAATCATGATTCGAAAGACACGTGGCGCCATCTATTATCAATACTTACTGTTGTTTTCCTCGGGAACAGTACTTTTTTTTTCGGGATGATATGTACCCTATGTCCGTTTCTGTATATCTGACAACGTATATGCAAAATTTCAGGATGATCGGTTCAGTGGTTTAGGCATGAAAAGGTAACAAACAAACAAAATTAGTATCGCATTTATAATATTAAGTTAGGATTAGGATTTGCTATGACTCGCCACACCTACACAAGACTTGACCCACTGATCCAGAAAGGGACAGTCAGGACGTACAGCTATTGCGTTCAGAATGCCGTTGTTGCTCCCTCGAATACGGGCCAGCAGTGAAGCTGCTTTTTTGCGCATGATGGCCTGGAAACCATCAGTGCGTGCTTCAGCAAACATTCCAGACGCGCTGCACCGCCACGGCAGACCCAACAACATCCTGAACGCATTATTGTACTGAGTGCGCAGGGCTCTGTAGGCTCGCTGCGTATATCTCACCCACAGGCCGCTCGAGTAGAAGGACTGGCAATAAGCTTTGAATAGCGTAACCTTCACTTCTCTCGTGCATCGTGCGAACCTGCGTGTGAGCATATTAGCTCTCACCGCCAGGGCCCTGCGCTCCCGCTCAATGTCTTCATCGTCCCTGAGGTCACCTGTCACAATGTGACCCAGATATTTAAAAGTTTGTACCTGCTTTAGGGCCATTCCATTGAGAAATACAGGAGGCACATGGGTAGGCTGTTGTTTGCCTGATTTAAATACTAAAATTTCACTCTTTTTAGAGTTATATTGTAACCCATGCGCCTCCGCGTACTTCTCACAAATGGACAAAAGTTTCCTTAGCCCGCTTATGGAGGGGCTCAGCAGCACCATATCGTCTGCATAGCTAATATTGTTGAAACAAGTGTCATCAATGTAGCAACCGACATGTGTGCTACTGAGCCGCTCGACAAGCTGGTCAACATAAATGTTAAATAATAGAGGTGAGCTTATGCCGCCTTGCCTAACGCCACACTCCAATCTATACTCATCCGACAGCTCCCCTGCCCACTTCACTTGGTTTTTCTGGTTTGCATACCAATACCTCAAGAGAGAGATACATTCCCCTGGCACACCCGCGCTGCCTAGCTTGTCCCACAGAAGGTCGTATGCGACACGATCGAACGCCTTTGACAAGTCTAGGAAGCACGCATATACCGGTGTTCTTCTGGCTGTGTAGTACCCGACAGCATGCTTTAGACTTAAAATGGCACTCTCAGTAGACAATCCTGCTCTGAACCCAAACTGGGCATCATGCAGGTCGACTATTTTCACGAGGTTCGCATTAAGCATGCTGTCAAGTACCTTAGCTGCAGTGGTGGCCAGTGAAATGGGCCGGTAGTTAGCCCGGTCAGATGAGTCCCCCGTCCTATTTTTTAAAATAGGTACCACAATATTACGCATGAGCGGCTCCGGTAGGTATGAATGGGACATACAAAAATTAAAAAACATTGATAGCACACGCGGCAAATGAACACCGGCAAATTTAAAATGTTCTATGCTGATGCCGTCGTGACCGGGCGATTTTCCACGTTGCATATGGTTTATAGTGTTTCTGATACCCTTAGCAGAAAAGAATGGTTTACGCTCAGTCATGACGGCACTTGCATCGTGAACAGAACTCGCTGACGACGGACCCAGGGACGATGGGATTGTGAACTGTTCCTTAAACAGGTCAGCAATAGTTTTGTGATCGCTCACGCCGTCGACGCTCACTGGGAGGCTTGTTTTCACATTTGATCGGTTAACATTTTTCCAAAAATCTTTAAATTTTTTAACCGAATGGTTAGAGGCAAGAATATTCATTCTTAATTGTTCTTGTCGGTCTTGGCATGACTTTAACTTGGACTTAAATCTTTTCCGTGTGTCTGTCATTTCGTCATACATTATACCACTTGTGGGCTTACCGGCTAGTACCCACATTTTAAATTTTGTGCGAGCGTCTCGATGCGCGTCGGCGACGTGATCATTCCACCCAGTAATGTGACAAGTCTTGGCTCTATTATTTTTACACCGGTATGTTTTCATTGCAGCCTCCGATAATACAGAAACAATTTCATTGTACAATTCATTAATAATTACGTAGTGATCTGAATTACGGCATACGGAATCACAACATTGTCCTAATGCTACTGGGAAGTCTATTGCTCGAAGCTTAATATTACATAATTCGTGATATCTATGAATTTGATTAAGCTGTCTTTCTCCCCAGATTACCTGCCGCCTGTGATCGTCTTTATTTAAATTATATTCATATTTAATATTAACTTTATACAAATAACATTCTACTACAAGTGGGAAGTGGTCAGACCAGTACACATCTTCTTGAACCCATACTTTATTAATGGTGGAAATTGCAGATTGTGTTGTAATGCAATGATCCAGCCACCTCGCGCACCCATGAGCTTCACTACGAAACGTATAGGTACCAGATTGTAACCCCAACATATGTACATCCGCACAACACCATGCGTTATCGTTACAAAAAGCGACTAATTCATTAAAGAATAATTCGTTCGGATGCGCATTAAAATCTCCTAACACATAAAATGCCTCAGTTCCACATCTTTGTTCCATTTCAATCACAGACTGTATCGTACTAAGACAGTCTGTAAGTATCGGTAAATTATCACTACTGTTTGTTGGCATATAAACACTAAGAATGACTATATTTCTATTATTCACGATTATCTTTATCCCTGTCACACGAACGTTATCACAATTAATTACAGATACTGACTGGAACACACTTTTTCGCCATAATATTGCGACACCACCGTATGGGCGACCCGTGAGTAAGCCCGCTGACGTGTCCACGGCAGAGGTCCCCGTCGCACTGAACTCCTCGTGGATCGTACTCAGCATAGGTAACTCGTGTGGCAGGAGCCACGTTTCTTGTAGTGCCACCACATCAGCAGTCTGGCACAGGGCTCTAACACCTTCCCAGGATCTCTTGACAGACTTACAATTATAACTAATAAGTTTACTGGAACATCTAGTTACTTCTTTGTCCATTTAAATCTTCATTTATATTAGCCACACTTTCTGAAACTGTTTTCACATTCCTCTGTTCCCAAAAGTTGACAAAGCGCCTAAAGGAAATGCCTGATGGCCACAGCTTCTCCTCTAGAAATATATCCAATTTATGCTTCACAACATAGGCTTTGTAAGCATTATAGCTCTTTTGTTTTTTAATTTTTAGTTTCACTAGCGAAATAGTTTCTCCCGTTTTTTTGCGAACATAGTCAATAATGTCCTCTTCACATACATCAATATGGACGTTAGAAATAAACAACGGTACCTTAGTATCTGCCGCTTTAAATTTCACGTTGTCCTGTGACTCGACAGCTGCATTTCCTTTCTTTGTAGTTAGCCTATTTCTTAATCGTTTCCTCTGAACCAGAATCCATTGATCATCCACATCAGGTACCTTCCATTCAGTGCCATCACTAGCCATTTCAGCATATGATAATACACGCCCCGCAGCCTCCGTTTGTTTGCATTTGTCTAGCGTAGTAGTGATATTGCTTGGTTGTGTTGATTGCTCATGTCGCTGCGCTAGACTGCACGGTATCTCACTCGCACTCGTTGTCTTGCATGTTGGTTCACTACTCGGTATGAGTGCCGGTGACGCTCGCGCCAATGTAATTGCTGTATCATGCTGTTGACGCAAACATTCACTACCACCATCAATGTCTTGCCCTAAAAACGAGCAGTTTTCCTCATAATCGTGCACTGGGAGTGCCTCCGGTTCACTATCCATAACAGATATATTTTTCTTTTGCAAATACACACTACGTCTCCGGTTAACATTACGTTTTTCCTCAGAGGATGGCGATCTACGATAATCTACCATAAGTTCATTGATATCATTCTTTGATACATAATCTTCGCGAATTTCATCAATAGTCCCCTGCATCATGACGATCTTTTTAAGTAACGACGTCACATCGATATGGTCGAATGTAACCGGAGGTAGTTTCTCGAGATTTCTCGCCACAAAAGTTGGTATATTTTCTGGGTCAGTCCCTTTTAAAAGCAATATAATGTCGTCAAGGTTTCGTTGAGTCTTGCCTTGTCGTTTTCGAATAGTAACCGTTTTTTGCAAAGATTCAAAGAGTAACGACTTTGCAAGTTCTATATCCTCGACACTAAAAGCACTTTCACATATGCGGAGGAGACTTTCTTCGTCCATCACGTCTATCTTGTTCTGTATGAAAGCTAGCACTTCACATATTACAATGTTACAATTTGCGCACTTTAATCTCTTAGATTTCGACATATTCGTAGCGCACGGCAGTTGACGTACACTCGCGACCGCGGTCAAGCGCGAAGGTGGTGGCGACGACTGCGGGGAGTAATAATACTCGTCGCTGGAGCGTGAAGCTGCATCCAATTCATCCATCCAGATTTAATAAATATATGAATTTTACTTTAATATGAGACCTACAGCACCAGAGTTTCCCTTATCAGTCGCTATATCTGAATAAAACAAAAATGATGGTCCTTAGGAGGTCGGTATTTGGTGGGTTTACGTTATGCCACTAAAATTATATTTTAAATATTTTTTACAATCTTACAAAGATTAAAAAAAAATGTTTACAATATTTCTAACAAAATAATAAGTATAACGAAATAGTTTTCAGTCGTGAGAAATAACCAGGAAAAGATTATTTCGTAAATAAAATAAAGTCTACATGAGTGAATGATATTTTTAAATCTGGTGTTGCCATTTTGAAAAGTCGATTAGCTATCGAGAAGACAGCCGTCGACAAGGCTCGATAAAGATATACCGAGGCAAGTTCCGTGCTACCGACTCTCGATAAAATTCGGTATGTTTAAACTTTTATCGAGTCGAGAAGTTTATCGATCAAACAACCGTGCTCGCACTGCAGCAACGATGAGCGAGAAGCGAGTAGAGCTAGAGACTAGAAACGAGTTGACGAGCAGCGAGAAGCGAGTGTGTAGTTCCGATAGTTTTGTCGCTGGGCTATAAGCGAGTGTGCGAGTGCGACGGGCGATTACTCGCACCACTCACAAATGACCGCTGGTTGGTCTCTCGGCGTCAAGCGAGCATCGCTGAGCAAGTATCGCTGAGCGAGTATTATCTTTGATAGCTCTTTTCGCTCAGCGACAAACTAGTGGAGCGAGTCCTCGCCGGCAGTGTAAACAGTCAGCGATCAACTATTAATATATGCATCTCTTTTGTTTACATGGAAATTATATCTATTGTACGTTTTTTGATCGAGAAAATAGCCGATAGTTAAGGCTCGATGACACTGGGCTAGTTTACAAGCTACAAGCCACAGAGTTCGCGAGCAGCTTGTAAACTCGTTCCGTGTCATTGAGCTTTTTTACAATCTGCTTTTGAGTATCAGATTGTAAAAAAGCTGTTTGAAAAATAAAAAGCCGAGCTAATTTACTCGCCATTCGCTGGCGTGTTGGCCTATAAGCTAGTTAACCAGCTGTGTATCATCATTGTTGCTAGTGAACTAGTTGCGAGCAACTTTGCGTTCTACTCGCTAGCTAGTTCGTTACTGAGCGAGTGGAAATTTATTGTGTCATCGACATTCAAACTCAAAACTCATTTATTCAAAATAGACTAGAATTACTTAGTTCTTTTTGAACGTCAGTTTTACAATATAGACATCCCACAAAAAGCCCTCCCTTCATCGCTTCCTAGTGTTTTTGCTGTGAAGAAGAAACGGCGCAACAAACTCCCCAGCAACACAGATATGTCTGTCAAGTGAATAAATTAATTGACTCTATACAAAAAAACAATATTTTTACAATAATAAAATTATGCAATTGTAGGAAAAGTAAAAATTAAAAAAGTAAGTAGGTATATAAATCAATTCTGTATGAACTGAGATAAATCAAAATCGTATCTAAGTAATTATATACTTATACATGTATAAAACAACACATAAAAACTAATGGTTTCCAGGGAAGCCACAAGTGCAGAAAAGAACTAGCGCCACACGTCCCTATCGTCAACATAGTCGTTTATCTTATAGTATGCCCTTTTAATGAGAACTTTTTTACCGTAAGATTTAAATTTGCCATCGGTGAGATCCGTAATTGTTTTGGGAAGCTTGTTATAAAATCGAACTCGCTTACTCGCACACTCGCTAGCTTTTAAACTCACCGACTAGCAGCTCGTAAACTAGCCCAGTGTCATGGAGCCTTTTTCCTCGCCGGTGGGACAGCGGCCTTAATATAATAAAAGTAACTCTACTAACCACGAGAGGGATCCCCAGCTAAAAAAAAATATAAGTAGTCTTTTTATTTCCATTTATATTCTAATTAACTAAAAATATCTACACAGACACGTTGGTCTAGCGGTCGCAAGCGCGACTACTGAGCGTGAGGTCCTGGGTACGATCCCCAGGTCGAGCAAAGTGTTATTGGGTTTTTCCGTGTGGAATTTCACAGTAGCAGCCTGGAGTCTAGATTTGTGCCCGGTTGATGGCAATAGGCTTGCCTCCTATTACATGGGATTTAAACAAAACAGTGAAATGAGGGTGAACACTGTCCCTCGAACTTTTGCGTCTCGGGACTAAATAAGTTACTTTCACCCCTAGGGTAACAATGTGCTATTGCTAATTACTGTGGTCGCACTCACTCAGGTACTGTTGTACAACTGCGTCGGGTCACCCGCTCAGCGCTTCTGCTCGCCTGGTACTTTCGATCGTATATTCCCAGGTGCCCCCATAAGGATTGCCACCGGGTGGCAACTGGGAAGTTATTGCCCCAACTTCAATTCGCTGTACATTGCGGCGTGGAACGCCAACTCCGCTCATCGTTGTCTGTCTTACGGCCGTGATGAGGGGGTTCGCGGAAGACATTTCCGATGTGTTTTTATTAGTAGATATGTGATATTATTCGAGACATACAAACAAAATTTTCTTCATTGTAGTTGCTTTTAATCACCCATTATTATTAATCATAAAAACCTGGTGTAAATTCGTATCACAGATAATCAAATTATTTACAATAATTAAAGAACCTACATAACAAAAGCTAGTCATCAATCACAGATAATCAAATTGCATAATTATTGTGTTTTAACAATAAAATTACCTATGCTCTAGATCGTAGTTGTTTTAATTATACAAACTTGGTGTAAATTCCACCACTTATTTAATAATAAAACCACATCGGAAAGTCTTCCGCGAACCCCCTCATCGCGGCCGTAAGACAGACAGCGATGAGCGGGGTTGGCGATCCACGCCGCAATGTACAGCGAATTCAAGTGGGGGCAATAACTTCCCAGTTGCCGCCCGGTGCCCACTGGGAATTTTATTCCCAATTGCCCCCGGGGCCAATCCATGTGGGGGCAACTGGGAACATAAGCTTTCGATATTTATTAAGTTTGATTTTTGTCACCAATTTGAGAATTATAAATAAAGTAATAGAAGAGACACGTCCGACTAGCGCGGGATCAAAGAGGGGAGAGGCGACCTGGTCCGGTAGCGGACGTTAACGGACTGATGTATGATCTAGGGTATCAAAACTTTACCTCTCGCTTCCAACCGTGGTTCTGTCCATGGTCAGGAGCGAGAGTGCGTGGGAAGCCGTCGCCTCCTTTTGCGAGATGGTGATGACGACCAAGGAGGGAGCGGAGAGGGAGAGAGAGGCGATTGCCACTCTCCCTTCCCGCGCCAGAACGGGCGCCGCCGGAGGGCGCGCGACGGTCTCCGGTCACCCTAGTGTGTGGCCTGCGGGCGGCGGGTTAGGGGACCCGTCGCCCGACCAATAACAGGGGGGTCTACTCCCTAAGCACGAAGTCCGTGGTTTCGGCCTTAGTTACGAGCGTTTCCTACTCCCTATCAACTACGGACATATGATTTTTTCGGGACCCGAACTAAGAATGAATGACAACATGATTTGACAATTGTCCCTACTACCGTTGTGTTTTTTTAAAGTTGAACTTGACACTTGTTTTGTTCACTTCTACGTTTCGGGCTACTTTCGGACGGGCGACTAACTTCGTTGACGGACTTAGAGAGTAGGCCTCCAGGCCCGAGAAGGCGGCGCGCATGTGTTCCGCGCGCGCCTATCAGGAGGACGTGGGGCAAGGACCCACAGAAGGAGAGGTCCGCTAGGGGTTGGCGGAACGAGGCCTGCCGCATTTTCGGTGCATGCAGCTGCGAATCCCGCGACCCCGGCCAAGGGTCAGGAGAAGGAACACCGTGGGTTTTTATCCGGTAAGAGTCCGGCATAACCCTTCGTCTTCCCCAGGCGAAGGAGCATGAGGATTGTGCCACGATAAAAAAAAAGGGTATCAGCACTTTACCTGGAACTGTCACTATTGTTAAGGCAGCAGGACTGAAAAAAAAACGATGTTGAAAAAAATTATTGGTGATATTGGAATTGAAGTGTTTATTTTATCTTAAGACTAGTTGTGCCTGCACGACTCCACCCGCTTGTCATCATAATCTTCCTGCCCTGGTCCCAAGTTACATGGGCTCGGGGCAATTTTTTATGCTCTTCCCGCTTGTACAGTTTTTAGGAACTACGGAATAGTTAACAAGGAACCCTTATAGTTTCGCCATGTCCGTCTGTCTGTCCGTCCGCAGCTTAGCTCAAAGACTCTTAGTACTAGAAAGCTATAATTTGGCATGGATATACATACAGGCTGTAAGGGTAAACACCGTTATCCTTGAAACCAGTAAAAAAGGGAGTAAAAAAAAAAATATACACGCGAGAAATGAGCGGTGCGGCGGCGCTACGACGCGACGTAAACATAAACACACTCGCTAACGAGACAGGTGATTGACTGGGGTAGCAAACTGTGCGGGGCCGTGCGTCGGGCCACGCGGCGAGTTCCCCGCGCCCCCTCCCGTAGCTTGTTGCCCCCGCGCATAGGGTGAAGTGCTTTTGAACAAAATGAAAATTTTATAAAAAAAAAAAGTTTGTTATTTTTCATTGATTTTACGTTCTATAAATGTATACAATTGAAACGTTAGTAATAATAATTTGCCTACTTAGATGATTTCATTATTGTTACGAGAAAAATTGAATTGTCCGTACAAATTTTATATGAAGCTTTTTCAAGAAACTTAGTTCATTAGGACGTACATTTTCCGTATTTTTTTTTACAGATAATCATTGCGTCATGTATATAATAATAATAATAATAATCGTTTATTTCAGGTATTAACCCATATAAAACATTACATAAATTAAATTAAATCACAATAAATAATTAAAATTAAAATTGTAATCCAGATTAAAATTAAAATCAAATTCAAAAATCAGAATCAAAATCAAAATTATAATCAATCAAAATTAAAATTATAATCCATTAAAATTATAATCAATCAAAATTAAAAATTAAAATCAAAATCAAAAAAGCAAAATCTATCAAAATTAAAATCACAATTAAAATCAAATTCAAAATTAAAATTACATTCGATTAAAAACTAATAGGATTACTTCATCAGGATTAGGTCAGGCCTTAGCAGGTACACACAGTGAAATGTTACAGATATTAATTGATTATCACATGCACACAAACGTGTCAGGAAAGAAGCCTTAAGTTTCCTTATGAGTCCGTAAAAATCTGAAACTCTGTTCTCAACGAATATAAAGGAAACGTAGTAATCATAATAATGTGCCTATTTAGATGATTGCATTATTGTTACGAGAAAAATTGAATTGTTCGTACAAACTTTATTTATAGCTTTTTCAGGAAATTTCTTATGTCACTAAGACGTACAATTTTCGTACATTTTTTACAGATAATCATTGCGTCATGTATATAAAGGAAACGTAGTAATCATAATAATGTGCCTACTTAGATGATTGCATTATTGTTACGAGAAAAATTGAATTGTTCGTACAAACTTTATTTATAGCTTTTTCGGGGAATTTCTTATGTCATTAGGACGTACAATTTTCGTACAATTTTTACAGATAAACATCACTTGTAAAGGCCTCTACACACCAAAGCCGCCGGCACGGCGGCTTAACCCGGCGGGTTATGCCGCCGGGCTTGTTTTGCGTTATGTTCGCTCGCTTAGTTCGCGTTAGTTGGCCGCCGGCACAACCCGGCGGGTAAAGCCGCCGGGACGGCGGCTTTGGTGTGTAGAAGCCTTTAGTCACATTGGATTCTTCAGAAAACTGTGTGGTTCTGCTGGAGAGCATGCTCTCCGGCAGGACCACTATGAATCGATGATTACCACGAAACTATAGAAGTACCAAATATACCGGCTGAAGAAAGAATCCAACACTTAAATAAACAACCTGTAAAGAAAAACAAAATCAACATGAAGCAATACCTTACACAAAAAACAAAACAACCAGAAAATCCGATTAATACAAGAAACGATTCAACTTAGCAACCAGCCGGGCCCCCTCACCTTCTCCCAATACGGTCAGTCACCGCGGGGGAATACGACTACAACCCTCCACTACAAAAACTCTATGTCTGTACATACAATGTTAGATCTCTAATGTCGCCTGAAAGACTACTACTTCTTAAAGAATCCTTAAACAATATAAACTACGACATAATTGGGCTATCAGAGGTACGAAGGACAGGTGACAATATAATAGAAGATGAAGACCACATACTCTGCCACACGGGAAATCCTGGAGGACTCTATGGCGTTGGTTTTCTGATTAAAAAGAAATACAAGCTAAATATACAAAACTATATTGGATTATCAGACAGAGTGTGTGTACTAAACCTCCTATTCGAGAAAAATGAATTCATTTCAATAATCCAAGTATATGCGCCTACTCTAGACTCAACGGAACAAGAGATAGTCGAATTTTATGACACAATCCGGAAAGCACAAAATATTGCCAATAATAACTACATACTAATGGGCGACTTTAACTGCAAGATAGGACAAACAAAATTCGGAGAACAAAATATAATGGGACCCTACTGCTACGGAAAAAGAAATCACAGAGGCGATACACTACTTCGATTTGCATTGGAAAACAAACTACAAATTATAAATACAATTTTTAAAAAGAAACCTAAAAACCAGTGGACCTGGATATCTCCAAACAAAAAGACAAAGAACCAAATTGACTTTGTTCTATGCAACAATGCCAAAAGATTTTCAAACTTTGAAGTACTAAACAACAAAATGTTTCCCTCAGACCACAGACTCATACGGGGTACCTTTAACCTCCGTAAAGCCAAATCTTCAAGAAGAAACTATATCTCTACATTTAAAAACTTTAAGGATCAATTAACACAAAATACTTACCAAGAAAACATCAAACAAAAAGCAAAAAGTTTGGACGTTACAGAATATGATAATGTAGAGTCAATTTATAACAAAATCGAATCTTTAATAAAAAGCTGTTTAAAGGATACAAAATCTCACGAAACAAATCGAAAAGAATGTTTTATTACAATGGAAACTAAAGCCATGATTAAAAGACGAACAGAACTTCAACACAAAAGCACGCTAAGTAGAGAACAAAAAAGAGAGTTATCACAACTATATAAATACACAAACAAAAATTTAAAGAAAGAATACCTAAACCATAAGATGGAAATAATAAAGAAACACCTGAAAGATAGTGGTAGCCTTAAAAAAGCCTACAAACAAACAAACAAAACCAAAGTTTGGATACCACAACTAAATACGAACACAAGGGACACCCAAACTAGAAAACATATTGTCAATATTGCTACAGAATTTTATGAGAACCTTTATAACATGCAAGCACTAGAAATTGACTTTACATACACACCAGGAAACACTGAAGAAGATACAAGAATAGTAAATTTCACTGAAATGGAAATTATTCGAAACATAGATAGAATGAAAAATGAAAAAAGTCCTGGCCCTGACGAAATACCTAATGAGGCCCTGAAACTCGGAAAACTTAGCCTAGCGTCACCTCTCATGGAACTATTCAATAGGATACTTAAAGACCGCAGAGTTCCAAAAAAGCTAACAGAGTCAAGAATAATCCTACTTTACAAAAAAGGAGACCCGACGGACGTCGGTAACTACCGTCCTATAAGCTTACTACCTGCTATATACAAACTTTTTGCATCTTGCCTAGAAAAAAGAATAGAGGGACAAATTGAAGCGCAACAACCAGTAGAACAGGCCGGCTTTCGCAAAGGTTTCTGCACTATAGACCATATCTATACACTAGACCAAATAATAGAAAAATACGTAGAGTTCAGACAACCTTTATACCTTGCATATATAGATTACGCGAAAGCTTTTGATACAATAGCTCACGATAGTATATGGAAAGCTCTAAACCAGCAAAGAGTACCACAAATATATATTGACATCCTAAAAAACATATACGAACAGAGCACGAGCCGAGTGAAACTTGACCGCACCGGACCTGAAATAAAAATTCGACGAGGAGTAAAACAAGGAGACCCTCTTTCACCAAAACTATTTATAGCGGTATTACAATATATTATGAAAGATCTTGCATGGAGCAGAAAAGGAATTAATATTAATGGAAACTATCTTAGCAACCTTCGTTTCGCAGACGATATTGTCATATTCTCTGAATCACCACAACAGCTTGAGGAAATGATTAATGAAATTAACTATACCAGTAATAATATAGGCCTAAAACTCAATACGGCAAAAACGAAGGTAGCAACCAACAGTATTAAATACCCTATAAAAGTAAGTAATATAACTCTGGACTACGTAGACGAATACACCTACCTAGGAAAACAAATCTCCTTTAAAAACAAAAGAAATGAAGACGAGATAAACAGGCGTATAGCTATGACTTGGAATAAATTCTGGAGTCACAAAGAAGTTCTTAAATCAAACATACCACTAAAACTCAAAAAGAAGGTTATGGACTCTTGCATACTTCCTTGTCTAACATATGCCTGCCAAACTTGGACTTTCAATAAAAACACCAGGAAAAAAATAGAAATATGTCAGCGCGCCATGGAAAGAAAGATACTCAACATTAAACTTATAGACAAATGTAAGAACATAACTATCCGAACAAAAACCGGAATAATAGACGCCTTAAAACACTCCCAAAAATTAAAGTGGAAATGGGCAGGTCATGTGGCCCGCTCCAACGCTAAGAAATGGGCCAATAAAGTTACATCATGGACGGGACCAAAAGGAAAGAGACGGCAAGGACGGCCCCAAGAAAGATGGGCCGATGAAATAATCGAAACAGCGGGACAAAACTGGTTAACAACAGCACAAAACAGGAAACAATGGCAACTGGTGGAGGAGGCCTTTACCCAAAGAGGGGTCCTTAATTAAATACAACGTATCTATTTAAATCAATATTTTTTTATGTAAAACAAAACTGTTATTAAGGAATAAATGAGGCTTTATTATTATTATTATTATTATTATAGAAGTACAATTTTTAATATTAGGGTACAAAATAGTACATTTTCTGTACATTTTTTCCTGCTAGTTACATTTCCTAAATTTGGAGTGGTCCTGCTGGAGAGCATGACACACCAAACCACTGGTTTCAAGGATAACGGTGTTTACCCTTACAGCCTGTATAAATCACGCCGACAAAGTGGTAATGTTATTTGAGGGTGCCTCCTGTACATCTAAAGTGGGGATGTTTTTTTTTTCTCGTCTACCCCATCGTGTGGGGTGTTGTTGGATAGGTCTTTCAAAAATATTGTAAGTTTGTGCGAGCCTTGCCGGAGTTGCACTAGAGCGGCGCACCAAACGTGGGCTGTAACCGCACGCGAGCAACACGCGCGCAGTTTGCAAGCGGCTCGCGAGCGGCGCATTCGCGGCGCGTTCGCCAGGTCTGGACGCACCATTATGTTGGACTATAATTATTGAAAGATATTCCGCCTTTTAAGTTCCTGAAATCTTATTATTATTTTACATACCCAATCTCCATGAGGTTTTTAGTAACAGGTTTTCCATCTAGCAAAAATATTCCTTGGTAGACTCCCAGGAAAGCTTTGTTGAACGCGGTTATTTTTATAGTTATTGTACTATTCCCTATCTGCGCAAGTCTATTGCTTATCATGCTTTTCCTGTTGCCATCACCTATCTGCAAAAAGAAAACAGGACTTAATCATATCGACAAAACTTTTCAACTGAGACAGATCATCATCATCATCATTCAGCCGAAAGAGGTCCACTGCTGGACATAGGCCTTCCCCAATAGGGGGGGGGGGGGGTTTGCCAAAATCGCCACGCTTGGCAGGATGGTCAGGATGGCTGGACCAAACGAGATATGTACATGAGACCATGTGCACTGTTTAATACCTATTTGCTACTATTTACTACGTATAGTGAAATATTTGCTACCTTTGCGTTAAGAAACATCATCATCTGCCTAGTCTTTTGCCAACTATGTTGGGGTCAGCTTCCAGTCGAACCGGATGCAGCTGAATATCAGTATTTTACATGGAGCGACTGCCTATCAGACCTCCACAACCCAGTAACTGGGTAATACGATACTCTTGGTAAGACTGGTTGTCAGACTTTCTGGCTTCTGACCAACAGTAACGACTGTCAAAGATCTAGGTACAAATGACAGCCGGGACCAACGGCTTTACGTGCTTTCCGAGGCACGGAGGAAACTCGCTATGGTAAATGGTCACCCATCCACAGACCAAAATCGGCAAGCGTGGCTTAACCCGGAAGATCGGTCTATGCGGCTGTAATTATTTAGCCACGAGATCCTCGAGTTAAGAACGAGTTAAGAAACATATCAAAGAAATAAAGTGGTCAGCCATTCTGACGTCAGGTTGGCTGTCCACTTCCAACTGTGAATCGCTTCGAATGCACCGCTTGCGAACCGCTTGTGAACTGCGCGCGTGCATTTCATGTTCGAACGCAGCCCCTGCGCCGTACGCGCGCCGCTCGCGCGCAAGCTACGCGCCGTACTCGAGCAACGCGCGTGCCGCCCGCGGTACACCTCCCTCGCCCCGCTCATGTCTCAGTAATCTCGTTGTCAATAATAAAATAGCCGATGCCGCAGCAATTATGCTTACAGCAGTCGTATGGTCCGACATCTTCGGAAGCAAATTGACAACTGACGCTCATAGTTCAAACGCGAAAGAAACGCGCTGCACGCGTGCCCCACTCGAGTCTTGCCGGAGTTGCAGTGCAACTAACCGCCATTTTCAATATCCCATCTATCGGCGGTTTGCTTTACTACAGATTGAATTTTGACATTACTTCTATGGAGCTTATGTCAAATTTCTATCTCTAGTAGCGAAAACGCCGATAGATAGGTTATTGAAAACGGCCGTAAGTGTTGCCTAACTATCGATAGTTGATCTATTGATAGTTAACCTTGAAAACTACTAACAATATCGATAGGCCTATCGATAGTATTGAAATTTAACAATACTATCGATACTATCGATAGTATCAATCGACAGACATATGCAATACTATTGATGAGTACCAATAGTCTCGATAGTATTGAGTTGTGATAGTGTGTTTAACAAAAAATACGAGCGATACTATCGATAGTATTAGAACTATCGATCTTTTTACTCCATCGATCTTTAACGAAAATCAATAGTATTGTGTTGATGCAAAAGTGCTTATAATTATGCGATGTACACAAATTGTGAACTCAACCATAACAATTTAGTGTTTTTAATACTTTTCCTGAGTTTACTTGTTCATAAAAATATTTTATTCTAATAGGTTATGATGACTTATATCCTGATGCAATACTTATTGAACTTCGTTAGATATCGATGGGGTAAAAAAATCGAGAGTTCTAATACTATCGATAATATCGCTAGTAATTGTTGTAAAACACACTATCACGACTTAATACTATTGGTACTCATCAATAGTATTGCATATGTCTGTCGATTGATACTATCGATAGTACCTATTGTTAAATTTCAATACTATCGATAGGCCTATCGATATTGTTACTAGTTTTCGAGGTCACGATAGTATAGAAATACTATCGAGAGTCAATCGATAGTTGAGCAACACTAGTTGCACTAGAGCTGCGCTCTCCAAACGTAGGCTGTAATCGCACGCGAGCAACACGCGCGCAGTTCGCAAGCGGCTCGCGAGCGGCACATTCGCCATGTCTAGACACACCTTTAGAGCACTGAATTTAGCATGATTGAAACTTTAAATTCACGCACAAGTTCATGAGGCAAAGGTTTCTTACCACGTAGAATCCTTTAAATCCCTGATTTGACCGTCTCGTTGTCGTCACCATCTCCAAAGGTATACCATTGACTAGGATCTGTTAATAAGAAAAACGGGTTCCTGTCAATTTACCGAAAAATCAATTACAAATATTCATTTTTAACCGATTTCAAAAAGGAGGAGGTTCTCAATTCGGTCGGTATTTTTTTATTTATGTATGTACACCGATTACTCCGAGGTTTCTAGTCCGATTAGTGTGATTCTTTTTTTGTTCGATGCAGTATACTTGCCCTTTGGTCCAATAAAAATTTCATCCAATTTGGTTCAATACTTTTTATTTTGTGAGCGTTTTTTTGATTACTGCTATGTGGATGATGTAATTATTTTTATGTATGTTCGGGCATAACTCCGTCATGTAAAGACGGATTTGCAAAATTCTTTTTTTGTTTGAAAACATATTTTCCCGAAATAGTCCCATTTAAATTTGGTGAAGATCTGATGAAGACCCTCGGAGATTGACAATGGAACTCTTCAATGGATAACAGCAAATTACCCGGGATTGCTGTAATTGCATGTTTGTGTATTGTTTATGCCAATTAAAATAGAAAAATGAAAAAGTTAAAAAAAAAGTAAAAACCGACTTCAAAAAAAAAGAACTAAAAAGAGTAAAATAATTACCATATTATAAAACTAACAGTTTCAGAAGTCGGTGCCTTCAATTTGGTGCAGTGTAAAGCACTGACTTCTGAAACTGTTAGTTTTATAATATGGTAATTATTTAACTCTTTTTAGTTTTTTTTAACCCTAGAAGCCTAATCTATTTTGGACGTACACAAAGCCTTAACATACGTCTCAGAGGCGTACACATATAAATTACGATCTGTATGCAAAAATAGCCCTATTTTTGAAATATTATTTAGCGGAAATTTAAATTTGGAATATAAACTAAAAATAAAACAACACTGTTATGAATTATAACTATAATCACAGTTATTTATTACAACGAAAAAACAATATGCATAAATTGTAACAAAAAAAATTAACTCCTTCAAAATCAACTGAAACATATATTTTTTTTAGAAAATCTTTTTTTTTACCGCTAATTAGTTATTATTAACGGAATCAGTCATATAATTCTTTTTATCTTCGCTTTGAACGTCGTCGATAATCTGGTCATCCTCAACTTCGGAATCTGAATCTATCAAAGAAGGACTATCTTCCTCGTTTAAGATTGCTAAAATATCGTCTTCGTCTAATCTTTCAGACTATGACATATTTATACCTGAAACAACGCCGAAAATACACATAAAATATACGAAAAACAAATAAAAGTAAAAGCACTCAAACCTAGCTGAAAGCCTAAACATACGTCTCGCAGGCGTGCTATACTTCAATAAATCAAAAATGGCGGGACTTACCTTAACGACATGGACACCGTCCGCTAGCTCCCGTCGGCCACTGAGTTGGCGAAAAAGCACGACGCGCTAGCTTCAACCGTTAGAAAGATACAAACGATATTCGAATGCGTGTACGCCTCGCAGACGTAGATTAGGCTTCTAGGGTTAAGTCGGTTTTTACTTTTTTTATACAAAGAACGTTTGGTAAAATTAAGAATCATATTTTTATTTATAATTATGTACAAACTACTGGTTTTATAAATAACTCATTTGAGCAATTACTACCACACAAATTTTCATGTAATAAAACATCATTTGACAAACAATTAATTTATTATTCACGTTAATTGAAACATTGAAAAAACAACGCATGGCATAAATACGTTTGATAAAATGCATTGTTTATACTTTCTTTAACAAAATATGTAAATGATTGAGTTATCAAACCATTCTTTTACCACGGTATTAATTAAAATAAGTCGAATTTAATGTTAATCCGACACTACACACCCCGACTCTACGTGGTCAGACTCTGTCCTACCCCTAGTGTTATTTAAAAGCGTGAAGCCAGAAGCTCGCGAAGGAGGTCCTGAGTGGAACGAGTGCACGAAGCCGAAACGTAGCGAGCGAAGTGAGTCGGCAACCTCCCAAGCGTAGCGCCGGTCGAGTGTGCGAGCGAAGCGAAGGGGCAACAAAGCGAGTCTTCTGGCGGAGCAAGCTCAGAAACAGGGGCCTAATTCTCCTAAAATGAATCTTGATAAATCACAACCAAACCAAGGCCGAACCGTTCATTCAGACAGTTCTCAATTTCAAAAGCTATCAAATTGTTTGACACAAAAAACAAAATCAATCATTTTGAAAGTTTTCGAAAACAAAAACTGACTGACGGTTGTGGTTCGAATGCGTTTGGCAACAATTTATTTTAGGAGAATTAGGCCCCAGTAGCTTGTGTGGATGCTTGCTTGCCTGTGCACTTTTAATTTTATTTAGTTTTTTTTTGGTTTTATTATTTTTGAAGTCGGTTTCTACTTATTTTTAAAACTTACCTTATCGACACTGCATTTACTTATGCAGGTATAGTTTATTACGTGCTCGAATGGATCACCCTCTGGTGGTGCAGGAAATAAAACCGGCGGGTCCACCGCTACAGCTGTTAAATTATTAGAAAATGAGTTACAGAATAGGTTTTATACTCTTTCAGTAGGCTAGCTCACTTGTATAAAAGTATACTGTACGTGTTAGTGAGGCCGCACACCAGAGATACATTTGTATTACAATAATTGTAGCGCCACATTTGAAATGTGACACATTTATCGCCCCCGTACATTTGTTTGTAAACCCGCACATCAAGGACACAGTTGTAGTAGGTGTAGTTTGTGGAGAGACGTTTGCCGCGCTTTACAAAAATGAAAGACAACATTGAATTTTACGTTGAGTTTATTGCAGAAGTTGAAAAAAACCTAATCACACGCTCATATTTTTTTTTTTTTTTTTTTTTTTTTTTTTATTTACTTTTAAGAAGGCTTACAGACTAATGTAATAATAGTTACCAAAATTAAATAATCTAATTGCTAATTACAAGCCTCCACAGCTGGATATTAATTACCTAATTGTCGAAAAGAACAAAAAAATACTAACCTATGTGTACAACTGGTATTCCAGAAATACAACATCATGCAATATGAAACATAACACCGTGTCAATAACTGTACAATATTTTCACCAGTTATGTGCAGTTCCTACCGCTAAATACACTGTTTTTTTTTTTTTAAATTCATTTTGTTTTGTTAAACTTGATTTGAACTAAATTTAATAATAATTGGTATGTGTTTTCAGATATTCTATGTATAGGTAATAGGTATAAACGGAACTTTTCTTCGTCGGATCGTAATTCTTGCGCAATTTTGATATTTCCGTAAACTGTCAAATTTTGATTAAACGGATGAACCCAATAACGTCTTTTTTGTCATTAATCGCCACATCAAAAAATCGTCGTCATCGGACGATGATGTCGACATTCTGTTGCTTGCTAGTGCCACGCTACACCACTTACTACATACAGTGGGTCAACGCCCATACATTTGACAGGTCCTATGAAATGTCAAAATGATGTAGGGGCGGAGATTATGTCCCAAGTATGCAGTATGGCTACTCGGGACATAACCTCCGCCCCTTCACCCCGCAAGCCCCCGCGCGATTGCTTTGCAACGATGTTCTACGTTGACCGACTGTAAGGAGTAAGATATAGGTAGACTGTGCTACAACTGTGCTTCCGATGTGCGCATACACGATACAATTGTCGCTGCGTAAATATTATCGCAATAATTGTGGCGCCATAAATGTATGTTGCGTGTAGCGTGTGGTGCCGGTGTGCGGCCTCACTTAGGAGAAAAAAAGTAGAATTGCGGTTACGCTTATTAATGGTCAATCAGACTGCAACTAGCGGGTGAGGGGGCGGGCGCGGGCGCTCGGGTCTTGGCGTCTGCGTGTTCACAGTAGTGCCGAACGAACTAGTACAACGCTTGGGCGGGTGAATCAAAATGGTTTAGAACCACACTCGCAGTCACCTAACAGACGCTATATCACTGTGAACGATACGGACGGACTGAGCCATTAGAAACACCCGCGCCACTCGCGGTTCGTTTACAGCAAACTCTGGACATGCACTAAAATAAAATATGATTAGCAAAACTTACATGATTCTGAAAAAAATGTAAAAAGAATATAAATAAATTGAGGCGCAGTTAATTACAAAAAAAAAATTGTGGTTCATTATTTTAGATAGCGAAATGAATGAGTTTTTTTTTACGATTTCTGACATTTCTAGACGGAGTTTTGATCCTTCTAAGAAATAGAATGAACAGTTGTCAAAAACATTAATGTAGCTTCTGTAACTGTCTATTGCGTTAGTTATTTTTTTCATTGACGCGTTTTATTTTACTTCAAATAGAAAAATCATTGAAATTTAAAAAAAGTTCTCACCGATATCTGTAATAAGAAACAAAATAACAATTAAATAGTCGGAGCGCTAGGTTAAGCCTAAGCATCCGCCTACACTGGGGGAAATGGTGACGAATATTTGAGTTTTAATTTTGTAGTAACATGGCAAAGGTCTGTACAAAAAAAATATTCAAGATGCACCCTATAAGTAAAAAGAGTGGTTCTCTGTTGGAATATCGAAATATTACTAACTGATTTTTATCTGGCCAACAACCTTTCACCACTTTTCATTTCGCCGAATAATTAAAGTCCCTAATTATGTTTTGTAACATTTTGTTACGCAGACTTGTCTGCTGGCCACTGTTTCATTAGTCAACTGTATTATTGGCCACTCTACACTTGTTAGACGGCACATTTTCGCATCATGCAAGCAAGAAAGCATGCAAGTGTTTCTGGGTTTGCTCTGTCAGAAGACTCACTTTAGTCGCCCCTTCGCTTCGCTCGCACACTCGACCAGCGCTACACTCGGGAGGTCGCCGACTCGCTTCGCTCGCCAGCTTCGGCCTCGTGCACCCGTTCCACTCAGGACTTCCTTCGCGAGCTTCTGGCTCCACGCTTTTAAATAACACTCTAGGGGTAGGACAGAGTCTGACCACGTGTAGTCGGGGTGCGCTGAGTCGGATTAACATTACATTCCGCTATGTGAAAATAATATTATGCGAATACTTATTTGGCAAATTAAACTATAGCCAAATAAGTATTCGACTAAAACTAAATTTCTGAATGATTTTTTGGCCAAATAATTATGGTGGCTAATAATCATTCGGCGAAATCAAATTAGGGTAAAAATTACTTCGGCAAAGATTACGTCGGCGAATCGTTGTCGGTTTTATGAAATTCGATATAAAATACTTCGGCAAAAACACGGACATCCAAAAAGAGTACATTGATGATCTAACTTTCAATTTATATCCACACTAATAATATTATAAAATATGGAAGTGAGTTTGTAAGTCTGTCTGTTTGTTACTTGTTTACGACTAAATTACTGATCCTGAAAACTGGAGAACAACAGATAGTTTTTATTGACCTCAACAGCCCCGGATGCTAAGTATTATAAAATAGGGAGTGCCTCCGCTGCCGGCGCCGGCACCCAAAAATAACGTCATCGGGAACCGGCGGTACATTACTGCCGACAGCCGAGATTAAAAACATCGGCTGCCGGCACCCAAAATGGACACCGACGGCGGTAATAAGTTGTTTGGTAGGTATGTTAGTTGAAAGGTAGATTAGATTTTGGGTCAAACACAGTAACTTTGTCTCCCAACTAACTAATTTCAAGAGTGAGCGAAGCGAGCGCGTTAATTTGGGGCACCCCGACACGGATAGGTTAGGTTAAGCCCGCAGGCCACACACTACGGTGGCCGGAGATCGTCACGCGCCCTCCGGCGCCCGGTGCGTCTTGCGCGGGAAGGGAGAGTGGCAGCTGCCTCTCTCTCCCTCTCCGCTCCCTCCTTAGTCATCATCACCTCCACGCAGAAGGAGGCGACGGCTTCCCACGCACTCTCGTTCCCGACCATGGACAGAACCACGGCCGGAAGCGAGAGGTCACCACCGACCGCCGCGACTAGTTCGCGGCGTTGCGTCGCCCACGCAGGACACGCCTGCAGCGTGTGCAGCGACGTGTCCTCTGGGCAGTCGACGCAGTGGTGACAACCGAACGAATCCCGCGACCTCGGCCAAGGGTCAGGAGAAGGAACACCGTGGGTTTTTAGCCGGTAAGAGTCCGGCATACCCCTTCGCCTTCGCTTTGGAAAAACAAACAATCTTACAAAATTCTCCCTAAGTTTTTCATTTGTTTTTATTGTGAAAACGAAAGTTTGTGACGAATAATCGTCTCATGAAGAGTTTTCAAGGCCTTGAAGGTGTATAAAAACAGTGTATGTAGTCGGCGCGGCGCCGGCAGCCAGTTTGGCAACCGGCGCCGGCACTCGCAATGGCAACCGGCGCCGGCAGCGGAGGCACTCCCTATAAAAAAATAAACTTTAAAAAAAGTAAAAACCGACTTCAAAGAAATACTAAAAGGAGTAAATAATTACCATGATATAAAATTAACGGTTTCAGAAGTCGGTGGCTCCTATTTGCTTCAGTGTAGAGTTGCACCGACTTCTGAAACCGTTAATTTTATATCATGGTAATTATTTACTCCTTTTAGTATTTCTTTGAAGTCGGTTTTTACTTTTTTTAAAGTTTATTTTTTATTAAATACGTTTTAGTGTCATAATTTTAACCCCCTCCTTCATAACCCTTCTTTTTGGCTTTGACGTAGTCGGGCATAAAAAGTCCTTTCAAATGATACCTTACACGATATAATGAAAACATTCCAAAGGGGGGGAGGGGGGGACACGTACCCCCTTCTCTTTTCCAGTGGTCAGTTCCCAACAACGAATATAAACAAAGCAATATTAGTAATTTGAGAATTTTGCTTTGATCCGATGAGGAGTTCCGTTCCATATCTCTGAAGTTCATGGTCTAATCATAACAAAATTTAAATGGGACCAATCGGGAAGTATACCCTTACGAACAAAAAAAGAATTTTTCAAATCAGTTCATAAATGACGGAGATATGAGGTAACAAACATAAAAAATAAAAAAAAAAAAAAAAAAAAAACATACAACCGAATTGAGAACCTCCTCCTTTTTGAAGTCGGTTAAAAATATCCATTATTTATCAATGTCATAGTTTCTATATTCGGTTCCTGTGCTGAGTTTGGTACTGAAGTGGTATATATCCCAAAATGTGCTTTATGTCATAGAAAATGTGAACTTTCCATGTGGCTAACGCCGCAGGCACAGCTTGTGATATGAAACTTACTCTCAATTAAAGCCAACACTTTTTGGATCGTCTCGTCTCCTTTCTTAAAGATTCCCACGTAGATACAGGCATTGGCGTCTTCGAAGCTATGAACAAAATATATTTAAGGTTAAAATCACAGATAATATAAGAAGTTAAAAAGATGACTACCAAACTGAATTGTTTAAAGTAACCTAACACGAAGTATCCTCTTCGTTCGCTCGCTTTGCTCGCTCACTCTAGCCCCCGTCATCCCCTTCGAACCTAACCTATCCGTATCGGGGTGCCCCAAATTAGTTGTCGAGGTATTATAATTGTCGGAATAGCGTAATGTCGGTATCGAAATAAAATCTTGTCGTAGAACGATTTGTCGAAATTCAGTTTCGATGAAGGAAAGGGCCAGGCGGAATCAAATTGTGCAGTTCCATCGCACACTCCCCGAAGTGTAACCGATAAAAAACCGACAGGCTGGCAACTCGGCGTCGATGTTCAAGGCTCTGGAGCTTTGAGTTGACCAGTGCATCGTTGCCAATAAGCTTCTTGGCCCGTTTGTCGATCGACTGAAGTGCATCGAGTTGGTATTTGGCAGATCCGTCTCAGGGAGTCTTCTACTCTCTAAGCACGAAGTCCGTGGTTTCGGCCTTAGTTACGAGCGTTTCCTACTCCCTATTACCTACGGACATACGATTATTTCGGGGCCCGAACTAAGAATGAATGACAACACAATTTGACAGTTGTCCCTACTACCGATGTGTTTTTGCTCGTCCGAAAAGTTGAACTTGACACTTGTTTTCAATTTCAATTTCATTTATTCCTTCAGATAACAAAAAAATCCATTGGGTTAGTAACAACAGTCTTAACTTATGTTAGTACTTAATTAATAACACAGACAATGTACAGGTGACAAGTGACCTCACCAACGGGCTGTCATGTCTCCCGGCTATAGCGCTTAGAATGCTGCTGGAGCTGCCACGGAGTCTGTTTAGCAGCGAGGCCGCTTTCTTACGCCTTACAGCGTTGAAGCAGTCGGTACGTGCCTTAGCGAACATAGATGATGCGCTACAGAACCGAGGCAGACGCAACAGCACCCTAAGTTTTGTTCACTTCTACGTTTCGGGCTACTTTCGGACGGGCGACTAACTTCGTTGATGGACTTAGGGGGTAGGCCCCCAGAGGTGAGAGCAGTACTCCATGCGTGACCGAACTTGCGCTTTATACATCATCATCATCATCATTGAGCCGAAATACGTCCACTGCTGGACATAGGCCTCCCCCAAGCATCGCCACATCGACCGGTCCTGTGCTTCTCGCATCCAGCAGTTTCCCGCGACCTTCACCAGGTCATCGGTCCACCTTGTGGTCGCCTACCCACGCTGCGTCTTCCGGTACGCGGTCGCCACTCCAGAACCTTCCGGCCCCATCGGCCATCCGTTCTGCGAGCAATGTGCCCCGCTCACTGCCACTTAAGTTTGGCAATTCTTCGAGCTATGTCGGTTACCTTAGTTCTCCTGCGGATCTCATCATTTCTGATATGATCACGCAGGGTAACTCCGAGCATGGAGGCGAGGGCCCTCGCGCTGAGATATCGTCAGCGGGAGGAGGCGCCTGAGCGGAGTGAGCTCCGCCAGATCCTAGTGGCCGAGTGGAGAGAACGACTTGCGCAACCCAGCGCAGGGCACGCCGCAATAGCGGCGGTAAGACCCGTTATGGAGGAGTGGCTGGAGAGGCGGCATGGCGCCCTCAGCTTCCGGCTGACGCAGGTGCTTTCGGGACATGGATGTTTCGGGAAGTACCTGTGTCGCATAGGCCGGGAGCAGACGCCCGGATGTCACCACTGCGTCGACTGCCCGGAAGACACGGCGCTGCACACGTTGCAGGAGTGCCGTGCGTGGGCGACACAGCGCCGTGAACTAGTCGCGGCGATCGGTGGTGACCTCTCGCTTCCGGCCGTGGTTCTGTCCATGGTCGGGAGCGAGAGTGCGTGGGAAGCCGTCACCTCCTTTTGCGAGGTGGTGATGGCGACCAAGGAGGGAGCGGAGAGGGAGAGAGAGGCGACGGCCACTCTCCCTTCCCGCGCCAGACGCACCGGGCGCCGCCGGAGGGCGCGCGACGATCTCCGGCCACCCTAGTGTGTGGCCTGCGGGCGACGGGTTAGGGGACCCGTCGCCCGACCAGTAACAGGCCCGAGAAGGCGGCGCGCATGTGTTCCATGCGCGCCTCTCAGGAGGACCCACGTCCTCCTGAGAGGCCCCACGGCAAGGCCCCACAGAAGGAAAGGTCCGCCAGGGGCTGGCGGACCGAGGCCTGCCGGGGTTGCGGTGCATGCAGCTGCGAATCCCGTGACCCCGGCCAAGGGTCAGGAGTAGGAACACCGTGGGTTTTTAGCCGGTAAGAGTCCGGCATAACCCTTCGCCTTCCCCAGGCGAAGGGTATCCATGAGGATTTTCCCACGATAAAAAAAAAAAAAAAAAAAAAAAAAAAGGGTAACTCCGAGCATAGCCCTCTCCATTGCCCTTTGGGTAACCTTGAGCCTTCTTATGAGGCCCATTGTGAGCGACGCTTTATACAATTAAAATAAAAAAGTTTGGCAGACAGCTGCAAAATATTCGTTACCTACCCCGAGAAGTTGACATTGATGCTTTTAGCGTCGGGTATAAGAGTAACCTTGCCCGCGGGCAGGACACTCTCCTCTCGACACACAACATCGATCAACTCGCAGTCGCCACACGTATAAGATATATTCTGGTTGTATTCTTCTCCCTCGGCTACCTTGGAACTAATGCGTTTAACATTGATCCCTACGGAGAAAACGAGAAATTAATTACGAACTCACACTAATATTACAATGCAGTAGCGACTTTGTCACTTTGAAAGTGAGGGCCCTTTTCCTATCATTCGTATTTTCGCCCGCGCGCGGATCTGGGTCTTACTATGACCTCTTATAGCCGGACAGAAGTTGCCTGGAAGTTGAACTGCCCTGCTTTTTGTACTATAACATCGTTAGAGCAGGCCTGCGGCAGGCCTGCTACGTTGACGTTTACGAAACCCGTTCGCCTTTTTTTTTCTATAGACTTTTCGTACCATGAACAAGCATAACCGTTCAACTTGGTTCAATAGTCGGTCACCTTTAGTACTGTCATGGTACGATTTTTAGCGATTCAGAAGCAGGGCTGCTTTTGAACGGAAGTTGACTGGCTGGCATTTGAACGTTTTCATAAGAGGTCATGGTAAGCCCCCGGGTCCGCGTGCAGGCTGCCCGCATCCTATCATTTCATACATATTTTTTCTATCATGCGGGCAGCACGCGCGCGGAACTCGGATTGACTGCGGGCGTGCAGCCCACGTGCGTGCTAACTGGATGCGGGCGGAGTTCTTCTGCCTTCAGTGTTATTTTTACTGTGACGCGGGTCGCACGCATGGTCATAGTACGCATGATTACTTTTTTAACGTTCATCTTTGTGCACGAGTTTAGTCACTGGCGACAACAAGGTCTTGGTACCTCGGGACTTAGTGCAGCCAGTGTGGCCCATAGGCTGAAAAGGTTGGAGAGCCCTGATCTAGGTTATCAACTTTACCTGGAACAGTCACTATTGTATCCACCTTAGGGCTGAAAGAAAATACATTGATTAGTGATACAATACAATACTCTTTATTCTACACAAAGCAAACAAGAAACATTAAGGCGCTTCCCCCACGAAAAGTGGCGTCACTTCAGAAAAAAAGCGTTATTTCTGTCAACACACAACACATTGTTTCGTACGTATAACATTTTAGTCTAGTGTTGTAGAAATTTTCGAACACCAAAAAACAACACGTGACATCCTAGGTTAGAAGTTTTAGTAATTAATGCTAAAAACGGCCGTTTTTGGTACTTATCGCTAAAACTTTGAATCCAGAAGCTCTAGTGTTGATATTTGGCGTTCGAAAATTTCTACAACACTTGACTAAAATGTTGTACTCGTACTCAAACTCGTACTTGGTGTACTCAAAATTGATTTTCATGAAGTTTTCAAAGGTGAGGATTGTGTGGTGAAGGACACACTTGAATTCGTTTGGAGAGATTTTCGCATATTCTTATGTTGGACTATAATTGTTGATCAATTCCCTGAAATCTTATTATTATTTCACATACCCAATCTCCATAAGGGTTTTAGTTATAGGTTCTCCATCTACCATAAACAATCCTTGGTAGACTCCCTCGAAAGCTTTATTGAACGAGGTTATTTTTATAGTTATCGTACTATTCCCTATCAGGGCTAGTCTATTGCTTATCATGCTCTTCCGATTGATGAGATCGATCTGCAAAAAAAACATGATGTAATCATCTCGACAAAACTTTTTAACTGAGTTTTTTTTTCACGGTATGATATTCCAGCTGGTATTTTACTTGCTAGTAGGTAGTTTTATCTTGCAAAAGGTCGGGCAGTTCAGCATTTTGCAAAAGTGGTACGACATACATACATACATAAACTCACGCCTTTTTTCCATGGGGGTAGGCAGAAACTGTAGAACGCCACATGCTACGATCCTAACATACTCGTACTCCTTTCACTTCGTCCACGGTCATACATCTTGTCATACACGCACGCCGGTTGAAAGTACTACGCACCTGTCCTTTTTGATGAACATCACCAATAATATCAATGTATGTCCTTCTAGGGCGTTCTCTACTGTGGCCTGCGGGCGACGGGTTAGGGGACCCGTCGCTCGATCAGTAACAGGCCCGAGAAGGCGGCGCGCGTGTGTTCCGTGCGCGCCTCTCAGAAGGGGGCAAGCCTCGTCCGCCAGGGACTGGCGGACCGAGGCCTGCCGGGGTTGCGGTGCATGCAGCTGCGAATCCCGTGACCCCGGCCAAGGGTCAGGAGAAGGAACACCGTGGGTTTTTAGCCGGTAAGAGTCCGGCATAACTCTTCGCCTTCCCCAGGCGAAGGGTATACATGAGGATTTTCACACGATAAAAAAAAAGGGCGTTCTCTACTGGCGTTTCTACTGATTCGCCTTATAAGTTCCTTTTGTTAATCGTCGTTCACTCATTCTTTCAACATACCCAAACCACCGTAGCATACTCCTTTCAATTTTTATCACTACATCATCTTTTAAACCCTAGGGAAAGGGGCCCCGAGAATTGTATTGCCTAGGGGCCCTGATAAGGTTAATCCGCCTCTGTAAATTAGTGCACTGAATTTAAACAAAGGTGTCTTACCTCGTAGGATCCTATAGATCCTTGATTTGACCGTCTTTTCTGCATATTCAAAGGAACACCATTGATGTACATCTGCAAATAAGAAGAACATAAAGGGATTGCTCACATTTTATCAGCATTAATTCTCAAAAATCTGGATTTTTTGGGACTCACTAAATCTATTTTTGTTTAATTTGAAAACCGTAACATTTTCCGGAAAATTTTCCGGTAAAGTACCACGAACTCAAATAAATAAAAAAGCAATAAATATTAATTAATTATGTAATCAAAAAAAAAAACAATTAATTTATGAAAAATTGATCACTGGTTAAGGTATATCCAGATTTGTATGTGTGTTTGTCCTAACCAGCGATCATGATACACGTCGGTTCCACGCGACGGAGATACGATACGCAAAAATGCTACAAATGTGGACGTAGCTTTGGTTTATTACAAGTTTTTTTTATGGTAACAATATTTTTGAAGTCAGTACTTACTTATTTTAAACACTTACTTGATAGACGTTGCATTTACCTACGCAGGTATAATTTATAACGTGTTCAAATGGAGAACCCTTGGGTGGTGCAGGAAATAAAACTGGCGGATCTATCGTTACAGCTGTTGAATTATTAGAAAATTAGTCACAGAAAGATTTTATACTTTTTTTGTAGCTCATTTGTAACCTTGGGCAAACTAGTTCACTTTACTGAACTAGTTCACCAAATCTTGCTAAGTAAAGTGATCTAGTTCCCTAGAGTAGTTCAGTAGTTCATTTAGCTCCTTGAATCAGTACGAAATTAGTTCCCAGTTCAAGAACTATTAACTCTTGAACTCTGAGCGAGAGCCGAGAACGAAATGAACTACTGAACTGCTTTGAGGAACTATTTATACTGATGATGACTCATCATCTGCCTAGCCTTTTCCCAACTATGTTGGGGTCGGCTTCCAGTCGAACCGGATGCAGCTGAATATCAGTATTTTACATGGAGCGACTGCCTATCAGACCTCCACAACCCAGTAACTGGGTAATACGATACTCTTGGTAAGACTGGTTGTCAGACTTTCTGGCTTCTGACCAACAGTAACGACTGTCAAAGATCTACAAATGACAGCCGGGACCAACGGCTTTACGTGCTTTCCGAGGCACGGAGGAAACTCGCTATGGTAAATGGTCACCCATCCACAGACCAACCTCGGCAAGCGTGGCTTAACCCGGAAGATCGGTCTATGCGGCTGTAATTATTTAGCCACGAGCTCCTATAGCTCCTATAGCAATACTTTTAATTATATGCTAGTTAAATATAAAAAATCGACTTCCCTTCATACTTCGACAAGTCGCCGAGAAAGCAATAATAATAAATGCAACTGGTCATGTGTATGAGTAACTGAGTAAGCTGACGAATCGAGTCTCACTCACGGCTCAGTAGTTCAGTACTACAGACTAATCCTAGTTTTAGTTGGCATTAAATAAGTTTCCCTTGATTCTAACTCACTGCAACCGGCCGCATCTACTTTTAGCTGGCTAAACCTAGGTGTAACCATGGTATAATAATATGTTTCACTGGTATTCTCTTCCCGTGACAGCTAGGTCACGTCATTAGACTAAGACTACGTCATCAGTGGGGGTGCTTCCACTATGTATAAATAAATTACCCGAGCAAGATGCATTTTTTCACATATTTGCTTCTTTAGAGAAGCAATTTTGAACTAGTAATTTTATACAGTACCCCAAGTGTGAGTTTTTTTCGTTAACTAATGTAGTTGCGTCACGCCAAAAATGTATGAAAATTTAGGCTGCGCCTCTAGGCGCACCGTTCACTAACTAATATTCGCGCGTTAATTGAACGGTGCGCCTAGAGGCGCAGCCTAAATTTTCATACATTTTTGTCGTGACGCAACTACAGTAGTTAACGAAAAAAACTCACACTTGGGGTACTGTTTACTTTTTAACTAAATAGATGAATAACACGAAATAGAAAATAGTTAGGCTAGTTAGCAATTTATTTAATATTTATTATGAATTAAAAATCTCCTTTATTGTATTGTAGATGTTAATCAATGGCAGCACTGATCGTGACATTCATGACGTAGTCTTAGGCCATTGCGGGAAGAGAATACCTTGGCATATTTATACCATGGGTGTAACCGCAATTCGGCTCTCCGGTCCGGCGCCGTTCTAAGACAACGGGTTTACGAAAAAATCCTTTATATCAAACTGGACATGCACTAAAATAAAAGATAAATAAGATTAGCAAAACTTACATGATTCTGAAAATGTTAAAAACATAATTAGATGAATGCATTGAGAGATAACTAATAAATTACAATACAAAATAGTGTTATCGGTAGCGGGTAGCACTGGGCAATGTTGACAAAGGAAGGTAGTCGTCGATATGGATCAATGCACCCGAGGTTATAAAGGCGGTGGTCATTCGACGAAGCGGAGCATTCTGTGTTCATCAGCTGAAGAAGTCTGACCTTTTATATCTGACTAGCTTGTCGTTATTTCATGATCTTGTAATAATTGTGTAAAGTATTATATTGTGATCTAGTTAACGTTACTAACACTAACCCAAGTACAAGTACTCTCAGTGGTGGAGAGTCTATGTTGGTTTTATTTACTACATTTACCTTGCTCGCAATCCTGACATACCGATATTAGCTATAACTGTAATGATAGAATCACCCCTGAACGATTATGTTGTTGTGTTTTTTACAATAGTGGGACATAATTTTAGATAGGGAAATGTATGAGTTTTTTTACGTTTTCTGATATTTCTGGTAGGAGCTCTATTGCGTTGGTGTTTTGATCCTTGCAAGAAATAGAATCAATAGTCGTCAAAAACATTAATGTAGCTTCTGTAACTGTCTATTGCTTTAGTTATTTTTTTCACTGACGCGTTTTACTTTACTTCGAATAGAAAAGTCGTTGAAAAAAAAACAATACTTACCGAGACCTGTAATAAGAAACAAAATAACAATTACATATTCGGAACGCTAGGTTAAGCCTTACGCCTCATTTACGGAGATGCGGGGCGTCGCGCGTCTCGTGCGGCGTGGCGTCTCGCGGCGCGTCGTACGATTTTTCTGTTTACTTCGCGGCGGCGCGTGCAGCGGCCCGTATCATCACACGCGCAAACACAAACATAGGGCAATGTACGACGTTGTTTATGAAGATGCGGCGCGTGCGACGCCACGGGCCCCGCCACGGTTGACGCTACGTTTTACAGTGGACGGAGAATTGCAGGAATAAGCTGGTCGCAACGCTGCGTGCGCCGCCGCGATAAACGTCGCGTGCGACGCGGCGATGCCATCCGCGGGCTCCGCCTGCATTTCAAGCAAACGCGTGTAAAATCGCTTCTCCGTAAACACTCTCATACAACAAATTCAAATTCAAATTCAAATCTTTATTGCTCAACACAGTACATAATTATACATTTCCAGATGTCAGGTGAATGCGCAGTTCACTGTGTTGTACCAATTTAGGCATGCAAAATTATTATTTTTAAATTATACATTGTCACAAATTATTATTAAAATCATATCATGTCACAAATTATTATTCAAAAATATACAATGCCATATAAACTCATACCGTCATAAATTAAAATTAAAATGTATACAATGTCATAAATTAACATCAAAAGGTAATGTCAGAGTATAAAATGTCACAATAGCAAATAAAAAATACGTAACTAATGTCAGAGTCTAGTATATACAACACAATAATTCATTACACATAACAAATGAAAAACAAATCGGACTAAAGTGTTCACCCTAATACGATTATTATTATACAGATACATTTCTGTCTGACATATACTCATGTATTGTGTAGTACGTCTTAATTAACAGTAGCTTATTCAGCTGCTTTTTAAACATATTAATGTTGTTAATATTTAAAAGAGAGTTAGGCAGTTTATTGTAGATCTGTGGTGCCATTCCTAGAAAGTTCTTATTGAATACCGCTTTTTTGTGTTGTCTACCGCTTATCTTATTTTTATGTCGCGCGCTGTGTAGTGTTTCAAATAAGTGCAAGTTTGTTTTTACAAAAAGAGCCACTTCATATATGTACAGGCAGGGTACTGTTAAAATACGGAAATATGCAAAGAACGGTTTACAGCTTTCCGTGCTCTGAATGCCGCATATCGCTCTAACACACCTTTTTTGCGCTCTAAACACCATTTCCATGTTAGTGGAGTTACCCCAATATATAATCCCGTAGCGTAACGTAGATGTAACATAAGCATGATACGCTGTAACCAAAACTTTTTGGTGTACCTCCTTTGCGAGATTGCGTAAAGCATATGAATGCTGGCTCAGGCGTTTACATACAATATCAGTGTGAGTTTTCCACGACATGTCTCTATCCAGTTCAAGTCCCAAGAATTTTGTAGTTGCCGTTTCTGAAATTCTACTGTCTCGAAATTTTATGTCAGGTTTTTTATGATTGGTCCTTTGCTCAAAAGTCATTATTTTAGTTTTATCAATATTGATTTTTAAATTATTCGCGCTCATCCATTCTATTAATACTTGAAGACAGTGGTTTATCTCTCCCTCAAGTGTTGTCGCATCATTCTTATCACTAAAGACGACCGTGCTATCATCAGCAAACAAAACCATAGGGTGACGTGTTTCTCTGGGCATGTCATTAATGTATATTATAAATAATAAAGATCCTAAAATACTTCCTTGGGGTACACCGTAATTATTCGCTCTCTGGCTCGATACATACGTACGCTCGGTTTTTGACGTAATACAGACCTTATCTATTTTCGTAACTTGTTCTCTGTCGGACAAGTACGATTTCAAGAGGTTCAAAGCATTGCCCCTAACTCCATATCTTTCCAATTTCTTTAAAAGTATTGTTCTATCCACAAAATCAAATGCCTTGCTCATGTCCATGAATAGAGCAGCTACCGGACTTCTGTCATCAATGCCAGTTATAATTTTCTCAAAGAGATTGAAAATTGCCATGTTTATGTTCTTTTTCCTTCTAAAACCGTACTGTTCATCCGCAAAAAGATTGTTACGTTCAAAAAATATGTATAAACTGTTGTATATAACTTTTTCTATAATTTTAGAGAATATCGGTAGTAAGGCAATAGGCCGGTAGTTGGCTGGATCATGTTTGATACCTTTCTTATGTATTGGTTTTATAACGGCTAATTTTAATCTATCCGGAAACACACCCGATTCTAAGCACATATTTACTATGTAACTAAGTACTGGTGCTATAATAATTGAAACAGATTTAATAGTATTTGTAGTAATGTTGTCATATCCAGAGCTATTTGTGTTTTTTAATGAATTGATTAATTTTATAATGTCAGGGGGAACTGTAGGTATTAAAAATAAAGAGTCAGGATGCATGTCAAATTTTAAATTTTGATTACTAATATTAATGTTAGATACTAATTCGATTTCGTCAATGAAATAGTCATTAAAAATTTGGGAGATACTTTTTGGGTCAGTTATATTTTTGTCATTTATTTTTAGTTTTGGTATCCCTTCAACCGGCTTATTATTCTTGCACTTATTTATTATTTGCCACGTAGCTTTGCTCTTATTAGGCGCATTATTAATGTAATTGTTATTTTGGGATTTTTTAGTCAGACTAATTATGGTTTTTAAGCGTTTCGAGTATGTTTTGAAAAGTTTTTTAGTATTTGGGTTGGGTTCTCTTCGAAATTGCCACAACATTTCGCGCTTGCGTTTACAGCATAATTTTATACCTTTACTAATCCACTTAGGTGATTTTACTGCATATCGTTTTAGTCTCTTAAGCGGAAAACACATGTCATAAAATAATTTAAATGTATCGTGAAACTTATTAAATGCGTCATTGGGATCTTTGGAGGAATAAATATCATTAAATGTCAGATTTTGTAAACAACTTCTGAACTTTTGCATATTTTCTTTACAGTAACTACGTCTAAATATGTACCAATATGGGAGTACGCAAGTTTTTTTAACAGGACATTGTAGCAGTTGTGCGGTATGATCCGACAACGCCAATTCGACCGTTATGCATTTGCTTCCCCTTATATTGTCGATAATGTTATCAATGCATGTTCCGCTACACAGTCGTGTTGGAGTGAGCACACCTAATTTCAAATTAAAACTTTGCAATAGATTTTTAAAACTGCGAGAGGCGTAGTTATCCTTCAAAATGTCTATATTAAAATCACCACATAAAATTACTTTTTTCTTACGTTTAAAACAGATGTCGTTGAGAATTATATCTAAACTAAAGAGGAATGTATTTACTGAGGCCTTGTCCAAATTAGGAGGTCTGTAAACACACACAACTATTACGGGGTGGTTCTGCAACTCAACCGCGCAACCTTCAATAAGGTTTGGTTTACACCATTTTCCTACATCTAATTTTTGTCCCATTAAAGTATTCCTCATTAGTATACACGAGCCCCCATTCCTATTTTCTCGTGAATAATATGTGTGGAGTGTATAGTTAGGTACGTGAAGATTCATATGATCGTCCTTTTTCATGTTAGTTTCTGTTATGCATATTATGTCCACAGATTTACTCTCATCTTTAAAATTATTAAGGTGCACACCTAGTAAGTCCGATTTATTCACAAGTCCATTAATATTTTGGTGCAGTATAAAAATATGTTCATAGACGAAAAAGCCTATCACAGGCCGCATCAGAAACCTGTCTAGAGTCACATTGTGCTTTGGTATTAATTGCTCCTTTCCTGTCACATACCACTGGCTTAAAATAATCCAAAATTGTCGTCTGACTGGAGTATGATATGTTTGTTAATTCACGTTTTTTCAGTTCATGTTTAGTGATCATCAAAGGCTTTTTCATGAGAAATTCTTTTGTGTATTTAATATAGTCAATTTCTATATTTAATTTAGAGCTAATTTCATTCAAATAGGTGCGATTATTTTGTTTTATGTAATAATATCGATTATAATAGGAGAAATCATTTAGATTAATAAATTTACAGTTTGAGAAATTTTGCGTTAAAAGTTGTAAACTTTGGTTTAACATATTCTTATTTAAATAATTATTACACTGTACACTTAATAAATAGATTTGCTGACACTTTTTTAGGTTATTTAGTGCTATACATACTTCCTTCTGGCTTTGACATGGATTACTATCATTTGTCCCCACCGACAGTATAACAATATCTTGTCCGGTCAGCGAGTTATATAATTCTAAGTTATTACACAGAATTTCGGAGCTTGTTGCACCTGGTTTAACCATGGCTGAAACCGTGTAGCCATCATTCCATTTAGCCGTCCTTCTATTTATTAATACTTGCGCGAGTCCTCTAACTTGTTCATCTCCGAGAATTATTATTCTAGATTTATCCACTGCCTGTTTTGTTAGATTCTGTAAAGGTACTTCTTGATTTTGTTCTTGTGATGTTTTCACTCTAATTTCACTTATCTCATAGTCCTTGCGTGCCGTCGTATCACTATCTTCTCTCTCGAAATCAATTGTTTTCCTACACTGCTTTTTGTTTCTTCTCTTACGGGCCTGGTTATCACTCTGGGGAGTGCTTGCACATATTGTTTTTAAATACGCAATTTGTTTTTCTTGTTCCTGTGTTACTTTGCTAAGTGAGCCATTCTCAAGTAACAGTTCGTCAATTTGTTCGTGTGCGCTATTAAGTTGGTCAGTCAGTGACTTTATTTGTTCTTTTAAATTTTTGGTGTGGTCATCGTCGTAATTTGTAATTATGGGTAGACTGTCTGCTATTGACTTCTCAGATGACGATGGGCTAGTTAAACATAGTCGTTCAAATGATGTAGATGTTTTTTTATGTTTCTGTCGCATCGTTATGTTATTTCTATTCTCAGAATTCATTTTAGATTATCGCTAAGCTTCCAAAAAGTAACTGCTTGAGTTTGGATTCGAACTCGCGATATCGCGTTCACTGCACACGGAGGCACACAGTTCCGCGTCACGGCTATCGAGTACTTGCGTTGTTAGGTCAAATAAGTTGATCGATTTGTCCTTCCAGTAATTTCGTACGTGTTCTGCTTTATCGATGATACTTTAAGTCTACGTTAATATGGTCGTTAAGATATAGATGGCGTTGTCTTATGTGTTTAACAGTATGACTGTGCTATTATTTATTTAAAATATTTTTCTTAACGATTTCTTCGTTTATATTTTTATATCATATCACTTTCACTGCTTATTGTTTTCACTTGAAATGGTATTTTCTCACTTCTTCACTGATTTGACTATGTATTATACCGTTTATAAACAGTATTTAATGTTAATATGAAAACACTGTCACTTCCAGGGTTCTTTCTTAGTAGATTATTTATTTGTTTTGTGTCCTTCCTTGGTGCTAGATAACACTATCACTGATGTATCTCGTATATTCAAGTCACTTTAGTTGTAATTTATATTGATATGACTGCTTTTGGAATTATAGGAAATAAAAAATACGGAGCGATATGTTATCGTGACGGCAGCGCCATCTAGCATGCGCACACACAACGCCATATGTTTGAATTCAGTGCGGGCTGCGCCGCACAACGCGACGCGCGACGCCCCGCGTCTCCGTAAATGAGGCCTAAGCATCCTTGTGATATGAAACTTACTCTCAATTATAGCCAAAATTTTTTGGATCGTCTCGCCGCCTTTCCTAAAGATTCCCACGTAAACACAGGCATCGGCGCCATCGAAGCTACGAACAAAAAATATTTAAGGTTTAAATCACAGATATAACGAATAAAGGTGATGGCACATTATACCGGCACAGCAACTGCACAGCTGCAGCACGGCGTCGCCTCGAATTTAGGCTACGGCTAGCCGCCAGCGCGCTAACTACGCGTCGTCCGCGAGGTGCAAGCTCGCAGTCCGCGCGCCGGCCGCGAGGTGCAAGCTCGCGGTTCACGCGCCGGCCGCGAGGTGCAAGCTTGCTTTCACCGCGAACACAATTGTTATATTTTTATTTATTTATTTATTTAATTTTAAAGAAAGCTTACAGACTAATAACAATCTTAAGTATCATGCATAAGTAGGGACATTTGCTAATTAAAAGCTTCCACATGTATATATCTAATTTTTTACGAGCCATTTACGTTGACCAGTTACAGCGATTTGAGTAGGTAAATAAACAGATTACAATGTAGCCATATTAGGTATGTCGAGACAACATATTAGGAATGTCAAGTCGTGCAATATCAAAATCAAAAGCTATTTATGGTTGTCACCAAAATACTCCTTATTTAAAATGTTTCTAATTTTGTGTGCGCTGGTGCAAAATAAATCGATTTCCAGGTGTGATGGTAAACTATTGAAAGCTATAACACTACGTATGCAGAAGGCGTTGCGCCTGTACTTTGTCGATGCGAATGGTACATGGAGTAGCGGCCGTTTTCTTAGGTTGTTTATTTAGTGCGAAGAAGTATTTTGCTCAGTAGTTCGGGACAATCAACCGAGCCGTTTGCGATGTTTACTAAAAAACAGATATCACTGATATTACGCCTCACTTCCAACGGTAAGAAATGATATCGCTTACAACGGTGTTTGTAGTCGACTGAGAATTGCCTAGCCTTGAAGTCCAAGTACCTTAAAAATTTCCTCTGAACAGACTCAATACGAGATTTGTAGATCTCTTAGTTACTTAGCTATATGGCATTTGTGATTGAACACGCCTAGGGCTTGCACGTTTTCATAATGTGTTTCACGACGTTATTTCGCTGGCGACTCGGAGTCGGCGCGCTATAAGCACGCGGTCCGCTCGCTTGCAGAGCGCAGGCTGCCAGTCGAGTTGTATGGTAGCGGCAAGCGCGCTGACTGTCCACCGTTGGCTTTTTCGTAGGTATTGACATTATGAAATATAACATACGACACACGATTTAATGCTCTAATTTGAATGACAATTTAATTGCTGGGTTGAAGCGGTGCCGTTGCGGTGCCGGTATAGTGTGCTAAGCAGATAACGTAAGTTGACCGACTTGCGTGCCATTCGGTTGGAGTAATCTTGCAAGATTGCTCCAACCGAATCGTCGAAACCGTCTCTCATAAAATTTCGCAAAACTCGATGTGAAATTTGTGTGTGTGGCCGCCTTAGATGCGGATCCGTGAAAATACGTTCCGAAGTAGTCATACAACTATTTGTATGCTAGTTTACGCACTAGATCCGACTTCCGTCATCCGATATCTCTCCGTCATCCGTGAGTCTCCAATTCGGAAGAAATATTGACGGACTGAAGTAGCCGTAGTACTGTTTGTATGAACGCTTTCGCATTACCTCGGATTCAAACCGGACATATGCCAAAGATGGCCCCTGAATTGCTTGGATTTGGATCAGAGATCTGATTAGTGCGTAAGCAATATCCGAATTTGGTCCGAGATTTTTAGACTCTAGATCCGTATTTTCACGAATTCGGATCGGATGCAGTGCGAAAAGCAATATCCGTATTCGGTCCGAGTTTTTTGTATCCTTATTTTCAAGGATCCGGGTCGGATGCAGTGCGTAACCGCTCTTATTATCTTCATGTTATCACTTGATGAAGATAGATTTTTACAGAATTTGAATTTGGTATCATTGTGTTACCATTTCATTGTGTGAACCGATATTAATCTATTGGAAACTACAATACTTAAGTGATAAAATCCAAAATGTATGGTAGTTTGTACCAATAAATTCCGGTTCTCTGTTGGAATATCGAAATATTATTAGCCGATTCCCTTTCGCCACTTTTCATTTCGCCGAATAGTTAAAACGCCGAATGATTAAAGTCCCTAATTATGTTTTGTAAGTTTTTGTTACGCCGACTAGTCTGCTGGCCACTGTTTCATTAGTCAACTGTATTACTGGCCACTTAACACTTGCTAGATGGCTCATTTTGCCATCATACAAGCAAGCATGCAAGTGTTTCCGGGTTTGTCGTCCCTTCGCTTCGCTCGCACACTCGATCATCGGCCCCGTGCACTCGTTCCACTCAGGACCTCCTTCGCGGGCTTCTGGCTCCACGCTTTGAAATAACACTCTAGAGTGGTAGAACAGAGTCTGACCACGTGTAGTCGGGGTGCGCTGAGTCGGATGAACATTACATTCCGCTTTGTGAAAATAAAGTTGTGCAAATAATTATTTGGCAAATTAAACAATAGCCAAATAAGTATTCGACTTAAACAAAATTTCCGAATTATTTTTTGGCCAAATAATTATGGTGGCTAATAATCATTCGGCGAAATCAAATTAGGGTAAAAATTGCTTCGGCGAATCGTTGTCGGCATAATGAAATTCGATATAAAATACTTCGGCAGAAACAGTGGCACCCATAAATTCCAAATACCTACTTAATGCGTCGGCAACTTCGGTGGTGCGGTCACGTATCTCGTATGGTGGAGGAAAGAGTGGCAAAGCGCATCTTTTACTCTGAACTAGAGGAGGGTAAGTGGAAACAACTCCTCCGATACAAAGATGTTCAGAAGCGACACATGAAAAGATGCAACATCGAGCCCTCGCGAAGTTTTGGCAGCACAGCGCCCGGAATGGCGCGGGATTGTGAAGAAGCAAATCCGCGAGTTCGAGGAGCAGCGTAAAGCTGACGTCGACGCTAAGCGCGATGAGCTAAAGGCCCGTCCACCTGCCGCCATCAACTGCAATTATGTAAGCGGCGTACTCACGTGCCCTCATTGTGCACGAGAGTTCGCTGCGAAGATCAGCTACATAAGCCATCTTCGGGTGCACTAGGAGTCGAAGTGGTTGCCATGGCCGAAAACGGTCGAAAAGATCATCATCTTTATGATTATTTACGGTTTACTCACGTGCATTTTTCGGGATTCCCCGACTAGTTTCGGACCCAAACGTAGCCCTTAGTCATGAGCTGAACACGCGGCGAGGTCGCGAGACGAACTGGCGCTGCACCGCGCCGCGTAGCGTTGCGCCCGCGACGTGAAGAGCGCGCTCTGTGTCGGTATTGCTCGTGCGTCTTCGTCACTTGTCGTGATGAAATAGTACCGGTGCATGCCGCGCTAACTGTGTCGCACTCCAGACTTAACTCACTTTTATATGAAGTAGACTTCAGAGCTGGTTTCCAGTCAGGCGGCAGTGTCCAACCACCGTCTCTATTGAAGTTCGGATGACGGCTGATTTCGATGGCTTCACGTACTTTTCGCGGCACGAAATAGTTCTCCTTCGCTAGTACGGAAGCCTTATCGAAACGTATAAAGTCATCGTCATCAAATTCCAAATCGAGTTTGTTCAGAGATGTGAATTATTTGAAATACATGTATTTAAAATACAATACAAAATACCTATTTTTATTTTGCGTTTGAAATACTTTTTTTCAAAATGTATTTTCTATTTTATTTGAAATACTTTTTAAAAATATTTAATATTTGTAAAATGCAAAATGGTTTTGTTAATTTTTTAAATTTATGTTTCATATTTTTCATTCTTAAATTCTTGTTATTTACTTTAAATAGTATTTGTGCCAAGTTTCTAGTTTAGAAATAAGATTTTTCAAATAAACTTTATCACCCCTTTTCACTCCCTTAGAGTGCGCTTTCGCTATAAAAAACAACTACTCTCCAAATTTCAAATTTCTACCTTTAGTGGTTTAGACTGTGCGAGAATCTTACATTAGGACTTGTTCTTTATATGCACGTATGTGTATATATATGATTTTTCCAATCTTTAAATCGCTATATCTCATGAATTCGCAGATTCAACATGAAAGAGGAACTCTTTGATCAAATACTGATGTTAAAGTCAGTGAAAAAAGGTATTTATTTGATAAACCTATTTTGAAAATACGTATTTTGCATTTCGTATTTAAATACTTTCATTGAAAACCATTTTGTATTTTTATTTGAAATAAAAATATAACCAAGCATTTGCATTTTGAATTTAAATACTTTTAATATACTATTTTGCACATCTCTGTTCGTTACCTACCCCGAAAAGTTGACATTGACGATTTGAGCGTTGGGTATTACAGTAACCTTGCCCTCGGGCAGGACGCTCGCTTCTCGACACACAACATCATTCAACTCGCAGTCGTCACATATGTAAGATATATTCTGGTTGTATAGTTCTCCTTCGGCGACCGAAGAACTGATGCGTTTAACATTGATCCCTACGGAGAAAACAAAAAACTTAGGACTCATTAGATTGCTTTCACGGTAACTTGATTAATTTGGCAGATGTCAGTTCATGACATGAAAATAAATTGTAATGGCGCTTGTGTATGACAATTGAATTCAACAAGTATTAAATCAATTTAAAATATTAGTAAAGCGTTACCCAAAAGGTTGTTTTAAAATCAGAAACATAGAAACAATATAGTTATATGTGTTTAACGCCATAATTATATATTACATAAATGATTTTGAAAAAACCCCGACGCGTTTTCAAACTTGCGTCAGATGGTACCAGTTGCCAGAAACGTGCGTATCGATAAAATAATTTCGATAAATTTATATTAACAGAATGAATATTTTGACTATCGGAATAATTATAGACGATAGGCTCAGTTGATTAAATAATTAAAATAAGGCTCATTATAGCCCAGTTGCCTTGCAAAAGGTCGGTCAGTCCTAAATTTTGGATACGTGTTATAGATATGTGTTCTTATAAAAATTAAAAATTTTGTACCTTGAGTGACCTCGGCGCGCTCTGCCATATTGGGTTAAAGAACCCAAAAATGAGTTTTTATTAAATAACTCCATAAGGGTTTTATGCCAAAAAATTTGTAGAAAATTAAATTCTTATTTTTCATTCCCGACTCAAAATCAGAGGTATTTTATAGGTTTGAAGCCCATGTCTGTCTATCTGTTTGGCTGTCTATTTCTCTCTCTGTCTCTGTGTGTCTGTTTGTGGGCTTTTCATAAAAACACCTAACATAACACATCCAAAATTCAGGACCGACGAACCTTTCGCAAGATAAACCTCTTTTTCGCGACCCGGCTACTGACCTTATTATTGGTGATAAGTAAATAAACATTTATTTTCACTCATCCCATACCTGCTGGATTCATTATCACATCAGCACGTAATCGTCTGTTGTTGAAAATATGCATGCTAATTGACTTAATCCTAATTACCTACTTAAATCACAAGTATTTGAAATGTACATAAAATCACATTACAATAATTTGTCAAATTCTCGCTGAAATTTTACAAATTTTATCGATTCGACTACAGTCACATGTCTAGCAACTCCTATTGACATGTGTCATTTTAATCTTCTTATCGTGAAAACAATATAACACAGGTTTCGTCATTGACGATTCGTCATAAAACACGATACGTCATGACGGATGGAATCGTGTTTATCACGATTCGGCAAAATATCCGAATTGATGTTCACATTCGTTTCGTGATTTTTAGTCTGGGATGAACTATCGAACACGATGGATCCGTCACAAAAAAATCACGATTCGTGTTTTTTGACGAACGTGTTTTTTTAAAGATGATATGTGATTTAAGACGTCGATTCGTGATGCGTGTAAACAGGGGAAATTAAAAGAAAAGCATATATCAAAAAAAATATGAATCATGGAAAAACACGAATCGTGATTTTTTTGTGTGCACGAAACGAATGTGAACATCAATTCGGATATTTTGCCGAATCGTGATAAAACACGATTCCGTATGCAATGTGAACGTCCTTCCGTCATGACGGATCGTCAATGACGGAAGCAGTGTGAATGAGCCCGTTTGGTGGAAAGCGTACATTAGTGGCCCTTTGGCTAAAAATTTGGAGTCCCCTGTTAAAGGTCATCAATTACCTGAATAAGTGAATACTGTTTCGACCTTAGGGCTGAAAGGAAATAAATTCATTACTGAAATTGGAATCGAAGTTTCTGTTTTATTTTAAGACTAGCTGCGCTCCGCGGTGTCAGGGCCTGTCCACATCACCACGTCACGACGTCGTAAACGTGGAACGGTGCGGTAACGTGGCACGGTGCGTTGACGTAACGTGCAAATTTACGTTACTGTATCGTAACACGTTCCGCCTCTAGCCGCAAGCGCACACGTATATGCGCTCGGCCCGCGCTCGCCACGCAGCCCGCGTGATAGTCGCCGTCAATGTGGTCCGATGCTTTAAAACCATACCTTACTGTTTCTCTTATTAAAATTCAGGATCTACATGGTCAACGATAAATGCAACAATGATCTTGACGTGCATTTTTACGATACGGTAACGTAAATTTGCACGTCACGTCAACGCACCGTGTCACGTCACCGCACCGTTCCACGTTGACGACGTCATGACGTGGAGATGTGGACAGGCCGTTACCCGCTTTATTCGGGATAAAAAGTAGCCTATGTATTAATCCAGGATATCAGCTACCTGTCGGTGGTGACCTCTCGCTTCCGGCCGTGATTCTGTCCATGGTCGGGAGCGAGAGTGCGTAGGAAGCCGTCGCCTCCTTCTGCGAGGAGGTGATGGCGACCAAGGAGGGAGCGGAGAGGGAGAGAGAGGTGACTACCACTCTCCCTTCCCGCGCCAGACGCACCCGGGTGCCGGAGGGCGCACGACGATCTCTGGCCACCGTAGTGTGTGGCCTGCGGGCGACGGGTTAGGGGATCCGTCGCCCGACCAGTAACAGGGGGCCTACTCCCTAAGTCCGTCAACGAAGTTAGTCGCCCGTCCGAAAGTAGCCCGAAATGTAGGAGTGAACAAAACAAGTGTCAAGTTCAACTTTTCGGACGGGCAAAAACACATCGGTAGTAGGGACAACTGTCAAATCGAGTTGTCATTCATTCTTAGTTCGGGCCCCGAAATAATCGTATGTTCGTAGGTGATAGGGAGTAGGAAACGCTCGTAACTATGGCCGAAACCACGGACTTCGTGCTTAGGGAGTAGAGCCCCAGGCCCGAGAATGCGGCGCGCAGTTCCGTGCGCGCCTCTCAGGAGGACGTGGGGCAAGGCCCCACAGTAGAAGAGGTCCGCCAGCCCATGGCGGACCTTTTCTACTGTGAGGCCTGCCGGGGTTGTGGTGCATGCAGCTGCGAATCCTGCGACCCCGTCCAAGGGTCAGGAGAAGGAACACCGTGGGTTTTTAGCCGGTAAGAGTCCCCTTCGCTTTCCACGGGCGAAGAGCATCCATGAGGATTTTCCCAAGAAAAAAAAGGGTATTGTCTCGTGTAGTGTTGGACTTAAAGAACAGCACTACCCCATCTGTTCCCGTGGGTGTCGTAAAAGGCGACTAAGGTATTCACTAGAGGATGGGCAGCAGCGCTCTCTGAGTACTTTAACAACCATACTGCGATCGACAACCCGCCTGCCAAGTGTGGCGATTACACCAAACCCCCCATTTTGGGGGAGGCCTATGTCCAGCAGTGGACATCTTTTGGCTGAATGATGGTATGTTACACAGAACTTATAATAAGAGGTATGTTATTATCGTGAACTTGAATGCGACAGAAGCGCGAGTTTCGCTTATTCTTATGTTGGACTATAAGAGCGATTACACACTGCATCCAATCCGAATCCGTGAAAATACGGATGTAAAAAAACTCGGACCGAATTCGGATATTGCTTTACGCACTGCATCCGATCCGAATCCGTGAAAATACCGATCTAGAGTAAAAATCTCAGACCGAATTCGGATGTTGCTTACGCACTATTCCGATCTCTGATTCAAATTCAAACAATTCAGTACTACGGCTACTTCGATCCGTCAATTGTTTTTCCGAATTAGAAACTCACGGATGACGGATAGAAATCGGATGACGGATGCCGGATGTAGTGCGTAAGCTACCACACAAATAGTTCAATGGCTACTTCGGTCCGTCAATTGTTCTTTCGAATTAGAAACTCACGGATGACGGATAGAAATCGGATGACGGATGCCGGATGTAGTGCGTAAGCTACCACACAAATAGTTCTATGGCTACTTCGATCCGTCAATTGTTCTTCCGAATTAGAAACTCACGGATGACGGATAGAAATCGGATGACGGATGCCGGATGTAGTGCGTAAGCTACCACACAAATAGTTCTATGGCTACTTCGGTCCGTCAATTGTTCTTTCGAATTAGAAACTCACGGATGACGGATAGAAATCGGATACCGGATGTAGTGCGTAAACTACCATACAAATAGTTCTATGGCTACTTCGGAACGTATTTTCACGGATTCGGATCGGATGCAGTGCGTAACCGCTGTAATTGTTGCTCAATTCCCTGAAATCTTATTTATATTCAACATACCCAATCTCCATGAGGTTTTTAGTAACAGATTCTCCATCTACCAAAAATATTCCTTGGTAGACTCCTTCAAAAGCTTTGTTGAATGCGGTTATTTTTATAGTTATTGTACTATTCCCTATGTGCGCAAGTCTATTGCTTATCATACTCTTCCTATTGCTATCGCCGATCTGCAAAAAAAAACACGATTTAAGAATATCGACAACACTTTATAACTGAGATACTTTATTTTTTTTATTTTAGGGGGAAATTGTACCTAGAACAAACCGTTCACGCAAGGTGTAACAATGTTATCTGCTATCTTATTCGTTATCGATATGGTCGGGTACAACAAACTCGAGACAAGGAGGGACTTAGCTATAACCACATATGTATTCAAACTGTGACATGGCCTGTAATTCCGGTTTTGAAGGAGATTTATTTGAATGTGCCAGACAATTATATCGCGGCGCCGCCGCGCCGGAAGCCACGGATACTAGCAGTGCCACGCGCACAAACCAACTTACTCAGCAAAGCACCACTGACTCGCGCCTTGCACGCACTGAATGACACGACTCACACGGCTGACAAGATCGATTTATTTTCCTGCTCTCTGAATGAATTCACAAAAATAAACTTTAAAAAAAAAGTAAAAACCGACTTCAAAGAAATACTAAAAGGAGTAAAATAATTACCATAATATAAAATTAACAGTTTCAGAAGTCGGTGGCTTCTATTTGCTTCAGTGTAGAGTTGCACCGACTTCTGAAACTGTTAATTTTATATTATGGTAATTATTTTACTCCTTTTAGTATTTCTTTGAAGTCGGTTTTTACTTTTTTTTTAAAGTTTATTTTTTATTTAATACGTTTTAGTGTCATAATTTTAACCCCCTCCTTCATAACCCTTCTTTTTGGCTTTGACGTAGTCGGGCATAAAAAGTCCTTTCAAGTGATACCTTACACGATATAATGAAAACATTCCAAAGGGGGGAGGGGGGGACACGCACCCCCTCCTCTTTTCCAGTAGTCAGTTCCCAACAACAAATATAAACAAAGCAATATTAGTAATTTGAGAATTTTGCTTTGATCCGTTGAGGAGTTCCGTTCCATATCTCTGAAGTTCATGGTCTAATCATAATCAAATTGATATGGGACCAATCGGAAAGTATACCCTTTCGAACAAAAAAAAGAATTTTTCAAATCGGTTCATAAATGACGGAGATATGAGGTAACAAACATAAAAAAAAAAAAAAAAAAATACAACCGAATTGAGAACCTCCTCCTTTTTGAAGTCGGTTAAAAACAATGTTGTATGTGTTACGTTATTAAGATAGTTTAATTAAGGACCACGCTACCGCATTAGGAATTTCCTATAATGGTAGCAGTGTTTGTGATAAATAAATAAATAAATGTTACATCGACAAAATTATTACTTTAACCGTCCCTCCTGCATTCTAAATTCGTGCACCGCATTTAGCATGATTGAAAGTTTATAGTCAATCACTAGTTCATGAAGCAAAGGTTTCTTACCTCGTAGAATCCTATAGATCCTTCATTTGACCGTCTCGTTTTCATCTCCAAAGGTACACCATTGATTAGGATCTGTGAATAAAAAAAACATCAAGGCACTGCTCACATTTTATCATCATCAATTCACAAAAATCAAGATTCTTTTGGCATACTAAGGGCCCTTTTCCTGTCATGCGTATTTTCGCCCGTTCGCGGATCTGGTCCGCGTGCATTTTACTTCGACACTGGTGACGGGGGCTTCGTTCGCTCGCTTTGCTCGCTCACTCTAGCTCCTGTCATCCCCTTTGAACCTAACCTATCCGTGTCGGGGTGCCCCAAATTAGGTGTCAAAGTTCCATAATCCATCGTGTCAAAGTATCTTCTAGAGCGATTTGTCAAAATTCAGTTTGGGAGGGGTTGTTTTGTTTTTTTTTGTCAAACAATTTCACAGTTTTTGTAAAGAAAACTGTCTGAATGGCTTTCGAAATCATTTTGCGTCTGTCTCTTACTGTTTAATCTAGATATTTTTTTTAATGATTTTATTGTTTTTGAATTATATTTCTACTTATTTTTAAAACTTACCTTATCGACACTGCATTCACCTTTGCAGGTATAGTTTATTACGTGCTCGAATGGATCACCCTCTGGTGGTGCAGGAAATATAACAGGAGTGTCCACCGCTACAGCTGTTACATTATTAGAAAATTAGTCACAGAAAGGTTTTTACTGTTTTAATAGCTCACTTAAATATAAGTATACCTACTGTATGTGTTACGACTTAAAGCCGAATTGCTGTTACACCTACTAGGTTTAGCAGACTATAGCTAGATGCGGCCGGTTGCAGTTAGTTAGAATGAGGACGGATATACAAGCGTATAAATGGTTATTAAGTACCCTTTTATATATCCAACCAAATTCCTTTTAGGTTGCCTCGGGTATAACTCATTAGTAGGCGGTGACCTGTCGCTGTCGGCCGTGGTCGAGTCCATGGTCGATAGCGAGGAGTCCTGAGACGCGGTGGTGTCCTTTTGCGACACGGTCATGTCGCAGAAGGAAGATGCGGATAGGGTGAGGAAGATCACCTCCACTCACCCGGCCCGCAGCAGTCGCACCGGGCGTCGGCGAAGGGCGGACAACGCCCTCTTCCAGCCCCCCTAAATGGGTCCAGGGGCGACGGACTTGGGGAAGTCTGTCGCCCCCCACACATCAGGACCCGAGGCGGCGGCGCGAAGTGTTCCAAGCGCGCCCCTCTTAGACGACGCGGGGGGAGTCTAACACCTCACTCCCCCCGGCTAACCCGAGGAGGCCCGCGGTGGCGGGCCGGCACCAGCCGGGGGTTGCGGAAGTATCGTAAGTTCCCGCGACCCCCGGCACAGGTCTGAGATGAAACACCGGGGTGGTTTTAGTCAGTAAGAGTCTGACAGACCCCTCCGCCCACCCTAGGGCGGAGGATATCCAAGAGGACGCCGAAGCCGAAAAAAAAAAGGGTATAACTCATTAGAGATCAGAAGATCTAGTGACCAACTAATAATGATGTGCAAGATCCTCCGAGGGAAAGTAGATGCCCCGGATCTTAATTGCGAGTTGTGCCGATTATTAGTTCCAAATAATTACCGCCGGAGCAGAAAACATAAACTGTTTGCTGTTCCGACATGTCGTACTGTGGCTCGTTCACGATCACCCACACCGCGAAGTCTCACCGCGCTCAATGCCCTCCTGGACGCCAGACCGAATTTTGCTATGTCTGCGGATTAATGGAGGGTGATTTTGTCGGAATGTTTGGAGTACTACTAGAGAAATGCATCATGAATGAGTGCAAGAGTATACTGTCAGAAGTATTGTAAGGGATTTATGAAAGAGTTTATTAGAATTATTAGTTTTTATTTTCATTGCCTTGTATTGTAATTTGTATGTATCATCTTCTATTACTATCTTTAATTATTTTAATTGGTCTAAGACCGTTTTAATTAAAGTAAATAACTAAATAGTACATTAGTTAAAAATAAGATTAAATCCAAATCCAGGAATATACTAATATCAGAAGCTAAGAGGGTCAGAAGGTACAGGGAACGTAAAATTCCGTACATGAACTGATACATTAGATTTGTATCCTATTCACGTCAACGTCTTATTTTTTCTCGAATTTGTTCATATTTTACGTCAGTTATTCATGGCTGATTTCACCCTCTAAATAATCAGTTTTCACCTTCGTTACACACTAAACTTATCGCTTCGAGCCGCTGTGCTCGAGCAACGAGTTTAGGAAAAGTTACAAACTCGGGACGTACACTAAAATCTATGTACTTATACAAAAATTATTCCCTATTTTTCTTGGTCACGGCATCACGCGTGAGCGGCTGGACCGATTTCGCGAATTTTTTTTTGTTTTCTTCGTAATTGTCCGGAGAGGGTTCATAGGAAGGAAAATTTTGATATTTAAAAAAAAAACGAAGTTATCTCAGTATGTCCATATTCTTCATTTGTTTACCGCATGCATGAAAATGGTTTTAACTTTTTGTTACTATTTTGATTTTGTTTCTGAAGGTAGGTAGTAGGTAAGTAATAGGTAGGTAGTAAGTAGGAAAAAGTGCATTGCAAAGCTAGTAAAATATAAATATGATTAGCAAAACTTACACGATGCTGAAAAATTAGAAAAATAATAATAAATTACATTGGATAAGTGCTGGCAGCACTGAGTGTCAAACTCACAGAAAAATTTTCTTCTACAAAATTATATTAAATTATACAATTAAACGTCTGAACAAAACTCTAAACAAGAATAATATCAAAACTATTTGAGTAAAAAGTATAAATAATTGGAAATTAATGGCTGAAACACGAAAAAGTATAAGAAAATATCTCAATAGACGAAGATGATATATGTCACTCATAAAAACAGGACCCACTATGAAGAAAATTAAAATGCTACGAGTATGTTGACACGATCAAAAGCTCGCGCCAGAAACCACCACGCACACCCACCACCTCCGGACTCGTCGCCGAGCTCCGCCTCGCAGCAGCAGGAATTGGATCCAGCCCCGCCCGCTGCTGCAGTAGCGTCGAGCTCCAGCGACGAGTATTTCTCCCCGCCGTCGTCGCCACCACCTGTACGTCGTCGGGGTAGAGCCCGGCCGCCAGCTAGCTTGGGACTTCGAGACCGACCGGCCCCGAACAGGGTCCCCGCTGCCGGTGGAAATGTGTCGCGCATGCGATGGACTCAGTCCATCAATGAAAACGTCATGCGCGCATATTATGGGGCTACAGAGGGGGGAATTAACCTCACTGCGTACCGAGATAGGATGCTGTCTTTGTTTCAGGTGCTTGAGCCAGCCATCAACGTTTCGACCCAGCGACTGTCGGATCAGGTGCGTGTCATCCAACGTAATCGTAGGTTGGACGACGCCGTACTTGAGCGGCTTCGCTCTGAAGAACAGAATAACCGTCCCGTCACACCCCCGGTGCAGGCTGCGGAGCAGCCGCAGCTTCTTGCTGTGTCTCCGCGGCCCATTCATGTTGATGGGGAATCTGACGGTGCAGTTATTAACGTAAGTAGCCAGTGCAGTGACGAATTGAGGAGCGCTCTGGAGGGTGCAATCTTGGAATATCGGGCCACACCGCCAGAATTAAAACCACGCTTGCCTCGTTTGCCCATGCATAAAAAGAATCGGGCGCTGGTGTGTGCTCTGGATTCGCTGCTGTCAAACTATTTTGATGGCAGCGAAGACCTCGGCGATACCCACTCGATCCTGTACTGCGCGGCGATTGCGGCATGTCGTGTAGCTCACGTTAAACTTACTCAAAATGAACGAGCTACACGACCGAAACCTGCCGTACCGGCTTGGCAGTGCAGGATTGAACGTCGTATCGACGGGGCTAGAGCACTCATTGGCAAGCTGATCTGCTTCAGGGAGGGCAACACTCGCCCAAGAGTGATGCGCTTTGTGAGGCGGGCGTTCTCGGGGACTGATATCAGCCCTCGAGATTATATGTCCCGTGTCACAGAGCGCATCGACTTCCTGAAGCAGAAGGTTTATGCATGGGCAAACCGCATTAGAAGATATTAGCGACGTGTGGAGCGATATACTCAGAATCGCACTTTCCAGAGTGACCAAAGGCGGGTATATAGAACTTGGGAGCGACCTGTCCCAGGTGTGAGTGATATGCGCCTACCGGATGATGATGCCATGAGTTCATTCTGGCGCAGCATCTGGTCGGTGCCTGTCGCTCACACCGAAGGTGATTGGATGCGGGATATCGAACGAGCGTGCGAAACAATACCGGAAATGGGGGAAATTGTAATCAGCCCCCAAGACGTAGCCACTGCAGCCCGTCCATTGCCAAATTGGAAGTCTCCGGGGCCGGATGGGCTGCATAATTTTTGGATTAAGTGGCTACGTAGTTCGCACGCTTGCTTGGCGTCCCAATTCCAATCGTCCTTGGAGTCAGGGTCGCTACCCCAATTTCTTACAACTGGAGTTACCCACCTGCTCTATAATCTGGTAGTACCGCGGAACCCAAGAATTATAGGCCGATCACATGTTTACCGACGGTCTATAAACTCCTTACATCCATTTTGAGAGTCAAAATTTCTAATCATATTGATAATAATTATATTCTGTCTCCTTCTCAAAATGGATGTAGGAGTGGGTCCCGCGGTACTAAAGAGCTTCTCCTCATTGACATGGCCATTAGCCAACAAGTTCGTCGCTCCCGAAAGGATCTGTCGACATGTTGGATAGACTTTATGAAGGCCTATGACTCGGTGCCACATACATGGCTCATGAGGGTGATGGAGTTGTATAAAATAAATACAACTCTTCGCACCCTCCTGACGTCATGTATGAGGCAATGGAGAACGGTCCTTCGCTATCCGGGATGTCGAGAGATTCTGGGGAGAGGGGAACCGATAAGGATCGAGCGAGGTATATTCCAGGGAGACAGTCTGAGTCCGTTGTGGTTTTGCTTAGCCTTGAACCCCCTAAGTACATTGCTGGAGGGAACAAGGCTAGGCTATCGGTTGAGGAGAGAAGGTCAAGTTATATCCCACCTCCTATACATGGATGACCTAAAACTATTTGCCCCACTGATTTGCAACTGATGGAGTTACTGAAGGTAACTGAAAACTTCAGTAACTCTATCAGGATGGAATTTGGTGTGGACAAATGCGCGGTCATGCATGTAAAGCGAGGGGGGATTGTGGAATCCGAGGGAATCCAACTCTCGAATTCCATACAACTTAGATCCCTCTCCCCAACTGAGACCTACAAATACTTGGGGATGTCGGAGGCTTTAGGCATCAGTGAGGCCGGCATGAGACAATCGTTACGGGAGCGCTTCTTTGGCCGCCTGAATAAAGTATTGAAAAGTGTTTTATCAGGCGGAAACAAGGTGCGCGCCTTCAACGGTTGGGTCATGCCGGTCTTGATGTATTCCTTCGGCATACTCAAGTGGACTCAGACTGATCTTGACGCCCTGGATAGAAGGGTCCGTGCACTGCTGACTGTACATCGGATGCATCACCCACGCTCTTCAGTGATGAGGCTGTACATTCCGCGAAAGTGTGGGGGTCGAGGCTTTTTAAACGCTAAGACCCTACACAATCGCGAAGTGTACAGTCTCAGGGAGTATTTCCTCTAAGCTGAAGGGGAGATGCATCGAGATGTGGTCGCAGTGGACAGGGGCCTTACCCCGCTCGCCTTGGCTAAAGAGAACTGGCGCAAGCCTGTAGTACTTAGTACCAATGATCGCGAGGAAGTATGGCAAAGCAAGGAGCTACACGGGCGCTTCTATCGAGCTCTTCATGGGCCCGATGTTGACTTTTTAGCGTCCGTATCCTGGCTACGGTTTGGTGACCTTTTCGGGGAAACCGAAGGTTTTGTGTGTGCAATTATGGACGAAGTCATGATGACGAACAATTATAGGAAGTATATTGTGAAGGATGGCACGGTTGACATCTGTCGGGCATGCCACCGTCCGAGAGAATCTATCCGACACATTATTTCCGGTTGTTCTCGTCTTGCCAACGGTGAATACTTGCACAGACACAACCTGGTGGCCAGGATTATTCATCAGCAACTTGCTCTAAAATATAACCTTGTCGAATCGGAAGTACCGTACTACAGGTATGTGCCCGACCCAGTTCTCGAGAATGGTCATGCCACACTGTACTGGGATCGATCTATTATCACTGACAGGACTATTGTTGCCAATAAGCCTGATATAGTGGTAATAGATCGATCAGAGCGCCGCACAATGATTGTTGATATCACGGTCCCTCATGACGAGAACCTCGTGAAAGCTGAGAAAGATAAACAATTAAAATATCTTGATCTAGCACACGAGGTTGTCGCCATGTGGGATGTGGACTCAGCAGTCATTGTTCCGATAGTCGTTACGGCGAATGGCCTCATAGCCAAGAGCCTCGATCAACACCTTAAGAGGCTCTCGTTGGATGGCTGGATCAAGGGCTTGATACAAAAAGCAGTACTCCTGGATACGGCACGCATAGTGAGGAGGTTCCTTTCTCTGGAGCCCTGACTGCCGGCGGCTTGGACCTTGTTCCCGATGCCGGTGGGATACTATTTTTTATATTTTTAAATTTTTTATTTTTATATTAGAATATTTAAAAATGTAAGTAAATATGTAAAAAAATGTGAATAAAGAATTAGATTGAGGCGTAACTAATTTTATATGTATGAGTTTTTTTTACGATTTCTGACATTTCTAGTAGGTAATCTCCCCTGGTCTCTTGATTCTTATAAAGGCCTCTCCATATTCCCGCGCGAATCGCGCGCGAAGCCTCGAATAACCCGCGATCAACGAGTGTGGATCCGATTCGCATATTCTTCGCAGCTTCGCGTCGCGTTCGCGCCTCGTTCCCGCAAATTGACGGTTTTTTGTCTAGGCTCTAGGTTTGTGACTAGGCTGTACATTCGCATTCGGCTCAGTTGCGTCGAGTCAAGTGCGACGAGCGGTTGTCTGTTTATCCAGAATATTACGTAATAATACAAGATAGTGAATAGGTTGTCTGGTAGATATCGCTATCAGCGATAAGATCGCCATTGTACCCTTCACTAAATTATATTGTACTAGCTTTTGCTCGCGGCTTCGCTCGCGTTAATTTACCTCCTAAATACATACAAACAAACAAATTCTACCCAATTTTTGATAGGTACCTTGGGTTACATTATTGTAAATTATTTACGGATCCCTAATTTTTTGATACTAAAATATAGCCTATAGCACTCAGGGATAACTTAGCTGCATATTGGTGAAAGAATTTATGAAATCGGATGAGTAGTTTCGGAGATTACCTCCTACATACAAACAAACAAACAAATTCTACCTCTTTATAATATTAAGTATAGATATACCTAGATAAGAGCTATGTTACAATTTTGGTGTACAATAAAGTATATTCTATTCTATTCTATATTCTACGCACGTGAGCTTTGAAAATTACCACAAATTGGTCTAACCAACTAGAACTAGCATTTTTATGCGCGAACTATACTGTGAACCTGGCGCGAACCTCTGCGAACGTGGAACTTGGCAGTTTTGCCGTGATTCGCATCGCGATCCGCCCCGCGAATTCACGCCGTGATTCGCGCGCGAGGGTAGAGAGACCTTAAGAAACATAAACAAATGTCCTCAAAAAAAGTGTAGCTTCTGTAATGGTGTCTATTGCTTTGGTATTTTTTTTCACAGACGCCTTTTATTTACTTCAAAAAGTAAAGTCGTTGAAATTGAAGAGAAAAAAATACTTACCCATATCTGTAATAAGAAAACAAATTATCAATTAAATAGTCGGAGCGCTAGGGTATGTAAAGGCTCATTTACACGAGGATAGTTTCTCGAAGCGAGACTCGTTCTGTCGTTGTCTTTCTCTACGATGAAAACAGAGATAGCATGAGACTCGCTTCGAGCAAAAATCTCCGTGTAAATGAGTCTTAAGTCTAAGCAGCCACCTTCACTGGAGGAAAGAGTGTAGATTATGTGAATTTTAATTTTGAAATAATATGGTAATGTAACAAACAAAATCAAGGTACACCCTACATGTAAAAGAGTAGGTAGGTACACTGATGATCTAACTTTTAATTTATTTCCACACTAATAATTATATATTAAACGTGGAAGTGAGTTTGTCAGTCTGTCTGTTTGTTCCTTGTTTACGAATAAACTACTGATCCAATTTTGATTAATCCGTAGAGCACAGTTTAAGAATTCAATTATTCACTTATCGATATTAAAATCAACTTGCATCACTCATCAATGTACTTTTTCATCATCATCATTCAGCCAAAAGACGTCCACTGCTGGACATAGGCCTCCCCCAAGCATCGCCACATCGACCGGTCCTGTGCTTCTCGCATCCAGCGGATTCCCGCGACCTTCACCTGATCATCGGTCCACCTTGTCACAGTAGATAAATATACAGTAGGTTATCTAAGGCCGCCCGCCGAGTTATTAGCCTACTCTTGCGTTGATACCCAGGGTTGTCGTCAAAAGTCGTTATATTTACAAAATGAAACCATATCAAAAATAACTGTTGCATTTAGTATAATACACATCACCTTACAATAATAAACAAAAAGAACAGACCTCTTAACAATGATAATATAAACTACTATAGATACGTTGCCCGCGCTCTGTAGTGGCTAGATGAATGTAAGGTAATTGCCGGACATCCATTTAGTCGCGTAGCAACCGTTGCCGCGGCTGTACGTGAAATTGAAATAATTTGTGTGTATTATCTTTCTCTATTAGCGAAAAAAAATGCCGGCCTGTATGTATTGAAAATGTAATAATTATACTGCAACTGTAAAAGATAAAAAAGTGCCATTTCATGCGTAAGTATCAAGAAAAAATATTTATTTAATTTAATTTTTTTCGATGCAGCATAATGGCGGCTGGCGAGGAAAATCGGCAACTTTGCATCAGTGTTTATAAAACCTACATTGTTTTTATTTCGATTAACCCGCCAATAACTGCCCGGTTACGTAGGAAGGGTCCCCTAGGACCACCTACAGCAGTCCAAAAGAAAAAAAAAAGATTAATTACATTATTTGATTATAATATGTTTTATTAAACCTAATGATCAATACATATAATAGACCAATACTCGAATCGTATTCGAATCATACTCGAATCATACCTATCTCATCAAGAGGTCATCACAGACATTTACATAAGAGATTCTTATTTGATTATATAAATAAAGATTTTTATGTTTATATTACATTTTGTTTTATTAATTAAATAACTGTAATTACTGTTGCGAAATACTGCATTCGTAATTTTATGGATAGAGAATAATATTATTTTACTCAAAAATCTACTACCTACCTATTAACAACACGAGAAAATTGAGTGTAAATTTTTCCCCACATGCCTCTTTCTGTACGCGCTCGACCAATGAGCATGCACCAAAGAATAACAACGTAACCTAAGATATATATTTATCTCTCTCTAACAGCAGGAATTCCGTAGATGACATTTAATTTTCTTTCCTTCTTCGTACCGCTATCCAGCTACCGATAGTATTTACGCTGATTTCGAGTGCCGTGATGTTGATGCATGACGCGTCTATTTATAATACGTCATTGCCTCTTAACACATTTTTTTCATACGATAAGCGAAACAAAAACAAGTGTCAAGTGGCCGACCCGAACGCCGGCCAAAAAAATGCGATGTACACACAAGTATATAAGTCGATCGTCAGACTACCGGAACCATATTTGGATTGAACAACACATCAGACAATAGAAAACATAATAATTTCAAAAGTAATTAATTTGCAATATTAATTATTGTGAAATTGTCCTTATTACAACTATACCTACGCGAAAAATATGTTTACCAAAACGATGTTTCGTACTCAATCCTCTATTTTATAGTAAAACTAGACTTCTTAAAATAAACTTTAGCTCTAAACATAGTATTCAGAAAAATGCGACTCGGCTACGCTCTTAATAAAGCAAATAAACTGTGAAATAAACAATACAATACCATATTTTCTAATAATATTTAAATATAAGTAGGTACTTACATTTCTGGTTGAGTAGGAAGTATGAAGAATGATAAGTCCGGGTTTGCGAAATCATTATTGAGGCACCCGAAAACACTACAATATTTTTTTCCCCTTTTTGAAGTCATGATACTCGTAATTTACGACAAGTGTCCGCCGCCCGCGCCGGCGAGAGTTGACGAACGCAAGCGGTCATGTAGCGCACGCGCGTGCTCACAGTCGCGCTGCATAGCCCGCACTGCCGCCACCTTATTCCCCCATATATTATGCTAGCGTGTGCGTGAAATCGCGTGCCGACATGGCGCGCGGCGCGCACGCACACATTCAAACCGAGAGCGGCACGTTTGTATGAAGATGTTTTACTGTATATTTATCTACTGTGACCTTGTGGTCGCCTACCCACCCTGCGTCTTCCGGTACGCGGTCGCCACTCCAAAACCTTTCGGCCCCATCGGTCGTTCGTTCTGCGAGCAATGTGCCCCGCCCACTGCCACTTAAGTTTGGCAATTCTTCGAGCTATGTCGGTTACCTTAGTTCTCTTGCGGATCTCATCATTTCTGATATGATCACGCAGTGTAACTCCGATGTAGGGCACGCCGTAATAGCGGCGGTAAGACCCGTTATGGAGGAGTGGCTGGAGAGACGGCATGGCGCCCTCAGCTTCCGGCTGACGCAGGTGCTCTCGGGACATGGATGTTTCGGGAAGTACCTGTGTCGCATAGGCCAGGAGCAGACGTCTGGTTGTCACCACTGCGTCGACAACCCTGAGGACACGGCGCTGCACACGCTGCAGGCGTGCCCTGCGTGGGCGATGCAGCGCCGTGAACTAGTCGCGGCAGTCGGTGGTGACCTCTCGCTTCCGGCCGTGGTTCTGTCCATGGTCGGGAGCGAGAGTGCGTGGGAAGCCGTCACCTCCTTCTGCGAGGTGGTGATGGCGACCAAGGAGGGAGCGGAGAGGGAGAGAGAGGCGACGGCCACTCTCCCTTCCCGCGCCAGACGCACCGGGCGCCGTCGGAGGGCGCGCGACGATCTCCGGCCACCCTAGTGTGTGGCCTGCGGGCGACGGGTTTGGGGACCCATCGCCCGACCAGCAACAGGCCCGAGAAGGTGGCGCGCAATGTTCCGTGCGCGCCTCTCAGGAGGACGTGGGGCGAGGCCCCACAGAAGAAGAGGTCCGCCAGGGGCTGGCGGATCGAGGCCTGCCGGGGTCGCGGTGCATGCAGCTGCGAATCCCGCGACCCCAGCCAAGGGTCAGGAGAAGGAACACCGTGGGTTTTTAGCCGGTAAGAGTCCGGCATAACCCTTCGCCATCCCCGGACGAAGGGTATCCATGAGGATTTTACCACGATAAAAAAAAAAAGAAAAAAAAAAAGTGTAACTCCGATGTACTTTTTATCCAAGAAAAATGCGAACTTTCGAATAGCGAACAGCTTGTGATGTGAAACTTACTCTCAACTATAGCCAACACTTTTTGGAAAGTCTCGTTGCCTTGCTGAAAGATGCCCACGTAGACACAAGCATTGGCGTCTTCGAAGCTACGAACAAAACATATTTAAAGTTAAAATAACAGATATACAAAGTTACTCGGAAAGGAGTAGGTACTTATCCAAAAAAATGTTAAAGTACCCATAATAATGAATAACTTTTGTTCCACAACTTTCCTCAAAAGTCAAAAGTTTAAGAGAAATTGCTGTTCAAACATTTTACACGCTAAAATCTGTCTTCCCAGCTATGATCAGCTGTGTTTACATTTTAGGTCATATTTGGGGTCACAAATTAGAAGCTCCCTTTTCTGAATTCGTAACCAAAGCAGGGATGAATATTTTTTGAAAAAACATGTAAGTACTGTAATGTGAAATGTACTGTATGAATCGATAGATGATAGTAACGTTGATAGAAACTCCGAGCCTCCGTTACACAACCAAGTGACTTTATCTTACTTGTCATTTTCTAAAGATACGATAACTAAATCACTTGACGTTACTAAAGGCTCTGGGCCAGATGGTGTTCTTCCTTTCTTTTTAAAACACACAGCCGAGTCGATGAGTGTGCTCTTATTTTGTCTATTTAACCGTAGCCTGAAAGAGGGTGATGTGCCCCAAGCATCGAAGACTGCTAATATTACGCCTGTTTACAAAAGCGGAACGATGAAAGATGTTACCAACTATCGTCCAATTTCTTTGTTGTCCGCCTTGTCAAAAGTCTTGGAGCGATTAGTTCATAATGCAATCTATTTTATCTTACATAATATTATTATACCTGAACAGCATGGCTTTGTTCAAAATCGCTCCACGGTGAGTAACCTTGTTTTGTACTCAAATTATTTGTTTGAAAATATGGACAATCAACTTCAAGTTGACATGATCTATACTGATTTCTGCAAGGCTTTTGACAAGGTGGACCATGCAATGCTTTTACAAAAAAATATATTTAATGGTATCCGTAGGAGTTTGCTTCGTTGGTTTACGTCTTATGTGAAAATAGAACTCAGAAGGTTGTGGTCCACGGGTTTTCTTCTGATGTGATCGGTGTGACATCTGGTGTTTCGCAGGGCTCGATACTGGGTCCATTGCTTTTTGTGCTATTTATAAATAACATTTGTTTTAAAAACTGTAGTTTTCTCCTGTATGCTGACGACCTTAAAGTATTTCGTAAAATGAGAACCGTTAAAGACTGTCTTAAATTGCAACAGGACCTGGATCGATTCTCTGCTTACTGTGTCACTAATAAATTGCAACTAAGTCTATCCAAATGTAAATCTATTTCATTTACCAAAAAAGTTAATGTCGTACAATTTACATACTGGTGTTGTAACACTCCTTTAGAAAAAGTTTCCTTAATTAGAGACTTAAGTATACTCTTTGACTCAAAGTTGCAGTTTCATACCTTGGGAAGTTGACATTGATGCTTTTAGCGTCGGGTATCAGAGTAACCTTGCCCGCGGGCAGGACACTCTCCTCTCGACACACAACATCGATCAACTCGCAGTCGCCACACGTATAAGATATATTCTTGTTGTATTGTTTTCCTTCTTCAACCGAAGAACTGATGCGTTTAAAATTTAACTCTGTGGAGAAAACGAGAAACTAATTGCAAACTCAAACTAATATGCATGCAAAAGTTACTTTAAAAGTGAGTGTTTGTTCTGTGCGCGCCTCCCAAGAAGACATGAGGCAAGGCCCCGCAGAAGGAGAGGTCCGCCAGGGGCTGGCGGACCGAGGCCTGCCGGGGTTGCGGTGCATGCAGCTGCGAATCCCGTGACCCCGGCCAAGGGTCAGGAGAAGGAACACCGTAGGTTTTTAGCCGGTAAGAGTCTGGCATAACCCCTCGCCTTCCCCGGGCGAAGGGTATCCATGAGGATTTTCTCAAGACAAGAAAAGGGGTCTCCAAACTATGGCTTGTGGGTCAACAGCGGCTCGCCACCCATCTGCTCAACAAAATTACAGTAGTATGTTGGTATGGCAAACTGAGTAGGTCTTGGGACCTTGGGACTTAGTGGAGGAGTCAGTGTGGCCCTTAGGCTAAAACGTTTGGAAATCCCTGATCTAGGTCATCAACACTTTACCTGCAACTGTCACTATTGAATCGACTTTAGGGCTGAAAGAAAATAAATTTATTAGTGATATTGGAATTAGCGATGGGCGGGTGTTGCAAAAAAAACAATCGACTGAATCGAAAATTGTACTGTTGCGCATTCGGTTGTCGATTTAGTAGTTCCTCACTATAATTATTCGAACAACAATCGACGAACTACTAAGTGTACACTGAGACAGTAGAGGACAATTAAATAATCTATTAGCGCCAATCGCATAATAACTGCAGTTGTACTTGTAAGAGCTCAAACACACCACGTTTTTTTCAGGCATCGTCGACGCGCTTTTTCGCTATCGCGCGTTGTTGGCGCTGCTAAACTTGAAATAGGCAGATTACTTGCGATTGCATCGCTGCAAACTCACGAGAAACGCGCTACAGACGCGCGTGAGCAACTCTCCTTGCAAAGTAAAACGCGTGTAGCACGCGCGCGAAGTAGCGTGTATCGCGCTACAGACGCGCGTGAGCAACTCTCCTTGGATTAAAACGCGCTATAAGTATGTGTTTGCAGCTAAAGAGTTTGTATCGATGTAACTCCGCGCTACGAGCGCGTCGACAGCTCGCGAAAAAGTCGCCGTCTGCATACTACAATTTTATGAACGTGTGAATAGGTAAATTGGTTGCGATAACATCGCGTTTGCAGCGCGTTATAGTTGCGTGAGACGCGCGTCGACAGCGCCTGAAAAAAAAAACGTGGTGTGTAAGAGGCTCTTACACACCACGTTTTTTTTTTCAGGCTTACTAAGAGCCCTAAGTAGTGGTGCACGGACGTTTAACTATTGAATTGTGGCGCACGGCACAGCGGTGCGATTGTCAGTTGCCCAGATGTCATAGTGCATCGCATACATTGCATACGTGGGATCAGTTTGTCTTTACCTTTAAAACCTTTATACCATTATTAGTTATTCTTACACATACATAAACTCACGCCTTGTTCCCATGGGGGTAGACAGAAACTGTAGAACGCCACATGCTACGATCCTTACATACTCCTTTCGCTTCATCCACGGTCATACATCTTGTCATACACGCACGCCGGTTGAGAGTACTACGCACCTGTCCTTTTTGAAGAACATCACCAATAACATCAATGCATGTCCTTCTAGGGCGTCCTCTACTGGCGTTTCCACTGACATTCGCCTTATAAATTCCTTTTGTTAATCGCCGTTCACTCAATCTTTCAACATGCCCAAACCACCGAAGCATACTCCTTTCAATTTTTGTCACTACATCATCTTTTAAACCGCAACTTTGTCTTATCACATCATTCTTCAATCTATCATTTAAAGTTACACCGCACATACTTCGCAAGGAACGCATTTCCACGGCATTTATTCTACTTTCATGACTCTTCTTCCAAGACCAACATTCACTTCCATACATAAGCGTTGGTACCAGTACACCATTATTCTTATATTGGACTATAATTACTGTAAAATATTCCGCCATTAAATTCCTTGAAATCTTATTATTATTTTACATACCCAATCTCCATGAGGTTTTTAGTAACAGGTTCTCCATCTACTAAAAATATTCCTTGGTAGACTCCCAGGAAAGCTTTGTTGAACGCGGTTATTTTTATAGTTATTGTACTATTCCCTATCTGCGCAAGTCTATTGCTTATCATGCTTTTCCTTTTGCTAACCCCTATCTGCAAAAAAGACAAATGATTAAATCATATTGACAAAACTTTTTAAAGTGCTTCCCCCAGCGAAAGTGGAACCCCCACATCAGAAAAAAAGCATAATTTCTGCCAATACACAATACAAGCTTAGTTTTAGTAGATACTAAACCTGAAACTAGTTTGTTCAGAATCACTTGGAGAATCGATTGACATATTTTAATTTAAATAATTTTTTTACACCACATTTTTTTTTCTTAAATTTCAATTTTGTTTCAATAGGTTTTTCCCCATATCAGTTGACGGGAACAGACACCTTGAGGCTTGAGACGGTCCGCTCGGTCAGTTTCCGTGTATTAGACAACCCCTGCATAGCAAATCTCAGGCATTTCACACTTTACTAGGGAACTTAACGCGACATAAACTACGGTGTAACTTGGAGATTTATTAAAAAAAAAAAAAACACATATTCAGGCAGTTCTGATGAAAATCTTGTTGGGGTGTCTCGGTTTTTGTATAGGTATACTAAAAATAACGTTGTAAGTATATTGAAATTTCGTACGTACAACATTTTATTCAAGTAATGTATTTAAAAACACCAAAACCAACACTTGACATCCTAGGTTAGAAGTTTTAGTAATTAATTCTAAAAATGGCCGTTTTTTGAACTTATCGCAAAAACTTCGAATCCAGAAGCTCTAGTGTTTAATTGGTGTTCGAAATTTTCTACAACATTTAACTAAAATGTAAGCATGCAAGCAGCGAGTTGTCACCGAGTGGTCAACTCGTCGTCCGCACGTGGACGGCATACGAGGCGATCCGGTGACGCTACGGAGTTGTTGTAGTGAGCGCACATGCATACAAGTTCCGGGTGGTTCTAATGAGATGTGACCTTTAAGCGTATTTCTTATATTCCTCTAAAACTATTGACGTAAGGGAGAAGTTATACAACAAATCGTTCACGCATGTAAAGCGGTAAAACTATTATGTTAACCGTCCCTCCTTTTTTTATGGATTGGAAATCATCATAATTATGACTGCTTCCGCTCTGGGTGGAGCGGAGGGGAGTGTCAGACTTTTACTGACTAAAACCCATCCGTGTCCATCCTAATGCCCTTTGCGTTCCAGGGCCGCGGTAACTCTTTCGAATAAATTCCGCAACCCTGGCAGGCACTGACCCCAGCGGGCCCCATCTACCTACTAAGCTGACATCTCTTTGAGGCGCGCGTGGAACACAACGCGCCGTCGAGCCGGGCCTGGTTCTGATCGGACGGCGAGCCACCCAACGCTCGCTGTCCGCAGACCCACGCCTACGATGGCCCGGAATCGCCCTGCGACTCCCGATGCCCGGGGCGTCTCCGTTGCGGCGGCTGGGGCGTGTGGTTTGCCTCTCCCTCACGCGTTCCGCCTCCGCCTTCGCTAGCATTACTGCTTCGCAGAAGTAGGTGACTGCTTCCCATGCCCCCTCGCTCCGGACCATAGATTGAACCAGGGCCGGACGCGAGAGCTCGCCGCCGCCGGTCGCCTCTACGAGGACACGGCGGCGTAACCGTCCCTCCTACATCCTTAATTAGTGCACTGAATTTAGCATGATTGAAAGTTTAAAGTTAATCACAAGTTCATGAAGCACAGGTTTCTTACCACGTAGAATCCTATAGATCCGTGACGTGATCGTCTCGTTGACGTCGTCATCTCCAAAGGTACACCATTGACTAGGATCTGTGAATAAGAAACATATCCCAACTGCACACAGCGACCCACTGGCACTCCTTAACTGGCAGTCTAAACGTAAATTTTCACTTGTATGTATTTAATATTTCACTGTAGGTATCATTTTTGTTAACTACTCATTATATATTGTATCATAGTTATTATATAACTTTTATTTTAGGACATGTAACATTTATTGTTTACAACGTACTATATTCTGATATTTATCAGTTTTACTTTTAGTATTGCCCCTGGCAACGATCTATTTAGTATTTATAGCATTATCAAATGTAAAATGTGAGTATCATGTAGCCATTATTGTTTACTACGTTTTACTGTAGGTGCTTAATCCTACATAAACCTGCCCGTTGCCTGGTGGCTTGAGTCTGTCATGCTCACTAAAATGTCCTGCTGACGGTGGCGTTGTGTATCGGGTCGTCAAGTTCCCTACAATATGGTTGAGTTAAGCGACGCTGGTGCACTCGTCATGCTCGTGAACGGGTGCTGTCTGTCGGGACTGGTCGGCTCATACTTACTATGGCAGTTGTTAGGCACTTTTTCATTATTATTCATGTACTTCTGACAATTACCTACATTATTCTCACATTATTGTAATATGATTGTATTGAATTAAATATATTGAGTGTATACAATTATGTGTACCTATATTATGTTGAATTATCTATGTTGTTTAGATAACTTTAGGTAATTTTGTTACAATTCAACCAGAATTGTATTACTTATACTTTTTCTATAATCCGCATTTTGCATATTTCACTATTGTAATTAATATTACCTTTTGCTTTGTATAGACTCAATTAATTTATTCACTTGACAGACAGATATGTGTTGCTGGGGAGTTTGTTGCGCCGTTTCTTCTTCACAGCAAAAACACTAGGAAGCGGTGAAGGGAGGGCGCTTTTTGGGGCTGTCTTTGATGTATATAATTCTGACGTTCAAAAAGAACTAAGTAATTCTAGTCTATTTTGAATAAATGAGTTTTGAAGTTTGAAGTTTATCAAGGCACTTCTCACATTTTTTTTTAAATACCGTCTCAGTTTGTGATGTTACGACTATTATCAATATGTTACGTCGTTAACGTAATAATTTGGAATTTTGGACTTAGTAACATGAAAAATTTGCTGGAGATTCCACTTCGGAATCATTTTGCGTCGTGTATCTTATTATTTATGATTAATTACGGTTTACTCACGTGCATTTTTCGGGATTGCCCGACTAGTTTTGGACCCAAACGTTCTCTGAAGTCTACTTCATATGAAAGTCTGGAGTGTGACACAGTTAGCGCGGCATGCACCGGCACTCTTTCCTCGAACAACACGGACACGACAAGTGACGAAGACGCACGAGCAATACCGAAACAGAGCGCGCCCCTCTCGTCGCGAGCGCAACGCTACGTGGCGCGATGCAGCGTCAGTTCGACTCGCGACCTCGCTGCGTGATCAGTTCATGATTAAAGGCTCCGTTTGGGTCCGAAACTAGTCGGGAAATCCCGAAAAATGGACGTGAGTAAACCGTAGTGTATCTTATTGTTTAGTCTAGATATTTTTTTTGCAATTTATTCCTTTTTTTTTGAAGTCGCTTTCTACTTTAATTTTTGAAACTTACCTTATCGACACTGCATTCACCAATGCAGGTATAGTTTATTACGTGCTCGAATGGATCACCCTCTGGTGGTGCAGGAAATAAAACCGGCGGATCCACCGTTACAGCTGTTGAATTATTAGAAAATTAGTTACAGTATAAAAGTATACTGTTAGTGTAACTAATAATTATGTAATTGCGGTGACACCTAGGTTTAGCAGACTACAACTAGATGCGGCCGGTTGCAGTTGGTTAGAATTAGCTGTGTCCTATTTAGGGCACGCCGCAATAGCGGCGGTAAGGCCCGTGATGGAAGAGTGGCTGGAGAGGCGTCATGGCGCCCTCAGCTTCCGGCTGACGCAGGTACTCTCGGGACATGGGTGTTTCGGGAAGTACCTGTGTCGCATAGGCCGGGAGCAAACGCCCGGTTGTCACCACTGCGTCGACTGCCCCGAGGACACGGCCCTGCACACTTTGCAGGCGTGTCCTGCGTGGGCGACGCAGCGCCGCGAGCTAATCGCGGCGGTCGGTGGTGGTGACCTCTCGCTTCCGGCCGTGGTTCTGTCCATGGTCGGGAGCGAGACTGCGTGGGAAGCCGTCGCCTCCTTCTGCGAGGAGGTGATGGCGACCAAGGAGGGAGCGGAGAGAGAGGGAGAGGCAGCTGCCACTCTCCCCTCCCGCGCCAGACGCACCGGGCGGCGGAGGCCGCGCGACGACCTCCAGCCACCCTAGTGTGTGGCCTGCGGGCGCTGGATTAGGGGAGCCCGATCAGTAACAGGCCCCGAGTAGGCAGCGCGACGTGTTCCACGCGCGCCTCTCAGCAGGACGTGGGGCCAGGCCCCACAAAGTAGAGGTCCGCCAGGGGCTGGCGGACCGAGGCCTGCCGGGGTCGCAGTGCATGCAGCTGCGAATCCCGCGACCCCGGCCCACGGTCAAGTGATGGAACATCGTAGTGGTTTTAGCCGGTAAGAGTCCGGCACACGCCCCCGTCTTCCCCAGACGGGGGATAGTCCATGAGGATTTCCCCACGCAAAAAAAAGGTGTGTCCTATTGATTCAACACATTCAATGCCACCACAATTTTCGTCAAGTTCATAGCGACGCCGCCCTATAAGGACACGCGGGCTCACCAGGCGTGTCTGCAGCACTACATCTACTTAAACATGGACCCGCTAGGCGTGTTCAGTGGCACCTGGATATAGTTAAATTCTTTTGCCGCCTGTTTTTCGGTTTTAACAACGCAACTTTTCGCTCCGAGCCACTGTGCTAGAGCAACGGGTTGTGACGGTGCAGCGGTGGCGACTAGCGGGGTGCGGCTATAAAAGGGCCGGCACGCTGCACTTCGTCCTCTCTCGCGCCTCAGCAGCCGCCTAGTTAAGTACTACCTACTACACCTGAAGACCCTGGACTCCTCGTATCGTATTGTCTAAAGAACCACGCCCTGTAAACTAAACTAATTTGTAACTATTATAAAATATATTATTGTATGGTTAAAAGTGTTTTCCTTAACATTCTTATGTAAGTACACTCCTGCTAAACTGCTTCTGCTTCTTGCTAGATTCTGATTTTATGTGCACATGCTCTTTAAGGGTTGACTCCTCAAGCCACCCTTAATCCGCTAAGCGTGACAGGATTTAGGAAACGTTCCAAACTCGGGACATACACTAAAATAAAAGATAAATATGATTAGCAAAACTTACACGATGCTGAAAAATTAGAAAAATAATAATAAATAGATTGAGACGTAAAGAGCTATATGTTCGGGGGTGGAAGTGTCTAATGGCGTAATAGCGGGGAAACCCACTTCGCGTCTTTTAGACTCGCGACGGCGAAACCGGGGCCACACCTCTCTACACCCCTAGCCGCTCACACGTCTGTTGCCCCCTTCGCCTACGTACTGGCGGCTTTTCAAGGGGCCCAGCTAGTGAGCTGGTGAGTCACCGTCTGCCAATGTATTTCAAATTTAAGCTTGAAAGGCAGACGCCGTTTTCTTCCGGCATTTACCAGATATTTTTCACCATATTTTACAATAGTCTTGCATTCACCTGGGACGGTCCATGACTGTACTCCAATAGTGCAGCCGTGGATAGTCCTCGGTTGGTGCCCGACCCCATTTTAGATTAAAGTTGTCAAAGGGGCCTCTGCGCGTTGGACCTGTTGTGTCCCCCGTATGCCTTCCAAAGGACCGGACATCTTCCGCACAGGAGATGAGCCGTGAATTTACTGAGAGACACAAAGGGATTGAGGTCTAACTAATACATAACAATCAAAGAATAAAACATATTAGTACATCATTTTAGATGTTTGAGTTTTTTTACGATTTCTGACATTTCTCGTAAGTAACTTCATCCGTTGCTTTTTAGAGTTCCGTACGCAAAGGTTAAAACGGGACCATATTACTAAGACTCCGCTGTCCGTCTGTCCGTCTGTCACCAGGCTGTATCTCATGAACCGTGAAAGACAGTTGAAATTTTCACACATGATGTATTTTTGTTGGCGCTATAACAACATATATTGACGACACGTTTGGTGCAGTGAGGTCTCGTGCGAGCCGCGGTACGAGACAGACGTGTTAAGCGAGCGCTCCGCCACAGCGATAACGGGCGCGCGACGCGGTATTATTTATCAACTACCCGAGACAGTGAATATTGAGTTAATATTGTAGAATAGTGAAATAAAATTATTGGACAATAAAATGTGAAGATGAGTGAGACGAGTGAACCAACAAGCGATTCTCCAACAATGGGGATGGACTTTACTAATCGTTCTAATGAAAAAATAGATATTAAAAACAGTAATGGAGTGTTGTGTGAGACCCGTAAAGACCTCTTCAACAATGAGGACGGTTCCTTCTCGGTTAATTGCAACAACTGTAACTTTGTAAACAAAGTAAATAACTTCGTGGAGTTTAAAAACGGACAGTCAAAAATAAAGATACTTAAGTGCAAAAAATGCAACAAACAAAGTGCCGTGAAAATTTACGTAGACACTACACAAAAGCTATTGGACAATAAATTTGTGACCAAAGTATTATATAAAATATTCAGTTGCGCGAATACTATGTGCAAAAGCATATTTCACAACTGCCAGAGTTGTAACAATCAATTAATAGTGAGAGCTATCCCGCAGGACGAATTTCTCGCGAGTGAAACAATCGTATGCAATTGTAAAAAAGTGAATACGGTATATGTACATAGTGATGAATTAAACCTACGACGCAATAATAAAGTTCGTGAACAACCGAGAATCGGTGTCACGACCACAACGAGTACAAGTGCACCGAATAAGCAGTGGAAACAGGCTAAACCTACTACGGGCGTCGTTGCACGCTCGCCAGTGATTACAACCTCAAACCGGTTTGAACCACTTCGCTTTAAAGGAAGCGAGGCGCGCTCGCTATCAACAGTGTCATCGGTGCGTTCAAACTCAGAAAACTCGCGCAGTCAATCACGCAAGCGTACACTGACCGAGAGCGGGGATACTAAAGTCCCGAAGGCAAAGAGACCAGCCGCGCGGAAGAACAGTCCACTGTCGACGCGTATGAAAGATACGACAGTAAACAAGAACGGATACGTTCCCCCGATACTTATCAACGATTTGCGCTACAAATTTAGCAACGCGAAGGACAATAAGAAAGTGATGTCAGACAAACTGATCAGTGACTTATCGCGCATCCTCGCAACGCATAAAGCCAGAGTCAGCCGCAACGAGAAAAGTAAGAACATTCTCATCACGGTAACAGACCTTGATAAACGCAGGCTGTGCATTGAGGACATAAAGAAATTTAAGCCAGAGCTCGCCTTCATAGCTCCGAAACCTCGTGCAGAGCAAATACGAACAACCAAAGTAATAATCAGGAATATGACCCACGACTATACCCACGACGAGCAACTAGAGGAAATGGAGCGGTGCATAGGTATTCGCCCGCTAAGCATCAAAAGCATCACGTCAGATGTGCAACTATGCATTTTTGATGGCTCGTTCTCATATGTGGAGCTGGCTGAAAAAATGAAGAATGCCACTGAGGCCTTCTTCTGCGCTCACAAAATCAAACCCGAGCGCTACACAACGAAAAGCGACAGAATACTGCAATGCAAGAACTGTCTTCGCTTTAACCACGCAACGAGCGCCTGCCAAGCTCAAAAGTGCAACCCGACGATCGACATCGTGAACAGTCACGGCGAAACGATTAAAGTGTGTGCAAACTGCAGAGATGTGAAGCCCGAACAACACACTGCGACACAGCGAAAATGCCCGCACTTTCAACGGGAAATGAACAAACAAAAAACGAGACGTGAAGAAGTTATCCTTCGTGAGGAGGAGAAACATCATAACAAGCAACAACAGCAGGCTCCCAAACAAGAGACACCACGCGAACATCAATCCCGCCCACGTGAGAGACAAAGAGGTGAACGTAACTACGCTAGCGTCACCGCCAACACTCAACAACAAGAGCAACCTCGCGAACAGAATGGAAGACTGAGGCTTAAACTTTCGAAACAAGACTTTCTCGAGATATTCGAGCGTTGCTTCAGAGAACTGCGCAATGCCTTCCTTGACTGCGACTGGAACTAAAAAGCAAGTGCGAATAATGCACATCAATGTGCAAGGCCTCCGTGGTAAATTTATGGAAGTCAAGCACATCGTGAACAAATATAACGTTGACATCCTCATACTTAACGAGATTAAAATTAATCCAGACGAGCAAAGGTACAACATCCTTGGCTACGACAAAATTCATGAAAGAAAAGAGCGACATCTAGGCACCGTAATGTATATCAAACAAGGCCTAAGATGGGTTCAAACACCGCTAATAGACAGCATCGACGACGCGGATAGACGCATCGAGGGGTGCAGCATCAAGCTCTATACCAATCACACAACCAATGACACGATCAATATCAAAGGCATCTACATACCGATACCAAAACAGGGAGACCTCGTTGACGAGTTCGAGACGCTGATACTCGGCGAAAGCGCCATCATCATGGGTGACTCAAACCTACGTATGAGACAACTTAATCACAGCAGAGACGCGGGCCTGGGCATTGTGCTCCGCGATGCGATCCAACGCAGCTACGTCAGAATCATTAACACCGGCAAACCATCCCGGCCCACGAGTCTAGGAAACACCATACTCGACATAGCAATCGTGAACCATGACCACTCACTACTGGAATTCAAGTGTCAGCAGAGGGAGTGCATTTCCTCAGACCACCTCCCATGGACACTGGATGTAATAATCGATAGCGACTACGAACAACCGATGAGTCGCAATCTCACACGGATAAAAAGTAGTCGAGAAGGCAGACAAGCATTCGAAGAGTTACTCACCAACAACATGAACTTAGAACTAAAGATTTCCTCAAACGTCGAGTGTGAAATATATGTCATAGAAACAGAAAAAGCCATCGTCAAAACTCTAGATGAGTTGGCCCCACTGAGAATCGTGGACCCCAAAGACAGACTCCCAGCACACATTAGAGAAAGAATAGCCGAGCGCAACGTTAAGAAGCAGCGCGCCTGGCGACTCAGATACACCGACCTCAGGACAATGGCACGAAGGCAATACAACGCCTGCAAGCATCAACTGGCAAAAGAAATTATTCAACATAAAGAAGTCGAGTGGACCAAGTTACTCGAAAATACCGAAGACAATCGGAAACGCATGTGGGCCGTGCAAAGAGCAATGAAAAAGCCCACCATGAAACTACCTCATTTCAGCGACTGCCGCAGTGAATTAGAAATCATCGACAGAATGGTTGATACAGCCATAGTCAAGGAGGCCACCATATGCGCAAGGGACGAATGTACAGAAATGTATACACCATTTGCTCCGCTCGATGAAACATCAAAACATGAGCTCAAATTAGCTCTTAAACGCTTCAAGAACAGCAAAGCCCCCGGACCCGACGGCATCAAAGCCGACATACTTAAACTGGGCGGCGAGACCATGATCGCGATATTCAAACGTATCATGGACTACGTACTTGAGGCGGGCTACTTCCCGAAACGATGGAAAACCTGTACATGTGTCTTTTTGCATAAGGCGGGTAAGGTCCACAGTGATCCCAAATCGTATAGACCCATCAGCCTACTAAACATCATGGGCAAATGGGCTGAGAGAATAGTACTCAATCGCATAGAGACAGAGCTGAGCGAAATAATACCCAGCCACCAGCACGGGTTCATGAGAAACAGAGGCACTGCCACCCAAATCCTTCGCACAGGCAAATACATCGCCGACGCGCTGGACAAGGGCCACAGCGTAGCCATGATATCGACGGACCTCAGCAAAGCCTTCGATTCAATAAATCACAAAGGTCTCTGTCGAAAGCTGATCGACGCTGGAGCACGCAATAACATCGTAAAGATGGTCGAGAACTATCTGTGCGACAGAACAACAAGAGGTAGCTTCAGAACTACTTTGGGAACGAAGCAACGTGTACCACACGGGGTGCCCCAGGGATCGATACTCGGTCCGGCGATCTTCAACCTCTATGTGGCTGACCTACCAAATGAAAGAATAGCAGGCCAGATGCTGTCACAGTACGCCGACGACCTATGTATACTTAACGCAGCTGAAAGACCGGACCACGCTACGCGCCGAGCAGAGTGGGCCGCCATCGATATAATCGACTACTACAAGAAATGGGGCCTCAAATGCAACGTTGATAAGACAGAATGCATCATGTTTTCGCACAAGAGACCGAGACTCAACAATCTGAACACAGGTTACCGCAACTACGTTCAAATACGTGGCGAACGTATCCCATTCAAACAAGATGTAAAATATCTAGGAGTCTGGCTGGACAAAAGGCTCTCGATGAATAAACATGCCAAAGAAAACATCGCAAAGGCCAAGAGAGTCAAAGGAGCACTATACCCAATCATCGGCTACCGCTCCAAGCTAAGTGTCGACGTTAAGCTGCTAGTCATTCAAGCATGCTTACTACCAGTGATAGACTACGGAGTAATACAACTGCTACCGAGGTACAGCAAAACAAACCTGCTCAAACTTGAGAGGCAGTATAAAATGGCATTGAAGAGTGCCGCACAGTTACCCAGACGCACTGACACCGATCTACTCTGGGAAATACTACAACAAGACCCGTGGCACATTCGTGCGCACGATCTCCACGGTGACATGACAGAACGTCTCAAATCTCTGTCGATCGAAGGGCTACAAGAACAAGGCCCGGTATACACGCGCTACGGGCAACACAATCCTTTTCTTTTCGCTACTAGAGTGGGCGAAATTCAATATATTAATAAAAAAGATAGGGACAAGCCTCACTTCAAACGACAGGCTCCTTCCCGACAGCGTAGGCTATGACCGTAACGTCACTCATTAAGTAACAAGCGGCTAACCGCTGGGGCTAATCCCCATTGCTTCATCGTTATCCTCACCTAGATTTATATAAACACGAGTAATATGAGGAAATAACCAGGATAGGTTTCAAAAGCTCCCCCCACTCTGCGGACAAAATGAAACAGAACGTACCTTTTTGTAAAATGAGATTTATTTAAGTGACATGCTTAAAACTAGAGAAATAAATGAATTCTGATTCTGATTCTGACGTTTGGTGCAGTGGCTAAGCGATTGGCTTCTGCGCTACGGGTCGTGGGTTCGATTCCCACACAGAAAAAAAATTAGTATGGCCTACAAATGGTTGTTGCGGGTCTGGGCGTTTGTTTGTGAGATTTGTGTCTGTAAACGCACCCACGATACAAGAGAAATCTTAGTGTGGGGCAACGTTTTTTAAAAAAAAAAAAAAAACTTAAAAACAGAATAGATAATGGTACGGAATCCTTCGTGCGCGAATCTGACTCGCACTTGGCCGATTTTTTGATTCATATAAGAAACAGAAAAAAGAGTCTTCAAAAAATGGTTCTGTAACGACAGCCGCATTTTGTTTTACTTCAAAACGTAAATTTAACGAATTTATATTAGAAATTAAAGAAAAAAAAAATACTTACCTCTGTCTGCAATAAGAAAACAAAATAACAATTCAATAATCGAAGCGCTAGGGTAAGCCTAAGCAGCCGCTTTGACTGGAGGAAAGGGTGACGCGTATTTCCCTTTCCGTGTCCAACTGGCGACATCGGTCTCGCGTAATCCGCATGCCTTTGTATTACTGCACAATTCAACCAAAACGTGCTCAGCTCGCGTCAACTGAGCACGTTTTTGCGATCAAGCAACGTTAAAAGAGGTTTTACAAAACAGTGTGCAATTGAATTGAACACTGTTTTCTAATTGGTCTGTTCAAAACAAATCCGTGCTGATTTAGCGCGTTCGTCAACGTTCGGAATAAATCGTGCGGACCGAAGCAAGCGCGAGCCACCGCGGGGGCGCCCGTGGGTGGACATATTGGAAGAGATTAAAAGGATTTTCAGTAAAATTCCCAAAGATTTTGAATTGAAAAAGTCGACGGAGCCCCGCTGCGGGGGTTTCTATTTCTGTGTGCAGGGTTTAAAGTAACCTAACACGAAGGGGATGACGGAGGCTTCGTTAGCTCGCTTCGCTCGCTCACTTTAGCCACGGAAAGGGAAATACGCGTGTCAGATATATAAACTTTAATTTTGAAACAATAATATGAATAATATGATGGACGGGACGGTTGACATATGTCGGGCATGCCACTGTCCGGGCGAATCCCTCAGGCATATTATTTCCGGTTGTTCTCGTCTTGCTAACGGCGAGTACTTGCATAGGCATAACCAAGTGGCCAGGATTATTCATCAGCAACTTGCTTTGAAATATAACCCTGTGGAATCGGAGGTACCGTACTACAAGTATGTGCCCGACCCAGTTCTCGAAAATGGTCATTTCACGTTGTATTGGGATCGATCCACCATCACTGACAGGACTATTGTCGCCAATAAACCTGATATAGTGGTGATAGATCGATCAGAACACCGCACAATGATTGTTGATGTTACCATCCCGCATGATGGAAACCTCGTGAAAGCTGAGAAAGGTAAACAAATCAAATATCTTGACTTAGCACACGAGGTTGTCAACATGTGGGATGTGGATTCGGCAACCATTGTGCCGATAGTCGTAACGGCCAATGGCCTAATGGCCAAGAGCCTCGACCAACACCTCAAGAGGCTCTCGTTAGGTGGCTGGATCAAGGGCCTGATACAGAAAGCAGTCCTCCTCGACACGGCGTGTATTGTGAGGAGGTTCCTGTCTCTGGAGCCCTAACCACCGGTACCTTGGACCCTGCTCCCGATGCCGGTGGACCTCTATTTTTTAATTTTTAAATGTATATTGTATTTTTTTTAAATTATTTTTTTAGTTAATACGTAGGTATTTAGAAATATAATAGATAAGATGAATAAAGGTGATAATAATAAGAATACAATTATTCAGTTATCGATATTCAAATCACCTTGCGTCACTAATCTCAAGTAAACGCATATTGTACTTTTTATCCCAGAAAAATGTGAACATTCCAGGCGGGTAACGCCGGAGGAACAGCTTGTGATGTGAAACTTACTCTCAACTATAGCCAAAACTTTTTGGAAAGTCTCGTTGCCTTTCTGAAAGATTCCCACGTAGACACAAGCATTGGCGTCTTCGAAGCTATGAACAAAAAATATTTAAGTTTAAAATAAAAGATATAAAAGGTTAGTTGAAAGGGATACTAATCTGAAGGCCACTTACAGTATCACTGAAGTTAAATTCGTATGTTTTTATTAATTTACATTTAAAGTAAGTGCTCATTCACACGAAGACGATTCGTTTTTTTGACGAATCGTATTTTTTCACGATTCGTTTGATTTTGACAGCGGCTTTTCTTTTTAAATGCCCGTGTTCACACGCATCACGAATCGTGAAAAATGTTGGACACGTCTTAAATCGCGTATCGTCTTTTAAAAAACACGTTCGACAAAAAACACGAATCGTGATTTTTTTTGTGACGAATCCATCGTGTTTATTAGTGGAAGCACGTCCCGACGTACAATTGCTGCCGTGTGCTGACGCGGTGCAAATGTTAAAATTTTTATCTTTATAATCCTCGTTTGTCTTGTCCCAGAGAACGGGACGTGCTTCCACAAGGCGAACTAAGCAAAAACTAAGAGCGTGTCCACATCTCCACGTCGTCAACGTGGGACGGTGCGGTGACGTGGCACGGTGCGTTGACGTAACGTGCAAATTTACGTTACCGTATCGTAAAAATGCACGTCAGGATCATTGTTAGATTTATCGTTGACCGTGTAGATCCTGAATTTTAATAAAAGAAACAGTAAGGAATGGGTTTAAAGCATCAGAGCACATAGACGGCGACTAACTCGGGGGCATGGAGAGCGCGGGCGGAGCGCATATACGTGTGCGCTTGCAGCTAGAGGCGGAACGTGTTACGATACAGTAACGTAAATTTGCACGTTACGTCAACGCACCGTGCCGCGTTACCGCACCGTTGTGCGCACCGTGGAGATGTGGACAGGCCGTTACGTGCGGTGCATCGTACACGGCACCGTGCTGCAGCACGACGCCGCGCCGTCTCCCGGTAGCGGCGCCGAACCGTTACACGGTGGCCGGTGCCGCACCGTAGTCCACGGCCTAACTAATCTTCTAAATATATAAAAGCGAAAGGTCACTCACTCATCACGAAATATCGAAAACCGCTTGACGTATAAAGATGAAATTTGGCAGGAAGATAGTTTATAGTTAGTAGACGTCCACTAAGAAAGGATTTCTCGAAATTCAACCCTTAAGGAGGTGAAATAGGGAATTTAAGTTTGTATGTAAGTCCGTCATTTTTTAAGTAAGAATCATGAAACTACATATTATGGTTTCTGGTAGAAATAAAGGTACACATGTTTCAGCGTTTTTGGAATATCAACCCGTAAGGGGGTGAAATAAGTGTTGAAAGTTTGTATGAGAAATCTGGTACTTTTGAAGTAAGAAGTATGGAATTAAAAATGTAGGCTCTTGGTGATAAGTAAACATACATGTGTTTGAGAGTTTTTGGAAATTCTACCCTTAAGCGGTGAAATAGGGGATGAAAGATTTTTAAAAGTCAAAAGCATGAGATCAAATAATAGGGTTTCTGTTAAGAAATAAATGTACATACGTTCGAACGTTTTTGTGAATTCAACCCCTAAGGGGGTAAAATAATAAGGATTGAGAGTTTGTATGAGAAATCTGGTGTTTTTGTAGTAAGAAGCATGGGGAGAAATTGATTAAGAGAAAGCCTAAACCGCTGGGGTTAGAAACTCGAAATTGATATTAGGTACTTCAAATAACGTAGGCATTCATTACGGAAGGGTTTTTGGAAATTCCATCTCTAAACGGGTGAAATAGGTTGTTAAAGTTTGTATGAAAATCCTTATTTAATGGGGTTATTAACTTGAAATTAACTACACTTAAAAAGGAGCTTAAAGATGGCTCAAAATATCACGCAAGCGAAGCTGCGGGCAAAAGTTTGTCATATATATAAATTCCAAAACGAGTTTGGCAGGACAGGTGCTAAACATTCGTTACCTACCCCGAGAAGTTGACATTGATGCTTTTAGTGTCGGGTATAAGAGTAACCTTGCCCGCGGGTAGCACGCTCTCCTCTCGACACACAACATCGATCAACTCGCAGTCGCCACACGTATACGATATATTCTGGTTGTAGTGTTCTCCTTCGGCGAGAGAAGAACTGATGCGCTTAACATTGATCTCTACGAAGAAAACGAGAAATTAATTACAAAACTATACTAATATTATAAAAATACAGATTCGGGTCTAGTCGTGTAGAAACTTAAAAGGCACTAAATACCTTTTTTATCCCGACGAAGAACAATAGCGGAACGGGTCAAGGAACATATCGCCGCAGTCAAAAACCGCCAGATCAATAAGTCCGCAATAGCCGAGCACCTTCTGGAGTCCGGTTCCAATCACTGGATAGAACTACACTGTCCAAAAATCCTCTCCACCGATCGTCACTATTATCCCAGAATCGTACGTGAAGCGATTGAAATTAAGAACTACAAGAATTTCAATCGGGAAGATGGATATAAATTGTCAACATCGTGGAATCGGTCATCAGCAAGTGTTATCGTAGACGGGACGGTTTAGGCGAGTGTAAAGACGTCGTTAGTGTAGTGTGTCGAAGTACCGACGATAACTTAATAAAATAAAATAAAAATCGAGATCGAGTGAAGGTAGATGAAAATACTTTTGCTTCACGAAGATGACAACTGCTCCGCAACTTCAGTCTACCCGTGACCACGGCCGGTGTAATTCGGCCGAAACGTCGGGATAAAAAAGGTATTTAGTTCCTTTTAAGTTTCTACGCGACTAGACCCGAATCTGTATTTTTATAATGTGTACAAATCGCGAAAGTTTAAAAACATTTATACTAATATTATAATGCAAAAGTGACTTTGTTACTTTAAAAGTGAGTATTTGTCTCACGAATAACGACAAAACCAATTTTGATGAAACTAGCACAGATATAACCTAAAACCCGGAAAAGGACATTGGATAATTGTTCAATAACACTACTAGTAGACGCGAGAGGCTGCGCTTGCGTCTAAGTGCGCCATAGTTTGCGGAACGGCACCACATTTACACTCCAGGTTTGATTTATCCGCAAATCTCCACCTGAGCAGGTTTTCCTTGCTTCGACCTACCTGAGTCTGAAATCTATTTAGAGACTTCCAGGTCAGCCAAGGCAACTCATGCCCAGGTGGGAGATCTTCGGAAGGGGCAACAAACGGAGTGGGTAGAGAAGCCTTGTCTCGCCACAACTGGATCTCGGCGATAAGCGTTAATCCAGGTATGTGTGGCCGCCGCGCCCTTGTTTCTGAGGTGGGGGGCGACCTGTCGCTGCCGGCCGTGGTTCGTTCTGTGGTTTTCAGTGCAGAGTCCTGGGACGCGGTGATCTCCTTCTGCGAAAGTGTCATCTCGCAGAAGGAAAATGCGGAAAGGGAGAGGGAGAATGCAAGCACTCTTCCAGCCCGCAGAAGGCGCATCGGACGTCGGCGGAGGGCGGACAACGCCCTCTTCCAACCCCCGTAAACGGGTCCAGGGGCGACGGACTTGGGGACGTCCTCCCCCATCCAAATGGACCAGAGGCGGTGGCGCGTAGTGTTCCACGCACGCCTCTCAGATGACACATGGGGAGTCTCACTCCCCCCGCGATTGAGGCCTGCAATAGCGGGCCGGTACAAGTTGGGGGCTGCGGACGAATGTACTGCTCCCACGGCACCCTTTTTTTTTTTCTTGGTTTTAATCCTCATGGATGTCCTCCGCCCTGGGTTGGGCGGTGGGGTCTGTCAGACTCTTACTGACTAAAACCACCCTGGTGTTCCATCTCACAACTGCGCCGGGGGTCGCGGGAACTTACGATACTTCCGCAATCCCTTTTTTTTTTTTTTTTTTTTTATCGTGGGAAAATCCTCATGGATACCCTTCGCCCGGGGATGGCGAAGGGTTATGCCGGACTCTAACCGGCTAAAAACCCACGGTGTTCCTTCTCCTGACCCTTGGCCGGGGTCACGGGATTCGCAGCTGCATGCGCCGCAACCCCGGCAGGCCTCGGTCCGCCAGCCCCTGGCGGACCTCTCCTTCTGTGGGGCCTTGCCCCACGTCCTCCTGAGAAGCGCGCACGGAACATTGCGCACCGCCTTCTCGGGCCTGTTGCTGGTCGGGCGACAGGTGGCTGGTGCCGGCCCGCCACCGCGGGCCTCCTCGGGTTAGCGGGAGGAGTGAGGTGTTAGACTCCCCCGCGCCGTCTAAGAGGGGCGCGCTTGGAACACTTCGCGTCGCCGCCTCGGGTCCTGATGTGTGGGGGGCGACAGACTTCCCCAAGTCCGTCGCCCCTGGACCCATTTAGGGGGGCTGGAAGAGGGCGTTATCCGCCCTCCGCCGACGCCCGGTGCGTCTGCTGCGGCCCGGTGAGTGGAGGTGATCTCCCTCATCCTTTCCGCATCCTCCTTCTGCGACATGAACGTGTCGCAGAAGGATACCACCGCGTCCCAGGACTCCTCGCTGTCGACCATGGACTCGACCGCGGCCGACAGCGATAGGTCATCGCCTACTCTTGAGATGAGGGCACGGCGCGGCTCCTCCTAAGCGGCACACTCTGCCAGCGTGTGCCACGCCGTGTCCTCCCGGCAATCCCGCGGCCCCCAACCTAAGTGTGCGAAGGAACACCGGGGTGGTTTTAGTCAGTAAGAGCCTGACTGACCCCTCCTCCCACCCCAGAGAGGAGGACATCCATGAGGATTTAAAACAAGCAAAAAAAAAAATGTGTGGTCGGCTGTGGGTTTCGCTTGGTTGGGTCTCTTGAACGCAAAGAATGTCGCAGTGAGTTTGTCGCTGACTGGCTCATCCTTTCACCACGATGGCAATCCAAAGTCCACCCTTAAGTTATCAATACTTTACCTGGAAATGTCACTACTATAGCGACTTTAGGGCTGAAAGAAAACAAAATTAGTGACATTGGAATCGTTTTATTTTATTTTAAGACTAGCTTATCATCACCCTAAAAAATGTTATATGATTTTTCAAATCAATAATTTGTAACTATAAATAAAGTCCAACAAATAATTCGTGATTTTTAAATCCCGGGATTAAAACGTCATTATAATTATTCCGGGATTTTAGAGGAGGTATTATCCACTCTATGGTACTTCCTTCCTTGAAGTTTAGGTAAATATACTCTACCTATTCCGATCTCTGATTATTAGTTATTCTTATGTTGTACTATAATTACTGAAAAATATTTAGTCTTTCAATTCCCTGATATTATTATTTTACATACCCAATCTCCATGAGGTTTTTAGTAACAGGTTCTCCATCTACTAAAAATATTCCTTGGTAGACTCCCAGGAAAGCTTTGTTGAACGCAGTTATTTTTATAGTTATTGTACTATTCCCTATCTGCGCAAGTCTATTGCTTATCATGCTTTTCCTGTTGCCATCACCTATCTGCAAAAAAATATCATGATTAAATCATATCGTAAACTCATCGATATGTGCATTCGTCTTAACCTACGGTGCTTAAACTTGGTCACTGACTGAAGAACAAAAGTCCAAACTCAAGATTTGCCAACGAGCAATGGAGCGTAGTATCCTGGATGTTAAACTAACCAATCGCGTTAGAAACCCCATCCTGCGCTCCATAACACAAGTAGCAGATGTTGGAGAAAAGACAGCCAAGCTGAAGTGGGAGTGGAGCGGCCACGTCGCTCGAATGGCTTAGGAGGAAACTCGCCTCTCGTCCGCGGCCCAAATTACACGCAGTAGGAACAGTAGTGGAAAAGTTGGCCAAATGCGTGGGCCAGAATACCACGGGGAAAAAGTATTGTAGTTAAATCGACCAATTGGGATTTAATTCCATTAAAATGAAAAAAAAAGGTGCGAAATAAAACGTAAGTATTAAAATATGGGGAAGCGAAGCGCACCAACGATGAAACATGGAGAAGAGCGTGAAAGGATATCGTAATAAATGATGTTGATGGACGTTTTAAAATTAAACTGTCCTAATTGTTTATTTGTTAAAACTACCAGGAAAGCAGAAATGAACTGGAGCTAGGTGCTTAATTAACTTCGCAAGCTTCGAGGAATACCCCATATTTTGATACTTACGATTTATTTCGCACCTTTTTTTCATTTTAATGAAATTAAATCCGAACGAGTCGATTTAACTACGATACTTTTTTCCCATGGTATTCTGGTCCACGCATTCGGTCAACTTTTCCACTACTGTTCCTACTACATGTAATTTGGGCCGCGGACGAGAGGCGAGTTTCCCTTTAGGCCGCTCGAATGCACCCGGACAGATGGGCAAAGATCGCCACTCACTGGACGCCTGAAGGAAGACATCGTCGCCGAGGTCGACCGCGGCGTAGATGGCGTGACGATTTAGACGGGTTTGCGGGGTCAACATGGTCGGAAGCGGCACAAAATAAAGATGTTTGGAAGACAAAAGGGGAGGCCTTTGCTCAGCAGTGGGACAACAAGCAGACAGTGTCCTGCGTGGGCGACGTAGGACACTGTCTGCTTGTTGTGTTTAGAACATGCACCCATTAATCCGTAACCACAGATATGACCTAAAATATGAACACAGCTGTTGATGAGTGTACTACGTGAGCTTGACAAATGGATGTGCGATTAATGCTTGTGCGACAAAACTGTACTGCGACTCACCATAGTTCGAAAGCACGCTTGTGCGACACACTGAAGCTCGACATCACGCTGGTGTGACAAACGATTGTGCGACAGTAGTTAAACTCTACTGTAGTGCGACAAACAATTGTTGACAGTACTGTAAATAGACGTCACGCACCAAGGGATAAACAAAACAAACTACATTGAATCAAAACTATTTATGATATGATAACAATAGGTATTAAACAAAAACGAAAAATAATTAATAATCCAGGAACATTACCAAGAGATTGTAATTAACTGAGCTATCGAGGTCATCAATATGATTATGAATACAAATGTTAATTCTTCATGTCGCACTAGAGTAATGTTCAGCGTGTCGCACAAGCGTGCTTTCGAACTATGTTGAGTCGCAGTACAGTTTTGTCGCATAAGCGTTAATCACACATCCATTTGTCGAGCTCACGTAGTACACTCGCTGTTGATAGCTGACCATAGATAGATTTATCGTATTTCTTGTATTTTTCTAAAACTATTGACTTTTGGGGGAAGTTGTAGTACAAATCGTTCACGCACTTTGTAACAAAGTTACATGGGTAAAAATTATCATGTAAACTCCTTTTTTTATGGATGTGAAATCATCATATGACTCCTGGAGTGTCAGACTCTTACTGACTAAAACCCATCCGTGTTCCTCCTAATGCCCTTTGCGTTCCAGGGCCGCAGTAACTCTTTTGAACAAATTCCGCAACCCTGGCAGGCACTATACCGTCTACTATGCTGACATCTCTTTGAGGCGCGCGTGGAACACAACGCGCTGTCGACTCGGGCCTGGTTCTGATCGGACGGCGAGCCACCCAACGCTCGCCGTCCGCAGGCCCGCGCCTACGGTGGCCGGGAATCGCCCTGCGACTCCCGACGCCCGGGGCGTCTTCTTCTGTCGCGGCGGCTGGGGCGTGAGGTTTGCCTCTCTCTCACGCGTTCCGCCTCCTCCTTCGGTAGCATTACTGCTTCGCAGAAGGAGGTGACTGCTTCCCAATTATGTAAACTCCTACATCCTAAAAGTGCACTGAATTTAGGATGATTGAAAGTTTAAAGTTAATCACTAGTTCATGAAGCAAAGGTTTCTTACCACGTAGAATCCAATAGATCCTTGATTTGACCGTCTCGTCTTCAACTCCAAAGGTACACCATTGACTAGGATCTGCAAATAAGAAGAACATCAAGGCACTGTTCACATTTTATCATCAATTTTATTGTAGCATCAATTCTCAAAAATCTGCATTCTTTTGGGCACACTAAATCGTGTACGTAAGTAATAAATAAATTATGTTTTGTAAATTTATACAGAGTGTGAATTCGTGTAATTTCTTCAAACCACATGTTTCAAATCTATTAATGATATAGATAAAAGGTTTTTTTTTAAACTTACCTTATCGACACTGCATTTACCTATGCAGGAATAGTTTATTACGTGCTCGAATGGATCACCCTCTGGTGGTGCAGGAAATAAAACCGGCGGGTCCACCGCTACAGCTGTTAAATTATTAGAAAATTAGTCACAGAAAGGTTTTTACTGTTTTAGTTCACTTGTATAAAAGTATACTGTATGTGTTAAGGCTAAGGCCCGGTTTCCACTAAAGCGGAAGAAGAGGAGACAAGAGATGTGTTTTGAATAACCAATCAGATTTCGTTATTTCCACATCTTCTCTCCGCTTAGCTTCGGTGGAAATGGATCAAGTGGAGAGGAGAGGAGATGTCTAATTTTTCTATAGAATGTTGTGCCGCGAGCGAGCAAGCGGCACGTTAGAGCGAAGATGTGTGTAGTCAGGCGGCGCCCGCTCTCTCGCGCCCCTTTCCCCGCTGCCTTCTCCCCGCGCCTCGCACACCCGAACTAACTGATTTCGAGCTCTCACAGCTCACACCTCCTCTCCGCTACGCATCTCTTCTCCGCTTTGGTGGAAATAACCTGCCAGCTTCGCAGCACATCTCTCGTCTCCTCTCCTCTTTAAAGCCGAATTGCGGTTATACCTAGGTTTAACCGGCTAAAACTAGATGCGGCCGGTTTCAGTTGGTTAGAATTAGCTGTGTCCTATTTATTGAATGAGGTGTAAAAGAGCGTTAAAGTTTTAATGATTGTGTCTGTTTTCGGACAATATACTATTCGGCTTAGTTAAAAAAAACCCACGATGTGGAAAGTCTTCACGTTGCGATCACTTTCAAAAAAGGATTCAGATAAAAACCAGCGCCAAGTACTCGTGCTTGGTATAAAGCTGACCTGGGGCCTAATTCTCCTAAAATAAATTGTTGCCAAACGCAATCGAACCACAACCGTCTCAGTCAGTTTTTGTTTTCGAAAACTTTAAAAGTGATTGATTTTGTTTTTTGTGTCAAACAATAAGACAGCTTTTGAAATTGAGAACTGTCTGAATGAACGGTTCGGCCTTGGTTCGGTTGTGATTTTTCAAGATTTATTTTAGGGGAATTGGGCCCCCGGATACCTAGTTGGTCCAGCCGTGAGGCGCAACCTAAATTATGATATGTTGATTTATCGATTTATTTTGATCTTGTTTTTTCTGTTTCATATGTATAATGTTGTGTCTCTATCTACTGTCTCCAAAGAAATATTTTTCATTTAATTTCAGAGCAACCGACTACACCTAGTTTAAAGGTCATGGCACAGTATACCGGTATAGCAACTGCACAGCTGCAGCACGGCGTCGCCTCGAATTTAGGCCGCCAGCGCACTAACTACGCGTCGTCCGCGAGGTGCAAGCTCGCAGTCCGCGCGCCGGCCGCGAGGTGCAAGCTTGCTGTCACCGCGAACACAATTATTATATGGCATTTGTCATTGAACACGCCTAGGACTTGCATTCGTTGGCGACTCGGATTCCGCGCGCCGTAAGCACGCAGTCGGCGCGCCGTAAGCACGCAGTCGGCGCGCCGTAAGCACGTAGTCGGCGCTCTGTAAGCACGCAGTCCGCTCGCTTGCAGCGCGGTGTCTGCGAGTCGAGTTGTATGGTAGCGGCAAGCGCGCTGACTGTCCGCCGTTGGCTTTTTCATATTGACATTATGAAATCTTATACAACGTTATTTTTACTTTATGCGAAAACCGAGACACCCCAACAAGATTTTCATCAGAACTGCCTGAATATGTGTTTTTTTTTAGTAAATCTCCAAGTTACACCTTTGTTTAGGTCGCGTTAAGTTCGCTAAAAAAATGTGAAATGCCTGAGATGTGCTATGCAGGAGTTGTCTAATACACGGAAACTGACCGAGCGGACCATTTCAAGCCTCAAGGTGTCTATTCCCGTCAATTTTTATGGGTAGAAACCTACTGAAACAAAATTGAAATTTATGAAAAAAAAAAACAAAAAAAAATGTGGTGTAAAAAATATGTCAATCGATTCTCCTAGTGATTCTGAACAAACTATTTTCAGGTTTCGCATATACTAAAACTAACCTTGTATATAAAGAGACTGGTACTGACTGACATTTGATTCATCAACGCAGAGCCTAAACCACTTAAGCTGGAAACATGAAATTTGGACAGTAGGTTCCTTACATGACGAAAACATCCACTAAGAAGGGATTTCCCGAAATTCAACCCCTAAGGGGGTGAAAAGGGTGATTAACGTTTGTATGCAAGTCCGTCATTTTTGAAGTAAGAAGCATGAAATTAAGTATTAAGGTTTCTGGTTAGGAGTAAATGTACACGTGTTTGAGCGTTTTTGGAAATTCAACCTCTAAGGGGGTGAAATAAGTGTTGTAAGTTTGTATGAGAAATCTGGTACTTTTGAAGTAAGAAGCATGAAATTCAATATTTAGGTTACTGGTCAGAAATAAACGTACACATGTTTCAGGGTTTTTGGAAATTCAACCCCTAAGGGGTGAAATAGAGGATAAAAGTTTCTACGAAGTTAAAAGCATGAAATCAAATAATTGACGGTTTTTTTTTATTTTATACCTACTTTTAAAAAGGCTTAAAAAGGGTTTAAAATTTTACGCAAGCGAAGCTGCGGGCAAAAGCTAGTATAATCGATGGCCCCACCGAATAAACGTGTAAGAGAAAAATGACAACTTTTCAGGAAAAAATAAAAACGTTTAAACTTCAATAACGCTCATTCCATTGTAAATAGGTATAAATAATGTATTGTCGAATTGTAGGTAAAAAAATAAACTGTAGACTTGTGTATTTACTTTTTTCTAAATATCAACGAGTTTCAGGAAATTCATGAAAAACTATTTAATGTTAATACTCTTGTGAAATTTGCATGACTAGGTCACAGCAATATATCATTACACGTTTATTCGTGTAATAGTCCACAACGAATAAAATGTACTGTAATGTTACACTATTATTCTCCGTAATTCAAGTTTATTTTGAACCCAGCTATAACTATTTACACGCTTGTTTACAGTACATTGTTCTGCTTCTATATGATTGGAAAGATCGTATGCATTTATATTAGTGTTAATAAAATCAGTTTTAATTTATGTAATACATCTTTGTTATAAATAATTTTGTAAAACTAAAAGTATTAAATTCTCCACCTCAAGTGTACATTCATTCAAATGTGAAACTTGACGGGAAAGCGTTAGATCTGGTTCCCTCAACTGTCTTCCTGGCCATCACAGTAGACTCTAAATTGCAATGGGGACCTCATATAGAGGCACTTGCAGGCAAACTGAGTTCTGCTGCATTTACCGTCAGGAAAATTAGGCAGTTGACTAATGTAGCTTCAGCTAGGTTGGTGTACTTTGCATACTTTCACAGTATTATGTCTTATAGCACATTACTGTGGGGTTCGGCTGCTGTTGTTGGTACTATTTTCATATTACAAAAAAGAGCAGTCCGAGCTATTTATAATCTAGGCTGCCGTGAATCGCTTCGTGAATTATTTAAGGAAATAAATATACTTACCCTACCATCTTTGTATATACTTAGTAACACTATGTACATTCGAAAAAATATTGCCCAGTACAACAAGAAAAGTGACGTCCACAACATACATACTCGCAATAAACACAAGCTAACAGTACCTGGTTTTAGACTAAGACAAACCAGCAAGACGTTTATGGGGAACAGTGTTAGGTTCTACAATAAATCATTTATTAAGAGCATTTTAAATAATTTCTTAAGAGCATTTTGATATCTAAAGCTTATTAAAACATAAATCATTATATCGAAGATAAAGATGCCTGGCGTACAACTCCGTCCTGCACATTGCGATCCTTTGGCCCTGTCTAACTGGTTGGTTGTATGACCTAACATTATTTTTCATGTTTACTTCTAGTATTCTTCTTTTTATTGACTTAAAATAACCTGTACATTATTTGATCAATTTTCATTTTTTTTTTTTATTCAAATACTGAATTTTTTATATTCCCATTATAATTTTATTATTTAATGTATAATACTCTGCCTAAATAGTCTGATATTGTTTATAATTATAATTTTCATAATATCATTTTCCAATCTGTAAAATTTGAGCATCATGCAGCAATTAATGATACACCTATAATCATATCACATAACTGTCCATTGTCTGGTAGTATGAGTCTGTCATGCTCACTTAAATGTCCTGCTTATGGTGGCGTTGTATATCCTGTCATTGTGTTCCCTGCAATATGGTTGAGCTAAGCGATGCGGATGTGCACGTCATGCTCGTGAATGGTTGCTGTCTGTCGGGACTGGTTAGCCCTTAGCTGCTATGGCAATCCCACAAGGCATATTTTTCTATTTGTTACTCGTAGGTGAGTTTATTTCTTACATTAACCTGCATTATTCTCATTCTATTTCTCACACTACTGTAATGGAATTGTCATGAACTACTATTTTGAAAAGAGTATTCTTGGAGTTTTGAGCTCTTCCCCATGCAACCTACCTTTTGGAACCGTGCACCTAGTTTTGAAGTTTTAAAAGTGCCTGTAATCTAGTCTATTTGAAATAAAAAACTTTGACATTGACTTCAAAAGGATGAAATAAAATACAGATATTATAAAGAATAAAGAAAATATAATTATGTATTTGTCCACGTGAACAGAAAGTACAGTTACAGTTACAAAGAAAGTAAATTTCTTGATTAAAAAAAACGAATTGCGATATTAGAAACACTAATCCTCCTCCTCACTGTCATTGGAGACCGAGATGGAGTTTTCCAATGGCAGTAGATTTATAATATTTATATTTGAATGTCATTGCGCGAAACAAAATTATGTAATAGCGCGCATAGAATCACAACAAGACTGTCCTTCCGAGCTAGTCACCTTTTATTTTTTATTTATTCGAGGGAAAATCCTCATGGATGCCCTTCGCCCGGGGAAGGCAAAGGGGTATGCCGGACTCTTACCGGCTAAAAACCCACGGTGTTCCTTCTCTTGACCCTTGGCCGGGGTCGCGGGATTCGCAGCTGCCTCGGCCTTGGTCCACCAGCCCCTGGCGGACCTCTCCTTCTGTGGGGCCTGGCCCCACGTCCTTCCTCCTGAGAGGCGCGCACGGAACACTGCGCACCGCCTTCTCGGGCATGTTACTGGTCGCAGGCCAGTACTAGTACTACCCGCAGGCCACACACTATGGTGGCCGGAGATCGGCACGCGCCCTCCAGCGCCCGCTGCGTCTGGCGCGCGAAGGGAGAGTGGCAGCTGTCTCTCTCCCCCTCTCCGCTCCCTCTTTGGTCGCCATCACCTCCTCGCAGAAGGAGGCGACGGCTTCCCACGCACTCTCGCTCCCGACCATGAACAGAACCACGGCCGGAAGCGAGAGGTCACCACTGACTCCAAGCTAGTCACCTTATTTTACTCGCATCTTACCCCCCGTACCCCTTTCTAACGTTACGTACGATTACAATAGAATTTATCGCGTAAACATTTGTTTATTTACCGTTACTAGGTATGAACTTAAATTAATATGCAATTAACGCACTTAATGTTTGAATCTTTAACACAATTGTTAGAAAAAAAATATTATAGTAAGAGATAATGCAATACTTTAATTTTAATAACCTATTTATATTCAAACTTCCATTTTGTGGAATGAAACATTGGTAATAAAATTTGCGTACATTTCTACGCGAATAAACGTGTAAGAAGACATTACCCAAATCCGGAAACAATCACAAACCTTCTCAAACGTCTGTAGGTTTTAACATGTTTATTCTTGTGTACTTGGCGACTCAAAAAGCATGTAATAATAGCATAAACTATTATTCGTATAATTTTAAAATTAATTATTTCCCTAGAATAAAGAAGTTCACTATTATAATAGGCGTATTTTGAGTCTAAAATTCATAAAAAAAATTAAGTAGGTGCTGGATAGGCAAAAGAAACGAAAAATGAAATAAAAAAAAATTCGTGTAAGAACTCTTGCACGTTTATTCGGTGGGGCCATCGATATTATACGACACACGATTTAATGCTCTAATTTGAATGACGAGTTAATTGCTGGGTTGGAGCGGTGCCGGTATAGTGCGCCATGACTATAGTCGGCATTAAATAAACTGCAATCGGCCGCATCTAGTTGTAGCTAGCTAAACCTAGGTGTAACCGCAATTCGGCTTTGAACTGTAAGTGTGGCGCCACACCATGCCGAAATTACGCGACCGAACTTCGGCGTCTATGTTTTTATATAGGTAAAACGCGTCGTAATTTCAGCCTGGTGTGTCGCAAGTAATTTAAAAAGCATTGCAGGCGTAATCATGCCGAACTTCGGTTGCGTATCTTCGGCATAGTGTGTTTAGACACTAACACAAACAAGTATAAAGATACATTTATACTGATAAGATTACACCCTCTAAAGAAACTTGTCGCTCCGAGCTGTTGTGCTAGAACAACGGGTTTAGAAAAACTTCCAAACTCGGGACATACACTAAAATAAAATATGTATAACTATGAATAGCAAAACTTACACGATGCTATAAAATTAGAAACATAATAATAAATAGATTTGGGTGTAACTAATTCATAACCAAATCAAAGAAAATTTAAATAATTTTAATCAAAGAATAAAATTTAGATGTACTTATAAGTTTTTTACGGGGTGCCAGTGTTTTTGCCGAAGTATTTTATATCGAATTTCATTACGCCGACAACGATTCGAGGACGTAATCTTTGCCGAAGCAATTTTTCTTCGCCGAATGATTATTAGCCACCATAATTATTTGGCCAACAAATCATTAAGAAATTTTGTTTTAGTCGAATACTTATTTGGCTATTGTTTAATTTGCCAAATGAGTATTCGCGTAACATTATTTTTACACAACGGAATGTAATGTTAATCCGACTCAACGCACCCCGACTACACGTGGTCAGACTCTGTCTCACTCCTAGAGTGTTATTTAAAACCGTGGAGCCAGAAGCTCGCAAACGAGGTTCGGAGTGGAACGAGTGCACGAGGCCAAAGCGTAGTGAGTTCGGGGAGGTGGCGAGCGAAGCGAGTCGGCGACCTCCCGAGCGCAGCGCGGGTCGAGTGTGCGAGCGAAGCGAATATTTCTAGATTCCAACAGAGAACCGTTTTTTACGATTTCTAACATTACTAGTAGGTTCTCTCATCCGTTGGCCTTTTGATCCTTTTTGTAGCTTCTGTAACGACTGACGCGTATTGTTTTACTTCAAAAAGTGAAGTCGTAGTAATTAAAGAAAAAAAATTACTTACCCCTATCTGTAAAAACAAAATAAAATAACAATTCAATAATTGGAGTGGTCGGGTAAGCCTCAGCATCCGCCTACACTAAGACAAAGAGTGACGAATATGAATTAGAATTTAGAAACTATGGTAATGTACCAAACAAAAACAAAATCAAAACGCACCCTACATGTAAAAGAGTAGGTACACTGATGATCTAACTTTATTAATCAGCAACTTGCTCTAAAACCCAAAGGATGTTCTACCTCTGGACTTCCGCTTGACACTACTTTCTGGGACACGCTGTATATGTGTATTTAGATGAATAAACGGATTATTAATGTGGAAGTGAGTCTGTCAGTCTGTCTGATTGATCCAGTTTTGATTAATTAAGAATCCGTAGGGGACAGTTTAAAAATACATTTATTCACTTATCGATATTCAAATCATCTTGCGTCACTAATCCCAAGCAAGAGCATAATGTACTTTTCCCAGTGAAATGTGAACTTTCAAGGCGGGTAACGCCGCAGGAACAGCTTGTGATGTGAAACTTACTCTCAACTATAGCCAAAACTTTTTGGAACGTCTCGTTGCCTTTCTGAAAGATTCCCACGTAGACACAAGCATTGGCGTCTTCGAAGCTACGAACAAAAAATATTTAAGGTTAAATTAAACGTTCCATTCGGTTGGAGCAATCCTCCAAAATGTTACGCTGACAAGTCTCTTCTCTCTCTATCGTTTCCATTTACGCCAGCGCGACAGAATACGTGTGCGCGACCTTTCATTGCGAAGACGCGTGCGAGAGTCGTGCGCAATGTTTACTTCCCAGCATTAAATTACCTTTGTTACGTAGGTAGTTGGAACAACAGGCGTGCCCCGCGTGGGCGAAGCAGCGCCGTGATTTGGTCGCGGCAGTCGGTAATGACCTCTCGCTTCTGGCCATGGTCCTGTCCACGGTCGGGAGCGAGAGTGCGTGGGTAGCCGCGGCCTCCTTTTACGAGGTGATGATGGCGACCAAGGAGGGAGCGGAGAGGGAGAGAGAGGCGACGGCCACTCTCCCTTCCCGCGCCAGACGCACCGGGTGCCACCGGAGGGCGCGCGAAGATCTCCGGCCACCCTAGTGTGTGGCCTGCGGGCTACGGCTTAGGGGGCCCGTCGCCCGACTAGTAACAGGCCCGAAAAGGCGGCGCGCATGTGTTCCGTGCGCGCCTCTCAGGAGGACGTGGGGCAAGGCCCCTCAGAAGGAGAGGTCCGCCAGGAGCTGGCGGACCGAGGCCTGCCGGGGTTGCGGTGCATGCAGCTGCGAATCCCGCGACCCCGGCCAAGGGTCAGCAGAAGGAACACCGTGGGTTTTTAGTGCTAAGAGTCCGGCATAACCCTTCGCCTTCCCCAGGCGGAGGGTGTCCATGTGGAAATAAGCACGAAAAAAAATGGTAGTTGGTACAAAAAATGTGACAGGCTTGTTTTCATACTACTTATTTGACAAACTTGCAGTATCTATTTTTATAACTCAACATGGTTAAAACAAACGATCTCTTATTATTTTTGACCTCCCTGAATGGAAAAACATGTTTCTACATCTACTAACATTAACGTAAAGCACGCCACATGCAGTAACTCAAACTTGTATTGTTGTGAAAGCCGCTCGAATATTTTCATGTAATAACATGAAAACATCACGAACATGGATTTTTTAAAGCCGGGTTGCAGCGCTAATTTTGCTAACAAAGCTGTTAGGCCACGCCCCTATTCGGTTAGCAAACAATGTTATCCTTTTTGCAAACACGAAAACACGGAGCAGCGGTCACGGCTTAACAGACTTTGAATTTGATGTCGGTTTTTTACCAATTCCTAGGATAAATTGATATTGATCCATTGGAAACTATTCATGTGTAACAATAATCCTAAATGTATGAATTCCTAATCGAGTTACAGGACAGGTGCAAAACATTCGTTACCTACCTCGAGAAGTTGACATTGATACTTTTAGTGTCGGGCATAAGAGTAACCTTGCCCGCGGGCAGCACGCTCTCCTCTCGACACACAACATCGATCAACTCGCAGTCGCCACACGTATACGATATATTCTGGTTGTATTCTTCTCCTTCTTCAACCGAAGAACTGATGCGTTTAACATTGATCTCTACGGAGAAAACGAGAAATTAATTACAAACCCACACTAATATTATAATGCAAAAGTGACTTTGTTACTTTAAGGCCCGTTTTCCACCAAAGTGGAGAGGAGAGGAGACGAGAGGAGATGTGTTTTGAATAACAAATCAGATTTTGTTATTTCCACATCACTTCTCCGCTTAGATTTGGTGGAAATGGATCAAGCGGAGAGGAGAGATGTCTCATTTTTCTTTAGAATGTTGTGCCGCGAGCGAGAAAGCGGCGCGGCATAGCGGAGATGTGTATAGTCGGGCATTCCCCGATGCCTTCTCCCCGCGCCTCGCACTCCCGAACAGACTGATTTCGAGCTCTCACAGCTAACATCTCCGCTACGCACAGCTCACATTTCCTTTCCGCTTTGGTGGAAATAACCTGCCAGCTTTGCAGCACATCTCCTCTCGTCTCCTCTCCGTTTTGGTGGATACCGGGCCTAAAAGTGAACATTTGTTACTTCTCACGACTATCCCACAAAATCAATTTTGATCAAACTTAGCACAGATATAGCCTAAAACTCAGAAAAGGACATTGGATAATTTTTATCGACAGAACACGCGACTGCAGCCACTCGCGTCTTCATCATCATCATCATTCAGCCTAAAGACGTCCACCGCTGGACATAGGCCTCCCCCAAGCATTGCCACATCGACCGGTCCTGTGCTTCTCGCATCCAGCGGATTTCCGCGACCTTCACCAGATCATCGGTCCACCTTGTGGGAGGCCTACCTACGCTGCGTCTTCCGGTACGCGGTCGCCACTCCAGAACCTTTCGGCCCCATCGGCCATCCGTTCTGCGAGCAATGTGCCCCGCCCACTGCCACTTAAGTTTGGCAATTCTTCGAGCTATGTCGGTTACCTTGGTTCTCCTGCGGATCTCATCATTTCTGATATGATCACGCAGGGTAACTCCGAGCATAGCCCTCTCCATTGTCATTTGGGTGACCTTGAGCCTTCTTATGAGGCCCATTGTAAGTGACAACGTTTCAGTACCGTATGTAATCACTGACAACACGCACTGGTCAAAGACTTTCGTCTTGAGACACTGCGGTAGTTGGGACGAAAAAAAAACTCTTTCAAAATGGGCTCTACTACTTAGTACTACATTTTATCGTGTCGTGCGGTAGTCGGTGGAAAATCAGCCTAATGTATGGTGGTCACGAAAATGGGCAGTACCGTCCTCTTGTCTTCTAATGACAAAATGCTGTGATTATAAATCCTTCTGCCAAGCGTGCTGATTTTAGTAATTTCGCATTTAACCGGTCATTGGGAGAATCTAGTTTAGCAATAGACGTTTACAGGTGGTTGTGACGATCATGATATAGGTTAGAGCTCTCCAAATTACGGCTTGCAGGCCAATAGAGCTCGCACACCCATCTGCTCAACAAAATTACAGTATGTTGAAACTGAGTAAGGTCTTGGGCCCTTGTAACTGAGCTGAGGAGTCACTGTGGCAGAAAGATGACCTCCACTCACCCGGCCCGCAGCAGACGCACCGGGCGTCGGCGGAGGGTGGACAACGCCCTCTTCCAGCCCCCCTAAATGGGTCCAGGGGCGACGGACTTAGTGAAGTCTGTCGTCCCCCACACATCAGGACCCGAGGCGGCTGCGCGAAGTGTTCCAAGTGCGCCCCTCTTAGACGGCGCGGAGGGAGTCTAACACCTCACTCCCCCCGCTAACCCGAGGAGGCCCGCTGTGGCGGGCCGGCACCAGCCGAGGGTTGCGGAAGTATCGTAAGTTCCCGCGACCCCCGGCGTAGGTGTGAGATGGAACACCGGGGTGGTTTTAGTCAGTAAGAGTCTGACAGACCCCTCCGCCCAACCCAGGGCGGAGGACATCCATGAGAATTTCCATGAGGCAAAAAAAAAAAGAGTCGCTGTGATCCTTAGGCTAAAAAGTTTAGAGACCTCTGATCTAGGTTATCAACACTTTACCTGGAACTGTCACTACTGTTGCGACTTTAGGCCTGAAACAAAATAAATTAAAAGTGACATTAGAATCGAAATTTTAATTTTATTTTAAGACAGCTTATCATCATCGCCTTTCTGCCCTGGTCCCAAGTTACATGGGGTCGATGCAATATGTTTATGCTGCCGCAAACTGTTGCAGCAGTCGGTGCGTGGGAAGCCGTCGCCTCCTTTTGCGAGGAGGTGATGGCGACCAAGGAGAGAGCGGAGAGGAAGAGAGAGGCAGCTGCCACTCTCCCTTCCCGCGCCAGACGCACCGGGCGCCGGAGGGCGCGGAACGATCTCCGGCCACCGTAGTGTGTGGCCTGCGGGTGGTGGGTCAGAGGCCCCGTCGCCCGACCAGTAACAGGCCCGAGAAGGCGGCGCGCTGTGTTCCGCGCGCGGCTCGCAAGAGGACATGAAGCATGGCGGACCGAGGCCTGCCGGGGTTGCGGTGCATGCAGCTGCGAATCCCTCGAACCCGACCAAAGTTCAGGAGTAGGAACACCGTGAGTTTTTAGCCAGTAAGAGTCTGCGTCATAACCCTTCGCCTGCCCCGGGCAAAGGCTATCCATGGGGATTGTACCACGATATAAAAAAGGTTTAATACTTATGGCTGGTACGTAATATTTAGGCTTGGCGCAAATGGGCCACCGACCACAGCCACTGGTGGCCAGCGACAGCAACTTAACACACTTTTTCATACATTTTGTATAGATGCGCCGCACACGTGTAGCCGGTGGCGGCCCCTCGCTACAGCAGTGTCCGCGACTCGCCACTTCTGGTCGCTACGGGCCACACAAGACGCCGACACCCGCCACTGTCGCACTGCTCCACCCCCCGCTTAGTTAACCATTGGACGTTCTATGTATTGTCTACGTTGTCTGCGTATTAACAATAGTGCGAGCAAACTTTTCGTGTCGGAGTCAATCGTAAGATTGCGCAGCAGAGAGCGGGTTATAAAATGTGACGGCTTCCGAACACCGGTGGCTGTGTATCTGTACCTAGCGATTGACCATGCCCTGCGTCTTAACGAATACATTAAATAATTAGTTCTATATTTGTTCTATCGAAATATGCATAATACGCAATTTGTTCCGTTTAAAGTTTTTATAAAAAATGGCTTCTTCTATAACAGTTAGCCAGCGATGTACTTACTTTTAAATTACGCACTTTAAAAAAACAAAATCTAGATTGGCGATTAGTTCTGCATTAACTCTAATTACTTATCTACTTTTTACTTATAAAAATTCATTACTTTAAGTTAAAAAAGACAATACAAAGAAGTAAAGCTAGCGATGTATTTCTAAGTAAATGAATTTCTTTCGCTTATAATGTGACAGTTTTGTCCCCATTACAATTCAAATTAGATTTTATTAAAGTTTTTTATTTAATATTTGTAATGTAGATATATTATCGAAGTTCACAAAATTTTGAAAAACAAAATCTTCTTTCTAAGCGTAGGTAGATTCTGTGAACTTCGATATATCTACATTACAAATATTAAATAAAAAATATTAACAAAACCTAATTTGAATTGTAATGGGGACAAAACTGTCACATCAATCGCTAGGTACAGATACACCCGGTGGCTGTCGCTTGTTTCTGACACTGTTACAAATGTGGCGGTAGCGCGCGACAGCCACCGGTGGCTGTGGTCGGTGGCCCGTTTGCGCCAAGCCTTAATTCATTCATACAGAATCGCACGGATCGTTTACGATTGCGCGAGCAGGAGGTCGGCTTTACTGACTTGTCTGTTAATTCAACGTGAGACGATAAGTTATTATCGTGAACTTGAACGCATCTGCAACGCGAGTTGCGCTTCTATACGATTATTAGTTATTCTTATATTGGACTATAATTACTGAAAAATATTCCGCCATTGAATTCCCTGATATACTATTATTATTTTACATACCCAATCTCCATGAGGTTTTTAGTAACAGGTTCTCCATCTACTAAAAATATTCCTTGGTAGACTCCCAGGAAAGCTTTGTTGAACGCGGTTATTTTTATAGTTATTGTACTATTCCCTATCTGCGCAAGTCTATTGCTTATCATGCTTTTCCTGTTGCCATCACCTATCTGCAAAAAATATATGATTAAATCATACTATTAGCTGGTATTCCAGTCGCAAGGTAGATTTACCTGACAAATGTCGGGCTGTTCTGAATTTTGGATGAGTGGTATGAATTTTAATTATATTTAATTTATTTCGTTAAGAGCCGATATTTCAATCGCCAGATAAGTTTTAATCTGAGGAATATTTTGACGTCTTGACAGCTTTTGTATAAAAAATATGTCAAATTGCCATAATTATTTATTCCTCAGATTAAAGTTATCTGATGATTGAAACGTCGGCCCTAAATCAAACAACTTTAAATTTCAAAACTCATTTATTCAAAATAGACTAGAATTACTTAGTTCTTTTTGGAAGTCATTAGGTACATAAAAGACAGCCCCCAAAAGCGCCCTCCCTTCACCGCTTCCTAGTGTTTTTGCTGTGAAGAAGAAACGGCGCAACAAACTCCCCAGCATCGATCCTCAACAATCACAAACAACCCTGATTTAGTTAGAATTTTGAACATGGGGTAACTAATCCGTGCCCCGAGATGACCTTAAAAGCTGGCTTCCCACGGTGCATGGTAGCGCGCACCGGCTGTGCGTGATATCATCCATAAAATCACGCACCGTGGGAAGCCACATTATGAGAGTGTGTGATGTGGATACGGCGCACCGCTCTTCACGCGTCCGCGTTACCACGGACGAGTCTCTTCCCATGGTGCGTCGGTGCGAGCTCGTGCAAGCGGTGCGCGCTATCACGCACCGTGGGAAGCCGGTAAAATATGAACACAGCTGGTGACAGCTGACCATAGATAGATTTAAGCGTATTTCTTACATTTCTCTAAAACTATTACATAAGAGCCTGTCCACATCTCCACGTCAATAACGTCGTCAACGTGGAACGGTGCCGTAACGTGGCAAGGTGCGTTGACGTAACGTGCAAATTTACGTTAGCCGCAAGCGCACACGTATATGCGCTCCGCCCGCGCTCTCTACGCCCGCAAGTTAATCGACGTCTATGTGCTCCGATGCTTTAAAACCATACCTTACTGTTTCTCTTATTAAAATTTAGGATCTACGTGGTCAACGATAAATCTAACAATGATCCTGACGTGCATTTTTACGATACGGTAACGTAAATTTGCACGTTATGTCAACGCACCGTGCCACGTCACCGCACCGTTCCACGTTGACGACGTTGTAACGTGGAGATGTGGACAGGCCGTAAGAGAGAAGTTGTACAAACGGATTGTAACGCACAACTTCATGAAGCAAAGGTTTCTTACCATGTAGAATCCTATAGCTCCCTGATGTGACCGTCTCGCTGTCGACATCATCTCCAAAGGTACACCATTGATTAGGATCTGTGAATACGAAAAACATCAAGACACTGCTCACATTTTATCATCATTTCTAGAAAATCTGGATTCTTTTGAGCACACTAAAGCGTAGACGTAAGTAATAAGTGAATTATATTTGTGACTTTTCAATCTTGGTTACTACAGGGTGTTAACGAATTCGTGTAATTCCTTAAAACCACATGATCTACTACTGGTGTAGACAGGCCCCGCACGGGATATAGCTTGATTAAAAAAAAACGTTTTTTTTTTTCATGCGGTTTTGTTACCGATCGTATCTAAACCACCTAATAAGGATTCAGTAAAAAAATAAGTTTTTTTTTTGCATAAATATAATTTTATTTCTGCGAACATTTCGATGCCACACATAAATAAATGAAAGTACGGCGACACGACTAGCAGGAACGACTAACGCGATATCGCTCTTTGCAGTCAAATAACTCAAGGCTCTAAAAATACTCAGAAATAGAAAACCAAAATTTTATTTGAATTTTTTTTTTTGGTTGGTTTTCGAAAATTTCCATTTAGGGTTAATCTGTGTCACCAGTAGATCACGCGGTTTGAAGGAAATAAACGAATTCGTTAATACCCTGTATTGAAGGGACTGTGTAGACAGCCACCAATGATCATTTAGCGATGGGCGATTGAGAGATGTTTCAACAATCGCAGTCGTACTCTTTGAAAAGCCGATATTATTATTTTCATCCCACAATGATGTGATACCCTTTTTAGGGTTCTCTGTTGGAATATCGAAATATTATTAGCCGATTCTTATCTGGCCGAAAACCTTTCGCCACTTTTCATTTCACCGAATAATTAAAACGCCGAATGAGTTAAGTGCTTAATTATGTTTTGTAATTTTTTGTTACGCCGACTAGTCTGCTGGCCAGTGTTTCATTAGTCAACTTAATTATTGGCCACTTTACACTTGTTAGATGGCTAATTTTCCTATCACGTAAGCAAGAAAGCAAGCAAGCATGCAAGTGTTTCTGGGTTTTTTTTTATTTTGTGGTTCCTGCTCTTAAGTCTACATAGCTCTCTTATAACTATTCTAAGTCATAACTGTACCCACTCACATTGATAAAGATATGGATATTAAAAGAGTAACCATGTAGTTTCTTGCCGGCTCTTCTCCATAGGAAACAACTGATTGGAACCGTGCACCTAAATTCGACCTTTTATAAGCGCCTGTAATGGTTTATGTGAAATAAAAACTTTTGATTTTGAACTTACCTTATCGACACTGCATTTACCTATGCAGGAGTAGTTTATTACGTGCTCGAATGGATCACCCTCTGGTGGTGCAGGAAATAAAACCGGCGGGTCCACCGTTACAGCTGTTAAATTATTAGAAAATTAGTCACTCTCTAAGTATTTTTCTACTCTTGTATAAAAGTGTACTGGGGCCTAATTCTCCTAAAATAAATTGTTGCCAAACGCAATCGAACCACAACCGTCAGTCAGTTTTTGTTTTCGAAAACTTTCAAAATAATTGATTTTGTTTTTTTTGTCAAACAATTCGACAGCTTTTGAAATTCAGAACTGTCTGAATGAACGGTTCGGCCTTGGTTCGGCTGTGATTTATCAAGATTTATTTTAGGAGAATTGGGCCCCTGTTTGTGTTACGGCTTAAAGTCGAATTTCTGTTATACCTAGGCTTTGAACTGTATTGACTAACGTGTTTTTTAAAAGACGATACGTGATTTAAGACGTGTCCGACATTTTTCACGATTCGTGATGCGTGTGAACACGGGCATTTAAAAAGAACAGCCGCCGTCAAAAATAAACGAATCGTGAAAAAAGACGATTCGTCAAAAAAAAAACGAATCGTCTTCGTGTGAATGAGCACTAACACAAACAAGTAAAAAGATACATTTATAGTGGTCAGAAGATACAGGGAACGTAAAACTGCGAACATGAACTGAGTATTCACGTCTTATTTTTTCTCGAATTACAGCCAAATACCAGCTTGAGGCGTTGGAGTCCATTGAGAAGCGTGCCAAGAAGCTCATCAGCAACGACTCCCTTGTTCAGACCAAGCTCCAAAGTCTTGAGCATCTACGCAAAGTTGCTAGTCTATCGGTTTTTTATCGGACACATTTCGGAGAGTGTGCTTCAGATCTGCATGATCTAATACCCCCCTGCCCTTTTTTCTATCGGACGGCCAGAAGCACGAAAAAGCGCCATCGGTTCATGGTTGATATACCAAAAACGAACGAAGTGCTTTGATTCCACTTTCATTGTGAAAACCGCCAAACAGTGGAATGCGCTGCCCGAGTGGGTGTTCCCCGACAGCTACAATCTGGGTGTCTTCAAGTCACGAGTGAATCGGTTTCTTCTGGGCAAGCGTGCTCCATAGTAGACCGCATCATCGCTTAACATCAGGCGAGATGGCGGCCAAACGCAGGCCTAGTTATAAATAGGCATGTTGACAGCATCAATAAATTGCAAATCTAATTAGTCCGCCAGTTAGAGTTTTGAAAAATTATGCACACGTATTTTTTCTTTTGTTAAATCTATGAATATTTGGAAGGATAAAACGCATCAAAACTCGAGAGTGGGGGCTCGTGACGTCAGAAGCAAGTAAACATTGTACTTGCTTGTGACGTTTTGCCAATTTTAAAAGTGTCGTACCTTCGTCAATTTTGTTTTACGTAACAAAAGAAAAAATAAGTGTCAAATATTTTTTGAAAATCTAACCGATGGACTAATTAGATTTTTTCAATAAATGTTTTTAAACTTTCGCGATTTGTACACATTATAAAAATACAGATTCGGGTCTAGTCGCGTAGAAACTTAAAAGGCACTAAATACCTTTTTTATCCCGACGTTTCGGCCGAATTACACCGGCCGTGGTCACGGGTAGACTACCCAATATACATATTAATCTATGGGGTAGACTGAAGTTGCGGAGCAGTTGTCATCTTCGTGAAGCAAAAGTATTGTCATCTACCCTCACTCGATCTTGATTTTTATTTTATTTTATTAAGTTATCGTCGGTACTTCGACACACTACCACTAACGACGTCTTTACACTCGCCTAAACCGTCCCGTCTACGATAACACTTGCTGATGACCAGATTCCACGATGTTGACAATTTATATCCATCTTCCCGATTGAAATTCTTGTACTTCTTAATTTCAATCGCTTCACGTACGATTCTGGGATAATAGTGACGATCGGTGGAGAGGATTTTTGGACAGTGTAGTTCTATCCAGTGATTGGAACCGGACTCCAGAAGGTGCTCGGCTATTGCGGACTTATTGATCTGGCGGTTTTTGACTGCGGCGATATGTTCCTTGACCCGTTCTGCTATTGTTCTTTTGGTCTGCCCGATATAAGAACTACCGCAACTGCAGTCAATCTTGTATACGCCAGGTGTCTGAAGAGGAATAACATCCTTTGGAGTACGCAGTTGCCTTGATACCTTGGAGAGAGGACTATATACAGTCTTAATGGCGTATTTCTGTAGTACTGTACCAATTTTATCCGTCACTCCTTTTAAATATGGCATGAAAGCTGGCACTCTGCTTACCCCCGGTTTTTTATCTTTCCTCTTCGGACGTCGTAGGTACCCACTGTATCCGTTTGTCTTCAATACCTCCTGAACATGGGCGAGCTCCCTGTCTAAATGTTCAGCGTCGCACAGATCGTATGCTCTGTTCGTCAGTGAGGTAACAACGGATTGAAGGTGACGCGGATGGTGGTGTGAATGGGCATTAAGGTACCTGTCTGTGTGTGTCGGTTTTCGGTATACAGTGTGTCCTAGGGTACCATCATGACATGAAGATGACAACTGCTCCGCAACTTCAGTCTACCCGTGACCACGGCCGGTGTAATTCGGCCGAAACGTCGGGATAAAAAAGGTATTTAGTGCCTTTTAAGTTTCTACGCGACTAGACCCGAATCTGTATTTTTATAGATTTTTTCAGTCAAATAGACTATTTAAAAAAAAAAAAATTTGTTCATGCATTCCTTCGGTTATTCACGGATGTTATCACCCTCTATATAATATTTTTTCACCTTCCTGTTACACTCTGTAAACTTGTCGTTCTGAACCGCTGTGCTAGAACAACGGATTTAGGAAAAGATACAAACTCGGGACATACACTAAAATAAAAGAAAAATATGATTAGCAAAACTTACACGATGCTGAAAAAATAGATAAATAATAATAAATAGACTGACGCTCACACGTTTGTTGCCCCCTTCGCCTATGTACTGGTGGCTTTTCAGGGGGCCCAGCTAGTGAGCTGGCGAGTCACCGTTTGCCAACACTTTTAAATTTTAAATGTTGAAAGGCAGACGCCGTTTTCTACCGGCAATAGAAGTTATCTAGTCCACCTAACACCCCTTCCCATAGACCAGATATTTTTCACCATATTTTACAATAGTCTTGCACCCACCTGGGACGGTCCATGACTATAGTCCAATAGTGCAGCCGTGGATAGTCCCCGGTTGGTGCCCCACCCCATTTTAAATTAAAGTTCTCAAAAGGGCCTCTGCGCGTTGGACCTGTGTCCTCGTGTATGCCTTCCAAAGGACCGGACATCTTCCAAAGATGAGCCGTGACTACAGAGAGAATAGACTGAGACAAAACTAATTCATAACCATCAAAGAATAAAAAATAGTAGCACAACATTTTAGACGAGTGAGTTTTTTTACGATATCTTGACATATCTTGTAGATTCTTTAATGCGTTGGTCTTTTAATCATTCTAAAAAGAGTGCCACCGCTGCCGGCGTCGGCACCCAAAAATAACGCCATTGGGAACCGGCGGTACATTACTGCCGGCAGTCGAAATTAAAAACATCGTCTGCTGGCACCAAAAATGGACATCGGCGGAGGTAATAAGTTGTTTGGTAGGTATGTTGTTTGAAAGGTGCATGAAATAAGGGTGCATGAAAAGAGCCTCCACGAGTGACGATACTTAAGTACGTCCGGCGCACCCTGGGCAGTCAACCCCGCTACCAACCTTGTTGACTGTCTAATCTTTTCACCACAGCATGAGCTATTTTCGTATAGCTCGTGTTGACACGAGAGAAGAAGAAGAAGTTGAAAGGTAGGTTAGATTTTGGGCCAAACACTGTAACCTGTCTTCCAACTAACTAATTTCAAGAGCGAGCGAAGCGAGCTCGTTCATTTGGGGCACCCCGATACGGATAGGTTAGGTTCGAAGGGGATCCGTCATCCTCTTCGTGTTAGGTTCCTTTAAAATAACCTTACAAATATCCCCTTAAGTTTTTCTTTTGTTTTTATCGTGCAAATGAAAGTGTGACGAATAATCGTCTCATGAAGAGTTTTTTCAAGGCCTTGAAGGTGTATAAAAACAGTGTATGTAGTCGGTGCGGCGCCGGCAGCTAGTTTGACAACCGGCGCCGGCACTCGTTATGGCAACCGGCGCCGGCAGCGGAGGCACTACCTTATAAAAAACAAAAACAATAGTAAAAAAAAAGATTCGCTTCCTAGCGGTCGAGGAGTCAACATATACTGAGGATACTCCGTGCAGGGGCGAAACACGTGTCGTGTATTGATTTGGTTGCATTATTTTTTTACTCTTTCTGCATGTGCATATACTTGTGGGCGGGAGGGTGGTGCTGCATACTGCATCCAAACTAGCGATCTTGTTCAGCGGAATTAAAGCTAGATATTGTATTTGCATATTTGTATGACATGGATTTCCGCAAAGTAACGCCTGATTCCATCATTTAAAACAAGAGTCGTCAAAAAAATAAATTTAGCTTCCATAACAACTGACGCGTTTTGCTTTATTTCAAACAGTAAAAAAAATGCTTACCACTATCTGTAATAAGAAACAAAACAACAAATCAATAAACGAAGCGCTAGGGTAAGCCTAAGCAGCCGCCTACACTGGGGGAAACGGTAGCGATTATATGAATTTGAATTTTGAAACAATACGGTAGTGTACCAAACAAAAAGGAAATCAAGACGCACCCTACATGTGACACTGATGATATAACTTTTAATTTATATCCACACTAATCCTTACTAATATAAATGTGGAAATGATGTGAGTCTGTCTGTTTGTTCCTTGTTCACAACTAAACTACTGATCCAATTTTGATTAATTGAGTACGTAGGGGAACAGTTTATCCATGATCTGGAGCGAGGGGGCATGGGAATCAGTCACCTCCTTCTGCGAAGCAATAACGCTAGCGTAGGCGGAACGCGTGAGGGAGAGATAAACCTCACGCCCCAGCCGCCGCAACAGAAGGAGACGCCCTGGGCATCGGGAGTCGCAGGGCGATTCCCGGCCACCGTAGGCACGGGCCTGCGGACGGCGAGCGTTGGGTGGCTCGCCGTCCGATCAGAACCAGGCCCGAGTCGACGGCGCGTTGTGTTCCACGCGCGCCTCAAAGAGATGTCAGCTTAGTAGATGGGGCCTGCTAGGGCCAGTGCCTGCCAGGGTCACGGAATTTATTCGAAAGAGTTACCGCGGTCCTGGAACGCAAAGGGCATTAGTGGACACGGATGGGTTTTAGTCAGTAAGAGTCTGTCACTCCCTAACGCTCCGCCCAGAGCGGAAGAAGTCATTTGATGATTTCCCATCCATAAAAAAAGGGGACAGTTCAAGACTACAATTGTTCACTTATCGATATTCAAATCACCTTGCGTCACTAATCTCAAGTAAGCGCATAATGTACTTTTTATCCCAGAAAAATGCGAACTTTCCGGGCGGGTAACGCCGCAGGAACAGCTTGTGATGTGAAACTTACTCTCAACTATAGCCAAAACTTTTTGGAAAGTCTCGTTGTCTTTCTGGAAGATTCCCACGTAGACACAAGCATTGGCGTCTTCGAAGCTACGAACAAAAAATATTTAACGTTAAAATCACTGATATACAGGTGATTCAATATTCAGAAAGGCCGAATAATTAAAACGCCGAATGATTAAAGTCCCTAATTATGTTTTGCAACTTTTTGTTACGCCGACTAGACTGCTGGCCACTGTTTCATTAGTCAACTGTATTATTGGCCACTTTGCACTTGTTAGATGGCTCATTTTCCCATCATGCAAGCAAGAAAGAAGCATGCAAGTGTTTCTGGGTTTGCTCCACCAGAAAACTCGCTTTTTCGCCCCTTCGCTTCGCTCGCACACTCGACCAGGGCTACGCTCGGGAGGTCGCCGTCTCGCTTCGCTCGCCACCTCCCCCACTCGCTGCGCTTCAGCCTCGTGCACTCGTTCCACTCAGGACCTCCTTCGCGAGCTTCTGGCTCCAGGCTTTTAAATAAAACTTTAGGGGTAGGACAGGACAGAGTCTGACCACGTGACCACGTGTAGTCGGAGTGCACTGAGTCGGATTAACATTACATTCCAGTGTGTGAAAATAATGTTGTGCGAATACTTATTTGGCAAATTAAACAATAGCCAAATAAGTATTCGACTGAAACAAAATTTTTGTAAAATTTTTGGGCCAAATAATTATGGTGGCTAATAATCGAATTAGGGTAAAAATTGCTTCGGCAAAGATTACGTTGACGAATCGATGTCGGCGTTATGAAATTCGATAAAAAATACTCCGAAAAAACACGGGCACCCCGATACTTACCTATAATACATGGGAAAGAAAATAAAAATTAAAAACAGTTGCAAAACATTCGTTACTTACCCCGGGAAGTTGACATTGATGCTTTTAGTGTCGGGTATAAGAGTAACCTTCCCCGCGGGCAGCACGCTCTCCTCTCGACACACAACATCGATCAACTCGCAGTCCTCGCACGCATAAGATATATTCTGGTTATATTCTTCTCCTTCGGCAACCGAAGAACTGATGCGTTTAACATTGATCTCTACGGCGAAAACGAGAAATTAATTACAAACGCACACTAATATTATAATGCAAAAGTGACTTTGTTACTTTAAAATAAACTTTAAAAAAAAGTAAAAACCGACTTCAAAGAAATACTAAAAGGAGTAAAATAATTACCATAATATAAAATTAACAGTTTCAGAAGTCGGTGGCTTCTATTTGCTTCAGTGTAGAGTTGCACCGACTTCTGAAACTGTTAATTTTATATTATGGTAATTATTTTACTCCTTTTAGTATTTCTTTGAAGTCGGTTTTTACTTTTTTTTAAAGTTTATTTTTTATTTAATACGTTTTAGTGTCATAATTTTAACCCCCTCCTTCATAACAATTCTTTTTGGCGTTGACGTAGTCGGGCATAAAAAGTCCTTTCAAATGATACCTTACACGATATAATGAAAACATTCCAAAGGGGGGAGGGGGGGCGGACACGCACCCCCTCCTCTTTTCAAGTAGTCAGTTCCCAACAACAAATATAAACAAAGCAATACTAGTAATTTGAGAATTTTGCTTTGGTCCGATGAGGAGTTCCGTTCCATATCTCTGAAGTTCATGGTCTAATCATAACAAAATTTAAATGGGACCAATCGGGAAGTATACCCTTTCGAACAAAAAAAGATTTTTTCAAATCGGTTCATAAATGACGGAGATATGAGGTAACACACATAAAAAATAAAAAAATAAAAAATACAACCGAATTGAGAACCTCCTCCTTTTTGAAGTCGGTTAAAAAGTGAGTATTTGTTACTTCTCACGACTAACAGCAGTTACGCACTGCATCCGATCCGAATCCGTGAAAATACGTTCCGAAGTAGCCATAGAACTATTTGTATGATAGTTTACGCACTGCATCCGGCGTCCGTCATCCGATTTCTATCCGTCATCCGTGATTTTCTAATTCGGAAGAACAATTGACGGACCGAAGTAGCCGTAGTACTGTTTTTATGAACGCTTTCGCATTACCTCGGATTCAAATCAGACGACAAACGGATATGCCAAAGATGGCCCCTGAATTATTTGAATTTGAATCAAAGATCGGAATAGTGCGTAAGCAACATCCGAATTCGGTCCGTGAGTTTTACTCTAGATCGGTATTTTCACGGATTCGGATCGGATGCAGTGCGTAATCGCTCTAAGGCAGTTGTCCTACCGCTTGCGAGGAAGCGACTAACTATCGGCTATTTTCTCGCTCAAGAAACGTACAATAGATATACTTTCCGTGTTAACAAAAGAGATGCATGTATTAATAGTTGATCGCTGACTGTTCACACTGCGGGCGAGGACTCGCTCCACTAGTTTGTCGCTGAGCGACAAGAGCTATCAAAGATAATACTTGCTCAGCGATACTTGCTCAGCGATGCTCGCTTGGCGGTCAGAACTCACGCCGTGAGACCAACCAGCGGTCATTTGCGAGTGGTGCGAGTAATCACCCGTCGCACTTGCACACTCGCTTATAGCCCAGCGACAAAACTGTCGGAACTACACACTCGCTTCTCGCTGCTCGCCAACTCGTTTCTAGTTTCTAGCTCTACTCGCTTCTCGCTCATCGTCGGCGGTGAGACAAGTGCCTTAACCACAAAATCTATTATAATGAAACTTAGCACAGATATAGAGTAAAACCCGGAAAAGGACATTGGATAATTTTATTGACGTAACACGCGAGCGCAGCCTCTCGCGTGTGCTATTTGTATTTAATAAACGTTCCGTGTGACTCGGCAAAGAATCGCCAACTCTTTCTACACTTTAGCAGGCCTCCGACACTCGCCTATACCTACCGCGATAAGCACCTGCAGCGCGCTGTAACTTGAAGTTACAAACCAGTCGGGGCCGCTCCGTGCTTGTGAGCACTCGCGTGTAGGTACACGCACGACGGTCAGTCGATCCGAGCCACAACGGAAGGTTTATTGCTCTAACAGCACTTTATTCTTCTTTATAATGGAGAATCGTAATACTAAATAATTACTGCGTGGACGTGTACGTCTAGTACTATTAATATATTCTGAGCCTAATGCAAAATGTGGAACTTCATTATTGTAAGTTAATGAGGAATGTTAAACAAAGAGATAGGTATCTAGGTAGCCTAAAGATTAAAAGTTTGTTTTCATTTGTTAATTACAAATGACGGACTTTAATATTTAGTGTCTAGATAGATAGATATATATACTTTATTGTACACTTAAAGAAATAAAACAGAAGGAATACACGTAATTGAGAAACAGTTCAAATGGCGGTTTACCTACCTAATAGACCGTGTATTCATACGCATCAAACATGATTACGTAGTCAAGTAGGTAGATAGATGATATTATAGTAGTAGCGGTAAGCCGACAACCCTAGCGCCACAGCCAGCGCGTCACTCCGCGCCAGACAGCGACAAAGTTACGAGTTAGAAGAGAGCGGCAACGTTTAGGTGAATATCGCGTTAGGCACTGAGCGCTTATGCGAGCTGAATTGCACTTTGTTGCTAAGTAGCAAGAGTCGCTATTTCTATTAATTGTTGCGCGAAGTGTTCTGTACCTGTACTATTATTTATTCTGTGACTTTACCTGGACCTGTCACTACTGTAGCGACCTTAGGGCTGAAAGAAAATAAATTTATTAGTGACATCAGAATCAAAGTTTTAATTTTATTTTAAGGCTAGCTTATCATCCTCGTCTTCCTGTCCTGGTCCGAAGTTACATGGGGTAAGCCTAATATGTTTATGATCTCGCTTCCGGCCGTGGTTCTGTCCATGGTCGGGAGCAAGAGTGCGTGGGAAGCCGTCGCTTCCTTCTGCGAGGAGGTGATGGCGGCCAAAGACGGAGCGCAGAGGGAGAGAGAGGCAGCTGCCACTGTCCCTTCCCGCGCCAGACGCACCGGGCGCCGGAGGGTGCGCGACTTTCTCCGGCCACCTAAGTGTGTGGCCTGCGGGCAGCGGGTTAGGGGACCCGTCGGCCGACCAGTAACAGGCCCGAGAAGGCGGCGCGCATGTGTTCCGTGCGCGCCTCTCAGGAGGACGTGGGGTAAGGTCCCACAGAAGAAGAGGTCTGCCAGGGTTTGGCGGACTGAGTCCTGCCGGGGTCGCGGTGCATACAGCTGCGAATCCCGCGACCCCGGTCAAGGGTCAGGAGAAGGAACACCGTGGGTTTTTAGCCGGTAAGAGTACACATGTACATTACATACCCCTTCGCCTTCCCCGGGCGAAGGGTATCCATGAGGAATATCATAAGAAAAAAAAAATGTTTACGCTCTGCTCGCTTATTCAGTTTTTCAAACCTGAATAAGTACTTTCGATAAATCCAAAAAGACATGTTTTGTTAGGTTTTTTTAGTTATTTGCTTGAAGGATTATCTGTATAAATAATACCGTTTAGACGCGAAACTTCTTTGTGTGAGCTCCAAACGCTGCGTCATAACAGCCCACTTCCTAAGCCCGCTGCACTGTCGCCCACGGATACGTCAGGGCTGGTATATAATATTAGTTATACCTTCGCACAGAATCGCACGGATCGTTTACGATTGCGCGAGCTGGAGGCGGCGTCTTTACTGACTTGTCTGTTAATTCAACGTGAGACGATAGGTTATTATCGTGAACTTGAACGCGTCTGCAGCGCGAGTTTCGCTTCTATACGATTATTAGTTATGTTGGACTATAATGTACGATTTCCACCAAACGGGCCGCGCCGGAGCGCGCCGGAGCGCATTTCACACAGTGCTAAAGGAAATTCAGGCTTCTATACAATAGTTAAGTTTCATGTTGCATGGAATTTACACGGCTTGGAACTCGGTTAGATTCGCGCGTATGCCGCGGCAGCCGGTCGGCTGCTCGCGTACGTGGACGGCGGCGCTCGGCTGTCGTCGCGTCCGGTCGGCTCCGCTCGGCCACACTGCAAGTAGAAATTGACTGCGATAGCGGATACGTGAACACGCGCGCGCATGCACCCGGGTTCCAGCACGTTGTAGCCGTCGGGCGGACGCGGTCGACTAAGCGCGTATGCTCAAGCATCAGCTGCGATGCTCTGCACTGCGCTCCTGCGTGGCCTGGTTGGTGGAAATCGTAGGTACATAGTTATTGAAAACCATTCCGCCTTTCAATTCCCTGAAATCATATTATTTTACATACCCAATTTCCATGAGGTTTTTAGTAACAGGTTCTCCATCTACTAAAAATATTCCTTGGTAGACTCCCAGGAAAGCTTTGTTGAATGCAGTTATTTTTATAGTTATCTCGCTATGCCCTATCTGTGCGAGTCTATTGCTTATCATGCTTTTTTGATAGCTATCCAATATCTACAACAAAAAAAAAAAAACACCTGATTAGTCAAATCGAAAAAAAAAACAATTAGTTTTTTTTTTAGCGGCTGATATTCTAGTCTCAAGGTGGTTTTACCTTGCAAAACGTCTGGCAGTTCCGAATTTGGCGTAAGTGGTGTGAATCGTAATTATATTTAGAGAGTGCTTCCGCTGCCGGCCGGCGCCGGCTCCTAAAAATAACGCCATTGGGAACCGGCGGCACGTTACTGCCGGCAGCCGAGATTAAAAACATCGGCTGCCGGCACCCAAAATGGACCAGGTTAGATTAGGTTTAGAATATTTTGAATTAGAATATTTTGAATTTTAATTAGAATTTTAGATTAGAATAGGTTAGATTTTAGGCCAAAGACAGTAAGTAACATGTCTTCCAACTGACTAACTTCAAGAGTGAGCGAAGGGAGCTCTGTAATTTGGGGCACACCGACACGGATAGGAAGCCCCCGTCATCCCCTTCGTGTTAGGTTACTTTAAACCCTACAGACAGAAATAGGATCCCCGCTCAGCGGGACTCCGTCGACTCTGCTTTGGAAAACCAAAGCAGAGTGAAAAATGTGGAAAATGAAAGTGTGTGACGAATAATCGTCTCATGAAGAGTTTGAAGAGGCCTTGAAGGTGTATAAAAACAGTGTATGTAGTCGGCGCGGCGCCGGCAGCCAGTTTGGCAACCGGCGCCGGCACTCGTAATGGCAACCGGCGCCGGAAGCGGAGGCACTCCCTTATATTTATTTATGTCATAAAATCTTCATTCTTTCTTTCTTCTTCAACAACCCTGATTTACTTAGAATTCAGAACATGGCCGCATGGGGCTACTAATTCGTGATCCCAAGATATGACCTAAAATATGAACACAGCTGGTGATAGCTGATCATAGATCGATTTAAGCGTACTTCTTATATTTTTCACAAACTATTGACTTTTTGGGAAGTTGTACAACAAATCGTTACGCACAAGTTCATGAAGCAAAGGTTTCGGTTCTCTGTTGGAATATCGAAATATTATTAACCGATACTTATCTGGCTGACAATCTTTCGCCACTATTCATTTCGCCGAATAATTAAAACGCCGAAAGATTAAGGTCCCTAATTATGTTTTGTAAGTTTTTGTTACGCCGACTAGTCTGCTGGCCACTGTTTCATTACTCAACTGTATTATTGGCCACTTTACATTTGTTAGATAGCTCATTTTCCCATCATGCAAGCAAGAAGGCAAGCAAGCAGGCAAGTGTTTCTGGGTTTGCTCCGCCAGAAGACTCGCTTTGTTGCCCCTTCGCTTCGCTCGCACACTCGACCAGCGCTACGCTCGGGATGTTACCACCGGGCACCCAAAGGTTTCTTACCATGTAGAATCCTATAGCTCCTTGATGTGACCGTCTCGTCGTCGTCGTCATCTCCAAAGGTACACCATTTACTAGGATCTGTGAATAAGAAAAACATCAAGGCATTGCTCACATTTGAACAGCATCAATTCACAAAAATCTAGACATTTATTTTAGGTTGACGAACTGGCGATTTTAATTTTGCGGCATTTGTTGCTACTGTTTTTATTTTTAAGACTTTTTTTGTCTGAAGCTGGCTTCTCACGGTGTGTGGTAGCGCGCACCGACTGTGCGTGGTATCATTCGTAAAATCACGCACCGTGGGAAACCACATTATCAGGACGCGTGATGTGGTTACGGCGCACCGTTCCGCACTCGTCCGCGTTATCACGGACGAGTCTCTTCCCATGGTGCGTCGGTGCGAGCTCGTGTGTCGCGGTGCGCGATACCACGCACCGTGGGAAACAAGCATGATATGTGGAGCGGACGCCCGCGCCGACTCAAACTTAATAACTGTTTCTGAATCTCTGCCTATTTACTTCGAGTTGTTTTAAAAGTTTGCGACTATTGGGCTCACTCACGTACACGCTCCGTTTGATTTTACTTCACATTTAAAAATCCACGGGTCAGGCGACACGCGGGCCAGGCAATTAGGCCGCCGCAGCCTGTCCACCGACTCCCGAACTCCTCGGTTAGATACTCTCGCTCCGATCTGTCTAGATAAGATTCACCTGCGAGCCGGCCTTCTATGAAGTATTAACACATAGGGTACTCTCGAGACGTGAACTGATAAGCCACCGTTAATCAATTTATTAACACGCTTTCGGCTTCGATTCGGAATAATTTTGCGTGTGTCTTTTATTGTTTGATCGAGATGTTTTTTTAATGATTTTATTATTTTTGAAGTCGGTTTCTACTTATTTTAAAACTTACCTTATCGACACTGCATTTACCTATGCAGCTATATCTTATTACGTGCTCGAATGGATCACCCTCTGGTGGTGCAGGAAATAAAACTGGCGGATCCACCGTTACAGCTGTTAAATTATTAGAAAATTAGTCACAGAACAGTTTTTACTGTTTTAGTAGCTCACTTGTATAAAGTATACTGTATGTGTTACCCCTTTGTCCACCTTGGTAACTAAACTTACCTAAAAGTTATAAGAGAAGATTTTTCTTTAGCTGTTTGGTAATTAGTTGTGATGGGCATTCATAAATAATACAAATCAGATTCTATTTATATTTATTTTTCGACGGAGCCCTGCTGCGCGGGGCTTTTATTTCTGTCTGCAGGGTTTAAGGTAATCTAACACGAAGTGGATGACTTCATTCGCTCGCTCACTCTAGCCCCCGTCATCCCATTGACTATCCCCCGTCTGGGGAAGACGGGCCGAAGCGCCCGCAGGCCACACGCTAGGATGGCTGGAGGTCGTCGCGCGGCCTCCGCCGCCCGGTGCGTCTGGCGTGGGAAGGGAGAGTGGCAGCTGCCTCTCTCTCCCTCTCCGCTCCCTCCTTGGTCGCCATCACCTCCTCACAGAAGGAGGCGACGGCTTCCCACGCAATCTAGTTCCCGACCATAGGCAGAACCACGGCCGGAAGCGAGAGGTCACCACCGACCGCTGCGTCGCCCACGCAGGACACGCCTGCAGTGTGCAGGGCCATGTCCTCGGGGCAGTCGACGCAGTGGTGACAACCGGGCGTTTGCTCTCGGCCTATGCGACACAGGTACTTCCCGAAACACCCATGTCCTGAGAGTACCTGCGTCAGCCGGAAGCTGAGGGCGTCATGACGCCTCTCCAGCCATTCCTCCATCACGGACCTTACCGCCGCTATTGCGGCGTGCCCTATCCTCTTCGAACCTAACCTATCCGTGTCGGGGTTCCCCTTAACCACCCTGCTAACATTATTAGTCACCAATGGTTGGTTACAAAAATGGAAACAATTTGATCTATGAATATGGAAAAATAATTTTTCTCTCACAACTAGTTACCAAACAGCGAAAGAAAAATCTTCTCTTGTAAATGGTAAGTTTAGTTACCAAAGTGGATGAAAGATGTCTTACGGCTAAAGGCCGAATTGTGGTTACACCTAGGTTTAGCCGGCTACAACTAGATGCGGCGAGTTGGACTCGCAACCTCGCCGCGTGATCAGCTCATGATTAAGGGCTCCGTTTGGGTCCGAAAATAGTCGGGCAATCCCGAAAAATGCACGTGAGTAAACCGTAAATATGAACGTGTCTCACGAAAGTTATGAACTGATACATTAGATTTGTATTCACGTCAACTTTTTTTCTTTTCATAGTTATTTTTCACTTTTCTGTTACACCCTGTAACCGCATCGCTCCGAGGCGCCGTTCTAAGACAAGTTCCTTGATAGCAAACTTGGGACTTAAACTAAAATAAAAGATAAACTAATTATGATTATCAAAACTTACACGATGCTGAAAAATTATTAGAAAAACAAATTAATAGATTGAGACGTAACTAATTGATTACTGTTAAAAATAATGTTACTTAATGTCTCAAGTACTGTAATTATAGACACAATAGATAAACTTGAAGACAAAATTGAATGTTACATCGGTTTAGATCAGCGGTTCCCAGACTGTTTTTCTCATAGACCACTTTCAAAATTTAGCTGGTTCCGGTGGACCCCCTGCAGCTACATTTCTACCATATTACCATGTAAAATGTGAAGATTAGATCTTTTTGTCACGCTAACTTAGACCCCCGTCGAGTCTTCCGTGGACCCCTAGGGGTCCACATGGACCACTTTGGGAAACTCTGTTTTAGATGTATGAGTTTTTCTACGATTTCTAACATTCTAGTAGGTACTCTCTTCCGTTGGTTTTATGATCCTTAGAAGAAAGAGAAAAAAAAGACGTAAAAAAAATTTTGATTGTGTAAAGAACTGTGTTTATTGCTTTGCTTATTTTTTTCACCGACTCGTTTTGATTTACTTCAAACCATTGACTTAGAATAAGTATGGACCTCGGGTCATCGCTCAAAAATGTCCGAACCGAATGGCTGTTAAAACACAAGAAATTTGAAAAGAGCTACAATTGCGCGCGTCATTCTTCATTTGGACGAACAAGCAGCTACGCCTCAATGTCACATGTCAACAATGCCGTTCTGTGTAGTGAGATCGTGTAAAAACTAATTTTCAGTAGGTATATTATTGTTTTACAATTTTTAAGTATTATTTTGTTAAGGAACATTGTATTTTACTTAAAATTGAATTAATTGCAAGAGCAAAACACACAATAATCCAACTAAATAAAAAGTATCTTATTTTCCTTCCTTTGTTTGACCAATTATGTCAACTTCATTTGGTTGGATTACCATAAGAAACTTGACGTATTTGACAGAATTTAGAACAAAGATTCCAAAGAGTCGTTATTTTTACGCGATGTTTTTTTGTATTGCGATTTTGAACCAATTGCAATTTGTTTTGTTCTATTAATTTAAACAAGTTATTTTTAAACTTGCATTGTATGCAAACATATTAGGTACGAAAATATGTATGTTGTCCTTCCGTTTCAAAATTGTATTGGTTTTTCGGTCACTACCAAGTTTCCGATCGAGCTGAAATTTTGCAGGTAGGTATGTGCATATTAGATCATTAAAATGTCATTGAACTAATTTGATGAACCTAGTTTATTGGTTCAGGACTCATCTATTGTTACGGAGATGCTTACCAGTGACATCTCAAATGATCAGTTATGTTACCGCTCCATAATGTATTCTGATAACCTAGGTAAAGGTTTTGGTGACCTACTAGGCAACAGCCTGAGTCATTCGTTTCTCAATAATTGTATGCCTGGGTCAACATATAAACAAATAACTAATTCATTATTAGAAAATAAATTTTGTTTGCAGACTTCTAGATTCTAGAAGGCATATTTTCTTTTTCTATTTTCTACTCTTACGTGAATTTATTTGTTACATTAACCTGCATTATTCTCATTCTATGTCGCACGCTACTGTAATGGAATTGTCATGAATAGTCATGATCTACTATTTTAAAAAGACTGTTCATGGAGTTTCTTGCCGGCTCTTCTCCATAGAACCTACCTTTTGGAACCGTGCACCTAGTTTTGACGTTTTAAAAGTGCCTGTAATCTGGTCTATTTGAAATAAAAAACTTTAACTTTGACTTTGATGATGGAGCCAAAGATTAGGCAAGCACAGGAACAAATGGTAGGCTCGTCGAGTTTCAGCACATGTATTTTGTCATTATAAGCACTTTTCATCACATAAATAATGACGTAGGTCCGATGGTAGAGCCGGAAAACGGGCTCTGGAACTTCCTAATGGCAAATAGTGGACAGGTGACGTTTGGGCTCGTTTGTTTAGTTATCATGAACTCTGAATACACATGACAAAAGATTGTTTTCTGAAAAATAATAATATGCCTCTGATTTAATTTCAGTTTTCCTCGAGATTAATTAGATGATGATGATGCTGATGCTGATGGTGATACTTCAGCAAAGGAAGCGAAATCGCATTTTTGAAAATGACGATGTTGTAATTTTGCAAGAAATGTTCTATGCTCTTTCAGTTGGATTAAATATTTAGCAATCACAATAAATATAACTAATAATAAAATCTTTTAAAAATGAAGGTTGCTCTATTACTCCTATGTTCTCCAAATTTTCGTTTAACATTAGATGAAGTTTCGAAATTTGAAAAATTGAGCAGTGCTGTCATGTTTTCGTATGGTATAAATTGTTGCAAGCTAAATTAGGCATTATGATAACGACATAGGATTTCGTCCGTCGTAAATGAGCTTGTTGGTATTTCTATGTTTATATTATGTCAATTCAGGACACTTTTATCGTGAATTTTGTACTACTCTCGTTGTCCATACTTATTCTAAGTCAATGCTTCAAACAGTAAAATTGTTGAAATTAAAGAAAAAAGTACTGACCGCTATCTGTAATAAGAAACAAAATAACAATTAAATAATCGAAGCGGTAGGATAAGCCACATTCGCCAACATTGGGGGAAATGTTGGCGAATATAATAATTTAGAATTTCGAAATAATTTATTATCATTCCAAAAAAAAAAACGGCCAAGTGCGAGTCGGACTGGCGCACAAAGGGTTTCGTACCATTATCTATAAAAACGGCAAAAAAAACATGTCTATTGTATGTCCCTTAACCCTTTACACCCGACCTGAAACAAGGGAGAGTTTCACAAAGAGGGAGGTCCGTAGCTACTCCGGGCACCGGTCTGGCTTGGAGCCGGTCTAAGTCCTCGCCACCAGCTGTTGCAAGCTGAAGTGTTAAGCTAACATAGTTGTAATGTAATGTAACGTAACTTTTCAAAAATTCTGGCTCCTAACCTTTTATTTTCTGCAATGAAACCGGCATGGATCGATCGTGAAGCTGGCGAGACATCCTCACGATCAATCGATGACGGTTGCGTTCGCAAAAAGTTAACGGTTTGGCGCCAGATTTTTTTTAAAGTGAAACCCACTCGTTTTATTTCGGGTTTAAAGGGGTAAATATTTGTTTTATTTTAATTTAATTATTTATTTTTAAAGTGAATATATAACTAAATATTCTGTGAATATTTCAAGCGTATACCTGTTGCCGTTATCAGTATGGAGCAAAAACGAGCAAAAAAATCATGTTTGTTGTATGGGAGCCCCTTTAAATATTTATTTTATTCTATTTTTTAGTATTTGTTGTTTTAGCGACAACAGAAATACATCATCTGTGAAAATTTCAACTGTCTAACTATCACGGTTCATGAGATACAGCCTGGTGACAGACGGACGGACAGCGGAGTTTTAGTAATAGGGTCCCGTTTTACCCTTTGGGTACGGACTACAGAACCCTATAAACATTCATTTCATTTCATTCATTTCTAGCCCGCGTCATCCCACTGCTGGGCAAAGGCCTCTCCCTATGACTTCCAATGTTTTCGATCCAGAGCCAAAGTGGACCACTGGTCATTGGTTTTGTCTAGCTCGTCCCACCATCTTCTTCGAGGTCTGCCGCGACGCCTTCTGGCTGTGTCAGGGCTCCACAAAGTGGTTATTTTGGCCCACAGCTCATTGGGCATGCGGCACACGTGGCCGGCCCAGGCCCACTTCAGCTTAGAGGTTTTTTGAGCGACGTCAGCAATTTGTGTTTTGGAGCGCAGTGTGGTGTTGCGTACATGGTCCGTTAGCTTGACGCCTAGAATGCTGCGCTTCATAGCACGTTGGCAGACCTTGAGTTTGGACTTTTGAATATTTATCAAAGACCAAGTCTGGGATCCATAGGTCAAAATGGGGAGAATGCACAATTGCACATGTCCATGATTTTGCGCTTGAGCGACAAAGGAAGACTTCCTTTCATGAGCATAAACATGCGATATTTAAATCACCTTGCATCACTCATCTCAAGTAAGCACATAATATACATTTTACCCCAGAAAAATGCGAACTTTCAAGGCGGGTAATGCCGCAGGAACAGCTTGTGATGTGAAACTTACTCTCAACTATAGCCAAAACTTTTTGGAACGTCTCGTTGCCTTGCTGAAAGATTCCCACGTAGACACAAGCATTGGCGTCTTCGAAGCTACGAACAAATAATATTTAAGGTTAAAATAACAGATATATCGGGTGTAAAATACCCTTAACGATAACGAAAACCCCATATTCTACCCATCATTGGGATCATTTTTTTCTTCTAGACCATACCTGGGAAATCATTGGTTTAGGAGATAAGTATTGAAGGTCAAAGCATACATTTTTTTTAAAGTTTTTTCCAAAAACGTATTTCTTAGTGATAATACTAAACTTTCTTCCAAACAACCTTATCAAAATTTTCAATTTTTCTTCACAAGTTACGTATTTGAAGTTACAAAAACGCAACGAATATCAAACGCACACGACCGCCTTGGCTCAGCTGTGTAGCCGCTGCATGACACACAGACACATTCGGTTACGTGCATTACATTGCGCGCTACAAAAAACAGCGTTTTTTATGCCTAAAAATAAAAGTCGCTTCCCAGCAATTGTTTTTGGTCAATGCAATTTAGTTTGATGTACAGAGTGCGTAGATTTCGGCTATGTGATGGGTCTTTTTACACCTTGTATAGAGTTATGAGTTTATAACACAATGTTGATCTACTTTGCGTTCCATTCCATTTTCCTCCAAAATGTTACGCTGCCAAGTCTCTTCTCTCTATCGTTTCCATTCACGCAAGCGCGACAGGATACGTTTGCGCGACCTTTCATTGCGAAGACGCGCGCGATACGTGCGCTATGTTTACTTCCCAACACTAAATAACCTTCGTTAGCCGTCGTAGGCAGTTGGAACAATAAATCTAGACACAAACTGGGGCCCAATACTCCTAAAATAAATTGTTGCCAAACGCAATCGAACCACAACCGTCAGTTAGTTTTTGTTTTCGAAAACTTACAAAATGATTGATTTTGTTTTTTGTGTCAAACAATTTGATAGCTTTTGAAATTGAGAACTCTCTGAATTAACGGTTCGGCCTTGGTTCGGTTGTGATTTATCAAGATTTATTTTAGGAGAATTAGGCCCCTGCTCCCATGTATGCAAACTATGCGATGCATTATGATATCTGGACAACTGACAATACAAATATTTTCAGTTCAACTTTTCGGACGGGCAAAAACACATCGGTAGTAGGGACAACTGTCAAATCATTGTCATTCACTCTTAGTTCGGGCCCCGACATAATCGTATGTCCGTTGGTGATAGGGAGTAGGAAACGCTGGTAACTAAGCCCAAAACCACGGACTTCGTGCTTAGGGACTAGATGCAGGTGCAAAACGTTCGTTACTTACCTCGGAAAGTTGACATTGACGCTTTTAGTGTCGGGTATAAGAGTAACCTTGCCCGCGGGCAGGACGCTCTCCTCTCGACACACAACATCGATCAACTCGCAGTCGCCACACGCATACGATATAGTCTGGTTGTACTGTTCTCCTTCTTCAACCGAAGAACTGATGCGTTTAACATTGATCGCTACGGAGAAAACGAGGAATTAATTACAAACCCACACTAATATTAAAATGCGAAAGTGACTTTGTTACTTTATGGTGCGTTGTAATGTAACAGACGGCCCTAGGGTCTCCTGAGAGCACGTCTGTTACACCAGTTGTAAAGAATGTGTAGAGCATTCAATACCTAATACATAAAACAAAACAATGATAAAAATGCTTATAGAATAAGAGGCAGGATAGTTTTACGTCCCTTGGAGTAGTCAGCGAGTTCCTTCTTGTAGAGACGTGGGGCTCGGAGGTCTTGTGGGAGCTGGAACCTGAGCCTCCACATTCTGTAAGAACCTGCGCCCCCTTGGTACCAAAGTGAGACGCCTCCTGCCCTAGCTACACTTACGAGATCGGCGATCGGACTGGCTAATCTCTACCGGCATGACTAAATACGCTACAGCCGGTCTGTTCTATCATATGGCTATGTGGGCCATCGGACACACCGTAACTACAAGAAGGAACTCGCTGACTACTCCAAGGGACGTAAAGCTATAGTGCCTCTTATTCTATAAGCATTTTTATCATTGTTATGTTTTATGTACTAGATATTGAATGCTCTACACTCTCTATTGAGGAGCTCGTGGCTAAAATAATTACAGCCGCATAGACCGATCTTCCGGGTTAAGCCACGCTTGCCGAGGTTGGTCTGTGGATGGGTGACCATTTACCACAGCGAGTTTCCTCCGTGCCTCGGAAAGCACGTAAAGCCGTTGGTCCCGGCTGTCATTTGTAGATTTTTGACAGTCGTTACTGTTGGTCAGAAGCCAGAAAGTCTGACAACCAGTCATACCAAGAGTATCGTATTACCCAGTTACTGGGTTGTGGAGGTCTGATAGGCAGTCGCTCCATGTAAAATACTGATATTCAGCTGCACCCGGTTCGACTGGAAGCCGACCCCAACATAGTTGGGAAAAGGCTAGGCAGATGATGATATTGAATGCTCTACACATTCTTTACAATTGGTGTAAGACGTGCTTTCAGGAGACCCTAGGGCCGTCTGTTACATTACAGCGTCCAGACCTGGCGAACGCGCTGCTCGCGAGCCGAGTGCGGTTACGAGCCTACGTTTGGTGCGCCGCTCTAGTGCAACTCCGGCAAGACTCGAGAGGGGCGCGCGTGCAGCTCGCGCGCCTCTCGTGCGCACATAGCTTCTTTCGTATTTGAACTATGAGCCTCAGTTGTGAATTTGCTCTGGAAGATGTCGGACCATACGACTGCCGTTAGCATAATTGCTGCAGCATCGGCTATTTTATTACTGACAACGAGATTACTGAGATGCGGGCGGGGCGAGGGAGCTGCACCGCAGGCGACACGCACGCATCTCCTGCGCCGCTCGAGTGTGGCGCGTAGATAGCGCGCGAGCGGCGCGCGGACCGCGCAGTGGCTGCATACGAACATGAAATGCACGCGTGCAGTTCGCAAGCGGCTCGCGAGTGGACACACCATTAAAAAGTGAGCATTTGTTACTTCTCACGACTAAACCACAAAACCAATTTTGATGAAAGGACATGGAACAAAACGTACCCACCTTGTAGCAAATTGAGACTAGTACCATTGGAAAGGTCTTTAAAAATACATATTTATATTATATGGCGACAACTTTGTATCTCACGGGAGAAAAAAGTTATTCAACTTTGAAATGTGCTGAAAACTCTTCGTTAATTCACCCCGCGCGTCATTCAATCATACCCTTGAACTAGCCCAATATCCTGCTATGAGTCCCGTACGGTATATAGAATTACCCTTGAACGATATAATTGTCTACAGAAACCATGGTTCACCGTTGAATAGTAATACGAAAAAAACATTAGTCGATACCATTATTTACAGACGTTTCGCCGAAAAACGCTACAAAGAATGAATGATTGGCCGATACCAAGATTTGCCGATGTCATGGTTTGCCGAAACACGCTTGAACAGGCGTCGATTAAATTGCATTAACTTCTACTAACATGCGTTTATCTTGACTCCATACCAAAGTTGCGACAAACAAATACACGACAAATGTTAGGGCGACAGTACGATATGTCAACCATCAGTGGTGCGACAGCACATCAGCTCGACGTACATTAGCGCGACTGATTGTTTTCTCGAAAAACCATAGGAATATGGAACTTTTAATCGACGAACGTTAGCGTGATACAACTTTCGCTCGACAAACTAAAGGCTCCTAAAAACAGGCGCGATATCGCCTAAAAGATTCTGGGGCCAAGGTAGACGGAGCCCCGCTGGGCGGGGCTCCTATTTCTGTCTGCAGGGTTTAAAGTACCTAACCTAACACGAAGGGGATGACGGGAGCTTCGTTCGTTCGCTTTGTTCGCTCGCTTTAGCCCGCGTCATTCCCTCCGACTCTAATCTATCCGTGTCGGGGTACTTAAAAGTCCTAAGCTCGCTTCGCTCGCTCTTAATGCTAAAACAAAAAACACGCGGACGATATCGCGCCTGTTTTGTAGGAGCCTTTAGTTTGTCGAGCGAAACTTGTGTCGCGCTAACGTTCGTCGATTAAAAGTTCCATCGTCCTATGGTTTTTCGACAAAACAATCAGTCGCGCTAACGTACGTCGAGCTGATGTACTGTCACACCACTGATGGTCGACATATCGCGCTGCCGCCCTAACATTTGTCGTGTATTTGCTTGTCGCAACTTTGGTATGGAGTCAAGATAAACGCATGTTAGTAGAAGTTAATGCAATTTAATCGACGCCTGTTCAAGCGTGTTCAAGTTCAAGCGTGTTCCGACAAACCATGACATCGGCAAATCTTGGTATCGGCCAATCATTCATTCTTTGTAGCGTTTTTCGGCGAAACGCGCTGTCTGTAAATAATGGCGACTCATAGTTTTTTCGTATTACCATTCAACGGTGAACCATGCTTTCTGTAGACAATTATATGGTTCAAGGGTAATTCTATATACCGTACGGGACTCTGTTTATTTTGTGTATCTTAATAAATAAAAAACTGTACTTAATTGAATTGATGGCGTTTTAATTAATATTTTCCGTAGCAAAAAGTAAACCTTAGGAAGCTTGGTCAGTCTCTCTCTATGAAACAGAACGACTGGTTATTCATTGGGCCTATAAAATAATTATTATAACACTACATAGGTGATTGAAAATGCAAAATAGAAGTGATCATAACTTCGGTCTCCCATTCATTCATTCATTCGTTCATTCATTTTTGAGTTGTTCACTTAAGCCTCTTCTAAATGACACCTAGTCTAAAATGCTACAAGGTGGGTACGGGTTCCAAACAAAATTACCCATTGTTCTTTAGCTCAACTTTAGTAACTTTTTTTTCTTTAAATTCACAGCTCATCTTCCATGCGGAAGATGTCCGGTCCTTTGGAAGGCATACGGGGGACATAGGTCCAACGCAGGGGTCTTACAACTATAGCCCAAGAGCCAACAGTGGCCCGCATGCACCACCAATCCGTCCCACAGCAGGGAGCTGTAATGGTTCTGTGAGGAGGTGATGGCGACCAAAGAGGGGGTGGAGAGGGAGAGAAAGGCAGCTGCCACTCTCCCTTCCCGCGCCGGACGCACCGGGCGATGTTCTCCGACCACCGTAGTGTGTGGCCTGTGGGCGGCGGGTTAAGGGACCCGTCGCCCGACCAGTAACAGGCCCGAGAAAACGGCGCACAATACATTTGTTCCGCGCGCGCCTCTCAAGAGGATGTGGGCTAGGCCCCACAGTAGGAGAGGTCTGCCAGGCGGACCGAGGCCTGCCGGGGTCGAGGTGCATGCAGCTGCGAATCCCGCGACCCCGGCCAAGGGTCAGGAGAAGGAACACGTTTTTAGACGGTAAGACTCCGGTATACCCCTTCGCCTTCCCCAGGTGAAGGGCATCCATGAGGATTCACCTGCGATAAAAAAAAGGGTCTCCAAACTACTGCCCGTGAGCAAACAGCAGCCCGCATGCACCACCAATCCGTCCCGCAGCAGGGGGCCGCGGAATGGTGTGCTCAATAAAATTACGGTATGTTGGTATGACAAACTTAGTGGATCTTGGGCAGCCCCGGATCCAGGGGGGGGGGGGGGGGGGAGGGGGCAAGCCAGTGCCCAAGCCCCGGGCGGCAAATTCAGAGGACGACCGGTCCTTGTGGCGTTCTTTGAGGGAGGCCTTCATCAGTGGGCGCCTGATGGCTGAAATGATGATGATAAAGGTAATAATATTGGCGGGCGGGGTGGAATATTTTTAGTTTCTGCCCCACCTCTAAAAAATTCAAGATCCGGGGCTGGTCTTGGGCCGTTGGGACTTAGTGGAGGAGTCAGTGTACCTAAAAAGATTGACCCCTGTTCTCGTTATCAACACTTTACCTTCACCAGTCACTACTGTATCGACCTTCGGGCTGAAAGAAAAAAAATGATATTGATACTTGAATCTAAGCTGTAGGCAGCACCTTTACTGATTTGTCCGTTAATTCAACGTGAGACGATAGGTTATTAACGTGAAGTTGAATGCGTTTGAGGGCCTACTCCCTAAGTCCGTCAACGAAGTTAGCCGCCCGTCCGAAAGTAACCCGAAACGTAGAAGTGAACAAAACAAGTGGCAAGTTCAACTTTTCGGACGGGCAAAAACACATTGGTAGTAGGGACAACTGTCAAATGGTGTTGTCATTCATTCTTAGTTCGGGCTCCAAAATAATCGTATGTCCGAAGGTGATAGGGAGTAGGAAACACTCGTAACTAAGGCCGAAACCACGGACTTCGTGCTTAGGGAGTAGACCCCATGCAACGCGAGTTTCGCTTCTATACGATTATGAGTTAGGCCTGGACTCCACCAAAAAGGAGACGAGACGAGCGGAGAGGAAATGTGTTTTAAAAAACCAATAGAATTTCGTTATTCACACATCTCGGCCTCCACTCAGCTTAAGTGGATACCACTGAGCGGAGATTGTATCATATTTGTATGGCGCGATGGAAGCGGAGATGTGAGCTGTTCCTCGCTGAGATTGAGCTGGGCCGCGGTACAAGGCGGAGATGTGAGCTTTGCCTCGCAAACTGACGACGGCGCGCAGCGGAGACGAAATGTGTGCGGCGTTCAGTGAGCGGTGTCACACTTCTCATGTCAACTTGTATAGCGACATGACTGAAACATCTACCTTTCCTGACAGATCGCACTAAACTGTGCGTTCACATCCAACGCTTGCGCACGCAGCTCAGTTCCGCTCTAGTCAGCGCACATCTCCACCCTAGCCAGTACACATCTCCGCTACAATCCAGCCAGTACGCATCTCCGCACAGTTTCGGTGGATACACCCTAGCTGAAAAACATATATTCTCGTCTCCGCTTCGGACATCTCCGCACATCTCCGTTTTGGTGGAGTTCGGGCCTTACTCTTTATATTGGACTATAATTAATTTCAATTTCCTGACATATTATTATTTCACATACCCAATCTCCATGAGGTTTTTAGTAACAGGTTCTCCATCTACTAAAAATATTCCTTGGTAGACTCCCAGGAAAGCTTTGTTGAACGCGGGTATTTTTATAGTTATCGTACTATCGCTTATCTGCGCAAGCCTGTTGTTTATAATGCTTTTCCTATTGCTATCTCCTATCTGCAAAAGACAAATCATGATTTAATCGGGATCACTTCTTTTCGCATAATGTTCTTTTTCCTAATATACTTTGGCATAATTATTTTGGTAAAATTATTTTGCCATAATTATACTTTTCCATACTTTTTTTTGGCATAATGTTTACTTTGGAATAATTATCTTGAAGGCTAATTTGTTTTGGCATAATACTAATATTATATTATAACACTATCACTTGTCTTCCAACTGACTAATTTCAAGTGCGAGCGAAGCGAGCTTGGCGGTTTAGGGCACCCCGACATGGATAGGTTAGGTTCGAAGGGGCAAAACGAGCGAACGAAGCCCCCGTCATCCCCTTCGTGTTAGGTTACTTTAAACCCTGCAGGCAGAAACAGGAGCCCCACTGCGCGGGGCTCCGTCCACTCTGAATTTAGGACATAACTTTTATTGAAACCGGTTTTAATCTATGCTTTAGAATGTTATGCCTAAAGATTATGATGACTAGAGAAATTATGCTTAAAAAAATTATACGTAAGCTGTTATGCGTAAATAATGTTATGCGAAAATATAATTAGGAGAAACAAAAGTATGCCAAGTTATGGGTAGTTCTTCGAAATTTGATTCTTCGACTGATCCATATGGTCAAAATTTAATTTCACTTTCAGCTCTGTAACACCTGTTCATATGAAAATAGGTATGCCAAATAATATATTTTTGAATGAGGGACTCGTTTTTATAAAGTAGTTTTCAAGATATCTACGTTCGAATATTTTGTGCCCAGATGAATCAGAATTTGTTACAAATGAATCAGAAACAGAAATAAAAATGAAAAACTTTACATATATGGGCTCTGTATTAAGAAAATAATCATATTTTAACAACAACAATAATGTGTTTTTATGAAAACAATTATCAGTGATAATATTACGGAAAAAATCTGGTGGATTCAACAATAATTCTCGTAAATATTTTTGAAACTCCAGTATACAGGTTTACTGGTCATTTGACGTATTCCTTGCACTACGTTATTGGGGGGCTAAAATGCAACACATTTAAGCCCCCATATGTTCTACCGAAAGTCAATGAATTTCGAAATATTGAAATTTTTGTATTATTTTGAATAATACCCAGAATTCCTTCTTAAACACTATTTATCTCTAAAATATCGAATTGACTAGCTTTGATTATTAATATTAGCTTGTAGCTGATACTTTTACAAAGCTTTCTGCGTATTTTACTGTTCTTAATGACCATTCAATTGAAAGTAATCATTAAAAGTTAATTAAGTGTATTAGAAAATCGTCGAGGTACATACACGATAAACAATGATGTTTATCTCAAAAATTTACTGAGACAGTAAGTGAACAAAATGCAAGACAAACATCCTTATTTAATCAGCTATCCAACGAGGTATAGACGTACAAAAATATTTAGAAACTAATGTAAAAATGTCTTCATGTCTTTTCTGATGAAGAGTCGATGGGACATTTCTGGTGAATTTTGGAGTTACAAGTTTTTCATCGATTGACGAAGTCTCCATCCAAAAGCTGTCGTCATCGGGAAGGTCGAGGTCTTGTTGGGCTGTATCCGAATCTTTTCCAGTCTGAATTTCGGTAGCAGATATTTGGCTACGTTTGATCAAAGAGCTGCATGTTTTATCAAAGAGCTGCACCTTTCTTCGATGTCACCTTTATTTTATTCGCAGATTTGACATCTACACCACTCTGTTGTTTATTAATGTCTTCTATGGTATGATTCAAATGGGGTTTTGACCATACGAATCAGGCACAGATGAATCAGGATTTTGCCTACAATCATGCTTAGCTCATCATACATACAGACTTCATTTTTGTCATTTTTCTACACGAATCTATAACCCGAAAGCATCACACGAAACACAGATAGAAGTTTTAAAACAATAAAATAAATGTTATAAAGTAGGCATTGTAATCAGAATGCCACCTGAACCAAACACAGATGAATCAGACATTTACCTTCGTAACATCGGGATCTAAGCCAACCAGCTGTACATCCGCCTTCTAGCTCGTCCATTGCAGGACTGGCTTCCCCCCGCGCGGGAAGCCAGACCCTCATTATTATTACCCGACCAAGTACGGTCAAGCGCAGCTTACGCCACATTAATCAATATTATACGCCGGACACTTCTTATTTACTTATTTATAAACACACTAACGTAGTTATAACTAATACACATTTTTTTTGTAAGAGGACAATTCATTTCCTTTCGATATAACTATAATTTATATTGATTTATCAAAGGGAAAACGCGACATATACCATTTTGTTCCGGAAAATGGCAAACGGACGCGCTATATGAATCAGAAGAACAAACTTCAAATATTTTTATTTTGTACCTAGACAGCAATTATTTAAAAAACATAATTTGTCCCAGTAAGGGATAAAGATAAACTGTACTAATAAAAAATTACATGCCGTTTTGTTAGTTGGTTACAAAAATATACCCATAGAAATCGAAAATTTTGTCCCTGAAGAACTACCCTTATATTACGTCTTAAAATTTTATGCAAATGTATAGGGAACCGATTTAATTATATCGACAAAACCTTTTATAGTTTTTACCGGCTGATATTCCAGTCGCTTGGTAGTTATACAAATGACATGATTTATTGTGTAAATAGGATATTTTAACGACTTAAACTGAGACTTAAGGCGCTTCCCCCAGCGAAAGTGGCGCCACTTCAGAAAAAAAAGCATTATTTCTGTCAACACATAACATATTGAAACTTCGTACGTACAACATTCTAGTCAAGTGTTGTAGTTTTCGAACACCAAAAAACAACACTTGACATCCTAGGTTAGAAGTTTTAGTAATGAATGCTAAAAACGGCCGTTTTTGGTACTTATCGCTAAAACTTAACCCAGAGCTCAAGTGTTGATATTTGGTGTTCGAAAATTTCTACAACACTTGACTAACCCCCCCGTGCCGCTCCCATACCTCAGGCACTGACTCAGTTATGCGCTAGACCTACAACTATCCTACTTCCATAATTAGTGCACTGAATTTAGCATGACTGAAAGTTGTAGTCACCAGTTCATAAAGCAAAGGTTTCTTACTACATAGAATCCTGTAGATCCCTTAATTGACCGTCTCGTCGTCATCTCCAAAGGTACACCATTGACTAAGATCTGTGAATAAGAAAAACATTAAGGCACTACTCGTACTCATATTTTTGACCGACTTCAAAAATGAGGAGGTTCTCAATTCGGCTGAGTTTTTTTTGTTTTACCTCAGAACTTCGTCACTTCCCGTTTGGTTCCATATAAATGTTGTTATGATTAGACCATGAACTTCAGAGATATGGAACGGAACTCCTCATCGGATCAAAGCAAAATTCTCAAATAACTAATATTGCTTTGTTTATATGTGTTGTTGGGAACTGACTACTGGAAAAGAAGAGGGGGTGCGTCCCTTCCCACCTCCCCCCCCTTTTAGAATGTTTTCATTATATCGTGTAAGGTATCATTTTAAAGGGCTTTTTATACCCGACTACGTCAAAGCCAAAAAGAAGGGTTATGAAGAGGAGGAGGTTTAACTTATGGCACTAACACGTTAATAAAATATTTATAAACTTTAAAAAAAGTAAAAAACGACTTCAAATAAACTAAAAGGAGTAAAATAATTACCTTATATAAAATAAACAGTTTTTAAAGTTTGTTTTATCAGCGTCAACTCGCAAAAATCTGGATTCTTTTGGCCACACTAAATCATGTACGTAAGTAAAAATGGTTATTTGTAACTTTTAATAGTTGGTAACTATCTAGAGGAATGTGTAATCAGCAGAGATCGGAATACGTAGAGTATATTTACCTAAACTTCGAGAAAGGAAGTAACATAGAGTGGATAATACCTCCTCTAAATTACCGGAATGATTATAATGACGTTTTAATCCCGGGATTTAAATAAATAAATATTAGCCTGTAACTGTCCCACTGCTGGGCAAAGTCCTCTTCTCGTACAGAGAAGGAACGAGCATTGATCGCCACGCTTGCTCATTGCGGGTTGGCGATTTCAGACCATTAAGGTCCAGGTTTCCTCACGATGTTTTCCTTCACCGTATGTCAGTGGCGTCTTAGATTAACTAAGAAAGTACATATGAAATTGAAAAAGTCACATTGGTACATGCCTGGGTTTGAACCCGCAACCCGGTGCTTAACAAGCGGGTCTGTAACCTTCGGGCCACCACGACATTTTAAAAGGAATAAATAATAGAAGGAATAATTAATAAAGGAATCAAGGGATTTAAAAGCCACGAATTATTTATTGAACTTTAATTATAGTTACAAATTATTTATTTGAAGAATCATATAACTTTTTAAGGGTTCCGTACTAAATGTATTAAATTAAAAAGGTGGAGGTCTTTCCGCAGGTGTCACGAATGGGTTTGGTAGGGAGACCCCATCTCTTCAAAGGATGCACCTCGCCCTTGGCAACTCCGAGGCCAGAGGTTCGACACAATTATAAAAGTTCTTGCGGCTTTTCTGCCTTTGTGGTTTAATGTAACAAAGTGAAAAACCAAGTGAAAAGTTCAAACAAGTGAAATTACGTTAGGCACATCGTGGCTTAGCACCAACTTCAGAAAATGTTAATTTTATTAGAAGATAAATTATTACTTATTATTTTTGAAGTCTGTTTCTACTTATTTTTAAAAGCTTATTGTTACGACTTACCTTATCGACACTGCATTTACCTATGCAGCTATATCTTATTACGTGCTCGAATGGATCACCCTGTGGTGGTGCAGGAAATAAAACCGGCAGATCCACCGTTACAGCTAAAAGAAAGAAATAAGAAAGAAAAATTATTCATTCGCGCCAATGTAACGCACAAAAACAAAAAAAAAACTATACACAAAACCAAAAAGAAACTCTTGGGAAAAATATGCAACACATCCTTGCAAAACGGCCATCGCTCAGCATAATTATTTATTTATTTAAAAGCAATTGCTTACTGTACTTACAGTTACCCAACACGTACAGTGAGCTAACATGTTATTTCTTATTAGGTATAATTTTAAACATAATTCTCAATCATCAAATCATCAAGAACTCGAAACAGTAAACAACAAACTGTTTAAGGTTGTTGTTGAAAATATCAACATCTGGCTGCTGAGCAATCAGGGCGTTGAGCATTGATACAGCACGACTTGTGGGAGCGTATTGAGCAGTACATGTAAGAGGAGGAGCAATAGACGACGCTTGCGCAGCCGAGTGTATTGATCAGGTGCTGAGAGGGAACAACGAGCAAGGGTTGTAGGGTTGTTGACCCTGCTATTTAACACTAGGTAGTAATGGATCGTCAAAGCACATTTACGCCTTAGTTCCAGTGTGTTCAAACCCACCATACCAGAAACGAACAGCGAAGGATACAAAAAAGGATAGTAGCCGAATAGTTTTTTATATAAAAAACGAGCAAATTTTCTTTGAACTTTCTCAATCATTGTCCGATACTTTACCTCGTGTGAATCCCAAATAACTGAGTTATACTCCAGGATACTGCGCACATAAGCAAAGTATAGGACCATGATTGCCCCCCTATCCTGCAAGCGTGCTGATTGCACGATTGATAATGCACTCACGCATGGCATGCTCTAATGCATGATGTACTCACGTACGAGACAAAGCCACAGCGCTGGTTTTCATCGAAAGCCGGCTTGATAACACTCAAGGAACACTAGTTCGCAAACGTTACTCCACTCGATGCTCATTTTTTGTTACGTCCACTTGTCACTGCGTCTCGAACGCAACTGCGAACACACCGCGAGTGTGGATGCGTTCGCGTTCGCGCTTCGCAAACCCTTTGATGCGGACCAAAAAACCGCCACCGGACGGGGAACGCCGCGAAGCGCGATCGCGATGCCGCGAAACGCGAAACTCGCGGTTCGCGGCCTTCGCGGGCTTTCGCGGCGCGAGATTAGAGTCCGCAATAAATATGATAAGCAAAACTTACAGGATGCTGAAAAAATTGTAACAAATATAAATAGGTTCGAATAGATGGACTAAGTAATAACATAACATAAAAAAAAAATACATAGCAGGAAGGCGGATTTTTTAAAAAAGTGTACATATATTTTGAATGAAGCTTTTAAACGTTTCCTCTGACTTCTTGATGAATTCGTTGCATGTTTTTCTTTATAACTTTTTTAATTGTACTGATTACTATTTGGTCATATAATGTTAAGGAATATGTACACTTTTTAAAAAATCCGCCCAGGAACATGATTTTAGATGGGGAAATTTAGGTATGAGTTCTTTTTAGCGATTTCTGACATTTCTAGTAGGTATTCTCATTCGTTAGTCTTTTGATCCTTATAGTGCTTGTTTCCCACGGTGCGTGATAGCGCGCACCGCGACGCACGAGCTCGCACCGACGCACCATGGGAAGAGACTCGACTGTGGTAACGCGGACGCGTGCGGAGCGGTGCGCCGTATCCACATCACGCACCCTCATAAATCTCATCGCTTCCCACGGTGCATGATTTTACGGATGATACCACGCACAGCCGGTGCGCGCTACCACGCACCGTGGGAAGCCAGCTTAACAAAGAGAATTAACAGTCGTCAAAGAAAAGTCGCTTCTGTAGTTTTGCTCCAGCATTTTTTTTCACTGACGCCTTTGCTTTACTTCAAAAAGTAAAGTCGTTGAAATTAGAGAAAACAATTACATACCGCTATCTGGAACAAGAAACAAAATAACAAGTAAATAATCGAAGCACCAGAGTTAAGGCGCGATTCCATTAGGCAAGTTTTGCATGCAAGTATGACGTCACATTTGTGTACAATTTGCTTACATTGGAAACATGTTTTCGAGAGTGTGCAAATTGCATGCAGGTTTTACTTGCATACAAGTGGAGATGTCAATAAGATGTCAACAATTGAGTTAGACATCAATGCCTGCATTTGCCGATTGGCCGATTTTGCCTGCCTGTATTTGGAAGAAAAAAAAAAGTATTTTTCAAAGGACAGTGCCTGCCTTCTAGTCCTGAGGAATGTGGGGGATTACAGGTTTTACACTAAGATTAAAAAATTAAGACCTAAATTATTAATTATGTCTATATTAAGTATTCCGACTTAAGCCAAGGTAAAATTGACTGAAAAAACCATTAAGTGTTATATTGCTTCCATTTTGCCTTTTGAAACATTTCTCTTTTTTTTTACGTTTTTTTTTCATCATACTTATATAAAGAAAGAAAGAAAACATATTTATTCAGCTAAGGACACAATAACAGCATAAACAATATAAAATAAAAACAAAAACATAAAAGAAACACACATATTTTATGCTGTCGAGCATGCCCATGCCGAAAGGGTCACCAACTCAGCATATGCTGGGCGTCAAACACCCAGCGCTGATTTTCAGTTGGTACCCCTGCAGTGACACACGGACGAAGGTAATTTTAAATATATATTTTACTATTTGTTTATGTGGATGGTGTTTTTAAAATGTGTCGATAAATAATGCATAAATATACTGTGAATAAACTATAAAAATATTATATAACAAAAGATAAAAAAGTGCTTTATATGTGACAGCCAATCAAAATCTGGCAATATTAATTGACCAATAGCAGGCGGCGGTGCGCACTTCCTGTTGAGATGAGGCGTTGTCATTATATTGTCATTCTATTTCATTTTCGGCTCGACCACAGGCTCGACATTATTGCTTTTTAAACTATTACGATTCCAATAGCCAAAAATGTGTAATCCTAAATTATGTGATGTAAATAAAATTAATAAATTTTTAAAATTAATTATATCCGCAATGCTGGGGAATGAATTATTATTTATTACAAAATAATGTCCATCTAACAGGTGAGTTATATCTGATTAAATTAAAAATTAACCATTTCATTAGCAATAAATAATAAAAATTAAATTAATTAATATACGTTCTGTTTTAACTATTTATACAAGGTTAGTCGGAAAGGGGGTACTAATCCGAAGCCCACTTATAGTATCACTGATGACTGTTTGAAAGCAAGTGTTAAAATTTCAAAATTCGATATATTTTTTTTTCAAATAAATAGTATTTTATTTCAGTTTGTTCAAAAATTCTTCATCCCTGCTTTAGTTACAAATTCAGAAAATGGTGCTTCTAATTCATGACCCCAAATATGACCTAAAATGTAAACACAGCTAATCATAACTGGGGATAGATAGATTTTAGAGTTTTTTTTTTGAGATTTTTGTACAACTGTTTCTCTTAAACTATTGAGTTTTGGGAAAAGTTGTAGAACAAAAGTTATTCATTATTATGTGTACTTTAACACCCTTTCGGATTAGTACCCCCTTTCTGACTAACCTTGTATTATATTATGTTTATAACTTTCAGTACTTTCGTTTTACGCATCACAGTAAAGATTGGAAATAAAGTATTTTAGCATACTTTATTTGTATGCAAAAGTATAACGTATATTTATAGAAAATAAAGTAGGATACGTTATTATAAAGTATGGTTGGCAACCTTGTATGCAGGTTTGTTAACGCGCCATAAGGCGCGATTCCTTTAGGCAAGTTACTTGTATGCAAGTTACAAATTGCATACAACTTGAGTGATTCAAGAGGAAGGTTTATATGAATAAACTCGGAGGAGCTCGTGGCTAAATAATTACAGCCGCATAGACCGATCTTCCGGGTTAAGCCACGCTTGCCGAAGTTGGTCTGTGGATGGGTGACCATTTACCATAGCGAGTTTCCTCCGTGCCTCGGAAACCACGTAAAGCCGTTGGTCCCGGCTGTCATTTGTAGATCTTTGACAGTCGTTACTGTTGGTCAGAAGCCAGAAAGTCTGACAACCAGTCTTACCAAGAGTATCGTATTACCCAGTTACTGGGTTGTGGAGGTCTGATAGGCAGTCGCTCCATGTAAAATACTGATATTCAGCTGCATCCGGTTCGACTGGAAGCCAACCCCAACATAGTTGGGAAAAGGCTAGGCAGATATATACATTGCACCCGTGCGAAACCGGGGCGGGTCGCTAGTATTCTATGAATGTCAAAGTTTCCGTATTCGGTTCGAATGTTCGTTCTGTAACGGCTGAATTTGGTCAAGTGGTAGAATGTATCCCAAATAAGTTTGTACATAATGGACCTACTTTTTAACCGACTTCAAAAAGGAGGAGGTTCTCAATTCGTCTGAATGTTTTTTTTTTTTGTATGTTTGTTACGCGGTATCTCCCCCAATTATGAATGGATTTTGATGATTCTTTTTTTGTTTGGTAGCTCATACTTCAGAGGTGGTCCCATATACATTTTATTGAAATTGGTGCAGCACTTTTTGGAAAAATCAACAAAAACAAAAAAAAAAACAAATCGTATGTAGACGACGCGACGTTCTAGTTGTAGTGCTGGTCCGAGAATTTGTACACTATTTTAATTGTAATTTGTGGCACTAAAAAGTATAAAATAAAAAAACTTTAAAAAAGTAAAAACCGACTTCAAAAAAACTAAACGGAGTAAAATAATTATCATTTAATAAAACTACCAGTTTCAGAAGTCGGTGTTCTACGCTGAAACAAATTGAATGCACCGACTTCTGAACTGGTAGTTTTATTAAATGATAATTATTTTACTCCGTTTAGTTATTTTGAAGTCGGTTTTTAATTTTTTAAAGTTTTTTGTCTTACAAAAATGTGAACTTTCCTAACTATAACGCCGCAGGCACAGCTCGTGATATTAAAACTTACTCTCAATTATAGCCAAAACTTTATCGAACGTCTCGTCGCCTTTCTTAAAGATTCCCACGTAGACACAAGCATTGGCGTCTTCGAAGCTGCGAACAAAAAATATTTAAGGTTAAAATCACTACTGTTTTCAGTTTTAAATAGATAGCGCAAGTTGATCTACTTTGCGAGCCAATCGGTTGGAGCAATCCTCCAAGATGTTACGCTGCTAAGGGCCGAGTCACACTGGAATGGCAGCGGCCGGCGGCGACGGCAGCGGCCCCCGGCGGCTTCGCGCGACCTCCACACCCCACGCGCCTAGTCTCCTCTTGACTAGTTTAGTTTTTACATTCGGCAAGGAAACTCGTGTGTTTGGAGTGAACATGATGGAATTGGTTATTAAAACACTTATTGCGGAAGAAGAAGAACAACGTATCCCGTCGCTACACTACAGAGAAATGGTGCCCTAAGAGCGATTACGCACTGCATCCGATCCGAATCCGTGAAAATACGGATATTTAAAACTCGGACCGAATTCGGATATTGCTTTACGCACTGCATCCGATCCGAATACGTGAAAATACCGATCTAAAGTAAAAATCTTGGAACGAATTCGGATGTTGCTTACGCACTATTCCGATCTCTGATTCAAATTCAAATAATTCAGGGGCCATCTTTGGCATATCCATTTGGCGTCCGATTTGAATCCTAGGTAGTGCGAAAGCATTCATACAAACATTACTACGGCTACTTCGGTCCGTCAATATTTCTTCCGAATTGGAGACTCACGGATGACGGATAGAAATCGGATGACGAATGCCGGATGTAGTGCGTAAACTAGCATACAAATAGTTCTATGGCTACTTCGGAACGTATTTTCACGGATTCGGATCGGATGCAGTGCGTAACCGCTGTAAGTGTTGCGGCGGGGGTGAGGAGCGCGCGACCGCCCGCGGTGCCGCGAGCGTCCTCGCGTCGTCGCTGACAGCCGCGGGCAGAACCACCGACAAGACACGCGTGGCGCGCGGCTGCTCGCGTCACCGCGGGCGGCCTCGCTACCTTTTCAAGCTTTTCAAGCGATACTGGTCTTTTAAGTACGTAGCTAAAGTTTAAAATTATTTCACGCTGAAAGTACTCGCCGCGTCGCTGCCGGCCGCTGCTATTCCGGTGTGACTCGGCCCTAAGTCAGTTACCTCTCGACCGTTTCCGTTTACGCCAGCGCGATAGGATACGTGTGCGCGACCTTTCATCGAGAAGACTAAATTACCCTCTTTACGTATCAAAATCAAAATGTTTATTTCAATTACAAAAAGCGCAACTTTAAGATTTGGAGAACACCTTTTAAGCAAGAATTGCTTGTGTTAGGAGACTCCGCTCTTCCACTTAGCATAATCTAAATAATTGTAATTGAGTGTAAACAATGTAAAAATACAAACAAATTAACTCAACGGTAACAAGTTGGTTAATTATAATGGCAAAATAAATCAACGAAAGAGTCTTGCACAGAACTAGTAGACAAAAATGCGCGTATTTGTGTGATGTGTGCGAGTGTGTGTTTGTGTGATAGTGTGAGAGTGTGGAGTGTGTATGAGTAAAAATAGCTTAATACTTTATTATTATAGGGTATGAGTTTAACTGTAAGTTAAAGAGTAATTTTAGAGTTAAAAGTTAGCCCTGCGACATAGTCTTGGGATCGGAAGAAGTCAAATATGGCTTCTTCCACTAACCGTGCCCACGGCAATCCGCTATAAGTCAAAATCTTCTGTTAATTAAATTGGGCAGGTAGGAGGTAATAGGGTTAAATAGGCTACTGAAGCGTAGTTACAATAGACTCAACATCGTCGTAGGTAATAGTCTTAAGCCAGTCAGAAACAACTTTTTTACAATCATGGAGCTTCAGGGAGTATATACGTAGCTTTTTATTTAGCAAATTGTATAGGTGGGAAGATTGTCTTGCGTACTGCCTTTTAGCAAAAACAGATCTAACTGTGACTGTTGGAGCGACTAAATAGCTCCTTCTACTACTTGTCTTAGAGGAATCATATGAGACTTACGTAGAGATTACGTAGGTAGTTGGAATATAACATACTTATACAAAGTGTAACATAAATAAGTGTACAACCTCTTAAGGGGTCACTGTATTCATCATTATGAACAACTTTTACTATGGGAACATACTGACGAAAGACACACATTCTCAAATAATTTTTACCAAAAAATCACAAGTACAAACCCGACTATTGAGAAATGCTAACGATATCTGCTTGTACAAACCACGGACTAACTACGGTAGTCGGAATATAAGGCACGAAGGAGCCAAAATATATAACAACCTGCCTAAAGATGTCAAAGAAATACAATCTTTCCTCCTATTTAAAAAGAAATTAAAATTTCACATCATGAATACTCATCATCACTCTTAGATAAAACAAATAAATACAATACCTAAAAAAAAAAAAAAAAAAAAAAAAAAAAAAAAAAAAAAAAAAAAAAAAAAAAAAATACGTAAAAATAACTAACTACTTACATATACAATCACACTAGTAAAATTAAAACGAATAACATTATACATATTTACATTAATATCTCACAAGTAGGTAATTGCCTTCAATAGCCACTATGATAGAAACTGCGGTTCAATACGTAATAAGGACTGTGAACTCGTACTACGAATAAAAAATTTCCGGACTACCTCCTAGTATATTTTTTTTTTTTTTTTTTTTATTTTTTTTTTTAAATTGCAATTTGTATTTTTGGTTTTGGGTTAAATGCTTATTTTGTTAAGTATTTATTACTTAAATCAAATATTATAGAGTAGTTTAAACTTATATCTAACATAGTTTTAAGAGAATAACTAACAAAAATGTATCTTTAACTTTAGATCACCGCGTTTTCATGCTCGTTCCAAATTATGTACTTAGGCTAACTAGTGTTTCTCAATGTAAGTGAATGAATTGTTCTGTTTTTGAGAAATAAATGTCTTAAACCTTAACATACATGAAATCGCGAAAAACAAAATCAGCTGATCCCTACAATTTGACGAGTTACAGCGGTTACGCACTGCATCCGATCCGAATCCGTGAAAATACGTTCCGAAGTAGCCATAGAACTATTTGTATGCTAGTTTACGCACTACATCCGGCATCCGTCATCCGATTTCTATCCGTCATCCGTGAGTCTCCAATTCGGAAGAAATATTGACGGACCGAAGTAGCCGTAGTACTGTTTGTATGAACGCCTTCTCATTACCTCGGATTCAAATCGGACGCCAAATGGATATGCCAAAGATGGCCCCTAAATTGTTTGAATTTGGATCAGAGATCGGACAAGTGCGTAAGCGATATCCGAATTCGGTCCGAGATTTTTACCCTACATCGGTATTTTCACGGATTTGGATCGGATGCAGTGCGTAAAGCAATATCCGAATTCGGTCCGATTTTTTTATATCCGTATTTTCACGGATTCGGATCGGATGCAGTGCGTAATCGCTCTAACTGCTCTGATAGTTTGTATCTATAAATTCCGAATCGATTTTGGTAGGAGTAAAAGGTGCAACACATTAGTTACCTCGGAAAGTTGGCGTTGACGCTTTTAGCGTTGGGTATAAGAGTAACCTTGCCCGCGGGTAGGACACTCTCCTCTCGACACACAACATCGATCAACTCGCAGTCCTCGCACGCATAAGATATATTTTGGTTGTATTGTTCTCCTTCGGCGACCGAAGAACTGATGCGCTTAACATTGATTGCTACGGAGAAAACGAGAAATTAATTACAAACCCACTCACTGGCGACCGTTTACAGGCAAGACTCCAGTTGTGGCGAGATAAGGCTTCTCTACCCACTCCGTTTGTTGCCCCTTCCGAAGAGGGTTAGGGGGAAACTCGCCTCTCGTCCGCGGCCCAACACGCAGTAGAAACAGTAGTGGAAAAGTTGGCCGAATGCGTGGGCCAGAATACCATGGGAAAAAAGTATCGTAGTTAAATCGACCCGTTCGGATTTAATTTCATTAAAATGAAAAAAAAGGTGCGAAATAAAACGTAAGTATCAAAATATGGGGTATTCCTCGAAGCTTGCGAAGTTAATTAAGCACCTAGCTCCAGTTCATTTCTGCTTTCCTGGTAGTTTTAATAAATAAACAATTAGGACAGTTGAATTTAAAACGTCTATCAATATCATGTATTACGATATCCTTTCATGCTCTTCTCCATGTTTCATCGTTGGTGCGCTTCGAGGAATACCCCATATTTTAATACTTACGTTTTATTTCGCATCTTTTTTTTCATTTTAATGAAATTAAATCCAAACGGGTCGATTTAACTAAAATACTTTTTTCCCATGGTATTCTGGCCCACGCATTCGGCCAACTTTTCCACTACTGTTCCTACTGCGTGTAATTTGGGCCGCGGACGAGAGACGAGTTTCCCCCTAAGCCTCCGAAGATCTCCCACCTGGGCATGAGTTGCCTTGGCTGACCTGGAAATCTCTAAATACACTTCGGACTCAGGTTGTTCGAAGCAAGGAAAACCTGCTCAGCTGGAAATTTGCGGATAACTCAAACCTGGACTGTAAATGTGGTGCCGTTCCGCAAACTATGGCGCACTTCACATCATGCCCCGCCTGCCCTGTTACCTGTACGCCACAAGAACTAATGGACGCTACGGATAGTGCTAAACTCATTGCTGAGTTCTGGGCCGACACGGTGTAGATTGTCATCGACACGCTAAGAAGACAAAGAATATCGTAATGCAAAAGTGAATGAAGGTACGCATCTTAATGACAACATGCTGTGATTATCAATCCGTCTGCCAAGAGTACTGATTTTAGAAATTTCCCATTAAACCGGTCATTTTTTATGCTTTCACTAGTCGGAGGACCTTGTCAGCAGTGGACGTTTGCGGGCTGATATGAGGATCATGATCTAGGTCAGTGAGCCGGAATGGACACAACAGTATGTTAGTATGATAAGTCTACTAGGTCTTGGGCCCTTGAGACTTACGGCCAGTTTCTGCATCAAAAGTAACAGCTAAAGTAACGTGACAAAGTCAAAGTAGCAGTAAAATTTGTTTCTTCACACTTTTAGTTGTTGCTTTTACTATTACTTTTGCCTCTAACCTTTACTGCTCAATAAACTGCTGTGAAAGCTAAAGTAAACGTCATTTTATCAAGTTGTAGGCTAGACCTTACTAACGGCCAGTTTCTTCATCAAAAGTAACAGCCAAAGTAACGTCACAAAGAACTTTCACTTTGACATTTGGCACTATTTGACAGTAAAATTGCAGTGATGCCATCTGTAAAAAAAGGTCCTGATGATTTTTTGGGGAAATTACGACGTTTATGTTATGGCAGCTCCTTTAACTTTGGCTGTTAGGTACTTGAATGAAGAAACACATTTGCCGTAGTATCATTATAGGTAAAGCAAAAGTTAATACTTTTACTGATTACTTTAGTTGTTGATGAAGAAACTGGCTGTTAGTGGAGGAGTTCGTGTGACCCTTAGGCTAAAAAGTTCGGGGAGCCCTGATGTAGGTTATCAATACTTTACCTGGAACTGTCACTACTGTATCGACCTTAGGGCTGAAAGAAAATAAATTTATTAGTGATATTGGAATCGAAGATTTTATTTTAAGACTAGCTGTGCCTTTTTTTTATCGTGAGAAAATCCCCATGGATACTCTTCGCCCCGGGAAGGCGAAGGGTTATGCCGGACTCTTACCGGCTAAAAACCCACGGTGTTCCTACTCCTGACCCTTGGCCAGGGTCACGGGATTCGCAGCTGCATACACCGTAACCCCGGCAGGCCTCGGTCCGCCAGCCCCTGGCAGACCTCTCCTTCTGTGGGGCCTTGCCCCACGTCCTCCTGAGAGGCGCGCACGGAACACATGCGCGCCGCCTTCTCGGGCCTGTTACTGGTTAGGCGACGGGTCCCCTAACCCGTCGCCCGCAGGCCACACACTAGGGTGGCCGGAGGTCGTCGCGCGCCCTTCGGCGGCGCCCGGTGCGTCTGGCGCGGGAAGGGAGAGTGGCCGTCGCCTCTCGCTCCCTCTCCGCTTCCTCCTTGGTCGCCATCACCACCTCGCAAAAGGTGGCGACGGCTTCCCACGCACTCTCGCTCCCGACTATGGACAGAACCACGGCTGGGAGCGAGAGGTCACCACCGACCGCTGCGACTAGTTCGCGTCGCTGCGTCGCCCAAGCACGGCACTCCTGCAACGTGTGCAGCGCCGTGTCTTCCGGGCAGTCGACGCAGTGGTGACATCCGGGCGTCTGCTCCCGGCCTATGCGACACAGGTACTTCCCAAAACATCCATGTCCCGAGAGCACCTGCGTCAGCCGGAAGCTGAGGGCGCCATGCCGCCTCTCCAGCCACTCCTCCATAACGGGTCTTACCGCCGAAGACTAGCTGTGCCTGCCAGACTACGCCCGTTTATTATCATCATCTTTCTGCCCTGGTCCCAAGTTACATGGGGTCGGTGCAATATGTTTATGCTCTGCCCACTTACAAAGTTTAACACACCGTGGGCTCGAGGTACCCGAGAGAACCACGCCTTTCTGATGCTGTTAAGAGTCAAAGTCAAGTGCATCGAGTTGGTATTTGGCAGATCCATCCCAGAGGTGAGAGCAGTACTCCATGCATGACCGAACTTGCGCTTTATACAAGTTGAGCAGCTGTTCAGGCGTGAAGTACCGTCTCACTTTTGCAAGGATCCCCAACTTTTTGGCAGCCATTTGAGCCTGACCAATTCCCTGAAATCTAATTATTATTTCACATACCCAATCTCCATGAGGTTTTTAGTAACAGGTTCTCCATCTACTAAAAATATTCCTTGGTAGACTCCCAGGAAAGCTTTGTTGAACGCGGTTATTTTTATAGTTATCGTGTTATCCCCTATCTGCGAATAAAAACATGATTTAATCATATCGACAAGAGTTTTTAACTAAGATAGTTTACTTTTTCGAGCTGGTATTGGAATAAAACTAAAACTACTAAAAGATAAAACTACTTAGCGACTGGAGTCGCTAAGTAGTTTTATCTAACAAAAGGTAGGGCAGTACTGAATTTTGGATGAGTGGTATGGACTTGTTTATATTTTATATAATTCACACGCCGCCGAATTCGGATATTGCTTTGCGCACTGCATCCGATCCAAATACGTGAAAATACGAATCTAGAGTCTATAAAACTCGGACCGAATTCGGATATCGCTTACACACTTATCCGATCTCTGATCCAAATTCAAACAATTCAGGGGCCATCTTTGGCATATCCATTTGGCGAAAGCGTTCATACAAACAATACTACGGCTACTTCGGTCCGTCAATATTTCTTCCGAATGGGAAACTCACGGATCACGGAGAGAAATCGGATGACGGAAGTCTGATCTAGTGCGTAAATTACCATACAAATAGTTCTATAACTACTTCGGAACGTATTTTCTCGGATTCGGATCGGATGTCGGACGCTCTTAATTGTCATCAAAACACATTCCAAAGAAAGTCACTGATTAATAAGATAAAGATATCTTGAGAGTAACGATAGTAATAAAAAAGAAAGCTAATCGAAATGAGGCTAGTTGTTAGACATACACATACGACGTTAATAAGGTTCCAGGGAAGCCACATTCTTGAAAGTTTAAAATCACGCACTAGATCATAACACAAAGGTGTCTTACCTCGTAGAATCCTAAAGATCCCTGATTTGATCGCCTCGTCTTCATCTCCAAAGGTACACCATTGACTAGGATCTGTGAATAAGAAAAACATCAAGGGACTGCTCACATTTTATCAACATCTACTCGCAAACATCAACAACAAGAAGTAGAAACCGACTTTTTTATTTTCTAGGTGAGGTTCAGCGTGGCTTAGCACCGACTTTAGAAAATGATAATTTTTTTTTAAAACAAATCAAATCAAAAAAAAAAAAAACACATAAACCAATACAGGCGCTTACGAAAAGTCGAATTTAGGTGCACGGTTCCAATTAGTCGTTTCCTATAGAGAAGAGCCGGCAAGAAACTCCATGGGTACTCTTTTTAAAAAAAGGATATCTTTTACAATTTCAGTGAATACAGTAGGTACTATGAGAGAGAACAATGTAGTCTTGACCACAGACCTTGGAGTAATGTAGTACCAAGTCTTGAGTACAAAAATTAACCAAAAAGGGAAAAAAATAGAAGAAAAAAAAAGTACAATACGAATAATAATAATTTACACAATTATATGTACCTATAGGCAAGTCCACAAAGTTCTCACATTTACAAAAATAAAATGAAGCTAAACTATATAAAACAATTGACATAATTAAATGTCATCATAACTTAGACAAAAAATCATTGTAAAGTAAGTTAAAAGATATCTTGAGAGTAATGATAGCAATAAATAATCAAAAATACAGCGGTTTTATTATTTTTGGAGTCTGTTTCTACTTATTTTTAAAAGGGTTATTTTTAAAACTAACCTTATCGACAGTGCATTTACCTATGCAGCTATATCTTATTACGTGCTCGAATAGATCACCCTCTGGTGGTGCAGGAAATAAAACCGGCGGATCCACCGTTACAGCTGTTAAATTATTAGAATATTAGTCACAATTCTAACCAATACAACCGGCCGCATCTAGTTGTAGCTGGCTAAACTTAGGTGTAACCGCAATTTGGCTTTTAACTGTACAGTGGCGACCAAAAGTCCATAGGCAATCTCACAAAGCAATAGCTTGACGTTTAATTTAACTTACGACCTTCTATTTTTAAGAGACACATTGTAGTTCATAATTTCAACGTTGTTATACGAGTTAAAATGCCTTAGTGCTTAAAATACAAATAATATTATAGTTTCATACAAATAAAAAAGAACTACACATTGTAAGATTCGAACTCACACCTCATTGATCGTGAACCCATTGCTTAGCCTAAACAACTACCAGGAGATATTAAATATAAGCGAATTTTAGCAATGGAATGTTGAGAAAAGGTCACCACTATGACGCGTATTCTAAATGCAACATAAATATAATGTTATTTCGCGTAGTGCGACGACAGTTCATTAGTGTGTGTTATCTGTGGAATGTTGAGACACCACTCATACACGCACATGCACACGCATTGGCTGTATCGTGCGCGAGTTTATAGCAATGTAGTCCTTAGCATGCCTATGGAGTTTTGAGCGTTTACTGTACCATATTACATGTAATGTACAACTGGCGAGGCGTAAGCTGAGCTTTGCATTTGTGTGAGTGCACATAGAATCGATTGCCAATAAAAAATAAACTTTAAAAAAAAGTAAAAACCGACTTCAAAGAAATCCTAAAAGGAGTAAAATAATTACCATAATATAAAATTAACAGTTTCAGAAGTCGGTGGCTTCTATTTGCTTCAGTGTAGAGTTGCACCGACTTCTGAAACTGTTAATTTTATATTATGGTAATTATTTTACTCCTTTTAGTATTTCTTTGAAGTCGGTTTTTACTTTTTTTTAAAGTTTATTTTTTATTGAATACGTTTTAGTGTCATAATTTTAAGCCCCTCCTTCATAACCCTTCTTTTTGGCTTTGACGTAGTCGGGCATAAAAAGTCCTTTCAAATGATACCTTACACGATATAATGAAAACATTCCAAAGGGGGGGAGGGGGGGATAAGCACCCCCTCCTCTTTTCAAGTAGTCAGTTCCCAACAACAAATATAAACAAAGCAATATTAGTAATTTGAGAATTTTGCTTTGATCCGATGAGGAGTTCCGTTCCATATCTCTGAAGTTCATGGTCTAATCATAACAAAATTTAAATGGGACCAATCGGGAAGTATACCCTTTCGAACAAAACAAGAATTTTTCAAATCGGTTCATAAATGACGGAGATATGAGGTAACAAACATAAAATAAAAAAAAAAAAAAAAAAATACAACCGAATTGAGAATCTCCTCCTTTTTGAAGTCGGTTAAAAAGCAGTATAAACCGGTTTAAACCAAGCAAAGGATGCGTCTGCATTCATTCTCACACAAATGTAAAACTCAGCTTAGCCCTCGCGGATGGTACACGAAGTTTAACAATCGAACGAACATTATCTCAAGTAGCTATAGGTAGAACTCAGCTACAAGTGAAAATATAGTGTAGTAAATAAAATTAAACGTGTAGCATTGTAAAGAGCGGCTCAGTAGGTATCCATATTCAGGAATACACTATAAGCCTAGGCGTACACTAGGCGACACACGACAGCGACAGCTCGGCGACTAGACGAGACGACAGTCTACGGCCGACAATTTTCATATATTTTGTTCAAAGCTCTTGGCGTCAGAGTCGCGGAGTCGTGACGACAAGCTAGGGGAGTCGCACGTGCTCGCTACTGGTCGCCGCGTCTAGTCGCGCTATGCACGCACACACACGATGACAGTCGCGCGACAACACAGCGTCAGTCTCGCTGTGAAACAACACGGCCGTCTCCCTCGAATACTCTACTACTAATGATCGCGCCCTGCACGACGTCTGTTGTAACGACTAGTCGCCGACGCAAGCGACAGCTCCGCGTCTAGTCGCGGCGACAAGACGCCAGATGCAAACGACAACGCTGCATCTTGTCGCCGCGACTAGTCGCCCAGTTTGCGATGGCCCTTATCAGAAGCTAAGAGGGTCAGAATATACAGGGAACGTAAAAGTGCGAACATGAACTAATACATTAGATTTGTAACGTATTCACGTCAACGTCTTTTTTCTCGAATTGATTTATTCATGGGTGTTTTCACCCTCAAAATAATCATTTTTTGCCTTTCTGTTACACCCTGTAAACGTGTCGCTCCAAGCCGCTGTGCTAGAGCAACGGGTTTAGGAAAAGTTACAAACTCGGGACATACACTAAAATAAAATATAAATATGATTAGCAAAACTTACACGATGCTGAAAAATTTGAAAAATAAACATTAATTGAGGCGTAACTGATTAATTACTATAAAACAAAAAATAGTGGTACATAATGGAGAAAATGAGTTTTTTTTCCGAATTCTGACATTTCTAGTAAGTACGTAACTCTCCTTACGTAATGGCGTGTCCAGATCTGGCGAATGCACCTCGAATGTGCCGCTTGCGAACTACGCGCGTGCATTTCATGTTCGTACGCAGCCCCTGCGCGCCGTCGCGCGACACTCGCGCGCGCTCTACGCGCCGAACGCGAGCGGCGCATGGGGTGCGCGCGTGCCGCTCGCAGTGCACCTCCATTGCCCCGCCCGCGTGTCAGTAATCTCGCTGTCAGTAATAAAATAGCCGATGCTGCAGCAATTATGCTAACGGCAGTCGTATGGTCCGACATCTTCCAGAGCAAATTCACAACTGAGGCTCATAGTTCAAACGTGAAAGAAGCTATGTGCGCACGAGCGGCGCGCGAGCTGCATGCGCGCCCCTCTCGAGCCTTGCCGGAGTTGCACTAGAGCGGCGCACTAAACGTAGGCTGTAACCGCACGCGAGCAACACGCGCGCAGTTCGCAAGCGACTCGCGAGCGGCGCGTTCGCTAGGTCTGGACGCACCGTAACTATCTTTTGATTCTAACAAGAAAAAGAAATAACCGTTCTAAAAAAAAATGTAGTTTCTGTAACTGTGTGTATTTATTTCAGACGTGTTTTACGTTTCTGCAATAAGTGAATTAAAAAAAAATAACTTACCGCTATCTGTAAGAAGAGAAAATAACAATTAAATAATCGAAGCGGGTAGGCTTAAGCAGCCGCCTACACTGGGGGAAATGGTGACGGATACACAGGGTGTAAAAAGACCCATCACATAGCCGAAGTCTACGCACTCTGTACATCAAACTAAATTACATTGACCAAAAATAATTGCTGGGAAACGACTTTTATTTTTTGGCATGAAAAAAAAACGCTTTTTTTTGTAGCGCGCAAATAATGATTGTGGCGATGCCGCGCGTTTGCATGCGTGCAGCGGCCACATAGCCGAGCCAAGGCGGTCGTGTGCGTTTGATATTCATTGCGTTTTTGTAACTTCAAATGCGAATTTTCTGGGAAAAATTGAAATTTTTGATAACGTTTGTAATTGTATGGAAGAAAGTTTAGTATTATGACTTGGAAATCGTTTCTGGAAAAAACTAAAAAAAAATGTGTACTTTGACCTTCAATATCTCCAAAACTAATGATTTCCCAGGTATGGTTTGTTGGAAAAAAATGATCCCAATGATGGGTAGAATACGTGGTTTTCGTTATCGATAAGGGTCTTTTTACACCCGATATGAATTTGAATTTTGTGCGAAGTTTCGTTCGCTCGCTACGCTCGTTCACTCTAGCCCCCGTCATCCCCTTCGAACCTAACCTATCCGTGTCGGAGTGCCCCAGATAAAAGAGCCCGCTTCGCTTGCTCTTAAAATTAGACAGAAGACAAGTTACAGCGTTTGGTTACAAGATTTGGTGAGCATTTATCCATTTTGGTTAGCAAATAGAATATATTTAACGAGGGTAGTTCACTCACTGGGGGTACCTCGTCATCAGAGTCCAAGTTCGACTTGGTGTAGGCAGGAAATAATAGTCACAACACTGATTATAGTCCTCTATTTATTCACTCTCGATAACAAAATAATAAAATCTCAAATGATCAAACCGATGGAAATAGATTAAAGTACAGAAACGCGGTAAGTTCGGTGCAGGCTGGCAAAACGACCTCTCGCCCTCGTGTCTCATTCCAAACTGACTTCACTCAAATCAAATGCATCCAATGTCAAAAAGAATGACAGCTGACAGCCGTCAAACAAGACATGCCATGCCCCGCACCGACCTCACCCAAGCACACTGCTTGACGTTTCCGACAATAGATGGCGTCCTACTACATTAACAATAATCAATAGTCATTCTAATAGTTGTGCTTCTGTGTTGATTCTGCGACATATTGTACAACACGTAGGTACAGTTATTCTGATGAGTGTATATTTATTTTGGAACTTAAAACGTTATTCTTCAGGCACCTCGGTATAGAGTGGATTTATTTTATTTGAATATATTTTACTCGGTACTTAGTCTTAGGATCTAAAAATTATTTTGGTGAGCATTTAAATTGTACCCTTATGAAACTTACTCTCAATTATAGCCAAAACTTTTTCAAACGTCTCGTTGTCTTTTTTGAAGATTCCCACGTAGACACAAGCATTGGCGTCTTCGAAGCTGCGAACAAAACATATCAAAGGTTAAAATCACCACAGATATATTGAGTTTTAAATAGATAACGCAAGTTGACTTACTTTGCGTGCCATTCGGTTGGAGCAATCCTCCAAGATGTTACGCCGCTAAGTCAGTTCCTTTTCAACCGTTTCCATTTACGGTACGTTCACACGGCGTCGTGTATTTCTCTACCGAATCGGTTTTTTGCAGGATTCGGTTTAGTGGCAAAAATATTTCAATACATGAGTTCACACATGCATTCCATTTCAAGACACGGCAAAAAAACCGAATCTTGCTGAAGTTGACATCCGATTTGGCGACTACAAACCGATCCGGCCGTACTGTGGGATGTAGGATCCGGTACAGTGGCATAGCGCATTCAATACATGCGTTCATACGATACAAGCAGGTGTAGATTCGGTTACTTGCCGGATCTTGAAACCGAATACATGTCGGGCCGCACAAGCGGGGGAGTGAGGGACATGGGACGTGTGTTCACACGGGATCCCAAATTCGGGACCGTCGTATACGGCAACGCAAGATGTGCCGTGTGAACACAACATTCGGTTTTTCCAGATCCGATGAAAATAAGATTTGGCAAAACGTGACTCCGTTTGAACGTAGCGTTAATGTAAAAAGCCGGTCGATTAATATGCCCAGAGAATTTTACAGAATTTGAATTTGGTATCGGTTTGTCACCACTTCCTTGTATAAGTTGATATTGATCCATTGAAAACTATTATACTTGTGTACCTAACAAAAATCCGAAATGTATGAGAGTTTGTATAAATTCCAAATCGAGTTTGGCAGGTGCGTATACGCATAGAAACCGGGATGCCGGCGCCGATCTGCCAGCGCTTGTCAGTGCTGGTCTGCGCAGTTAGTCGGCGCAGGTAGTCTCTATACTGTGTGGCGAACCAGCGCCGACAAGCTCCGAATGTCGCCGACAAGTTCTGACCTGCTCCGATCAGCGCTGGTAGGCCGTCATTTGTTGCTATATTTGCCAGGGAACAAGGCGTACTTTTGTTAAAAAATGCCAGCCCCTGCTTCTACCCGCTGCCTTTATGTAGCGGTTACCTGCACGGACCAGTACCGATAAGCGCTGGTAGGTCGGCGCTGGTTACATGCTTCCTTTATATACAAGGTTAGTCAGAAAGGGGGTACTAATCCGAAAGGGTGTTAAAGTACACATAATAATGAATAACTTTTGTTCTACAACTTTTCCCAAAAGTCAATAGTTTAAGAGAAACAGTTGTTCAAAAATCTCAAAAAAAAAATCTAAAATCTATCTACTTATCCCCAGTTATGATCAGCTGTGTTTAAATTTTAGGTCATATTTGGGGTCATGAGTTAGAAGCACCATTTATGAATTTGTAAATAAAACAGGGATGAAGAATTTTTAAAAAAAAAACAGTCATCAGCGATACTATAAGTGGGCTTCGGATTAGTACCTACCCCCTTTCCGACTAACCTTGTATACGCCCTAAAATGTTCAAAACATTCGTTACTTACCTCGGGAAGTTGACATTGACGCTTTTAGCGTTGGGTATAAGAGTAACCTTGCCCGCGGGTAGCACACTCTCCTCTCGACACACAACATCGATCAACTCGCAGTCCTCGCACGAATACGATATAGTCTGATTGTATTGTTCTCCTTCGGCGACTGAAGAACTGATGCGTTTAACATTGATCACTACGGAGAAAACGAGGAATTAATTACAAACCCACACTAATATTATAATGCAAAAGTGACTTTGTTACTTTAAAAGTGAGTTTTTGTTACTTCTCACGACTAAACCACAAAATCAATTTTGATGAAACTCAGCACAGTTAAAGCCTAAAACCCGGAAAAGGACAGTGGATAATTTCTATCGAAATACCATGCCAGCGAAGACTCTCGCTTCTGCTAGTAAGTATTTAATAAACGTTCCGTGTGACTCGGCAAAGAATCGCCACCTCTTTCCCTGCCCGTTGGTGTTGTATAAGGCGCTTCCCCCACCGAAAGTGGCGCCACTTCAGAAAAAAAGCATTATTTCTGTCAACACACAACATATTGAAATTTCGTACGTACAACATTTTAGTCAAGTGTTGTAGACGTTTTCGAACACCAACTACCAACACTAGAGCTTCTGGATTCGAAGTTTTAGCGATAAGTACCAAAAACGGCCGTTTTTAGCATTAATTACTAAAACTTCTATCCTAGGATTTGTGTTGTTTTTTGGTGTTCGAAAATTTCTACAACACTTGACTAAAATGTTGTACGTACGAAATTTCAATATGTTGTGTGTTGACAGAAATAATGCTTTTTTTCTGAAGTGGCGCCACTTCCGGTGGGGGAAGCGCCTTATGGGTACGTGCGCACTGAGCGGATAGCCGCGTCACGGGCAGCCGTCCGGCTGTCCGCAGCATGCGGTTGCGATTACGGTTACCGGTTACGCACCACCTCATAAGGAGTCACTGGATTCATCATTATGAACAACTTTTACTATGGGACCAAACATGAAACCGCGAAAAAAAAACAGCTGTTCCCTTTCCCTACATTTTGACGAGTTATGCGAACATAAATGCAGGGAACAGCTGATTTTTTTTCGCGATTTCCGGTTTTGTCCCATAGTAAAAGTTGTTCATAATGATGAGTCCAGTGACTCCTTATGAGGTTGTGCGTTATTTATGTTAAACCTCGTATATGAATAAATAGATATTTTTTCTTATGAATAAATATGTAGATTAGTTTTTTTATCAAAAAACTTTATTTATGCAAGTACTATTTATTGTTGGCAAGTAAAAATTTTGTGGCTCTTTAAAAACATTGAAATTTTTGACTCTTCCGACTCAAAAAGTTGCCGATCCCTGGCATAGTGTGTACAGCAACCGTCCGAACAGACGCAAGTCGGGCCGCAGCGCTCCGAGCGACCGGAGCGGTAGGTCGGCAGCCGCACCGCAGTGCGTATAAAAACTATTTTCTCGTACATATTTTTGATTGCGGCCAACCGGACGGCTGACCGCGTTCCGGCTAACCGCAAAGTGCGTAGGTACCCTAAGCCCGTAAACGCACTAGCGGCTGGCCGCGATGCGGCGTACGCTTGCGGCAGGCCGCACATCGATTTTTACATGAAACCGCATGATATCGACGCACTGATTTGCAGCCAGCCGTCAACCGCTCTGGTTGTTTTGGGGCTGCGACGCGGCACGCCGCATTGCAGCTGGCCGCTAGTGCGTTTTAAGCCTTAGGAAACTTGTGCGATGTCGTTGCGTATAATAAATAATTTACCTTCACCAGTCACTACTGTATCGACCTTAGGGCTGAAAGATAAAAATAAATGATTAGTGATATTGGTTTTCTCAGTTAATGTAAGACGCCACTGACATACGGTAAAGGAAAATATCGTGAGGAAACCTGGACTTAATGTTCTGAAATCGCCAACCCGCAGTGAGCAAGCGTGGTGATCAATGCTCGGTCCTTCTCTGTATGAGAAGAGGCCTTTGCAAGCAGTGGGACAGTCACAGGCATTTTTTTTGGCTAGTGTTTAAACGCCTACCAGAAATGTATCTATTTTACTACCAAAAAAATCGAAATACCTGCCAGAATGGATAAATGCTCACCAAATTATGTTCTACAGAGATCGGAATAGGTAGAGTATATTTACCTAAACTTCGAGGAAAGAAGTAAGTTAGAGTGGATAATACCTCCTCTAAAATCCCGGAATAATTATAATGACGTTTTAATCCCGGGATTTAAAAATCACGAATTATTTATTGGACTTTATTTATGGTAACAAATTATTTATTTGAAGAATCATACCTATAAAATTTTTAGGGTTCCGGTCTTTCAATTCCCTGAAATCTTATTATTATTTCACATACCCAATCTCCATGAGGTTTTTAGTAACAGGTTCTCCATCTACTAAAAATATTCCTTGGTAGACTCCCAGGAAAGCTTTGTTGAACGCAGTTATTTTTATGGTTATCGTGCTATCTCCTATCTGCGCAAGCCCATTCACCACGATGTTCATCTTGATTTCCTCACTGTGTTCACCGACCTGCAAAAGAAATAACATGAAAGGAGGAGGATGAGGATCTACATTAGCAATGTGCACCAATCAAATTGGCTTTAGGCAACGACCGCTTCTACATGTTCCTTTTGCAACTACTAATTATAGGCGAAATGCATTCTTTCTAAGAAGTTCGAATTGTTTTAACAAGATTTCGTGTGAGCTTAATATTGATCTATTCTGCACTAATGCAAGCACAGCAAGAAGGCTATTAGCCAAACAATTTTTTGGTGATAAATTATCCAATAACGGCACTTAACTTTAAATAAATCTAAGTAATTAAGTCTATATAGATTAACCTTATTGTATAACTTAAGATACATCTATGAATTATTTTACAATACTTAATCGATATTGGTATCTATCTGTGGAGGCTTGTTATTAGCAACTTGTTTATGTTCTTTTTGTTTCTATAATGTTATTAGTCTGTAAGCCTTCTTAAAAGTAAATAAATAAATGAATTAATCATGTCGACATAACCTTTTAAGGTGGGTACTGACCGGTGTTACGGGCCGTAATGTACCATTCGCAGCGTGCATGTTACGTTACGCCGTGTTCTTAACTCCGTGTAACATGCTCGTTTTGAACTCTTTGCTCGCCCGTGCTCCAGGTTCGTTGCCACTCGTAGTCAAGATGTCGGACGACGAAGTTGTGTTGGGATCTTTTATTTTACTCTATTATTGTATAATCCAAACTAGCTTCTGCCCGCAGCTTCGCTTGCGTGAAATTTTGAACCTTGATTAAGCCCCTTTTTAGTGAAATCCAAAAAGTCCATCTTTTATTATTTACTTTGAACAGAGTTTGTGCCAAATTTTAAGTTAAGGACCCCATGGAATAAGGGTTTTCTCTACAAAGGTTAACAACCCATTTCACCACTTAAGGGGTGAAATTTCCAAAAACCTTTCCTTAGTGGATGCCAACGTTATTTGAGGTACCTACTTTGAGCATTTCAAGTTTTTAACCCCAGCGGTTTAGGCTTTGCGTTGATAGATCCGTCAGCCATTCAGTCAGTTTCTCCCCTAGTTACTTCAAAAGTACCAAATTTCTCATACGAACTTTCAACACTTATTTCACCCCTTTAGGAATTGAATTTCCCAAAAACCGTCAAACATGTGTACATTTATTTCTAACCAGAAACCTTAATAATTAATTTCATGCTTCTTACTTCAATAATGACGGACTTGCATACAAACGTTAATCACCCTTTTCGCCCCCTTAGTGGTTGAATTTCGAGAAATCCCTTCCTGGATGCTTACGTTACAAAAGGAACCGACTTTCCAAATATCATGTTTCAGTCAGTACCTTTCTCTTTATATTGGGAGAAGACAAACAATTATCCAATACGACTCGCGCCACCTATTGTACGTTGAAGGTACTATGTCAGAAACTTTCTCGTGTGTAACAACAACTATACAAAGTTTTAACTCAATCGGATGAACGATGCGTATTTTTATTTAAAACCATCCGATATGACTCGCGCACCACCTCCTATATTACGGTGATGGTACATACTTCAAATGTCAGAAACTCTCGCGCAAGTGTCAACAATAAAAAAACTTTCATCCTCTATTTCACCCTCTAGGGTTAGATTTTTCAAAAACCCTGAAACATTTTTGTGTTTTATGCTTCTTACTTTAAGAGTACCAGACCTCTTATACAAACTTTTACCCGCTATTATAAGGGGGTAACCCCTTGGGAATTTAATTTACAAAAACGCTCATACTTGTACATTTCTTTCTAACCATCAACTCTATTATTTGATTTCATGGTTTTATCTTACATAAAAGTTTCACTTTCTATTTCACCCCCTAGGGGTAGAAATTACAAAAACGTTAAAAAACGTGTATTGTACTATACCTAGTATACAGCGTGGAAGGGACATCGTAACACAAACTTCGTGAAAAGGTTCCTCATAAAGCCTTAAATTAATTTACGTAAGTCATTAATATCACAAATGATAGGTTACAGATGTTGTCATTTTTAAGCGCGCAATGTACTGCGAATGCAAACAACGAGTCACAATCACAACCGCAAGCCATTACTCCGCTAACGCGGTACCGGTGCGCGGCGCGGCGCGGCGGCCGTACAGTAAGTACAGTGCCTACACGCATACGCACGCACACATCACAAGTCTGAGTTCGGCACGGAGTCGCGTTGCCGCACAACGCTTTTGTAAACGTGAAAAGTAGCATACCTACGTTTACACTACTGATAAAGAAATCACCTAACAAACACATTGATAAACCGAACTTGAAATTTAGTTCAATTGACTGATTGCTTACAACAAAAAACAAAACATTGCTCGTTCGCTCATGAAATAACACAAGTAGGTACCTACCTAATGATTCCGATGAGGTACCTACCTACCTACATGGCAATTAGTTGCAAACAAATTAACACTCACCTTAATCTCTCTTATTAGGAGTGAGGGACTCCTAATAAGATAGGGTTCAAAGTGGCCGCCACCAACTTGCTCACAAATCCTAGCGCGGCGCAGAGTTTCAGCGTGGACACGGGGCAATAAGGTGGGGTCTCGGACATACTCCGCACGGAGCGTCGCAAGCGATCTCGCATTTCTGCTGCCGTATTGCACTCCGTAACAAAGTCCCTATCTTGACCCCACAGACAAAAATCTAGTGGGGTCAGGTCTGGTGATCGCGCTGGCCAGGGTTGTGGATCGAACCTCCCAATCTACTGGTCACCAAAAGTCGCTGTAAGGTGTAAGGCTGTCGCACTGGAAGAGTCACGTGTGGGGGAGCGCCATCGTGTTGGTACCACGCATCCCGGAAGTGGGCCACCGGCATCTCTCTAGTTACGGGCACTAAACGTATGGTTACGACTGTTACGTATCCGAGGCATTTTCGTTCAAAACACACACAGTACAACACAGACAAAAAAACAACTCTACTGATAATAACTAATACGCTCAAATCCAAAATCACGAAAAACAACACAACCGTTTACAATGAACGCAAATCGGAAACTGAACTGATCAAAAATCGGCGAAATTCAAAATTTTACTTCCTTTACAATTTCGCCGACAAGCCGTCATAGACTCGTAGGCACCTAGATCATGCACAGACCAATAAAATGACAGACTGTGCCAACGCATTAAGTTGTACTGACAAAATAAATTGCGAAAATGGATAGGGTTAAAATTTACTAAAGATCAGATTACATCGGTTAAACAAAGGTGTTAATGCAAAAACAAACGTTGATAACAAAAATTGCCTAAAAAAAGGTTAATTACTAAAAAAACTTATTTTTTTACATTCAATTTATTAAAATTGTTAACAGTATTGGACATACTATCAGAGATCATTAATAATCCCAGATAAAAAGTCTAAATAAAAGTAGTCAATCTGATATTAATTTACGTAATAACGCATCTGTTAGATTCATAGGCACTGGCCGCTATAGCTTTGTCGATACCGCGCGTCGGCGCAGCGGCATGTCGGCTTCTTTGAGTGAGCGCGCGCTCAGTGACTAGTGCCTACACTGCCTACTTTGTTGCACTCACTTACTTTGTTGCGATAACCTCGGTTCGTGAACTTTACCAAAACAGCTGATCGGGAGCACTTTTTAAGTTTGATTTTCATTGCTGTTTTACGTGAAAATTGTGAAATAATTGTTTTTTTCTTTTTTATCGCATTGGGATGGAAAACAATAATGATTTTATACACTATAAATTAAAAAAAAACTGCAAAAAAAATCGTAAAAATTAAGAAAAAAGCGACGAAAAATTCCAACGCTGGGGGGTTCAGAATCATGTACTGGATCCATGGTACACGTATACGTTACGATGTCCCTTCCACCCGGTATTATACCTAGCCAGAAAGCCTATTATTTGATATCATGCTTTTAACTTCGTAGAAACTTTTATCCTCTATTTCACCCCTTTAGGGGTAGAATTTCCAAAAACCGTGAAATACGTGTATGTTTATTTCTAATCAGTGACCTAAACATTGAATTCCATGCGTCTTACTTCAAAAGTACCAGATTACTCATACAAACTTACAACACTTATTTCACCCCCTTAGGGGTTGAATTTCCAAAAACCCTGAAACATGTGTACGTTTATTTCTGACCAGTAAGCTATATATTGAATTCCATGCTTCTTACTTCAAAAGTACCAAATTTTTCATACAAACTTACAACACTTATTTCACCCCTTTAAGGGTTGAATTTCCAAAAACTCTTAAACTGATGTACATTTACTCCTAACCAGAAACCTTAATACTTAATTTCATGCTTCTTACTTCATAAATAACGGACTTGCATACAAACGTTAATCACCATTTTCACCCCCTTAAGGGTTGAATTTAGAGAAATCCCTTCTTAGTGGATGTTTTCGTCACGTAAGGAACCTAATGTCCAAATTTCATATTTCCAGCTTTAGTGGTTTAGGCTGTGCGTTGATGACTAAGTCAGTCAGTCAGGACTTTGCATTTTATATATATTATAGATTATAGATAGATTATAGATTAAGAAGAAAAATAAGAAACGTTATTGGATGTCAAACTTGTTTAAAAACAGAAATGTATCTAGTGGTTTGTCGTTAATAACAATGCGCTCGTGACGCTTCGCTGCGACGTACTGACTGAAGCGCGAAACACTCAAAGGATTCGCCAAAAAACCGACACTGGGGTGGAGCACTCGCCGCGAGCAACGAGCCGCTCGTTGCTCGTTACGAGCGCCTTGTTTCCCCGTACTGACTGCACGAACGCTCGCTGTGTAACACGTTACATTACGCCCCGTCACGCTGGTCAGTACCTAGCTTTATAGTTTTTACTGACTGGTATTCCAGTCGCTTGATAGTTATGTAAATGAAATGATTTAAGGTTACAGCTCATTAGAACCACCCGACACCCGACCCGCACCACCTCATCGCTCGGCGTCCACTCGTTGTCAGCAGGTGATCCATGGGTGGACGCCGCGTTATCACTAGTAAACGTCGCGTGGTCAACCAGAGGACCTCGCGCGGTTACCGAGTGGACATCGCGTGGTCAACCAGTGGACCTAACGTAGTCAACGAGTGGAAATCGCGGGGCCCACGAATTTCCGAGTAGTCTGTCAGCAATTGGCACCAGGTCTACACGTGTTATTGATTATGTCATAGCAAAATTTGACATATATTTTTTAACTTCTCGATAAGTCTTTCTTTATTCATTTTGAAAGCAAAAACTACGTCCGACATGTTAGAAAGAAGGGCTGGAAATGACGGGTGGGTGGGGAGCGGCGCATCGCTGATGCATTGTCCTCGCATGAACCACTCGCGGGCCGCGCGCGATCTTCTCGATGGCAGCACGCGGTTCACAAGCGGCAAGCAGCGAGTTGTCACCGAGTGGTCAACTCGTCGTCCGCGCGTGGACGGCATACGCCCGAGGCGATCCGGTGACGTTACGGAGTTGATGTAGTGAGCGCACATCCATACAAATTCATATAAATAATACTAACCGCACGAGGCGAGGCGATGCGGGTCGGGTGCCGGGTGGCTCTAATGAGCTGTAACCTTTATTGTGTAAATAGGATTTTTCAACCACTTTTACAAGTGTTTTTTTTATTATTGTTCCAGTTGGTGTCGCCGCGTCTGCATTTCCTATCTGACTACCGCTGAGAAGAAATGGCAAAACAAACTTATATGTATAGGGTTCAAGGTCTCTTTTAAAGTCCACACATGTCTCATGAAGCAATGAATGTGTGAGAGAAATGTAGGGCAACGGGTTTGTCCACATCTCCACATCACGACGTCGTCAACGTAGAACGGTACGGTAACGTGACACGGTGCGTTAACATAACGTGCTACGTTACCGTATCGTAAAAATGCACGTCAGGATCATTGTTAGATTTATCATTGACCATGACCATGTAGATCCTGAATTTTAATAAGAGAAACAGTAAGGTATGGTTTTAAAGCATCGGAGCACATAGACGGCGACTAACTCGCGGGCGTGGAGAGCGCGGGCGGAGCGCATATACGTGAGCGCTTGCGGCTAGAGGCGGAACGTGTTACGATACGGTAACGTAAAGAACAATGGTCACTTTGTACTAGGAAAAAACAGAAATTGTTCCCGAGATGAAACTGTCACCAATATGTAAGTGCATTGTTAGTGTATTTATTGGATATCTTCGTTTATTTTTTAAAGATGGGGAAATATAGATAATCTTATTTTAAAAATACTATTTTATTTATCAGAACGCTGTATAAAATATCTAACTTCGAACGCATCCGTAATTACTTACGTTACTAGAGAAGTCCATACTTTTTCTAGTCTATTATGATTTTATTTCATATATCGAAATAAAATCCCAGGGAATGTCAACCGTATAAACTCACATCAATATTATACTAAGTTTAGCCACTAATAGAATTTGATGTTACTTTGTGGTAAATTATTTTAATAAAGCCATGAATTAGATAAAAAAACTAATGATTTTACATCTAAAAATCGATACTGTCATAAATCGATTGATTACGTCCCTCCCTATTCTTGACAAGTAAAAATAAATTGACGGTTTTCTGTAGCTAGCTACTATTAACTAATCTGTGGTTTTCTGCGCTGACCGTGTCCATGGTAACCATGTCGTTGTAGTTTCGGCAACGACTGTGTTCTCCTCGCTTATTGTTACAATATTCTTTGGTGTTCGGTGCGATTTTATATTATTTTCCCTTTTTTTTATATTTTTGCATTGCTTACAGACTCCGATTGATCTTCTACTCTTGTTGACTTGACATTCGTTTAATGGACTTGGCATTGTGCATCACGTTTTGAATCTGTTAATGGAAGTGGCAAAATATCTTGTCTCTCCGACCTTTTAAAAATATATTGAAGGCTGTACTTAGTTATATTTATGTAGGCGAATGAAACGACATATGTTTCATCAAGTTAAGTTTTGTTAGATTTTACTAGTACAGGCATGTTAGCCGAGTGCCCATTGTTCTTTGCACGTTATGTCAACGCACCGTGGCACGTTACCGCACCGTTCCACGTTGACGACGTCGTGACGTGGAGATGTGGATAGCGCCCTTACGGTAAAAATATCTGTGTCGTTGTCTACTCAGAAAGTCGAGTCTAGGGGTTGCTTCGTTCTCCAGAAGAAGAGATGTATAGAAAGCGCTTTGCTTATTCTCGGAGAAATAGACGTAGAATCGATCATGCAACGCCTGCAGGTCAAACATGACCAATGATAGATTTAAACGTATTATTATATTTATTTATAAACTATGCAATCTAATATTTAACAGTTGCGCGCATAGATAACGTAATGGCTCATTTACATTAGGTCGTTTTGACCGATTCGGTTGCAGCCCGTATTCGGTCACCGACTAGTGTAAACGGGGTTTCGGTAAGCCGAATTCGACCACAGCCTGTATTCGGTCACCGACTAGTGTAAACAGGTTTTCGGTAATCCGTATTCGGCCGCAGACCGTTTTGGTGACTGAATAGGGCTGATTTGTGTTAAAATTCCTTGCCATAACACAATAATTATGTCTATCCATGATGATGCTTTTAACACGAGTGTACGTAGTTCGGCTGAATGCGGTCGCCGAATCCGGTAAACCGACAACTTATACGAATACGGTCGCCGTATTCGGTGACCGACTTAATGTAAACAGTCCCATTCGATGAATCAATTCGGTTAAACCGAATGCGGTCACCGCATTCGGTGACCGACTTAATGTAAACGCGCCATAAGCCTGCGTGAGCGACGACATCGACACAAAAAAAAATGTTGCCATATTATTATTATATTTTTGTACTTCGTTGCCTTTATTAATTATTATTTTAAGAGATCCATACATACAAATATGTAATCACAAATTACAACTCGTTATTGCCATGTAAGATGGGTAGGCCTCTGGTGTGGGACGCGACTTGTGTCGACACCCTTGCTCCATCCCTTCTTCCTAGCTCGGCGGGCTGTGCTGGCGCTGCCGCTGCAGCTACGGAGACCCTCAAACGGCGCAAATATAGCAACATCATAGGAAATTATGACTTTGAGCTGTTTGGGGTGGAAACGCTCGGGTCATGGGGTCCGAGTGCGCGTCTCCTTTTTAAGGAAATAGGAAGAAGACTGGTCGACACTCCACGTGACCAGAGGGCTGGCTTGTTTTTCGGCCAGAGGATTAGCGTTGCCATACAATGTGGCAACGCTGCCAGCCTTCTGCGCACGCTTCCAGTGGACAGCGATGCGGAGGAATACTTTGATGCAATCTTTTAGTTTATATTGATAGTTTAGTCTACGACACAATTTTTCTTTGTTTTTACTTTAGATTTAGGTTAGATTTATATTGTATTAATTTAGGTTAAAAAAGTTGCCATATTTAAATATTATAAATGACATACAGTTTTAGATTGTTCCTTATTTATTGCGTATTTATTCATTTTCTTTCTTTACACACACTACACATATACACACACATGTTGGTTTAAGTGAACGCGCATGACCGCTGACTGACATCCGTGGAGCACAAAGGTTTCAGACGAAAACCAGCGTCAAGTACTTATAGTGCTTGACATTAAGCAGATCTGGACACCTTTTTGGTCCAGCCGTGAGACACATACCCAAGATTTTTTTATATTTACATTGTACTTTTTTTATCTGTTGTGTGTGTCTCTTTGTGCTGAGTCCAAATAAATGTTTCTTTATCTTTTTATCTGTATTTCTTTAAAACTCATCACTTTTGGGTTGGAAGTTATACAGGGTGTTAACGAATTCGTGTAATTCCTTAAAACCACATGATCTACCTACTGGTGTAGACAGGTGCCGCACGGGATTTAGCTTTGATTAAAAATAAAAATAAAAAAATCTTTTTTTTTTCATGCGGCATTGTTACCGATCGTATCTAAACCACCTAATAAGGATTCAGTAAAAAAAAAAGTTTCTTTTTTTTTTGCAAAAAAATAATTTTATTTGCGTGAACATTTCGATGCCACACATATATTAATGAAAGTACGGCGACACGGCTCTGGCAGGAACGACTAACGCGAAATCGCTCTTTGCAGTCAGATAACTCAAGGCTCTAAAAAGACTAAGAAATTGAAAAAAAAAAAGTTTTTTTTTTTTGTTTGGATTTCGAAAATTCCCATTTACGGTTAATCTGTGTCACCAATAGATCACGCGGTTTGAAGGAATTACACGGTTTCGTTAACAACCTGTAGAATAAATTGTTCATGCGCGGTATGACAAAGTTTCATCCATTGAATTTAGCATGATTGAAAGTTTAAAGTCACGCAATAGTTCATGAAGCGAAGGTTTCTTACCGTGAAGAATCCTAAAGAACCCTGATTTGACCGTCTTGTCATATCCAACGGTACACCATTTACTAGGATCTGTGAATAAGAAGAACATCAAGGAACAGATCATATTTTATCAGCATTCGTAGAGCCGAAATTATTATTTTCATCTTAGGATGGGTGATTAGTCAGTCAGATCAACTTTTACAATGTTTTTTAGCATTTTCTTGTGCAATACCGCTCCTTGACTTGACACATAATATTTTTCGTTCCATAATTTTATTGGTTGGACTAGGTAAACTCAAGGTTTCAGGGATCCGGACGCCCGGTGTCACCACTGCGGCGATTGCCGGGAGGACACGGCGTGACACACGCTGGCAGAGTGTGCCGCTTGGGAGGAGCCGCGCCGTGCCCTCATCTCAGGAGTCTCAGTTTTGCTATAGTTCTTTTGGTCTGCCCAATATAAAATTAAAATGAAACGTATTTTGTGCCTCTTAGGGCTCTTACACACCACGTTTTTTTCACGCGCTGTCGATGCGCGTCGCACGCATCTATAACGCGCTGCTAACGCGATGTTATCGAAACCAATTTATTTACCTATTCACACGTTCATAAAGTTGTAGTATGCAGATGAAGACTTTTTCGCGAGCTGTCGACGCGCTCGTAGCGCGGAGCTACATCGATACAGACGCGCTGGCACAGTGCGTCTCTTTAGCTGCAAACACATACGTACAGCGCGTTTGATTTGTTCGCGCGCGTGCTACGCGCATTTTATTTTGCAAGGAGAGTTGCTCACGCGCGTCTGTAGCGCGATACACGCTCCTTCATGCGCGTGCTACACGCGTTTTACTTTGCAAGGAGAGTTGCTCACGCGCGTCTGTAGCGCGTTTCTCGTGAGTTTGCAGCGATGCAATCGCAAGTAATCTACCTATTTCAAGTTTAGCAGCGCCGTCAACGCGCGACAGCGAAACGCGCGTCGACGGCGCGTGAAAAAAACGTGGTGTGTTAGAGCTCTTAAAGTTCTTTTAGCGAGTAGACCCGATTTATACTTTTATAAGGTTCTTAATTTATTAGATTTACTTTTATCGTTTTGTTACTTTTGCATTTGGTTCCTACTTATTTTTAAAACCTTATTCTTAAAACTTACTTTATCGACACTGCATGTACCTGTGCAGCTATATCTTATTACGTGCTCGAATGGATCGCCCTCTGGTGGTGCGGGAAATAAAACCGGCGGATCCACCGTTACAGCTGTTAAATTATTAGAATATTAGTTACAGAAACGTTTTATAATCTTTTAATAGTTCACTTGTATATATTACGGCTTTAAAGGCTGCAACGGCGATTACGCACTGCATCCGATCCGGATCCGTGAAAATAAGAATGTAAAAAACTCGGACCGAATTCGGATACTGCTTTGCGCACTGCATCCGATCCGAATACGTGAAAATACGAATCTAGAATCTAAAAAACTCGGACCGAATTCGGATATCGCTTACGCACTTATCCGATCTCTGATCCAAATTCAAACAATTCAGGGGCCATCTTTGGCATATCCATTTGGCGTCCGATTTGAATTCGAGGTAATGCGAAAGCGTTCATACAAACAGTACTACGGCTACTTCGGTCCGTCAATTTTTCTTCCGAATTAGAAACTCACGGATGACGGAGAGAAATCCGATGACGGAAGTCGGATCTAGTGCGTAAACTATCATACTAATAGTTCTATGACTACTTCGGAACGTATTTTCTCGGATTCGGATCGGATGCAGTGCGTAACCGCTTTAAGGGTAAACACCGTTATCCTTGAAACCAGTGGTTTGGTTTCATTTATAGAACGTAAAATAAATGAAAAATAACAAACTTTCTTTTATAAAGTTTTCATTTTTCCAGAAAAGCATTTCACCCTACGCGCGGGGGCGCGGGGACTCGCCGCGTGGCCCGACGCACGGCCCCGCACAGTTCGCTACCCCAGTAAGTCAGCTGTCTCGTTAGCGAGTACGCGTACACCGCGTCGTAGCACCGCCACGCCGCTCATTTCTCGCGCGTATATTTTTATTTTATTTTTTACTCGCTCCTATATTTTTATGTTTAAGTCAACTACCCATGGTTTGAGTGACAACGGTGTTTACCCTTACATGCTTTATAGCAAACTGTACATCCACTAAAATAAAAGATAAGTAAATATTATCAGCAAAACTTACATGATACTGAAAAATTTGTAGAAAAATACAGTACTCATCATTATGAACAACTTTTACTATGGGACCAAACGTGAAATCACGAAAAAAACAATCAGCTGTTCCCTACATTTTGACGAGGTAGGCCCTGCGCAGACGACAGACTATCCGTGACGCACTTTTTAGTCTGTGAAAATAGAACCTATGCAATTATATGCAGTAACGCACACGACGCGCAAAAAGTCCGGCGCACAAAAAATCCGTGTAATTCGGGCAGACCGCACCGAGCCGCGGCGCGCCGCTCCGCACAAAAAGTGTGTGAAAAAAATTGAACGTTTGCTTCAACGCGCGCTAACGCAGACGGCGCACACTTTAGTCGGCAATCTGCATTTGCTAGGGGTGGACGTAACGCATGCGATCTATTATCATGGCGCCAGAGGTCGATGTAACTATGTTAATTCAAGAAATACAAAACAGACCAGCAATTTATGATACTTCTAAGGCAGAAAAATTCTCTATTTCTTCTTCTTTTTCTGTACTTCATGTACAAAATAATAATTCGCGATCTCCGCACGATTTCCATAGCGTCTACGTCCCTACAGCTCTGCCGACAAAATGATCGAAGATGTGCGTCATGTGCGTTGAGTCTGTGAAAAATCCGCGACCGACTTTTTGCGCGCCATGCAGACTTTTTGTGCGCCGCAGACTCGATCGCACAAAAAGTGTGCCGTCTGCGCAGGGCCTTATGCGAACATAAATGTAGGGAACAGCTGATTTATTTTTCGCGATTTCTGGTTTGGTCCCATAGTAAAAGTCGTTCATAACGATGAGTGAGAGTGACCCCTAAAAGGTTAGATATGCGTTATTTATGTTACACTTTGTATGTAAATAGATTATGGCGTAGTTACTTAATAAAAAATAGTTATGATTTTCATGAGGACATGTTTGTTTAAAGATTTCTGCCTTTTCTAGTCTGTTCTCTTCTTAGTCTTTTAAAAGAAAGATAATCGAAATTTAAAAGAAAATAAATAAATATTTATGATTAATTACGGTTTACTCACGTGCATTTTTCGGGGTTGCCCGACTAGTTTCGGACCCAAACGGAGCCCTTAATCATGAGCTGATCACGCGGCGAGGTCGCGATCGCGAGTCGAACTCTACCGTAATTAATCACAAATATGAATGTGTCTCACGAAAGTTATAATACAAAAATAAATGAAATTAATGTAACTTCTGTAACTGTACATTTTTTTCAGACGAGTTATGCCTTTCTTCAAAAAGTAATTCGTTGAAATTAAAGAGAAAATAACTTACCGCTATCTGTGATAAGAAACAAAATAACAATTAAGTAATCGAAGCTAGGGTAAGCCTAGCCTCAGACGTGTCCGGCGTGGGCGACGCAGCGCCGCGAGCTAGTCGCGGCAGTCGGTGGTGACCTCTCGCTCCCGGCCGAGGTTCTGTCCATGGTCGGGAGCGAGAGTGCGTGGGAAGCCGTCGCCTCCTTCTGCGAGTTGGTGATGGCGACCAAAGAGGGAGCGGAGAGGGAGAGAGGCCCTTCCCGCGCCAGACGCACCGGGCGTCGAGAAGCGCGCGACGATCTCCGGCCACCATAGTGTGTGGCTTGCGGGCGGCGGTTTAGGGGACCCGTCGTCCGACCAGTAACAGGCCCGAGAAAGCGGCCCACAATGTTCCGTGCGCGCCTCTCAGGAGGACGTAGGGCAAGGCCCCACTGAAGGAGAGGTCCACCAGGGGCTGGCGGACCGAGGCCTGCCGGGGTTGCGGTGCATGCAGCTGCGAATCCCGCGACCCCGGCCAAGGGTCAGAAGAAGGAACACCGCGGGTTTTTAGCCGGTAAGAGACCGGCCCGGGGAAGGTGAAAGCATGAAGGAGGATTTTAGCACGAAAAAAAAAGCCTAGCCTAAGCAGCCGCCTCTACACTGGAGGAAATTGTGACGAATATTTGAATTTGAATTTTGTAATAATATGGTATGGTAATGTTCCAACCAAAACCAAAATCGGAAAATACAAGCACATAACGTACTCTTCATTACAGAAAATGTGAACTTGCCACGCGGACAACGCCGCAGGCACAGCTTGTGAAATGAAACTCACTCTCAATTATAGCCAAAACTTTTCGGAAAGTCTCGTTGCCTTGCTGAAAGATTCCCACGTAGACACAAGCATTGGCGTCTTCGAAGCTACGAACAAAAATGATTTAAGGTTACAAATCACAGATATAAAGAGTTAAATAGATAACGCAAGTTGGTCTAACTTGCATGCTAATCGGTTAGAGCAATCCTCCAAGATCGAGATTACACTACTATCGGCCAGTTTCTTCATCAAAAGTAACAGCCAAAGTAACGTGACAAAGTCAAAGTAACGCTAAAATTTGTTTCTTCACACTTTTAGCTGTTGCTTTTACTGTTACTTTTGCCTGTAACCTTTACTGCTCAATAAGCTGCTGTGAAAGCTAAAGTAAACGTCATTTTATCAAGTTGTAGGTTAGACCTTACTACATAAGTTTCAGTTTCTTCATCAAAAGTAACAGCCAAAGTAACGTCACAAAGAACTTTCACTTTGACATTTGACACTACTAGACAGTAAAATTGCAGTGATGCCATCTGTAAAAAAGCTCCCCACGATTTTTTGGGGAAATTACGACGTTTGTGTTATGGCAGCTCCTTTGACTTTAACTTTAGCTGTAACTTGAATGAAAAAACACACTTGCCGTAGTATCGGTAAAGTTCCAGTAAAAGTTAACACTTTTAGTGATTACTTTAGCTGTTGATGAAGAAACTGGCTGCAAGTCAGTTTCTTCACGATCTTTTTTGTTTACGTAAGCGCGGCAGGATATGTGTGCGCGACCTTTCATTGCGAAGACACCCGCGAGGCGTGCGCAATGTTAACTTTCCAACACTAAATTACCCTCGTTAGGGCCCTTTTCCTGTCATGCGTTTTTTCGCCCGCGCGAGGATATTCTGGTCTGCGTGCAGGCTTCCCGCATCCTATCATTTCATACATGTTTTTCCTATCATGCGGGCAGCACGCACGCGGATCGCGAATTGACTGCGGGCGTGCAGCCCGCGTGCGTGCTAACCGGATGCGGGCGGTGCCCCGCGGCTTTCTTCGGGCCTTTTTACTCTGACGCGGGCTCGTGCCCGCATGCGTGCGTCACCCGCACCCCCGCACCCGTGGCGCCTGAATTTCACCTTTGCATACATGTATTTATTGTGATGCGTGAAACACGCACGAAAAGGTGAACTGCGAGCGCCACGCATGCGGGTAACGCATGCACGAGGGCACGAACCCGCATGACAGTAAAAAGGCCCTAACTCAATATGATTTAAACAAAGGTGCATGTTTTAGAATTAACGCCATGCATGCAGCATTCAATAAACCCAACTTGTATTGCCGCCGCCCGAATATTTTAATGTTATCACTTGATGAAAGTAATTTTTTAAACAGAATCTGAATTTGGTATCGGATTGTTACCACTTCCTTGTGTGAATAGAAATTGATCCATCCAAACTACCTACAATACTTGCGTATTACTGGCTCCCCACGGTGCGTGATAGCGCGCACCGCGACGCACTCGCTCGCACCGACGCACCATGGGAAGAGACTCGTCCGTGGTAACGCGGACGCGTGCGGTGCGGTGCGCCGTATCCACATCACGCACCCTCATAATGTGGCTTCCCACGGTGCGTGACAGCGCGCACCGCGACGCACGAGCTCGCACCGACGCACCATGGGAAGAGACTCGTCCGTGGTAACGCGGACGCGTGCGGAGCGGTGCGCCGTATCCACATCACACACCCTCATAATGTGACTTCCCACGGTGCGTGACAGCGCGCACTGCGACGCACGAGCTCGCACCGACGCACCATGGGAAGAGACTCGTCCGTGGTAACGCGGACGCGTGCGGAGCGGTGCGCCGTATCCATATCACACACCCTCATAATGTGGCTTCCCACGGTGTCTGATAGCGCGCACCGCGACGCCCGAGCTCGCACCGACGCACCATGGGAAGAGACTCGTCCGTGGTAACGCGGACGCGTGCGGAGCGGTGCGCCGTATCCACATCACACACCCTCATAATGTGGCTTCCCACGGTGCGTGATTTCACGGATGATACCATGCGCAGCCAGTGCGCGCTATTACGCACCGTGGGAAGCCAGCTTAAAAAAAATGCGATAATTTGTGTATAAATTCCGAATCGAATTTGGTAGGAATAAAAGGTGCAACACATTAGTTACCTCGGGAAGTTGACATTGACGCTTTTAGTGTCGGGTATAAGAGTAACCTTGCCCGCGGGCAGGACGCTCTTCTCTTTACACACAACATCGATCAACTCGCAGTCCTCGCAACTATAAGATATATTCTGGTTGTATTGTTCTCCTGGGGCGACCGAAGAACTGATGCGTTTAACATTAATCGCTACGGAGAAAACGAGACGAATTACAAACCCACACTCACTACCAAACTGAATTTCGACAAATCGTTCTACGACAAGATTTTACTTCGTCACTATAGAACTGTGGAGGAACTAGGTGTGATGTTCCTCCAACCAAAGGGAGGATCCTCCAACCAGTCGGAGTCTTGTGCCTGGCGGGCTACTGCCCAAAGATCAATGTTGGGCGGTTATATTATGCTATCTGCGTGTCGAATCTTGATATCGCGATGCAGGATAGTTCGCATGTGGCGATAGATGTCGCCACATCACTCCCCCCCCCCCGAGACCAGAGGTCGATTGTCTTGATGGCTTGCCAGGGCCAGTGAGAGATTCCAGTGGGTCAGAATCGTGTGCGGTGATGGCTGTAGACTGCGTCAACCAGGAGAGAAGTGGCTCTTCTTGTTGACCGGCCGAAGTGCAGTATGATGCGCCATGTTGCTGAAGTGGGCTGAGAGGGTTGTGACCAGGCTTGCGCGTTCGCTGCAGGCTAGTGGTCTGATCACTCGTTGAAGCTGAGGATGCTGGCTGGCTGCGTGACTTGTTGCTTGCTGCTCGATTGAATGCTGAGCGGAGGGAGTGATGATGTTGCTGCCAAGGCTGCGAAGGTTGAGTGTGACGTCACCAGTATAGAAACACTGTCTGTGAGGATCACGTCGGGGTCACCAATGTGGAGAAACTAGGTGTGGTGTTCCTCCAACCAAAGGGAGGATCCTCCAACCAGGCGGAGTTTTGTGCCTGGTGGGCTACTGCCCAACGATCAATATTGGGTGGTTATACCGATCGTATCTAAACCACCTAATAAGGATTCAGTAAAAAAATAAGAATTTATTTTTTTGCAAAAAAAATGTTTTATTTGTGTGAACATTTCGATGCCACGCATAAATTAATGAAAACACGGCGACACGGCTGGCAGGCAGGTCTAACGCGATATCGCTCTTTGCAGTCAGATAACTCAAAGCTCTAAAATGACTCAGAAATAGAAAATCAAGATTTTTTTAAATATTTTTTTTTGTTGATTTTCAAAAATTCCCATTTATGATTAATCTGTGTCACCAGTAGATCACGTGGTTTGAAGGAATTACACAAATTCGTTAACATCCTGTATATGTATATGCTATCTGCGTGTCGAATCTTGATATCGCGATGCAGGATAGTTCGCATGTGGCGATAGATGTCGCCACAGAACTCCGACATTACGCTACTCCGACAATTATGCAACTTCGACACCTAATTTGGGGCACCCCGATACGGATAGGTTAGGTTCGAATGGGATCCCCATTGTATTAAGTTACTTTAAACCCCCGTGTCAAAGTTCCATAATTGTCAGAGTAGCGTAATATCGGAGTTCCATTGTGTCAAAGTGAAATCTTGTCGTAGAACGATTTGTCGAAATTCAATTTGGCAGTCGTTCACGATCTAGATCATGAGTCTCCAGACCAGCCCATCACCAGTCCTCGGATTGGTGGTGGTCAATAAAACTACACAGTATATTGTTATGATGAACTAATTAAGGCGGCTCCACCAGCGAAAGTGGCGCCACTTCAGAAAAAAAAGCATTATTTCTGTCAACACACAACATATTGAAATTTCGTACGTACAACATTTTAGTCAAGTGTTGTAAAAAACTTCGAACACCAAATATCAACTCTAGAGCTTCTGGATTCGAAGTTTTAGCGATAAGTACGGTCAGCATCAAAAGTAGCTGAACATTTGAGTTTTTAAACTTGGCATTAATTAGAAAACGAATTCTTTTAAAACAAAAAGTTTAATAGATACCTAGAGCTGCTAGATATAGCTCTAAGTATGCCTTAAATTTTTTGCTTCCTATCAATTAGTTATCTAATTAATGCAAAGTTTAAAAACTCAAATGTTCAGCTACTTTTGATGCTGACCGTACCAAAAACGGCCGTTTTTAGCATTAATTAGGTACTAAAACTTCTAACCTAGGTGTCAAGTATTGTTTTTTGGTGTTCTTAAATTTCTGCATTACTTGACTAAGTCGTCGTGGTGGCCCGGAGGTTACAGACCCGCTTGTTAAGCACCGGGTTGCGGGTTCAAACCCAGGCATGTACCAATGTGACTTTTTCAATGTCATATGTACTTTCTTAGTTAATCTAAGACGCCACTGACATACGGTGAAGGAAAACATCGTGAGGAACCCTGGACTTTAATGTTCTGAAATCGTCAACCCGCAGAGAGCAAGCGTGGTGATCAATGCTCGTTCCTTCTCTGTACGAGAAGAGGCCTTTGCCCAGCAGTGGGACAGTTACAGGCTAATACTTATTTATTTTTACTTGACTAAAATGTTGTACGTACGAAATTTCAATATGTTGTGTGTTGACAGAAATAATGTTTTTTTTCTGAAGTGGCGCCACTTTCGCTGGGGGAATCGCCTTAAGTCTGGTCCCCTTGGGGGTTAGAGGAGGAGTCAGTCTGGTCTTCAGGTTAAAAAGATTACAAACCCCAACACCAACACCTTACCTTCACCAGTCACTATTGTTTCGACCATAGGGCTGAAAGAAAAAAAAAATTGATTAGTGATATTGGAATCGAAATGTTTATTTTATTTTTAGAACTAATATAATAATAACTTTATTAGTAATTATATTTTCGAGCCGTTTGGGGTTGAAACACTCGGGCCATGGGGTCCGAGTGCCCAACTCTTGTACAAAGATATTTCAAGGCGGCTGGTCGACACGACCCGTGACCCGAAGGCTGGCCTCTACTTTGGTCAAAGGATAAGCATTGCCATACAACGTGGCAATGCTGCCAGCCTTCTGGGCACGTTACCGGTCGACAGCGATGCGGAGGAATTTTTTGATGCCCTGTTTTAGTTTATAGTTTTATTAGGATATTTTTTTTCTTTATTTGTATATACTTTTATTTGTAATTATTAATAGATTATGTAAATATTATTTGTGTAAATATTATAGCTAAGATATATCGTTTTTTTTAGAATAGTTGTAAGTATCTCAATAGGTATTTTTTTTATATAAACTCTACCACCTTCCTTTTTAAGAATTGGCAACACAAGTTTTTTTTTTATCTTTGCCCCTCACTTGGTTTTCTCCTGTATCGTGGGTGCGTTTACAACAGACACAATTCTCATATACACAAACGCCCAGACACGAAACAAGTATCTGTAGGCCATACAACTGTTTGTTCCGTGTGGGAATCGAACCCACGACCCGTAGCGCAGAAGCCAATCGCTTAGCCACTACACCAAACGTGATGGATGGGATTAGTGAAGTTCAAATCCGCTATAAACTGTAGACGTGTTATAAACTATAAAATATATTCATATAGTCTGTTATTTTATACGCTATCATTATAACGCGGTGTTACAAAACTCGGGCGCAGTCTGAACGCGGAGACGCTATAATTTTATTTAACAACACGCTAAACGGACTCGATGATGTGCGGTTAATGTTATCTCGCAACGCGCTGTATATATACTAAAGAATATAATAATATTTCATTCCCTTATGCGCTATTGCTAGTCGCTACGCTATCTTGCTATCTCGTTCTGGCCCCGCTATGCGCGTTTAGACTTTTATTCGTTGAGTAGGTTGAGGCGTTATAATATAGCACGAAGTCAGAGCCGCTATAGCAAACGCTATACGCTATGTACACATAGTCTGTTATATTTTGACGCTGTACGTTTTATTAACCACCACTAGATGGGATGACGGGGGCTTCGTTGGCTCGCTACGCTCGCTCACTCTAGCCCCCGTCATCCCCTTAGAACTTAACCTATCCGTGTCGAGGTGCCCCAAATTACCGAGCTCGCTTAGCTCGCTCTTGAAATTAGTCAGTTGAAAGACAAGTTACAATTTTTGGGCCAAAATCAAACCTACCAAACAACTTATTACCGCCGTCGGTGTCCATTTTGGGTGCCGGCAGCCGATATTTTTAATCTCGGCTGCCGGCAGTAATGTACCGCCGGTTCCCAATGGCGTTATTTTTGGGCGCCGGCACTGGCAGTGGAGGCACTCCCTATTATTTTACGTACCCAATCTCCATGAGGTTTTTAGTTATTGATTCTCCATCTACTAAAAATATTCCTTGGTAGACTCCCTCGAAAGCTTTGTTGAATGCGTTTATTCTTATAGTTATCGTATCATCCTCTATCTGTGCAAACCCATTGTTAATCGTGCCGTCCGTTCTACTATTACCAACCTGCAAATAAAAAAACAAGATAATCATATCGACAATTTAACTGGCTAATATTCCAGTCGCTAGGTGGTTTTTCTTTGCAAAAGGTCGGGTAGTTCTACCTTGCAAAAGGCCGGGTAGTTCTACCTTGCAAAAGGTCGGGTAGGTCTACTTTGCAAAAGGTCGGGTAATTCTACCTTGCAAAAGGTCGGGTAGGTCTACTTTGCAAAAGGTCGGGTAATTCTACCTTGCAAAAGGTCGGGTAGGTCTACTTTGCAAAAGGTCGGGTAATTCTACCTTGCAAAAGGTCGGGTAGGTCTACCTTGCAAAAGGTCGGGTAGTTCTACTTTGAAAAAGGTCGGGTAGTTCTACCTTGCAAAAGGTCGGGTAATTCTACCTTGCAATAGGTCGGATAGTTCTACCTTGCAAAAGGTCGGGTAGTTCTACTTTGCAAAAGGTCGGGTAATTCTACCTTGCAAAAGGTCGGGTAGTTCTACCTTGCAAAAGGTCGGGTAATTCTACCTTGCAAAAGGTCGGGTAGTTCTACCTTGCAAAAGGTCGGGTAGTACTGAATGTTGGATAAGTGGTATTTTTTTATTTATTATTATTCTTTATTTGTCAGACTACAATGAATCAGCGTGTTAGCAAACAATAATATAACTTATTACTAGTGTCAGTAGTTAAAACACAACAGAGAAGAAGACAGACTTAAGCCTAGGCGCACACTAGGCGACACGCTCTGGATGTCAAATGTGTCGTGTCATTAACACACTAGTCTCACCTCGACATCTGACAGATGTCGAACGTCACATGCGACAGTTCATTTGACAACCTTGGCTAGAACTACTTACTCAATGACAGCTGTCATCGATTTGATTAATCGACTAGAGTATCTCAAAGACAAATAGATGGCGCCACTAGTACGTAAACAAGCCGTTTAATTCACTAACAGATTTTGGTGCCGATTCACTTGTTCACCAACTATAATAAAATTAGAGAATTGCTATCTTTTACTAACAGATAGCGCGAGAAAAGGACGGTGATAGACAACAACTAAGTTAGAGATGTCAAATTAGTTTACGCCTTGAACTTCGTTGTGTTTTTAGTCGTCACGTTTTAAATGTCGTCTAAATTTTTATGGAAATTTTAGTTCAACTAAATTTGACAGCTCTTATTTACGTCTGTCTCTTTATTATTCTATCAGAGTGAAAAAGATTGCAATAGCCTAAATTAAATTTAGTTTGTGCATAAGAGAATCGGCACCATTAGCGTATTTCTTATATTTCTCTCAAACTATTGACTTTTGGGGGAAGTTTTAGAACAAATCGTTCATGCGCGGTGTTGTAAAGTTACATCGACATAATTATTAAGGGCCCTTTTCCTGTCATGTGTATTTTCGTCCGCGCGCGGATCTTGTCCGTGTGCAGGCTGCCCGCATCCTATCATTTCAAACATGTTTTTCCTATCATGCGGGCAGCACGCGCGCGGAACGCAGATTGGCTGCGGGCGTGCAGCCCACGTGCGTGCTAACCGACTGCGGGCGGCGTTCTTCTGCCTTCAGTGTTGTTTTTACTGTGACGCGGGTCGCACGCATGGTCATAGTACGCATGATTACTTTTTTAACGTTCATCTTTGTGCACGAGTTTAGTCACTGGCGACACGCATGTCACTGCAGCGGTAAACGAAATCTTTGTCCTGCGTGTTAGTGGTGGTTAATAAAACGTATAGCGCCAGAATACAACAGACTATGTGTACATAGCGTATAGCGTTTGCTATAGCGGCTCTGACTTCGCGCTATATTATAACGCCTCAATCTACTCAACGAATAAAACTCTAAACGCGCACCAGCGGGGCCAGAACGAGATAGCAAGATAGCGTAGCGACTAGCAACAGCGCGTAAGGGAATTAAGTATTATTATATTCTTTAGTGTACAGCGCGTTGCGAGATAACATTTACCGCGCATCATCAAGTCCGTTTAGCGTGTTGTTAAATACAATTATAGCGTCTCCGCGTTCAGACTGCGCCTGAGTTTTGTAACACCGCGTTATAATGATAGCGTATAAAATAACAGACTATATGAATATATTTCACAGTCTCAGTCAGTCAGTAGACAGCTAACCGAACGCGCGCGTATATACTGTTTCTATCGCTCCGTGATTTAATTCGCAATTACGACTAACGACTTGCTTACGTTTCTCAAACTTTCGTGTAATTAACTTATGATGTTCACGTGTAAGGGTTGTGAAGTTGAAGCCAGAGATGGAGTCACATGCTCCCTCTGCGAGGGACAGTTTGACTTCCCCTGCGCAGGTATATCGGAAGTTGGATGGAGGAAGCTCGGGGACCGAAAAACAACATGGAAATGTGCCAGCTGTAAATCAGCAGCGGCAGCTAGTCCCCGCATTGGTCCTCTCAAGTCTTCACCCACCTGCTCGGAGACCATCTTAGCTGAGCTCAAACGGCTGTCAACCCAAATGGAAGCATTGCCATCTCTAATTGACAGAGTGAAAGCTATCCAAACCGAGCTCGTGGAACTAAAAGCCATAAGGTCCGAATTTTCGGAAATGAAGTCATACATGGAGTCTGTCAACGATGAGATGAAGGCATTGACATGCAAGGTATCGACATTGGAGCAGGAATTTGAGACTATGAGGAAGGTGAAGGAAGATGTATCTGTTCTGCAAAGCCGTGTGGACAAGCTTGAGAACCTACAATGTGAGAGTGAACAGAGATCCCGTATGAATAACATCGAGATCAAAGGAGTCCCGATGTCCAGTGACGAAAACCTATTCATGTTAATGGCCAAAATTGGAGATATCATTAATTGTCATATTCCAAAAGAACAGATCAATTATGTAGCAAGGGTGCCGATGCGCAATGATAAGCAAAATAAAAACATAATTTGTTCGGTGCACAACAGCTACATGAAAAATGATTTTGTAGCTGCCGCGAAAAAGCATAAGACCCTCAATGCTGGTGACCTGGGATTGCGTGGCGATAACAAGATCTATGTCAACGACCACTTAACATTTGAAAATAAAATCCTACTGAATAACACGAAGGCCAGAGCCAAAGAACGTGGTTTTGAGCATGTTTGGGTCAGAGGATGCAAAATAATGCTACGGAAGAATATCACCTCTCCAAAATATCATATAAAATCTGAGCAGGATTTAAAGAAGTTTTTATACTAATGTTATCGATCCAACACTTTGGCAAGTTATTTGTAAACATCTGCTTTTTAAGGTTGAGAAACACATGTACTTGTTTTTTATACGCATTCCATTTACGCCGGCCTTTTGTTTGCTTATCGCTTGGTGTCGACTATTCCATATTGTTTTTATATTATGATTTTAACTACTATTCTTTTACACCTACAGTTACATTTCGCTTATTGATGCAAGAATGCAAAGTTTTTTATTACCATATTTTTTATAATGCTACCTACTATCGCCATACGCTAATTGTGCTAATTGGATCTAATGTTTATGTCGCTAGAGTCCTGATTTCTTTATTCATAGTAATTAACCAAACTCATAGAAATAATATTTGTTTCCGCGAATTGGATGTGCCTTACACTTGTAATATTCATGGTATGCTTACGTTTTATATTATAGCTTACGATGACGCCCCTTAGCATCTACTATCAAAATGTACGGGGACTACGGACAAAAACTGGAGTTTTCTTTAGAAATGTATGTATCAATAGCTTTGATATTATTTGCTTGACAGAAACTTGGCTAATTGACGGGATATCTGACTCCGAAGTGTTTGACGACAGATATCTCGTATGGAGACGGGACCGTGATTATATCAACACAGGTCAAGTTATGGGAGGAGGTGTATTAGTCGCGGTTAGGCGTGAACTTGTGGCGTGTGCTCGTAGCGAGTGGTGCTCTAGTGCTGAGGACCTGTGGGTTACATTATCACTTGTGCGAAAGAAACCTAGAATTTCGTATAAAATGCACATTTGCATTGCTTACATCTGCTGCCAGAATCTAGGAAACTCTTTAGCAGTCCAGTTAGGCAATTTCTCAGAGAACCTATCAGATATTGTTCTTAAGCATTCCGCTGACAAGTTTGTTATTTTGGGAGACTTCAACCAACCCAACATAACGTGGCAACTGGCTACCGACGGTTATTCTTTATACCCTACTAACCTGTACGGTGATGTCCAAACTAATTTAATTGACAATTTCAATATGTGTAACCTCTCACAGTTTAATTGCCACCCAAATAAGAACAATAGGATTCTAGATCTGGTGCTGTCCAACGACCAAGTTGCTGTAACTTGTTGTGGTGACCCACTTGTACCCGAGGATTCGCATCACAGGGCATTATGTGTTACTGCGGACTTTGTTCAGTTGCATAGTCTTCCAATTCGTCCCTACACTAAATTTTTATATCACTTAGCGGATTATAATGCAATAAGTGCCGAATTAAATCTTGTGGATTGGCAGGGTGATTTGAGCTGTCGACACTTTGACGACGCCGTTACATACTTTTATTCTATTATCGATAGGCTACGTAATACCTACATTCCAACAAAAACAGTTGTCTCCCAATCAAAGTATCCGCCCTGGTACAGAAGCCCGTTGATCAAAATTATTAAAGAAAAGGCTAAATATCACACTAAATTTAAAAAATATGGGAATCTTTCCGATCATGAATGTTTTCTTCTATTAAGACAACGGGCTAAAGACCTGGAGAAGGTGTTGTTTGATGATTACATTACAAAAATAGAATCAAACATAAGTAATAATCCTCGAGCCTTTTGGAGTTATGTTAAAGCAAGGAAACACTCAAACTCTTATCCCTCAGTATTACACTTTGGGCAGCTGTCTTCTGGTGACGGGGACGTAATCTGCAATATGTTTGGTGAATGTTTTCAATCCAACTTTCTTGCATACAATGGTAGTGCCAATAGCCTCTTGTCATTTGATGTGGACCTTAGCAGTGCGGCACAGATCACATCTGATATTAATGCTATCGAAATAAGTGAAGATGAGGTTCATAAGCTACTAAAGCAAATTGACCTAAATAAATCTGCAGGTCCTGACAATGTGCCACCGGTCTTCATAGCGAGCTGTGCCAAAAGTTTGTCTGTCCCGCTCTCAATCCTGTATAGGAGATCACTTGACACTGGTGTGGTACCCAGGATCTGGAAGTCGGCATATATAACGCCGATACACAAAAAAGGGCCCAAAACTTCTGTCGAGAATTATAGACCGATCTCCAAATTATGTGTGTTTGCGAAAGTATTGGAGAGAATAGTTTACAAACAAGTTTATTCAGCTATCAAACATAGTTTCAGCGAACACCAGCACGGTTTTTTAAGAGGTCGGTCCACCACGTCCAATCTGGTTCTCTGTAGTGACTTTCTGTCAGAGTCTATGTCACATCGGTCTCAGGTCGACGTTATATATACCGATTACAGCAAGTGTTTCGATCGAATAGATCATGTAATCTTAATGCGTAAACTTATATCGATGGGTATCAGGGGTAATCTATACAGGTGGTTCGCGTCGTATGTCGAAGGCAGATGTCAGACTGTGGTGCTGAATGGCTACTCATCTAGAGCTATGCGTATTCCCTCGGGAGTTCCCCAGGGATCCTTATTGGGCCCTCTCTTATTTAATATTTTTATTCAAGACGTCATTTCCTGCTTTCGGCATTCTAAAATATTGTTGTATGCTGATGACATGAAGATCATGAAACGGGTAACTACCCATGCAGACGCTCTCTTACTGCAAGAGGATTTGGACACCTTTCAAACTTACTGTATTTTGAATAAGTTGGATTTAAACGTCTCCAAATGCAATGTGTGCACTTTCACCCGCAAACCTCACCCTTTATACTACCCGTACAAACTTTTGGATACCTCAATAGCTAGGGTCAATTTTATAAAGGACCTCGGGATTACTTTCGACTCAAAACTTATTTTTGATACTCACATTGATAACATTGTCAGAAAGGCGTCGAAAGCACTGGGTTTCATTTTAAGGGTCTCGTCTGATTTTAGAAGTATCAAGACCATTAAAATCTTATATTGCTCCTTTGTTCGTAGTCACCTCGAGTATGCCTCTCAAGTCTGGAGTCCAAACTATAACATCTATATCAGTCGTTTAGAGGGCATACAAAGAAGATTCTTAAGGCACATTCAATTTCGTTCCAATACATATATATCTAGTTATCATAAAAGGTGTAAAAGATTTCATATTCTTCCACTTTCTGAGCGAAGAAAAATTGCCGATTTAGCATTTTTATTTAAAATAGCAAACGGATCCAACGACGTCCCTGAGTTGGTGAGCAAAATTGGGCTGCGCGTATCATCTTCGTTTCTCCGTAAATCTCGTTTGTTGTACATACCAGCGACAAGAACTACATATAGACAAAACTCGTACATGATTCGAGCGAGCCGTCTATACAATACGGCTTGCCAGGAAGTTGATATCGATCTATTTAATACTAGTGTGTCTAAATTAAAGAGTACTCTTTGTAACCACTTCTTTGACAACATAACATAGCCTTTGATTTGTATACTTAAATTAAATCCGCGAATTAACCTCTGTCTACTACTTAGTACCTACTTAAACCGTTTGTTTACCAAACATAACTATTTGTGAAAACTTGTAATTGGCCATATTCATGTTATTAACAAATTACCTACTGTGTTTGCTAGCTGTAAGTTTTCCGAAAATTATAAAATAAAATAAAATAAATAAAATAAAATATTTTATAGTTTATAACACGTCTACAGTTTATAGCGGATTTGAACATCACTACTGCGTGTGGCTAGGAGCGTGCTATGCGAAAATACGCATGACAGGAAAAGGGCCCTAACGTTAACCATCCCTCGTACACTCCAAATTAGTGCACTGAATTGAGCATGATTAAAATGACGCACTAGTTCATGAAGCAAAGGTTTCTTACCGCGTAGAATCCCTGATTTGACCGTCTCGTTGTCGACATCATCTCCAAAGGTACACCATTGACTAGGATCTGTGAATAAGAAGAACATCAAGGGACTGATCACATTTTATCAGCATTCGAAGAGCCGAAGTTATTTTCATCCCAGGATGGGCGATTAGTAAGAGTGGGGGCACACGATGCGTTGCGGCCCCGCAACGTTGTTACGTCGTAGCAAAAAAATCGTAGAGAAAAAAATCGAAACGAGCGAGCGTGTGTCCTTCCTTGTGACGCGTAAACAACTGAGCGGTGCCGCTCCGACGTCGCAACGCATTCACACCTCCCCGCCTCGTCTCGGTGGTTGCAAGTCCGGTGCGGCGCCGGAGCGCATCGTGTGACATGCCACAGATATTTCTACATAAGACGACGCAGCGACACCGCTCCGGCGCCGCACCGCCGCCGCAACGCATCGTGTGCCCAGCACACTGCTCCGTTGCGTTGCGACGTCGCAGCGCAAGATTTGGACGCACTGCATGCCACACCGCACGCTGCGTCGACGCAACGCGACGCCGCTTACTCCGACGTCTCAGTGAGAATTCCTCAGTATTTAACCAACAATGGATCGTAGGAAACGTGTTCTGTTGTTGCTATTATTACGCCACCGCTGAAACAAACGTAGAATGAACAGACGGCTCTGGATAGATAGATAGATAGATATACTTTATTGTACACTAAAAGAAATAAAACAGTAGGAATACACATGATTAAGAATAGTACAAATGGCGGTCTTATCGCTTAAAGCGATTTCTTCCAGACAACCATTGGATGGAAAGAATTGCTAAGGAAAATATAAAGGCAGTTTGCAGCGTACAAATATATAACCTAATAAAAATCTGGAATTAACTAAATAACTAAATATAGGTAAATACATAATATAACACAAAAATATATAAACATATCTTAAATATATATATATATTAATACATACTCAAATAAGGTAAAAATACATAATACATATAGACAATTTAAAAAAACTACTAGACAGCAAGATAATGTTCCTTCACCATTCTTTTGAAGGAGAACAACGACTGAGCACGCCTCACAGACACAGGTAGACTGGATTGCATTAAGGAATAGTGATGATCAGTTTTTTCTCTGCCAGTACTAAACTGCGTTGCCGCTCCAACGACGGACGTCGATGCACCGCATCACCTCCCCCCGCTTCGGATTGGCGTCGACGCAATGCGTTCGACAACGCAACGGATAAGTGTGGCATATTTTAAAATTTATATATTATGTAAAATGACTCAGCGTCAACGTTGCGATGACGCAACGCAGCGCAATGGAGCAATGTGACTTCGCTGTTAGTCAGATCAACTTTTACAATATTTTTTGGCATTTTGTTGTACAGTACAGCTCCTTGAAAAGAAATATTTATCTTTACATAATTTTATTGGTTCTAGGCGGTACTTGTTCTAGTTTATTACAATTTCTCGTGTATTAATGTAATTTGCATCAGCGGGCCAATAATAGTAACAATATTGTTGCCAAACCGCAAACAAATCACAATTTTGACAGTTCGTTTACGAAAACTGTCAAAATGTTTCGTTTTTTTTTTGTCAAATAATTTGACAGTTTTTGTATACGAAAACTGTCTGAATGAACAGTTCAGCTTCGGTTCGGTTGCGATTGATCAACATTTCTGTTGGTAGAATAAAGCCATCAGAAGTAAAGATCACAATCAAATACTTAAAACGGAAAAATAAATGTTATTTCTTTTTGAAAGATCATTAATTTTTCCGTTTAAAGCGGATTTAAAAAAAACTAAAAAAAAAACGTATTCTCCTTTGGTTACAGCGTCGTATCACCAACTTCAGAAATTGTTAATAATATATGGTGTTAAAAAATCGACTCTAAGAATTTTGTGAGATTACTCAGTATCGAAAATTGAACAACTTTTGTTCTACAACTTTTCGAAATTCGCCAATTTTTTTTTTATGCCTGTGTAGAAATCAATTCAAATATTTTTTGATTTGTATTGAATGTTATCAAATCAAATCATTTATTCATTTGCAAATATGGGTACAAAAGCTAAAAATACATATTCTTGTATACCTTGAACTAAAGGTACTATTTAAAAACATAGACACTGAATCACAATCAGATAATAAGTTATCACAACAAAGTTAATCATAAAAAGGGAAAATAGCAAAAATATCGGACGTTCCTCAATGGCGGTTATTTTACTTAATACCCTAGAGCGCATGCGCGTGCCGCTCTTTTTAACCTGTGGTACACGTTTTTCCAATGTTGCCAACAATATACAATAGGGAACATTAGCCATATCCTACCATGAGGCATGCAAAATTACAAAATAGGTACCTATGAAACTTTGAACATAAGTAACAACGATAAAAGAAAAGACAGGAAAAGTGAAATTACATGAGTTTATCCTGTAAATATTCATTGACAGAATAATATGCTTTTTAGTAACAATGTTTTAATATTGTTTTTAAATATAATGTAATGGAGAGGACTCCAATAATGGAGAGAACTGAGTTTGGTAAATGATTTTATAAAAAAACGCGAATTTCGAAAACTTGTAGAACAAAATTTGTTCAATTTCCGATAATGAGTAACCCCATAAAACTCTTAGAGTTCATTTTTTAACACCTTGTATAATTAGAAGATATTTTTTTACGGTTTTATTATTTTTGAAGTCGGTTTCTACTTATTTTAGAAGCTTTTTTTTTTTCAAACTTACCTTATCGACTTTGCATTTACCCTTGCAGGTATATCCAATTACGTGCTTGAATTGAGCGCCCTCTGGTGGTGCCGGGAATAAAACCGGCGGATCTACCGTTACAGCTGTTAAATTATTAGAAAATTTGTTACAGAAACGTTTTATAATCACATAGTAGCTCACTTGTTTCTAAGTATACTGTATGTGTCGGTTAGTCCCCCTATGCTCTAGTCCCGCTATGCTAGACTCGTGAAATACCTACTAAAAAGTTTCGCTATGCACGAAATCACATTCGTGGGCAGTGATGAAGAAAACTGTTACACTGTAATATTTTTAACCATTTAAAAAGTAAATTAAGAAAACCTAGTATGTAAAGTTATCCTATTCTTAATCATCATTAAATATATTATGACAGGTCAAGCTTTGCCCTTCTTATAAGAAGCATGTATCGAACTGGTTTTTTCAGGGTAACCATAACAATGAGCCCTTCTGCGAATCATTACCTGGTCCTTCGCTTTCGCTATTATGTAAATAGTCTACAGACTTCGTTAAATCTTGTAGGTCCAGTATTGACTTACAGCTCTATTCATAAACATTTCTTAACTTAGAATTGCTCTGAAGTTCGTTTGTCCTTGTCTGTCATTTTGACTTTTTTGATTGTCAGAACGAGACAAAACAATTTTTTACTTACAGACGCTTACGCCTAAACGAATAGTGCTATTAAAATTTTAACTTGAATTCAAACAGTTTTCTTTCCTACTGTACTTTCCATTGCTTACGTAGAATTGAAGAATTTCGTGCATAACGAAGCTTTTTAGTAGGTATTTTTCGACTCGAGCATAGCGGGACTAGAGCATAGAGGGACTAACCGGTATGTGTAAAGGCTGGCGTCCACTCGGCTCGTCGAGTCGAGTCGAATAGAATCGCAATAATTCGCCTCCTATACACGTGGGATCAGGGTGCGAAATAAAATGGAAATCTCGTGAACAAATAGTATATTTTTGTATTATAAAGGAAAAAAACTTAAAAGCAAAATCTAACACATCTCGTCGTATGTCGCTCATCCTCTGACACTCAACGTTCTCCTCTTAATTCATTCGTAATCTTAATCATTTATTCCCTCTCTCTTTCACACTCATACACCTCTCACTCACACCTGTACATGCGTTCCATTGTCTTCATAATTCGTACATTCCACATACATTTACCTACTATAAAACTGCGACGAGCCGAGACGCGCCGAGTCGCATCACTCGCGCGCATTGGTTGTCACGCGAATTTCTGTTTTAACGACTTGCGATTACTGACCGTTTCGCCTCGCACGGAACAAATGCGACTCGACTCGATTCGACGCGTTTCAGCTGAAATCGACGCCAGGCTTTACGCGGCGTCTTACATAGGCGGTTCAAAGCGACGCGAATTGCGAAGCGATCCGATGCGGTGACAAGCGAATTCAATGCGATGCGGTGCGAAGCGGCGGCATTGTCCTACGAGCTCGCGAACCGCCCGCCGCGCGCCGCCGTCATTCACTAGTACTGTACGGCACCGCATCCAGTTCGAGCGAAAATATCAAGCCAACTGATCACGTTCGTTTCGCTTCGCGCCGCGCCGCACCGCATTCCACGTGCGTCTGGTCACGTAGAATACTTCAATAGGTATCGACTGTTTGTTGTTTTCGCGTCGCACCGCGCCGCTTCTAGATCGTTCACGTAGGATGCCGCGTTATGGCTAAAAGCCCAATTGCGGTGACACCTTTTTTTTTTTTTTTTTATCGTGGCAAAATCCTCATGGATGCCCTTCGCCCTGGGAAGGCGAAGAGTTATGCCGGACTCTTACCGGCTAAAAACCCACGATGTTCCTACTCCTGACCCTTGGCCAGGGTCACGGGATTCGCAGCTGCATGCACCGCAACCCCGGCAGGCCTCGGTCCGCCAGCCCCTGGCAGACCTCTCCTTCTGTGGGGCCTTGCCCCACGTCCTCCTGAGAGGCGCGCACGGAACACATGCGCGCCGCCTTCTCGGGCCTGTTACTGGTCGGGCGACGGGTCCCCTAACCCGTCGCCAGCAGGCCACACACTAGGGTGGCCGGAGATCGTCGCGCGCCCTCCGGCGGCGCCCGGTGCGTCTGGCACGGGAAGGGAGAGTGGCCGTCGCCTCTCGCTCCCTCTCCGCTCCCTCCTTGGTCGCCATCACCACCTCGCAAAAGGTGGCGACGGCTTCCCACGCACTGTCGCTCCCGACCATGGACAGTACCACGGCTGGAAGCGAGAGGTCACCACCGATCGCCGCGACTAGTTCACGGCGCTGCGTCGCCCACGCACGGCACTCCTGCAACGTATGCAGCGCCGTGTCTTCCGGGCAGTCGACGCAGTGGTGACATCCGGGCGTCTGCTCCCGGCCTATGCGACACAGGTACTTCCCGAAACAAATTGCGGTGACACCTAGGTTTAGCAGACTATAACTAGATGCGGCCGGTTGCAGTTGTTTAGAATTAGATGAGTCTATTGAAAGTTTTAACGATTGTGTCAGTTGTAGGACAACAAGCTTTGATGATTTATAAACAAAAACAGCCAAGTGCGTGTCGGGCCACCCGCAGTAGTAGGGTTCCGTAGTTGCACAATAATTCAGACTAAGAAGTGGGCTTAGTAATTTTTCAATGGAATTTGTACGAAATTTTTACTTTTCTGGTTGGTCGACTATTACTCGTAAACTTGTAAAGCCTACTTAGCTGTGATAGTTTTCCTTTTAACTTCGTTGTATATACTACTACCACAGTCTACCTATATCTTACTCCTTACAGTCGGTCAACGTAGAACATTGTCGCAGAGCAATCGTGCGGGGGGTTGCGTGGTTGCGGGGCGGAGGTTATGTCCCATAGTAGTAGCCATACTGCATACTTGGGACATAACGTCCGCCCCTACATAATTTTGACATTTCGTAGGACCTGTCAAATGTATGGGCGTTGACCCACTGTATGTAGTAAGTAGGTACACTGTGCTACTACTGCGATTTTTTTCACATATCCAAATCTAACCGTTTTGCTGGCAGTGGGGGGGACACTTGACTCCAACAAAAAATAGCACTTTAAAGCTTAATATTTCAGAAACGGTTCCTTTCTTCTTCGGATCTTAATGATAGGCATTGACGTTTCCCGTAGTGTGGCACCAGCACGAAATCACGTCAAGGTTTTTTCTTGTCGAATTTTGCATTTTAGTTATGTTAAGCATGGGTGTTTTCACCCTCTAAATAATCATTTTCTACCGTTCTGTAAACGCGTCGCTCAAAACCGCCGCGCAACAACGCTGAGAAGGGGTTTGGGAAAAGTTTCTTTATAGCAAACTGGACATATTTTAGTAATAAAAGATAAATAATGATTAGCAAAACTTACAGGGATCTGGAAAAAATTAAAGAAAATATATTAAAAGATTGAATTGGAGGAGCTCGTGGCTAAATAATTACAGCCGCATAGACCGATCTTCCGGGTTAAGCCACGCTTGCCGAGGTTGTTCTGTGGATGGGTGACCATTTACCATAGCGAGTTTCCTCCGTGCCTCGGAAAGCACGTAAAGCCGTTGGTCCCGGCTGTCATTTGTAGATCTTTGACAGTCGTTACTGTTGGTCAGAAGCCAGAAAGTCTGACAACCAGTCTTACCAAGAGTGTCGTATTACCCAGTTAGGTACTGGGTTGTGGAGGTCTGATAGGCAGTCGCTCCATGTAAAATACTGATATTCAGCTGCATCCGGTTCGACTGGAAGCCGACCCCAACATAGTTGGGAAAAGGCTAGGCAGATGATGATATGTCTATGCATTGTGTGTAGTATGTATTTTGCAGCAGTACACCACGGACTACCCCCTCTATCTTATTCATTGTCTCCTTGTTCATCCAAAGGTTGTCTGGTAGATATCGCTAGTATCGATAAGACCGCCATTGTACCCTTCAATATATGATATTGTATAAGTATTACAATTTTGGTGTACAATAAGGGCGTTCGCTACGTTAAGCGTGCGCACGCGGCGGTTACCCGTCTCGCGTGTGTATTGAAAAATAGTATATACAAACCCGTCGCACGCGTCCGCGCCAGTTAGCGCTGCTCATAGTACTATCTTTCAATACACACACGCGAGGCGGGTACCCGCTAGTGGTGGTTAATAAAACGTATAGCGCCGAAATATAACAGACTATGTGTACATAGCGTATAGCGTTTGCTATAGCGGCTCTGGCTTCGCGCTATATTATAACGCCTCAACCTACTCAACGAATAAAAGTCTAAACGCGCACAGCGGGGCCAGAACGAGATAGCAAGATAGCGTAGCGACTAGCAACAGCGCGTTAGGGAATGAAATATTATTATATTCTTTAGTGTACAGCGCGTTGCGAGATAACATTTACCGCGCATCAAGTCCGTTTAGCGTGTTGTTAAATAAAATTTATAGCGTATCCGCGTTCAGACTGCGCCCGAGTTTTGTAACACCGCGTTATAATGATAGCGTGTAAAATAACAGACTATATGAATATATTTTATAGTTTATAACACGTCTACAGTTTATAGCGGATTTGAACATCACTATTACCGCGTGCGCACGCTTAACGTAGCGAACGCCCTAAAGTATATTCTATTTTATTCTACAATAAAATAATAGTGGTGCCTACATCATTAAATAGATAAGTACCTACGAGTTTTTTTACGATTTTTGACATTTCTAGCAGATACTCCCTTTAGTTAATCTTGATCCGTATTAGAAATATAATCAATAAAATTAAGAAGCTTCTGTACCTAACTGTTATCACATCGTACAAGGAATAGTGTACTGCGCTCCAAAACACAGATTGCCAAACTTTAGTCAGAAAGCCGCAAGCTTAAAATGGAACTGGGCTGAATAATAAAAAAAAGCTGTAACTGTGTCTATTTTTTTCACTGACGCTTTAATCATTTCATCAAAAAGTAAAGTCGTTGAAATTAAAGAAAAATAACTTACCGCTATCTGTAATAAGAAACAAAATAATTAAATAATCGAAGCGCTAGGGTAAGCCTAAGCATTTTCCTACACTGGGAGAAAGGGTGAAGAATATTTGAATTTGAATTTCGTAATAATAATTATGTAATGTGCCAAACAAAAAAAAACGGAACATTTATTTATTGATTTATTTGGGACTAACAAACAGTTACACATTAGATCTTATGAGCTAACTTACAAAACAAATACATGATACAAATGTGCAACTCACACCGTTATCCACAAAATACATAAAAAAAAGTAAAAACCGACTTCAAAGAAAAACTAAAAGGAGTAAAATAATTACCATAATATAAAATGAACAGTTTCAGAAGTCGGTGGCTTCTATTTGTTTCAGTGTAGAATTGCACCGACTTCTGAAACTATTCATTTTATATTATGGTAATTATTTTACTCCTTTTAGTTTTTCTTTGAAGTCGGTTTTTACTTTTTTTTTAAGTTTATTTTTTATTAAATACGTTTTAGTGCCATCAATTTAACCCACTCCTCTTCATAACTCTTCTTTTTGGCTTTGACGTAGTCGGGCATAAAAAGCCCTTTCAAATGATACCTTACACGATATAATGAAAACATTCCAAAGGGGGGAGGGGGGGACACGCACCCCCTCCTCTTTTCCAGTAGTCAGTTCCCAACAACAAATATAAACAAAGCAATATTAGTAATTTGAGAATTTTGCTTTGATCCGATGAGGAGTTCCGTTCCATATCTCTGAAGTTCATTGTCTAATCATAACAAAATTTAGATGGGACCAATCGGGAAGCATACCCTTTTGAACAAAAAAAGAATTTTTCAAATCGGTTCATAAAAGACGGTAAAAAACATAAAAAAAAAAAAAAAAAAAAAAAAACATACGGCCGAATTGAGAACCTCCTCCTTTTTGAAGTCGGTTAAAAACGGAATATTTATGTTGGCAACTTCGTGGAGTGAGCGCCATCTGTTGTCCGCCGCCTAACTAACCGTGACGTCAACATCGGACTACCACTGCCCGTTGGAGGGAAGAGACCGGCTCGCTCGGTGCGCCCGGCCGATTGCTTCTTGGACCGTGCGACGGAACACTCGTCTAGAGTATTCTGTGTAGATCAGCTGAAGAAGTCTGTCCTTTTATATCTGACTAGCTTGTCCTTATTTTATCTTGTAATAATTGTGTAAAGTATTAATATTGTGATCTAGTTCATGTTACTAACACTAACCCAAATACAAGTACTCTCAGTGGTGGAGAGTCTATGTTGGTTTTATTTACTAAGGTACCTTGCTTGCAATCCTGACATACCGATATTAGCTATAACTGTAATGATAGAATTACTCCTAAACGATTATGTTGTTGTGTCGTTTACACATACAAGCGCATAATGTACTTTTCATTACAGAAAATGTGAACTTTCCAAGTGGGCATAGCTTGTGATATGAAACTTACTCTCAACTATAGCCAAAATTTCTTTTTGGACCGTCTCGTTGCCTTGCCGAAAGATTCCTACGTAGACACAAGCATTGGAGTCTTCGAAGCTGCGAACATAAAATATTTAAGGTTAAAGTCACAGATCGTCTGCCTAGCCTTTTCCCAATTATGTTGGGAACGGCTTCCAGTCGAACCGGATGCAGCTGAATATCAGTATTTTACATGGAGCGACTGCCTATCAGACCTCCACAACCCAGTAACTGGGTAATACGATACTCTTGGTAAGACTGGTTGTCAGACTTTCTGGCTTCTGACCAACAGTAACGACTGTCAAAGATCTACAAATGGCAGCCGGGACCAACGGCTTTACGTGCTTTCCGAGGCACGGAGAAAACTCGCTATGGTAAATGGTCACCCATCCACAGACCAACCTCGGCAAGCGTGGCTTAACCCGGAAGATCGGTCTATGCGGCTGTAATTATTTAGCCACGAGCTCCTCTCGAGCGGTTAAAGTCACAGATATAAAGAGTTAAATAGATAACGCAAGTTGACCTACTTCGCGTGCCATTAGGTTGGAGCAATCCTCTAAGGGCCTGTCCACATCTCCACGTCACGACGTCGTCAACGTGGAACGGTGCGGTAACGTGGCACGGTGCGTTGACATAACGTGCAAATTTACGTTACCGTATCGTAACACGTTCCGCCTCTAGCCTCACATCACACGGTCGATTTTTTTACATAATTTGAATTTGGTATCGGTGTGTCACTTGTGTGAATTGATATTGATTCATTGGAAACTTGCGTAACAAAAATCCAAAATGTGTGATAATTTGTACCTATAAATTCCGAATCGAGTTTGGTAGGAGTAAAAGGTGTAAAATATTGGGAGTGCCTCCGCTGCCGGCGCCGGTTGCCATTACGAGTGCCGGCGCCGGCTTCCAAATTTGCTGCCGGCACCGCGCCGACTACATACACTGTTTTTTACAACTTCAAGTCCTCTTCAAACTCTTCATGACACGATTATTCGTCACCCACTTTCATTTTCACAATAAAAACAAATGAAAAACTTAAGGGGATGTTTGTAAGGTTGTTTGGGTTTCCAAAGCAGAGTCGACGGAACCCCGCTGTGCGGGGCTCCTATTTCTGTATGCAGGGTTTAAAGTAAAAATTTTAAGTAACGGGGTGCCCTAAATTATCGAGCTCGCTTCGCTCGCTCTTGAAATTAGTCAGTTGGAAGACAAGTTACAGTGCTTGGCCGAAAATCTAACCTACCTTTCAATTAACATACCTACCAAACAACTTATTACCTCCGCCGGTGTCCATTTTGGGTGCCGGCAGCCGATGTTTTTAATCTCGGCTGCCGGCTGTAATGTACCGCCGGTTCCAAATGGCGTTATTTTTGGGTGCCGGCCCCGGCAGCCGAGGCACCCAAAAAATATTAGATCCCGTAAAATATTAGTTACCTCGGGAAGTTGACATTGACGCTTTGAGTGCTGGGTTTATGAGTAATCTTGCCCGAAGACAGGACGCTCTGCTCTCGACACACAATATCGATCAACTCGCAGTCGTCGCACTCATAAGATATAGTCTGATTGTAGTGTTCTCCCGGAGCGACCGAAGAACTGATGCGTTTAACATTGATCTCTACGGAGAAAACGAGAAATTAATTACAAACAAGCCCACAACAATGTGGGAGCTGAGTCACCCTCGTCCGTGGGAAGGCACCCTTGGTTTGAAACCCCACACGTGGTCCCCGGGTGGTGCCAATCAGGTGACAACCTTTCGCTTGGTGGTAGAATCTTTACGGTCCGCCTGGCTAGCTACCACCCTCACATTAAAGTCTGGCGCCAAGCAGTTTACTGTGTTTCGTCGTGTGTATGTGAGGTCCAGAGGGGTATAGGAGAATATCTCTATATCTCTTACTTGGATTCGTGTGCTTCATCTTAGACCCTGTCTGCTGTTACCATCAGGTGTGACGAGGGTCAAATGTGACCAAGCCAAGGAGTAACAAAAAAAAAATTATTATGCAAAAGTGAATTTGTTACTTTGAAAGTAAGTTTGACGACACGTTTGGTGCAGTGGCTAAGCGATTGGAAAAAATTGTATGGCCTACAGATGGTTGTTTCGGGTCTGGGCGTTTGTGTATGTGAGATTTATATCTGTAAACGCACCCACGATACAAGAGAAACCTTAGTGTGGGGAAAAGTTTTAAAAAAATGGCTGTGTTGGTAGTGCTCAATAAATCTTCAGCATGTTGGTATGATAAAGTAATTAGATCTTGGCCCCTTGGGACTTAGTGGAGGAGTCAGTGTGGCCCTTGGATTAAAAAGTTTGGAGACACCTGATCTAGGTTAAAAACACTTTACCTTTAACTTTTTTTGCGTCCTTGGGGCTGAAAGTAATTAAATTAATTAGGTATCGATATTGGAATCGAAATTTTTATTTTACTTCAAGACTAGATCTGCCTTTTTTTTTCGTGGTAAAATCATCATGGATGCCCTTCGCCCGGGGAAGGCGAAGGGGTATGCCGGACTCTTACCGGTTAAAAACCCACGGTCTTCCTTCTCCTGACCCTTGGCCAGGGTCGCGGGATTCGCAGCTCCATGCACCGCGACCCCGGCAGGCCTCGGTCCGCCAGCCCCTAGCGGACCTCTCCTTCTGTGGGGCGCGCACGCGCGAAAACTGCGCGCGCCGCCTTCTCGGGCCTGTTACTGGTCGGACGACGGGTCCCCTAACCCGCCGCCCGCAGGCCAGACACTACGGTGGCCAGAGATCGTCGCGTGTCCTCCGGCGCCCGGTGCGTCTGGCGCGGGAAAGGAGAATGGCAGCTGCCTCTCTCTCTCTCCACTCCCTCTTTGGTAGGACTAGCTCTGCCTGCGCGGCTCCTTATTTACCTGCCCTGGTCCCAAGTTACATGCGGCTGGTGCAATATGTTTATGCTCCGTCCGCTCATACAGTTTTTATGTAAGTCAGTACTTCAATAAGTACTTATTTCACATAGGTACCTAATCTCCATGAGAGTTTTAGTTACTGGTTCTCCATCTAGCATAAATATTCCTTGGTAGACTCCCTCGAAACCTTGGTGGAACTCGGTAATTCTTATAGTTATCGTGTTATCCCCTATCTGCGCAACCTGTTTGTTTATTGTGCTGTCCTTATTGGTATCGCCGACCTGCAATAAATTATTACGATCAAAACTATGTGGGACAAAGATGACTTCATCAAAGTGGAGAAAAATAAGAGGAAGAAGCCTCCTTGACGAAACCAGTGCGGTACCGCGCTGGCAGGACCCGACATGCTGCTGCGTCCAGCAATACCGACGACGCTGCTGTACGTGTCCAGACTACAGCACTCCACGAAGGTTGAAGAGATCGTGGAGTATGTTCGGGTGAAGACCAACTGGACTTTGAGGGCAGAGAACTTGGAGTCGCGCCATAACACAAAGAACAATGGTCACTTTGGACTAGGAAAAAACAGAAATTGTTCCCGAGATGAAACTGTCACCAATATGTTAGTGCATTGTTAGTGTATTTATTGGATAACTTCGTTTATTTTTAAAAGATGGGGTAATTTAGATAATCTTATTTTAAAAATACTATTTTATTTATCAGAACGCTGTATAAAATATCTAACTTCGAACGCATCCGTAATTACTTACGGTACTAGAGGAGTCCATACTTTTTCTAATCTGTTATGATTTTATTTCATAAATCTAAATAAAATCCCAGGCAATGTCAACCGTATAAACTCACATCAATATTATACTAAGCTTAGCCACTAATAGAATTTGATGTTACTTCGTGGTAAATTGTTTTAATAAAGCCATGAATTAGATAAAAAACTAATGATTTTACATCTAAAAATCGATACTGTCATAAATCCGCGTAAAGTTGTGGATCAACTTTACGCGGCGGGCTTACAACGCCCTACGTGTTCAGTACAATGACGCTCTGAGGGCAGTGTTAAAAAAACCCAGGTACTGCAGTGCTTCCGCAATGTTTGCGGATGCTTCCGTCGACGATTTCTTCTCCATAATTAGGAAAAGAACTGCGTCGATGATGAGCAGGGTCCGTGGTAGCACCAACACTGTCCTCAAAACGTTAGCGTGCAAAATAAACAGTCCTTTTACTGTGTACTGGGCAAGTGTACACCTGCACAGAAATAGGAAATAATTTTTTGTAATTATTGTGTAACTTGTTTTGTTTACTAACAAATTACTAACACCTTGTTATATTTTTTGTGTATACTACTAACAATACTACTAACGTGTTCTTTGTAAAAATGTATGGACGTATGTCTGAAATAAAGATAAATTATTATTATAAATTATTAATTATTATAAATCGATTGATTACGTCCCTCCCTATTCTTGACAAGTAAAAATAAATTGACGGTTTTCTGCGCTGACCGTGTCCATGGTAACCATGTCGTTGTAGTTTCGGCGACGACTGTGTTCTCCTCGCTTATTGTTACAATATTCTTTGGTGTTCTGTGCGATTTTATATTATTTTCCCTTTTTTTTATATTTTTGCATTGCTTACAGACTCCGATTGATCTTCTACTCTTGTTGACTTGGCATTCGTTTAATGGACTTGGAATTGCATCACGTTTTGAATCAGTTAATGGAAGTGGCAAAATGTCTTGTCTCTCCGACCTTTTAAAAATATATTGAAGGCTGTACTTATTTATATTTATGTAGCCGAATGAAACGACATTATGTTTCATCAAGTTACGTTTTGTTAGATTTTACTAGTCCAAGCATGTTAGCCGAGTGATCATTGTCCTTTCAAGTCGTTTGTGGTGCGAGTTCCGATTCAGCAAATTGAGACCTTCCTCAAAGAAGAGTTTTGGCCGAAGGGTGTCATGCATCGACGATTTCGCGGAAGGCTACGCGACACCACGCAGCGCAATACGACGCGCTCACTTCGTGTGCGTTTTATATATTAAGCCGATAAGCAAAAAAAAAAGTAAAAGTAGCGTATAATAGCGTAGCGTAAAGTTAAAAGTAGCGTATGTCCTTCTTCGGGTTCCAAACTGTCTCTGTATCAAGTTTCATCAAAATTTGTTCAGTACCTAGTTTAGTCGTTGTGAGGTAACAGACAGCTACTTTCACATTTATTATTAAGGATTGATTTAATAAAATCCACACCTCTGATTCTGGCCGCCAATCCGTGACCCGAGATATGACCTAAAATATGAACACAGCTGGTGCCGTAAATCAATGCACTGAATTTAGCATGATTGAAAGTTTAAAGTCACGCACTAGTTGACTTGACTTATTTATTTACTTTAATTAAAACAGTCTAAGACCAATTACAATAATTAACGATAGTAATAGAAGACGATACATACAAGGGAAAGAAAATAAAAATTAATAAAGAATCTAATAATTCTAATAAACTCTTTCATAAATCCCTTACAATGCTTCTGACAGTATATTCTTTCACTCGTTCATGATACATTTCTCTCGCAGTACTCCAGACATTCCGACAAAATCACCCTCCATTCATCTGCAAACATATCAAATCTGGCGTCCAGGAGGGCATTGAGCGCAGTGAGACTTCGCGGTATGGGTGATCGTGAACGAGCCACAGTACGACATATCGGAACAACAAACAGCTTATGTTTTCTGCTCCGGCGGTAATTATTTGCAACAAATATTCGGCACAACTTGCAATTAAGATCGGGGGCATCTACTAGTTCATGATGCAAAGGTTTCTTACCACGTAGAATCCCATAGATCCCTTAGTTGACACTCTCGTCGTCATCTCCAAAGGTACACCATTGACTAGGATCTGTGAATATGAAAAACATCAAGGCACTGATCACATTTTTAACCGACTTAAAAAAGGAGGAGGTTCTCAAATCGACTGCATTTTTTTTTATCTTTGTTACCTCAGATCTCCATCATTTAACCGATTTGAAAAATTCTTGTTCTATTTGAGAGGGTATACTTCCCGTTTGGTCCCATATCAATTTTATCGAAATTGATTCAACGCTTTTTGAAAAAATCAACAAAAACTAAAAAAATATACACAAATCGTACATAGACGACGTTCTAGTTGTAGTAGTAGTCCGAGAATTTGTACACTATTGTAATTGTAATTTGTGGCACTAAACTGTCTTAAATAAAATAACTTTAAAAAAAGTAAAAACAGACTTCAAAAAAACTAAAAAGAGTAAAATAATTACCATAACATAAAATTATCCGTTTCAGATGTCGGTTCAATTCTACACTGAAATAAATAAAAGCCACCGACTTCTGAAACTGTTAATTTTATATTATAATAATAATAAATAAAATTAAAAAATAAAAATCTTTTATTTACAGACTACATTGGCCCACATTGTGTTAGTGATTAAATTATCTTTATAAACTATGTTAGAATAAACTTACACAAAACAAACAAAAACAAGAAAAGGTGATAATAAGGTATGGTATGGTAATTATATTAATTAACTTAATTATATTAATAACTTATGGTAATTATTTTACTCTTTTTAGTTTTTTTTTTGAAGTCGGTTTTTATTATAAACTTATTATTATTTGTATCTCTCAGTAAATTCACGGCTCATCTTCCGTGTGAAAGATGTCCGGTCCTTTGGAAGGCATACACGGGGGACACAGGTCCAACGCGCAGATGCCCCTTTGAGAACTTTAATCTAAAATGGGGTGGGGCACCAACCCGGGACTATCCACGGCTGCACTATTGGAGTACAGTCATGGACCGTCCCAGGTGGGTGCAAGACTATTGTAAAATGTGGTGAAAAATATCTGGACTATGGGAAGGGGTGTTAAGTGGACTGGATAACTTCTATTGCCGGAAGAAAACGGCGTCTGCCTTTCAAGCTTAAATTTGAAATATATTGGCAGACGGTGACTCACCAGCTCACTAGCTGGGCCCCCTGAAAAGTACATAGGCGAAGGGGAAAACAGACGTGTGAGCGGCTAGAGGTGTAGAGAGGTGTGGCCCCGGTTTCGCCGTCGCGGGTCTAAGAGACCCGGAGTGGGTTTCCCCGCTATTACGCCTTTAGACACTTCCACCCCCGAGCATATAGCTCTGGCGGCCCCCCTCTGGCCGGCCGATAAAGGCAAGACAGAGTTGAGAATCCTGCGGGCACTCTTGGGGTTCCACTCCAGCCAGCCAATAAAGGCAAACTGGAGACGAGGCCCTGACCGACTGTCTGAGGCAATAAGGTACGCAGTGTCGCCACTCACCAACAGCTCGCCACAAGCTGCCCTGCGGTTTGTAAGCTTTTCAGTAGACGTCATGATACATTTTTTATTATATGATGGGGTTGTAGAAAGCTAGTCTAATGTTCCCTCCGGTTTTACGTTAATCTCATGATGAGGTAACGCCTTTCCCAGAGGGGGGAGGTAACGCCTTTCTCAGAGGGTTATAAACTTATTATTATTTGTATCTCTCAGTAAATTCACGGCTCAAATTCCGTGTGGAAGATGTCCGGTCCTTTGGAAGGCATACGGGGGACACAGGTCCAACGCGCAGATGCCCCTTTGAGAACTTTAATCTAAAATGGGATGGGGCACCAACCGGGGACTATCCACGGCTGCACTATTGCAGTACAGTCATGGACCGTCCCAGGTGGGTGCAAGACTATTGTAATATGTGGTGAAAAATATCTGGTCTATGGGAAGGAGTGTTAAGTGGACTAGATACATTCTATTGCCGGAAGAAAACGGCGTCTGCCTTTCAAGCTTAAATTTGAAATATATTGGCAGACGGTGACTCGACAGCTCACTAGCTGGGCCCCCTGAAAAGCCGCCAGTACATAGGCGAAGGGGGCAACAGACGTGTGAGCCGCTAGAGGTGTAGAGAGGTGCGGCTCCGGTTTCGCCGTCGCGGGTCTAAAAGACCCGGAGTGGGTTTCCACGCTATTATTCCCGGATTATTATTAATTATTATTATTCTAAAACTTACCTTATCGAGTCTGCATTCACCGACGCAGGTATATCTTATTACGTGCTCGAATGGAGAGCCCTCTGGTGGTGCAGGAAATATAACCGGCGGATCCACCGTCAGAGCTGTTAATTATTAGAAAATTAGTCACAGAAAGGTTTAAAGGTACTATTTCGAACCGAACTGCACTGAACACGTGCAGCGGCTGTCGGCAGTTGCAGCACTTGCAGTTGCAGCACTTGCAGTTGCAGCACTTGCAGTTGCAGCGTGCAGCCCGAATAATTGTGAGAGTGGCGGCACATGCAGCGACTGCACAACCAACACTAGGAGGCGGCCAGTAATTTAGAATATTTTCAGGATGTCGGACGTGGTGGAATATTGGTGAAGAGAACTTGCTGTTATATTAGGAGAGGAAGAAGATGACGATGACTACACATTATGCAAAGAAGACAAGCCACGCGTCCTTCATTAAAATGCAGACCAACTGATTTTATTAATTGGTCCTCTTCAATTTCTGAGAAACTATTTTTTTGTAAGTTACACATCCGTATGTGGCATGTGTGTTTGGCGGTTGCTGGTCTGCCGTCGGCGGTGCCGTGCGTCTGCAGCAGCACGTGTAGTCGCCGTCGGCTGCTGCCGCGGCGCTTCGAAGCCATTTCATATAAACACATACAAACCTGTCGGTCTGCTGTCGGCAGTTGCAGTTGGCAGCTCGGTTCGGAATAGTACCTTTCATCATCTGCCTAGCCTTTTCCCAACTATGTTGGGGTCGGCTTCCAGTCGAACCGGATGCAGCTGAATATCAGTATTTTACATGGAGCGACTGCCTATCAGACCTCCACAACCCAGTAACTGGGTAATACGATACTCTTGGTAAGACTGGTTGTCAGACTTTCTGGCTTCTGACCAACAGTAACGACTGTCAAAGATCTACAAATGACAGCCGGGACCATCGGCTTTACGTGCTTTCCGAGGCACGGAGGAAACTCGCTATGGTAAATGGTCACCCATCCACAGACCAACCTCGGCAAGCGTGGCTTAACCCGGAAGATCGGTCTATGCGGCTGTAATTATTTAGCCACGAGCTCCTCTCGGAATAGTACCTTTATACTCTTTTAATAGCTCACTTGTATAAAAGTATACTGTATGTGTTACGGATAAGGAAAAGTTACAAATTCGGGACATACACTAAAATACTATTAGCAAAACTTACATGATTCTGAAAAAATTGTAAAGAAAACAAAGTTGAGACGTAATGAATTAATTACAATAAAGTAGTTTTTGATAAGGAAATGTATATCTTTTTTGAAGATTTCGTTTTTTTTTATCTTTATTCTCGCGTTTGACCACTATCTCGCCTGATGGTAAGCGATGATGTGGTCGACTGTGAAGCACGCTTGCCTAGAAGTTGTGGAGAAACCAGGTGTGGTGTTCCTCCAACCAAAGGGAGGATCCTCCAACCAGGCGGAGTCTTGTGCCTGTCGGGCTACTGCCCAACGGTTGATGTTGGGAGGTTGTATATATACTATCTGCGTGTTAAATCTTGATTGCGCGATATAGGATAGTTCGCATGTGGCGAGATAGATGCCGCCACATCACTCCCCCCCTGAGACCGGAGGTCGATCGTCTTGATGAGTTAGCGGTCGTTGAGTTTTGAGAACTTGCCAGGCCGCGTAGTTCGCAGTGAGTCGGAACTGTGAGCGGTGAGTGGTGGCTGTGGACTGGGTCGACCAGGAGAGAAGTGCCTCTGCTAGTTGACCGGCCGAAGTGCAGTATGATGCGCCATGATGCTGGAATGGGCTGAGGGTCGTGACCAGGCTTGCGCGTTCGCTACAGGCTAGTGGTCACATCACCCGTTGAAGCCGAGGATGTTGGCTGGCTGTAGGACTTGTTGCTTGCTGCTCGATTGAATTCTGAGCTGCTGAGGGAGTGATGATGTGGCTGCCGAGGCTGCAAAGGTTGTGTGTGACGTCACCAGTGTGGAAACACTGTCTGTGACGATCACGTCGGGGTCACTAATGTGGAGAAACTTGGTGTGGTGTTCCTCCAACCAAAGGGAGGATCCTCCAACCAGGCGGAGTCTTGTGCCTGGCGGGCTACTGCCCAACGGTTGAGGTTGGGAGGTTGTATATATACTATCTGCGTGTTAAATCTTGACTGCGCGATGTAGGATAGTTCGCATGTGGCGAGATAGATGCCACCACAAAGTAACCTATTTATTCACTCTTGACTAAAAGACCCCAAGGTTGTAACTATCAGGAAACACAGACACTGGCAGGGAATTCCACTCCTTAGCTGCGCGAACAATGAATGTGTTCGCAAAACGCTTTGTACGTATGGGTGGGATGTCCATAGGGTTTCTGCTCGAGAATTCTCGAGTCGAGAAATGTCGAGAAATCATGCCAACTTCGAGACGAGAAAAAATACCTCGAGAATTCGAGAACTCGAGAAATCGAAGATTTTCTTTTATTACTGTAAAATTGGCTTAAAAGTTACGTAATCTTTGCATTCTGGTTTCTGATCGTTCTCCTTACGAGGCACGAGTAAGCGAGGCAAGCGAAGAGATACATAATATACCTGCAACTCCAAGTACTCTTATTATAATGTGACATTAAAATGTCAAATAAAAATTAACTGTAAGATAAACTCCGTTCATCTATTGTTGGGTTTCTGAATACAAAATCGACGACTAGATAACTATCCAAACAATAAGTGAGTTTGTAAATTGATCACTAGATGGGGTCTCTTTTTAAAGCCCATCTAAATATACTTTTCTCGCCTTAAACTTTACATCTTTTTGCAATTAGGCCCCAAGTTTAAATGAAAATCTCCTCTGGTACCTATGTGCAATGATTTTAAAACGAATCATTACACACATGAAATATAAAATTTAAATCACAATATTTTCTCTTTGTTATTTTTAATCATAGCAACAGCACAATAAAACTATTAAAACAAAATTTGTGGTGTAAATGAATGGGTTCTAGGGCAGGACTGGTTATTTCACAAAGGTAAATATCAAAGTGCCCTAGTTAAAGATACCTCATGTTAAACTTTTCATCCGTGAACATTTCGGATGGATTTCTTTCGATGCTTTTTTATTGGTACTGATTTATTTGAAATAGTCTCCAGCACTTCCAAATCAGATTCCGATGAACTACTCGAGTCCATTTCGCTGGGAGTCCAAAACTCACTATCGATTAACGATTTACGCCCCAAATTGGTCAGTCAAGTTAACTGAAGTTTGAACTAAGTAAGATCATCTTCTGACTGGGGTGTCCAGAAACGCAATGTGTCATTTTATCGAACCAATAGCGGTGGAATAGATAAACTACGGTTAGGAGTACCTGAGAAACTGAAAAAATAAGTTATCTGAAGTTTGAAATAGGATTATCTTCTGACTGGGGTGTCCAGAAACGCAGTGAGTCAGCTTATCGAAATAACAGCGCTATCGAACAGATAAACTACGTTCAAGAGTACACCAGAAAACGGGAGTATGCTGATTTTTTAAGGTTTTTAAAAATTTCTCGAATGACCCGAGAAACCCGAGAAATCGGGTTCGAGAATTCTCGAGACCCGAGAAAAAAAATATGTCGAGAAAACAGAAACCCTAGATGTCCACCATGTACCGATGGCGCATTGCCGTACGTCTGGTAGTCCGATGATGGAAAGGGCCAGGCGGAATCAAATTGTGCAGTTCCATCACAAACTCCCCGAAGTGTAACCGATAAAAAACCGACAGGCTGGCAACTCTGCGACGATGTTCAAAGCTCTGGAGCTTTGAGTTGACCATTGCATCGCTGCCGTTACATTCGTAGTGTGGAGAAACTTGGTGTGGTGTTCCTCCAACCAAAGGGAGGATCCTCCAACCAGGCGGAGTCTTGTGCCTGGCGGGCTACTGCCCAACGGTTGTTTTTTTTTTTTTTTTTTTCTAATGGACTGCAGTAGGTCGTCCTAGGGGACGGTTTCTACGTAACCGGGCAGTTATTGGCGAGACCTGAAGGGTCTCCAGCCAAGCCCAACGGTTGATGTTGGGAGGTTGTATATATACTATCTGCGTGTTAAATCTTGATTGCGCGATGTAGGATAGTTCGATAGTTCGCATGTGGCGAGATAGATGCCGCCACAGTAGTAAGTACTCGCCTTCGTTACGGTCTTTTGATCCTTATAAGAAAAATAAATATAAGTAATCAAAAGTCGTCTAAAAATACTATGTAGCTTCTGTAACTGTATATTGGTTAAAGTCTAGTTAATATGATGGCAGTGACTGGACCCAGTGACTCAGAATTTCGGACCTAGTCACTGGGTTCATGTAAACGCACTGGACTAACTTGCATGGCGTGGCGGGGGAATCAAATGGCTCCGAAAATAGACGGGTAGGTTAGTCAACTGGGCTGACTTGAAGGCGCGGAGTCAGCACTGGACTGGGTTGAAACTAGTGTCTACACCCAGTTGCAAGCCAGCGCTGGACTGACTTACTGTACTGTCATAATACTGGGCTCGTATCATCATAATAAAAAGCATTCCTGCGGTTTCTTTACAGAAGAACCCTCGGCTACTATCCCTACCTCTATCCCACCAAGTTCCTCTTAGGATGTCTGGGATATCATATGTTGGAGACCAGAAGGGCATGTGACCAGGTAGGCGTTATAATCAAAATATGTGATGGTATGACGGATGGTCCTGACATACATAATGAGGTGATTCGACTCTACACACCGAATAATTATCTCCGTAGCAGAAAACATCGACTGCTAGACGTGCCTTCGTGTCTTCGTGCAGCCCGTGCTGCGTCTCCCGTATCGCGCGGGTTGACCGCACTAAATAAGCTCGTGGAAGCCAATCCGGACAGCGATCTATTCGCTAACAAATTCGCCAATTTAATGGCTGTGTGCCTACATTTTTGTGAAAATAATAGTATGTAATTGTTGTTACAAGTTTATGTTTTATGTTTGTACTTATTATAAACTTTGATTTATGTAATTGGTTTCTGAAACCGTGTAAATCAATAAATGAATTTAAAAAAAACATCATCTTAGTTGTTTTTGTCACTGGCACGTTTTGCGTTACTTCAAAAATTCATTGAAGGTAAAGACGAAAATTACTTACCCCTATCTGTAATAAGAAACAAAATAACAATGAAATAATCAAAGCGTTATGGTAAGCCAAAGAATCCAGCTACGCTGGGGGAAAGTTTGGAGTATATTTTCAAATCAAAATGGTGAAATGAAATGATTTTGATAAATTATGGAATCAGGCGTTACTTTGCGAAAATCCATGATATACAAATATGCCAATAAAACATCTAGCTTTAATTTCGCTAAACAAGATCGCTAGTTTGGATGCAGTATGCAGCACCACCCTCCCGCCCACAAGTATTTGCACATGCAGAAAGAGTGAAAAAATAATGCAACCAAACCAATACACGACACGTGTTTCACCCCTGCACGGGGCATCCTCAGGATATGTTGACTCCTCGACCGCTAGGACGCGAAAATTCGGCGAAACACGTGTCGTGTATTGGTTTGGTTGTATGTTGCATTTTTTTTTCACTCTTTCTGCATGTGTATATGTTACGGGTAAAAGCCGAATGGCGGTTACACCTAGGTTTAGCCGGGTACAACTAGGTGCAACCAGTAGCAGTTGGTTAGAACTAGGTGTAGCTTAAGTCGACGGAGCCCCGCAGAGCGGGGCTCCTATTTCTGTCTGCAGGGTTTAAAGTAACATAACACGAAGGTTAGAACCTAACCTATCCGTGTCGGGGTTCCCCTTAACCACCGGTGTGCGGCTGCACCTAGTTCTACCCGCTATGATGAAGGGTAAACCTAGTTCTACCCGAGGATAAGTAGGATACATCTAAGTTTAACCGCATGTGGCCGGCTGCACCTAGTTGTACCCGGCTAAAACTAGGTGTAGCCACACTTCGGCTATTAGAAGTAAAATATATACTTGTGGGCGGGAGGGAGGTGCTGCATATTGCATTCAAACTAGCGATCTTGTTCAGCGGAATTCAAGCAAGATATTGTATTTGCATATTTGTATAAAATGATTTTGATTTTATAAATGTGAAAGTTTCTATATTCGATTCGAATGTTCGTTAATCACTCTGTAACGGCTGAATTTGGTAAAGAAGTAGAGTGTATCCCAAATAAGAACATAATGTACGATTTATCACAGAAAAACGGTAACTTTCCAGACGGGTAACACCGCAAGCACAGCTTGTGATATGAAACTTACTTTCAAGTACAGCCAAAATTTTTTGGAACGTCTCGTCGCCTTTCTTAAAGATTGCCACGTAGACACAAGCATTGGTATCTTGGAAACTACGAACAAAAAATATTTAAGTTTAAAACAACAGTTATACACTGAGTTGCAAGAAAGATACCATTAGGTGATCATTAACTAATCCGTCATTAAGAATAATGTTTCCATTAAATTAATGGCTATTGCATGAACACTAATTAGGTCGTAGTTCGTTCTTCATTTACTAAATATCATATATTGAAATCATGGGAAGTTTGACACATAAAAAAATAATTTTAATGGATAGTTAATCATTCTATTAAATCTAGCTTCTTGCAATGGACAGAAGAGGTTAATGGAGCATTAACATTCTAATGAGAGCATTAAAATTTAATGGACCTTTCTTGCAATTGAGTGATAAAGAGTTAAATAGATAATGATTAACTTTGACCGATAACAACCGAAACGGAGCCGAACCGTTTTCGTTCACAAAAACTGGAAAAATAATGATAAATAAAAAATTTAAAAACCCCAGACGCAAATAACAAAACAGCTGATGATCCTGAAACGGCTGAACCGATTTTGATAAAGCATGTCTAAAAACCACCGCTAAAAAACCAGCTTTTAAATAAAAAACCGCACCTAAATCGGTTCACCCGTTTAAGAGCTTTGGAGCCACAGACAGACACACAGACACACATAACGGTCAAACATATAAAACCCCTCTTTTTGCATCGGGGGTTAAAAAGTAACAACAAAAGCAAAATCAATCATATTGACAGTGTTCGTAAACTAAGATTGACTTACTATTTTGGTTCGTTTTCGGATCAGCAACAATATTATTAGTAGGATCAGGCCGTATGTCCACCGCCGCCGTCACCGAGAACGAGATGACGTTACCGAAGTAACGATACATACATTACTATGACCGCGTGTACACCACACGTCCGTCATCCGAGCGCCGTCATCTCGGCCACCGAGATTGTGAGTAAATCGGCGCTACCGCTAGAACTCCGCCGAGATCGTGACGGACCGAAATGCCGGCAATACAAAACGCGTCTCCTCTTGTCCACTACATCCGAGATTGACGGCGCCGGTGCACGGATTTTTGTCTTATGTTACCGAGTTATGACCGAGATCGGTCGCGGTGGACACACGATCGCCGTCACGTCATTCCGGACTCGGTCCGAAATAATCTCGTTTCTGAGTGTCGGCGGCGGTAGATAAACGCTCTTAGCCTGCAGATGTAAGTGTCCAAACACACTATGCCGAAGATACGCGACCGAAGATACACGACCGAAGTTCGGCGGCTGATTTTACGTTCCGACGTATTCGGCTGATATGACACACCATAAGTGCCGAACTTACGCGGCAGAAATTCAATCGCACAAACTTGTGAGCGGACACGCGGAGCGCGAGCATGCCTGCCTCCCGCTGCTACCCGCCCCGGATCTTCGTCGGCAATCTAACCGAACTTCGGTCGCGTATAATGTGTGCTCTACAGAACACGTTGCCGCCGAATTGTCGCTGAACTTACGTCCGACTGAAGTTCGGCTGTACGCTATTACGCGACGTAATTTCGGCATAATGTGTCGTCAGTAATTCAAATAGCATTACAGGCGTAATCATGCCGAACTTCGGTCGCGTATCTTCGGCATAGTATGTTTAGACACTTAAACATTAGTTACCCAGGGAAGTTGATATTGACGCTTTTAGCGTTGGGTATAAGGGTAACCCTGCCCGCGGGTAGCACGCTCTCCCCTCGGCACACGACATCGACCACCTCGCAGTCTTGGCACGAATAGGTTATAGTCATGTCGTAGTGTTGTCCTTTGGCAACCGAATCGTTGACGCGTTTGACATCGATCGCTACGAAGAAAAAAATAATTAATTACAAACCCACACTTGAGGCGCGTCTGTTCAAAACATTATAAACACATACATTTTTAGGAAAAAAAAAAATGTGTCTGTTTCTTTATATGAAAATGTATCAAGTTAAGACGCTTCCCCCACCGAAAGTGAAACTTCAGAAAAAAAGCATTATTTCTGTCAACACACAACATATTGAAACTTCGTACGTACTTACAACATTTTTGTCAAGTGTTGTAGAAATTTTCGAACACCAAAAACAACACGTGACATCCTAGGTTAGAAGTTTTAGCAATTGGGCGATGTGGTCGTTAAGCGACAAAGCCCTGTAAATTAAGTAAAAAAAAAGTTTTAGCAATTGATGCTAAAAACGGCAGTTTTTGGTACTTATTGCTAAAACTTCGAATCTAGAAGCTCTAATATTGATATTTGGTGTTCGAAAATTTCTACAACACTTAACTAAAATGTTAACCATTTACCATAGCGAGTTTCCTCCGTGCCTCGGAAAGCACGTAAAGCCGTTGGTCCCGGCTGTCATTTGTAGATCTTTGACAGTCGTTACTGTTGGTCAGAAGCCAGAAAGTCTGACAATCAGTCTTACCAAGAGTATCGTATTAGCCAGTTACTGGGTTGTGGAGTCGCTAAGATCGTCGGATAGGCAGTCGCTCCATGTAAAATACTGATATTCAGCTGCATCCGGTTCGACTGGAAGCCGACCCCAACATAGTTGGGAAAAGGCTAGGCAGATGATGACTTAACTAAAATGTTGTACGTACGAAATTTCAGAATGTTGTGTGTTGACAGAAATAATGCTTTTTTTCTGATGTGGCGCTACTTTGGTGGGGGAAGCGCCTTAATAAAGAACGCCCAAGAAAGCTAAAAAGCTATTAATCCTATTTGTAAATTCTGTTATTTTATTAGCTTCCCATCGGGATAGCTAAAATTACATTATGTCACGGGCACGCTGCGTTCGGAAAACTGCGTTCTACGTTTTGAAATGAAATAAAAAACGTAGTTCGCAGAACGCAACTTTTGTGCGCAATCATTTAATGCTACTTACTATTATCTGAAAAAGTAAAAAATATACTGTAATAGTCACTTATTATTTTACAAGTAGAAGGAATTTTAAATTGTAGTGTGGCGGCATCTATCATGCCACAAGCGAACTAACAGTGAAGCCACGCTGCTCCGTTGCGATGCATTGCGACGTCGCAGCGCAAGATTTGGACGCACTGCATGCCACACCGCACGCTGCGTCGACGCAGCGCGACGCCGCTTACTCCGACATCGCAGCGTCTCAGTGAGAATTCCTCAGTATTTATCCAACAATGGATCATAGGAAACGTGTTCTGTTGTTGCTATTATTACGCCACCGCCAAAACAAACGTAGAATTAACAGACGGTTGCATTGCATTAAGGAATAGTGGTGATCAGTTTTTTCTCTGCCAGTACTAAACTAACTGCGTTAGCGCTCCGACCACGGACGTCGACGCACCGCATCACCTCCCCCCGCTTCGTCTCGGCGTCGACGCAATGCGTTCGACACCGCAACGGAGAAGTGTGGCATGGTTTAAAATTTATATGTAAAATGACGCAGCGTCAATGCTGCGACGACGCAACGCAGTGCAACGGAGCAGGGTGGATTCGCTCTTACTCATAACCATGCTACAATATTTTTTTGTTAACAATGCTTGTGGTGTACAATAAAGTATATTCTATTTTATTCTTATGACTACATATATTTCTTCAAAACTTTGTTAAAAGTAAACTTTCAAAACAAGTAAGATCTTACCAGCATCTAAAAAGAAAATAAAAATATTAATATTTTGCCACCGCCAACGATGAGTGAGAAGCGAGTAGAGCTAGAAACTAGAAACGAGTTGGCGAGCAACGAGAAGCGAGTGTGTAGTTCCGATAGTTTTGTCGCTGGACTATAACCGAGTGTGCGAGTGCGACGGGCGATTACTCGCACCACTCGCAAATGACCGCTGGTTGGTCTCTCAGCGTGAGTTCTGATCGCCAAGCGAGCATCGCTGAGCGAGTATTATCTTTGATAGCTCTTGTTGCTCAACGACAAACTAGTGGAGCGAGTCCTCGCCGGCAGTGTAAACAGTCAGTGATCAGCTATTAATATATGCATCTCTTTTGTTTACATGGAATGTATGTCTATTGTACGTTTCTTGAGCGCGAAAATAGCTAATAGTTAGTCGCTTCCTCGCCGGCGGTGAGACAACTGCCTACTTACGTGTATTCTTTTTGTTTTATTTCTTTTAGAGTACAAATAAAGGGAGTGCCTCCGCTGCCGGCGCTGGCACTCAAAAATAACGCCATTGGGAACCGGCGGTACATTACTGCCGGCAGCCGAGATTAAAAACATCGTCTGCCGGCACCCAAAATGGACACCGCCGAAGATAATAAGTTGTTTGGTAGGTACGTTAGTGGAAAGGTAGGTTATATTTTGGGCCAAATACTGTAACTTGTCTTCCAACTGACAAATTTCAATACGGATACACGCTCGGGACACGGATAGGTTAGGTTCGAAGGGGATGGCGGGGGATAGAGTGAGCGATCGTAGCGAGCGAACGAAGCCCCCGTCATCCCCTTCGTGTTAGGTTCCTTTGAACCCTGTAGACAGAAATAGGAGCGCCGCACAGGGGGGCTCCGTCGACTCTGCTTTGGAAACCCAAACAATCTTACAAACATCCCCTTAAGTTTTTCATTTGTTTTTATTGTGATAACGAAAGTGGGTGACGAATAATCGTCTCATGAAGAGTTTTCAAGGCCTTGAAGGTGTATAAAATTAGCCGTCGCGGCATCGGCAGCCAGTTTGGTAACCAGCCCCGGCACTCGTAATGGCAACCGGCGCCGGCAGCGGAGGCACTCCCGTACAATGAAGTATATCTATCTATCTATTTTTTTCACACCGAGAAAAAATCAGCATTAATATTTAAAAAACTCGTAATTACCCTTTCCTGAAATAAGAATATATTTTTATTTAGTTTTTTTTTAAGTTTTCTTCTTTAATGTAATAAACTGATAAAATAATAAAAATCTTACCAAGTGCTAAAATAAAATTAAAAAATAAACATTATTATTGCAATCGTTAATTTTATAATGATTAATATTTTATATTAATTATACAGGGTTATTAGTAAAACACCTCGTGGTGGAGGTGTTCGTGGCTAAATAATTACAGCCGCATAGACCGATCTTCCGGGTTAAGCCACGCTTGCCGAGGTTGGTCTGTGGATGGGTGACCATTTACCATAGCGAGTTTCCTCCGTGCCTCGGAAAGCACGTAAAGCCGTTGGTCCCGGCTGTCATTTGTAGATCTTTGACAGTCGTTACTGTTGGTCAGAAGCCAGAAAGTCTGACAACCAGTCTTACCAAGAGTATCGTATTACCCAGTTACTGGGTTGTGGTGGTCTGATAGGCAGTCGCTCCATGTAAAATACTGATATTCAGCTGCATCCGGTTCGACTGGAAGCCGACCCCAACATAGTTGGGAAAAGGCTAGGCAGATGATGAGTAAAACACCAACAACCTCTTAACGGGTCACTGTACTCATCATTATGAACAACTTTTACTATGGGACCAAATACGAAATCGCGAAAAAAAAAAACTGCTGTTCCCTACATTTTGACGAGTTATGCGAACATAATGTAGGGAACAGCTGATTTTTTTTCGCGATTTTCCGTCGACGAGCCACCCGACGCTCGCCGTCCGCAGGCCCGCGCCTACGGTAGCCGGGAATCACCCTGCGACTCCCGATGCCCGGGGCGTCTTCTTCTGTTGCTTGAACCAGGGCCGAACGCGAGAGGTCACCGCCGCCGACAGTGCCGGCCCGAAGCAAGTTTTAGGATGGAGCGAGATCCAATTATGGTGCCCCCTTGCTTGCCCCTAATATATGGCAGTTGATTTAGGCGCCTTTTTTTCCTGCAGTAATCCTCTTGCATACCCTTCGCCCGGGGAAGGCGAAGGGTATGCCCGACTCGTGCCGGCTAAAAACCCGCAGTGTTCCTTCCCCTAAACCGTCGCCCGCAGGCCACACACTAGGTTGGCCTGAGAGCGTCGCGCGCCCTCCGGCGGCGCCCAGTGCGTCTGACGCGGGAAGGGAGAGTGGCCGTCGCCTCTCTCTCCCTCACCGCTCCCTCCGTGGTCGCCATCACCACCTCGCAAAAGGAGGCGACGGCTTCTCACGCACTCTTGCTCCCGACCATAGACAGAACCACGGCCGGAAGCGAGAGGGCACCACTGACTGCCGCGACTAGTTAGCGGCGCGGCGTCGCGTCGCCCACACCGGTCACGCCTGCAGCGTGAGCAGCGCCGGGTCCTCCGAATCGACGCAGTGATGACAACTGGGCATCTGCTCCCGTCCTATACGACTCAAGTATTTCCCGAAACAGCTATGTCCCGAGAGTGCCGGCGTCAACCGGAAGCTGAGGGCGCCATGCCGCCTCTCCATCCACTCCTCCATGACGGGCCTTACCGCCGCCGCCGCCGGCGTGCCCTGACTGAGGCGCCTCCTGGGACTTGGCACCTGGAGCGGCCGCTCCGTTCGCCTTATGGTAGGGCCGGCCCTGGCCGCCGATCGCCTCTACGAGGACACGGCGGTGCTCCGCCCAAGCAGAGCAGACATGCAGAGCAACACGTTTTTTTTGTTTTTTTTCTGCGTGTTAATCCTCATAGATGTCCTCCGCCCTGGGGTGGGCGGAGAGGTCTGTCAGACTCTTACTGACTAAAACCATCTCGGTGTTCCATCTCACACCTGCGCCGAGGATCGCGGGAACTTATGATACTTCCGCAACCCCCGGCTGGTGCCGGCCCACCGCAGCGGGCCTCCTCGGGTTAGCGGGGGGAGTGAGGTGTTAGACTTCCCCCGCGCCGTCTAACAGGGGCGCGCTTGGAACACTTCGCGCCGCCGCCTCGGGTCCTGATGTGTGGGGGGTGCCAGACTTCCCCAAGTCCGTCGCCCCTGGACCCATTTAGGGGGGCTGGAAGAGGGCGTTGTCCGCCCTCCGCCGATGCCCGGTGCGTCTGCTGCGGGCCGGGTGAGTGGAGGTGATCTCCCTCACCCTTTCTGCATCCTCCTTCTGCGACATGACCGTGTCGCAGAAACACACCACCGCATCCCAGGATTCCTCGCTGTCAACCATGGACTCGACCACGGCTGACAGCGACAGGTCATCGCCTACTCTTGAGATGAGGGCACGGCGCTCCTCCTCCCAAGCGGTACACTCTGCCAGCGTGTGCCACGCCGTGTCCTCCCGGCAATATGCAGAGTAACACCTGGACTGGTCTTTAAGAGTGTACTTCCCCGACGAATTATTTGACAAGGAACTCTGTTTCTACTTTACCTTTGAGGGTCAGCGCCTTTATCCTCTCTTCACCACCGTCACTGTTTTCTATCAACATGAAGTAGTCACCAAAGTCGCGCGAGGTCACCACGTTAAAATCAATCTCGAGCTGGGAATGCCTATACACAAATATTTGTGGATTAGTCTTAGAGCATATGAAAAATAATTGATGTGTAGAAGAAAACGTTCGGATAGACGTCTGGACCTGATTTGTAGAAGAAAACGTTCAAAGCGTTATCGTTAATAACAAAAAACTCTTATGAAAGAGCTATTTTTGAAGGACTATCGTTTATGAAGAAACTCTTCTCAACAGGGTGTGAACGAATTCGTGTAATTCCTTAAAACCACATGATCTACTACTGGTGCAGATTGGTCCCGCACGGGATTTAGCTTGATTAAAAATTAAAAAACAAAAACTTTTTTTCTCATGCGGTAGGTAATTGGTAATTGATCATACCTAAACCACCTAATAAGAAATCAGTAAAAAATAAGTTTTTTTTTTTGCAAAAATGCATTTTTCTTCGAGTGAACATTTCGATGAAAGTACGGCGACACGGCTCGCGGGTACGACTAATGCAATATCGCTCTTTGCAGTCAGTTAACTCGGGGCTCTAAAATAACTCAGAAGTTTTTTTGTAGATTTTTTTTTCGGTTGATTTTCCGAAATATCTACCCATTTAGGGTTAATCTGTGTCACCAGTAGATCACGCGGTTTGAAGGAATTACACGAATTCGTTAACACCCTGTATAACCGATTAGGTACCTAAAACGATTAAAGAAACTAAATCACTTCAACCTTTTAAAAGGTTACTAAAGCACCATATTTTGGAAATGTCAATCATAAATAACAAGAATAAGTAATACATTACGACACTCAACTCTATGCCACCCCTGAAAAAAAAAAACACATACATTACAAACAAAAACAAAGCAATAGGCATGTTGGCAGCATCAATAAATTGCAAATCTAATTAGTCCGAAGAACCTAATTAGAAGAAGAATCTAATTAGAACCGACTACTGGAAAAGAGGAGGGGGTGTGTGTGTCCCCCCCCCCTCCCCCCCTTTGGAATGTTTTCATTATATCGTGTAAGGTATCATTTGAAAGGACTTTTTATGCCCGACTACGTCAAAGCCAAAAAGAAGGATTATGAACGAGGGGGTTAAAATTATGACACTAAAACGTATTTAATAAAAAAATTACTTAAAAAAAAAGTAAAAACCGACTTCAAAGAAATACTAAAAGGAGTAAAATAATTACCATAATATAAAATTAACATTTTCAGAAGTCGGTGGCTTCTATTTGCTTCAGTGTAGAGTTGCACCACAGAACAGATACTCTTTATCTGTTCTGTGAGTTGCACCGACTTCTGAAACTGTTAATTTTATATTATGGTAATTATTTTACTCCTTTTAGTATTTCTTTGAAGTCGGTTTTTACTTTTTTTTTTAAGTTATTTAAGAAGCAACTTTTAGTAGTCCTATTTTATGAGTCCGCCTTTAAAAAAGGCTTGTAAGCTTTTAATTTGTGGCAAAAAGGCTCGAGTCTTTCTGTCTTGGTTTTTTATTTGGTCTGAGTTACTTACTCGTCAGTATATTTCCGGACCGTATACTTGGTGCCCTCGATGTTGGTAATCCTGCTGTCCTCAGCTCTTAGCATAATGCCTCTGACGACACATTTGTTGCAGGTGTAGTATAAAGTAACCGTGTTGAGGTTTTGTCCTGGCAACACTTCGAGAACTTCAGGGATCAGGCGAGTTTCTCCCATGTCTGAAATGTAATCAGATAAAAGTGAGTTAAGTCTGGAGTGTGACACAGTTAGCGCGGCATGCACCGGCACTCTTTCTTCGAACAACACGGACACGACAAGTGACGAAGACGCACGAGCAATACCGAAACAGAGCGCGCCCCTCTCGTCGCGAGCGCAATGCTACGCGGCGCGGTGCAGCGCCAGTTCGACTCGCGACCTCGCCGCGTGATCAGCTCATGATTAAGGGCTCCGTTTGGGTCCGAAACTAGTCGGGCAATCCCGAAAAATGCACGTGAGTAAACCGTAAATAATCACAAATATGGAATGTAATCATTCAAAAATGATGTAATCCATATGAGTCCTTAATAAATATTTTTTCTTTCTTTCTTTCTTTCTAATCCTTTTTTTAATTTACCTTTTTTAGGGTTAGTTAACAAGGGAACCTTATAGTTTCGCCTTGACCGTCCGTCTGTTCGTCTGTCTGTCTGTTCGTCTGTCCGTCCGTCCGCAACTTAGCTCAGAGACTCTTAGTACTAGAAAGCTATAATCTGGTATGGATATACATATTAATGACGCCGACAAAGTGGTGGATTAAAATCATGAAAATGGTTTTTTTTTTGGTATACCTCCTGTACTCTTAAAGCGGGGATGTTTTTTTTTTCTCGTCATCCCCATGGTGTGAAGTGTTGTTGGATAGGTCTTAAAAAATATTGCGGGTTTGTGATAACAATTTTTTGATTGAGGTATCCGTTTCTGAAATATTAAGCTTTAAAGTGCAAATTTTTGTTAGAGTCAAATGTCCGCGTTCCCTACGTGACATTGAAATTCAATACATCGAATGTCACAGCATCGAAAACGGTACATCGAAGGGTCACATAATCGATGGTACTCTACATCGACCAACCGGAAAAGTAAAAATTTCGTACAAATTCCATTGAAAAATTACTAAGCCCTCTTCTTAGTCCGCATTATTGTGCAACTACGGAACCCTATTACTGCGCGTGGCCCGACACGCACTTGGCCGGTTAAATTAATTTACCTTTTTTTTTAATGCAGCTGCGGTGCGAACACGAAGCTTTTTATCGAGTCGATTCGAGAAATTTATTTATTCTAAACGTCAAATTTGACTTATGATATAGATAAAACGACAACTATTCTCGTTTTATCTATATCTTATGTCAAATTTGACGACAACTGCTGTCGTTTTATCTACAGGCATTCTGGGATTTTAAGGATTGTGGTGGATAGCCGTGCTACTTAGGTTGCCGATTCAAAAAAAAAAGCAGAAACATTTGTTTTTTTATAAATATTCCAATTTCTTAAAGTAAATTAAAAAAAAACCTTTTTCTCGAGTTGTCATGAGCAGGTCCACCCTCTGGTTGCCCGCTTACCGTTGAATTTTGGAACACGGTGTTTATTGAATTTTGCTCAACGATTGTGCAATATGGTAACAATTTTGAATTTCGCTCAACGATTGTCAAGATTACGCTTTTTAAGGCGTACTGTCAGGGTCTGTACGCGGGCAGTCTATGGGCTAGGTATACCAAAAGGTCGCTAAATACCCTACGCGTCCAATACAACAACATTTTCAGGATGATGTTGGGACTTCCCCGTTTTTGTAGTGCCTCCGATATGTTTGCGCAGGCACGGACTGACGGCTTTCAGGCCGTCATTCGTAAAAAAGTTGCCTCTCTGGTAAGAAGGGTAATGGGGAGTGCCAACAGCATCCCGAAAATTATAGCTGAGGAAGTGCATGCACCGATACGGAGGCACCTCATGCGTGTGATGACTGAGATAGAAGAGGGGCACTGTGTGACTCAGTGTCGTCCGCACGGTATGCCTCTTAGGTACATGCGGTACTAAATTGTTACTCGCATGTTTCGTTGCGATATTTTTCCTGTAGTTATTTATACATACTAACATAGTTTTAATTTTGCTATTACTAACCAATGGACCCATGTTGTCTGAATTAAAGTTATTTGATTTGATTTGATTGTGCAGTATGGTAACAATTTAGAATTTCGCTCAACGATTGTGCAGTATGGCAACAATTTTGTTAGTACAATTGACCGCCTGTGCGGAAATATATATACAAATTACTCACTAATAGTGACCAAGTGTATATAAATAAATTCGTTCTTCTTCTTGGTTGATTCAAGCCTCACGTAGTATTTCGTGGCGTCTCCTGAGCGAAGCGGCGCAAAATTTAATGTAATCTTCACGAAGTTCCCAATTAGTTCGTGGACAACTTCTATGTTGTCATATTTCTGAAATAATGATATAAATAAATCAGCCTATAACTGTCCCACTGCTGGGCAAAAGCCTCGTCTCGTACAGAGAAGGAACGAGCATTGATCACCACGCTTGCTCACTGCGGGTTGGCGATTTCAGACGATTAAGTTTAGGTATCCTCATAATGTTTTTAACCAATTTGAAAAAGGAGGAGGTTCTAAATTCGGATGTTTATATTTTTTTTTATGTATGTTCTGGCATAACTCCGTCATAATTATACAACGTGTTACAAAAATACCCCTAAAGCCGAAAGGGGATTAAAAGGTCCCTTGTAAAGAGTCTATTGGCAATATTATAAAATAAAAGTAAGACAAAAAAATATATTTGGACAAATCAACACACTACAATATGGTTGAGTTAAGCGATGCTGATGCGCTCGTCATGCTCGTGAAGGGGTGCTGTCTGTCGGGACTGGTCAGCTCTTACATGCTATGGCAAAATTAAGGCAATTTCTCATTGTTGTTCTTGTACTACTGACATTGACCTACATTATTCTCACATTAACTGTAGTAATAATAATGTATTGGAATATATAGAGTCTATATATATTGAGTGTAGGTATATATTTGTATGTTTATATTATGTTGAATTATCTATATTTAGATACTTTTACTTTTGTTTTCAATTCATCCAGAATTGTTCTAGGTAAATATTTTGTTTACCATCATCAACGTGCATAATTTAATCAATGTAATTAATATTTTACTTTTTTGTGTATAGACTCATTTAATAATTCACTTGACAGACTAAACTGTGTTGCTGGGGAGTTTGTTGCGCCGTTTCTTCTTCACAGCATAAACACTAGGAAGCGGTGAAGGGTGGGAGCTTTTGGGGGTGCAGTCATTTGTAACTACCTAAAGGGGAATGCCAAGATCCGGCCATTACAAAGTAGTATGAACTGACTTGCCGTAATTTTGATAATTCGCGTTTATTTTTTGTAAGATTTATGTAATATAAATAAAGTCTGGAGAAGTACACCGTCGGATAGTCATTTTAAATAGTATTTCAATGTTTTGGTTAGTAAGTTTCAACGCTTTTTATCTACAACTACAAATATAAATGTTGCACAGATTAAAAATAAAATTATATCGATACTAAAATTACATTTATAAATCGATTACAACTATGAAACAATAATGTAATTGTAAATAAATATATTATAATAATATCATGTTATTTATTTATTTTATTTACACAAGTATTTATTTTTTATTCACGTTTTCTTTTTTGAATAATGTGTTAAGTGAATTGTGCTCTTCCATTATTAGCTACTTTATTAGTAATAAGCTGTTACGAATAATCCTAGTAACCACTATAACACAACAGGTTTGTCACTATTGTTGTGATTTATCTTAAACGGGCTACTTTTCTTATACGAAACAAAATAAATAACATAATATTTTATTAAGCTGAGTATGTATAGGTACCAAACACGGTACTATACATACTCAGCTTAATAAAATATTATATAGGTACTCTTTGATTTAGGTATATTAATTTAAAATTAATATTTTGTAATATCGATGGCCCCACCGAATAAACGTGTAAGAGAAAAATGACAACTTTTCAGGAAAAAATAAAAACGTTTAAACTTCAATAACGCTCATTCCATTGTAAATAGGTATAAATAATGTATTATCGAATTATAGGTAAAAAAATAAACTGTAGACTTGTGTATTTACTTTTTTTTAAATATCAACGAGTTTCAGGAAATTCATGAAAAACTATTTAATGTTAATACTCTTGTGAAATTTGCATGACTAGGTCACAGCAATATATCATTACACGTTTATTCGTGTAATAGTACACAACGAATAAAATGCACTGTAATGTTACACTATTATTCTCCGTAATTCAAGTTTATTTTGAACCCAGCTATAACTATTTACACGCTTGTTTACAGTACATTGTTCTGCTTCTATATGATTGGAAAGATCGTATGCATTTATATTAGTGTTAATAAAATCAGTTTTAATTTATGTAATACATCCTTGTTAATGCAAGGTATAATATTATAAATAATTTTGTAAAACCAAAAGTATTAAATTCTCCACCTCAAGTGTACATTAATTCAAATGTGAAATTTGACGGGAAAGCGTTAGATCCGGTTCCCTCAACTGTCTTCCTGGGCATCACAGTAGACTCTAAATTGCAATGGGGACCTCATTTAGAGGCATTTGCAGGCAAACTGAGTTCTGCTGCATTTGCCGTTAGGAAAATTAGGCAATTGACTGATGTAGCTTCAGCTAGGTTGGTGTACTTTGCATACTTTCACAGTATTATGTCTTAAAGCATATTACTATGGGGTTGCGCTGCTGATGTTGGTACTATTTTCATACTACAAAAAAGAGCAGTCCGAGCTATTTATAATCTAGACTGCCATGAATCGCTTCGTGAATTATTTAAGGAAATAAATATACTTACCCTACCATCTTTGTATATACTTAGTAACACTATGTACATTCGAAAGAATATTGCTTATATTATATTCGAAAGAATATAATATAAGAATATTGCATTAGTATAACAAGAAAAGTGACGTCCACAACATAAATACTCGCAATAAATACAAGTTAACAGTACCTGGTTTTAGACTAAGACAAACCAGCAAGACGTTTATGGGGAACAGTGTTAGGTTCTACAATAAATCATTTATTAAGAGCATTTTAAATAATTTGTTAAGAGCATTTTGATATCTAAAGCTTATTACAACATAAATCATTATATCGAAGATAAAGATGCCTGGCATACAAATCCGTCCTGCACATTGCGATCCTCTGGCCCTGTCTAACTGGTTGGTTGTATGACTTAACATTATTTTTAATGTTTACTTCTAGTATTATTCTTTTTATTGACTTAAAATAACCCGTACATTATTTGATCAATTTTCATATATTTTTTTTATTCAAATACTGACATTTTTATATTTCAATTATAATTTTATTATTTAATGTATAATACTCTGCCTACATAGTCTGATATTGTTTTAAAATTATAATTTTCATAATATCATTTTCCAATCTGTAAAGTTTGAGCATCATGCGGCAATTAATGATACACCTATAATCATATCACATTACTGCCTATTCTGTGGTAGTATGAGTCTGTCATGCTCACTTAAATGTCCTGCTTATGGTGGCGTTGTATATCCTGTCGTTGGGTTCCCTGCAATATGGTTGAGCTAAGCGGTGTGGATGTGCACGTCATGCTCGTGAACGGTTGCTATCTGTCGGGACTGGTTAGCCCTTAGCTGCTATGACAATCCCAGAAGGCATATTTTTCTGTATGTTACTCTTATGTGAGTTTATTTCTTACATTAACCTGCATTATTCTCATTCTATTTCTCACACTACTGTAATGGAATTGTCATGAACTACTATTTTGAAAAGAGTATTCTTGGAGTTTTGAGCTCTTCTCCATGCAACCTACCTTTTAGAACCGTGCACCTAGTTTTGACGTTTTAAAAGTGCCTGTAATCTAGTCTATTTGAAATAAAAATCTTTGACTTTGACTTCGAAAGGATGAAATAAAATACAGATACTCGTATTATAAAGAATAAAGAAAATATAATTATGTATTTGTCCACGTGAATAGAAAGTACAGTTACAGTTACAAAGAAAGTAAATTTCTTGATTAAAAAAAAATACGAATTGCGATATTAGAAACACTAATCCTCCTCCTCACTGTCATTGGAGACCGAGATGGAGTTTTCCAATGGCAGTAGATTTATAATATTTATATTTGAATGTAATTGCGCGAAACAAAATTATGTAATAGCGCGCATAGAATCACAACAAGACTGTCCTTCCGAGGTAGTCACCTTTTATTTTTTCGTGGGAAAATCCTCATGGATGCCCTTCGCCCGGGGAAGGCAAAGGGGTTTAAAAACTAGTATAGGGTATAAAAACCCACGGTGTTCCTTCTCCTGACCCTTGGCCGGGGTCACGGGATTTGCAGCTGCCTCGGCCTCGGTCCACCAGCCCCTGGCGGACCTCCCCTTCTGTGGGGCCTGGCCCCACGTCCTCCTGAGAGGCGCGCACGGAACACTGCGCGCCGCCTTCTCGGGCCTGTTACTAGTCGCAGGCCAGTACTAGTACTACCCGCAGGCCACACACTATAGTGGCCGGAGATCGCCCTCCAGCGCCCGGTGCGTCTGGCGCGGGAAGGGAGAGTGGCAGCTGTCTCTCTCCCCTTCTCCGCTCCCTCTTTGGTCGCCATCACCTCCTCGCAGAAGGAGGCGACGGCTTGCCATGCACTCTCGCTCCCGACCATGAACAGAACCACGGCCGGAAGCGAGAGGTCACCACTGACTTCGAGCTAGTCACCTTATTTTACTCGCATCTTACCCCCCGTACCCCTTTCTAACGTTACGTACGATTACAATAGAATTTATCGCGTAAACATTTGTTTATTTACCGTTACTAGGTATAAACTTAAATTGATATGCAATTAATGCACTTAATGTTTGAATCTTTAACACAACAGCGACAAAGTAAGTATCTGTATCGAAATAAGAAACCATATTAAATGTAATTATTCCTTATCGTGAATACAATATTATGAATTCCGGTTTGGCAAGATTTTTGTTAAATAAAATACTTTGTTTAGTAAAAGTATGATTTTTATATAATTTGGTATTAAGACATGCATGTTTTATCATCGTTGCCATGGCAACGTCAATAAACGCCAAATTCAAAATAATATAAGATTTATTTTGACTTGGTTTTGGTTTGGTTATTTAGGTATTATTCTGACCAAAAATGGTTTAATTTTGTTATTTACATAATTAAATGCTTTAATCAAACAATAATATTAAGATTTTTACAAAAATATTGAAGGTCTATCAATATGACAAGGATTAAAAAAATTAGCCTTGAAAATGTAGACGGAGTATAAAGAAAGTGTTAGTTCGATTTTCGAATTACTTTTCTTCCCTAAGTTAAAAATCTACTATTTTATGGTCAACTTTATCGACCTATAACTTATCTTGGTGTACTTCCAGCGGAAATGTTGTTATTGTAATACATTCTACAATATTTATCCTTTTTAATAAGATATGTTTCATTCTTGTTCCTTCTGGCCGAGTCGTAAAGGAAATCTTGGCATTCCCCTTTGACGTTCAAAAAGAACTAAGTAATACTAGTCTACTGTGAATAAACGAGTTTTGAGTTTGAAATCATAAAATAAAATCATCACTGAAACGCAACCCTGAAAACATAAAAGTAAAGAGTAGACTAGCCAGAAAGTTATTTACATTCTTACCTAATTTCCTCTGAGAGGTAAATGACAACAACCATAAAAGACTACTTGATTAACATTTTATTTTTAAGCGGAATTATGTAACACGTTGTATAGACGGATTTGCAATATTATTTTATGTTTGAAAGAGTATTCTCCTTAGGTCGTCCCATTTAAATTTGGTGAAGATCTGATGAAGACCTTCGGAGATTGACAATGGAACTCTTCAATGGATAACAACAAATTACCCGGAATTGCATGTTTGTGTATTGTTTATACCATTTAAAATAGAAAAATAAAACAAATTTTAATAAAGGTAAAAACCGACTTCAAAAAAAACTAAAAAAATAAAATAATTACCACATTATAAAACTAACAGTTTCAGAAGTCGATTTCTTCAATTTGATTCAGTGTAAAATTGCACCGACTTCTGAAACTGTTAGTTTTACATTATGGTAATTATTTTACTCTTTTTAGTTTTTTTTTTGAAGTCAGTTTTTACTTTTTTATCTTTCACCGTATGTCAGTGGCGTCTTAGATTAACTAAGGAAGTACATATGACATTGAAAAAGTCACATTGGTACATGCCTGGATTTGAACCCGCAACCCGATGCTTAACAAGCGGATCTGTAACCTCCGGGCCACCAAAAAAACATATTTTCTAAATAACAAAATATATCATTATGAAGGCGAAAAGGTTTTTCTTTGTTCATACAAGGTAGAAACGAATTAAATAGGTAAATGCAAAGGTGCGGTGCGAGGTCTCTTCTACTTGGTAAGTATTTTGGGTTGAAAAAATAGCATCGAATCACGCACTCTCATAGTGTGGCTTCCCACGGTGCGTGATTTTACGGATGATGCCACGCTCAGCCGGTGCGTGCTACCACGCACCGTGGGAAGCCAGCTTTATACCGGCTTCCCACGGTGCGTGATAGCGCGCACCGCGACACGCTCGCTCGCACCGACGCACCATGGGAAGAGACTCGTCCGTGGTAACGCGGACGCGTGCGGAGCGGTGCGCCGTATCCACATCACACACCCTCATAATGTGGCTTCCCACGGTGCGTGATAGCGCGCACCGCGACACGCTCGCTCGCACCGACGCACCATGGGAAGAGACTCGTCCGTGGTAACGCGGACGCGTGCGGAGCGGTGCGCCGTATCCACATCACACACCCTCATAATGTGGCTTCCCACGGTGCGTGATATTACGGATGATATCACGCACAGCCGGTGCGCGCTACCACACACCGTGGGGAGCCAGCTTTAGATATAAGCTTCTTTGTCAACAGAAAAACAATAAACTTACTTTTAGAACCTGGAAAGATTAATATCATGAGTGTTAAAAGTTTAACAAAAAGTCTTCTACATTTTTTTTTATAGATTTGTAATCAATGTTAAATACACGGTGTCCCAAAAAGTAGTGTAAAGCAGAAGCCCAGAGGTAGAGCACACTGTTGTATGTTGCATTACGTGAGTTCAAATCAAAATTTGCGTAACAGTAGTTAATAGAATAGTTAACTGTCATAATATAATAATAATAATAATAAAGATTTATTGTTTCAATTAGACCAGATTACATGGCAAGGTAAATATAGCACAGGCATACAAGATTCTAAATCTAGTTAGTGGGTGGAGTACTGATCTCCTAGATAGGTTACGAAGTAACCTGTGTTTAGAAGAAACAGTTCCGATCCCCTCTCGTAATGGATGTATTATAGCACGTGTTATATATTCCAAAAAGTAGCATCTTTGCATGCAACAAAAGAAATAATTAATGAATAAGTGGTAGACGTGTCTTAATTCTAGTAAATTTTGAAATGTGTGTGTGTGGCGTGTGATGTGTGTAAGTGTGGTGTGTGATGTGTGTATCGTTTTTATGTGGTGTGTGATGTATGTATGTGTTTGTTCACTTCTTTAGGTATTCTTCAGTTTCGTCGTAGTTTAAGTTTTGTAGGTATGAGCGAACAGTCTTTTTGCAGATGAAATATGTTGAGCCGTATATTGGAAATTTTTGATTAATTTTGTTGTAAAGTGATGGGCCAAGATAGGGAGCGAATTTCTTTATGAAAGATGTGCGTGCGCGTGGAATAGAGCAGATTAAGTCTTTGCGGCGTTTGGAGATCTGTTGAAATGGTGTTCTTTGGTGTTGTAGAAGGACTGCGTGCAAAATATATTGTTTTCTTACATTAAGTACGTTACATGCCTTATAGAGTTCTGTAGTGGGAGATAGTATATGTCTAAAGGTGGCCACTTTCAGAATAGCTCTGTGTGCGATCTCCAGAGGCTTAAGTATGGTCTTTGCAGCACCACCCCAGCATGAGATACAATATATTAGGACTGACTGACAAAGAGCAAAGTATACGCTTCGGATGATTAAAGGGTTGGCGACATGTCGCAGGGTTTTAAAAATGTATATTAACTTACGTATGCGACCAGAAAGAGTGTTTATGTGAGATTTGAAATTAAGGTTTTTGTCGAGAATTACGCCCAGATATTTAATCTGTTCCACTGAGTTTAAAGTGGGACATTGACAATTAAGTTGAGTTGGTGAGGAACAAGAGTGAGCTCTTACAGAAATTGGAGTTTTTGGTTGGGAAATGTTGGTGATAGAAAAAGTGATGAAGTTAGTTTTGTTGGCATTGAGAGTCAGAGTATGAGAGGAAAGCCACTTTAAGGCAGTATTGAAGCCAACTTGTGCAGTTGCTTGGAGTTCCGACCATGAGTTTGCGGAGAAAGTGATGGCAGTATCATCTGCAAATGTGACTATTGAGGCATTTGGAATTTCAAGATTGCAGAGGTCGTTAATGAACACGAGAAAGAGTGTGGGCCCTAAGATGCTACCCTGAGGCACACCATACTGAATGGGTAGTTCATCACTCTTGTAATTCTCTATAGTAACTGATTGTGCGCGATCTGTAAGATAACTTTTGAAGAAATCAAGTGGAGACCCCCTGACACCCAAACTTTCAAGCTTGAGTAGAAGAGTAGAAACGGGAACGGTGTCAAATGCTTTCGCAAGATCCAAAAATATGGTGAGAACCTTTTTATTACTGTTTAAGTTTCCAACTATATGGTTAACTAACACGTGGACAGCGTCACAAGTGGATTTGTTCCTGCGAAAGCCGAACTGTTGGGGTGATAACAGTTTGAAGTGTTCAAGGTAGTGAACTAATCGCTTGTTTATGAGGCGTTCGAGCACCTTGGACAAGGCACTAAGAACCGCTATAGGGCGATAGTTGTTTGGCAAGCTCCCGTCACCACCCTTGAAGATAGGATGAATGATTGCCCTTTTAAAAGATGTGGGGAAGATGGCTGATTGAAAGCAAAGATTGAATATATGGCATAGTATAGGTGCGAGGGTCCGCGCATATCGATTTAAGAAGGTTTGAGATATGCCATCCCATCCAACAGAAGCGTTGACCTTAAGCTGGTATATGGTACTTAAAACTTCTTCAGGATCTGTTTGTTCTAAGACGAAAGATTTATTAGATTTTGAGGTATGAGGTGGAGGAGAGTGGTTTTGGACACTCGTGATGTTTTCTGCAAGTGTTTTCCCTATGTTGACAAAAAAATCGTTTACATCATTGCAAGACTGACTGGGCGAGTGTGAATGGGTTAAAAGTTGCTTGGAGGGGTTTTTAGTTTTTTGTGTATTGGTGATGGTTTTTATAGTATCCCAAAGTTTTTTGGGGTTGTGAATGGACTTATTTATTTCTTCAGAGTCAAATTTTCTTTTTACTTTCTTTAAGAGTGTTGTGCAAAAGTTTCTGTATCGTTTGTATGTGATGGTTAGCGTTTGGTTGTCTGGTGACTGCTTTACTTTTTTGTGAAGAGAATCTCGGTTACGGATACACCGCAGCAAGCCGGGAGTAATCCACGGTTTCAATATTCTTTTACTTGCCGGTATTTTGACAATTGTTGTACATTCTGTTATAGCGTTTTTTGTTATTTGTATAAGTTTGTCTATAGCATTGTTTGGGTCACAGATAAGGAAAAATGGGGCAAAGTCTAGATTCTTCATAGTGATATCAAGTGCGTCGTAATCTACCTTAGATAATGTTTTTAGGGAAGTTGATTTTGGTTTTTTATTAGTTAGACATAACAGAGAGGAGCAGTGATCGGTTACCGTAGTATCGTAGACTAGGGTAAGGATTGTAGTGTTGGATCGAATCATAATATGGTCTAAACAGTTTTTGCCTCTAGTAGGATGTGTATGGGCTGGAAGGAATCCGTGATACGCCAGGGCGCTAAGGTATTCGTGGGATCGTAAATCTTGGGTATTAGGTTTAATATCCAAGTTTATGTCTCCGGTAATTATAACTGATTTGTAGGAAGTGAGGGATGGAAGAATGTCATTGAGTGCTGTAAGGAATGTATGGATGTTATCGTTTGAGGGCGAGCGGTAGATGCAGAGTATGGCCACTTCAGAATTTAGCGTCACAAGCAGACCCGACGCTGATCCAAGGAAGTTCGGCTCTTCATATGTGGATATTAAGGCAGACTTAACATAGACAACCACCCCGTCGCTTTGATTAAGGTGTTTGGTTGTTGTGTATGTAATATAGTTATGAAGAGTGGGAATACTAGAATATGTTTTAAATAGTTTAATTACTTCTGTACATTGTTTAGAAAGGTGACCTCAGCCTATGTAACAATCTTATATACAATTGTGCATACAACTAGAATAAGATCTTTTTTGTATCTATTGTGTTATCTTATGAAAATAAAGACATTTAAAAATCAAAAAAATCAATGGGGGATTTACACGGGTCGATTTTAGCCGTGCGGCAAGTCACCAGTCGCATCACTTGTAAAATCAAATCGCCACCCCATTTACACCGGTCGACTAAAATTGCATGCGACTTGTTCATTTCTAGCGGAACAACACAACGCAAAATACACCTCATGCGTGGGCGATCGCCTGCAACTGACCATTCACACGGTCGATTTTAGTCACCCGCCGCATGCGGCTTGTCGCCGCACGGCAAAAGTCGGATGGCATCATGGCACCCAACTTTGGGGCTTACGATTTTAGTCACTTGCGGCCTAGTCGAATTGTCATGTTAGACGGTCGATTTTCGCCGTGCGTTCTAGCCGTGCGGCGAAAATCGACCCGTGTAAATCCCCTATTAGAGGTAGGTACCCGAATCACCCCCATGTATGTTCCGCGATTTTTTGTAGTTTTCGAGTTATGATTTATTTTCATGTTTTAACTGTTTAATGACATTTTTGATCATAGTGTCAAGAATAGTTGAGAGAAATACGTTTTTTTTTTTTTAATTTTGTTTTCTTTTCATCTCGTTTTGAAAAAATAACTATTCACGTCCTTATGATCAAAAATGTCGTTAAAGTAAGAGTTGGTGCTGTACACCTTGTTTAAAGTGGATTATTATTTCTAATCGAGTGCAGTGAAACTGGATTATTATTTCTAATCGAGTGCAGTGAAACGTTTATTAGTTTCATAGGTTGAAATAAAACCGTATTAAAACCCAACATTCTGTACCAGAACAAATCTATTAGTGCACTTCAATGAATAAAGAGAGAGCTCAAGTAATAAAGTAGTGAAAGTACTAAAATACTTACGCCATTTTGATCACTGACGCGAGTCTGTAAAAAAATAAAGAAAAGAATGGATTAATATTATATACGTTCGGAGCTTGTCGGCGCTGGTTCGCCACACAGTATAGAGACTACCTGCGCCGACTACCTGCGCGGACCAGTGTGTCTAGACTCTACTCCCGAAGCACGAAGTTCGTGGTTTCGGCCTTAGTTACGAGCGATTCCTACTCCTTATCACCTACGGAGATACGATTATTTCGGGGCCCGAACTAAAAATGAATAACACGATTTCACAGTTGTCCCTACTACCTATGTGTTTTTGGCCGAACGAAAAGTTGAACTTGACACTTGTTTTGTTCACTCCTATGTTCCGGGCTACTAATTTCGTTGACGGACTTAAGGAGTAGGCCCCCAGCACCGACAAGCGCTGGCAGATCGGCGCCGGCAACCCGCTTTCTACGTGTATACGCACTGACATAGCATTGCAAAATGGATTCAAGTAAAATTTACCCTTTTTCCATGCAATGTATATCTTCCAACGCCATGATATCTGTAGCCATCCATAATGATGATTCTTCTGGTGCTGGAGCTATAGTTGTCAATTGGAAACATGGTCTCACTCTTGTTGTCCTCTGAAAATACAAGTAACTTTTCATTACTCATACTCGGAAAGTAGGTCTGAAGTTGCCTGAGGAGCGGGTTGAAAGTAATACTTTTCAGGCCTAGGGAGAATCGTTTTCAACTGACAGCTGTCAAATTATAAAAAAAACTAGTTCTATTATCACATTTCTATTGAACCATGTTCCAACTTTCTATACAGCCACTCAATTACAGCGCGATGTAAAATTGTAATAACATAAAGTTAAGTATTAAATTTTAAAAAAATATTTTAAATGACTTTATCTATATATATAAAAATGAATCGCTATTTCCCTTGGTCATCGCATCACGCGTGAACGGCTGGACTGATTTCGCTAATATTTTTTTTTTGTTCGTAATTGTCAGGAGAAGGTTCTTATGAAAGAAAATTTTGATATTAAAAAAAACTAATTATATCAGTAATATTCTTAATCTGTTTACCGCATGCATGAAAATGGTTTTATCTTTTTGTTACTATTTTGATTTTGTTTCTGAAGGTAGGTAGTAGGTAGGTGGTAGGTAGGTGGTAGGTAGGTGGTAGGTAGGTGGTAGGTAGGTGGTAGGTAGGGCACGCCGCGATAGCGGCGGTGAGGCCCGTAATGGAGGAGTGGCTGGAGAGGCGGCATGGCGCCCTCAGCTTCCGGCTGACGCAGGTACTCTCGGGACATGGTTGTTTCGGGAAGTACCTGTGTCGCATAGGCCGGGAGCAGACGTCCGGCTGTCACCACTGCGTCGACTGCCCCGAGGACACGTCGCTGCACACGCTGCAGGCGTGTCCTGCGTGGGCGACGCAACGCCGCGAACTAGTCGCGGCGGTCGGTGGTGACCTCTCGCTTCCGGCTGTGGTTCTGTCCATGGTCGGGAGCGAGAGTGCGTGGGAAGCCGTCGCCTCCTTCTGCGAGGAGGTGATGGCGACCAAGGAGGGAGCGGAGAGGGAGAGAGAGGCAGCTGCCACTCTCCCTTCCCGCGCCAGACGCACCGGGCGCCGGAGGGCGCGCGACGATCTCCGGCCACCGTAGTGTGTGGCCTGCGGGCGGCGGGTCGCGGGACCCGCCGCCCGACCAGCAACAGGCCCGAGAAGGCGGCGCGCAGTGTTCCGTGCGCGCCTCTCAGGAGGACGTGGGGCAAGGCCCCACAGAAGCAGAGGCCCGCCAGGGGCTGGCGGACCGAGGCCTGCCGGGGTTGCGGTGCATGCAGCTGCGAATCCCGCGACCCCGGCCAAGGGTCAGAAGAAGGAACACCGTGGGTTTTTAGCCGGTAAGAGTCCGGCATACCCCTTCTCCTTTTCCCGGGCGAAGGGCATCCATGAGGATTTTCCCACGAAAAAAAAAAAAAAAAAAAAAAAAAAGGTAGGTGGTAGGTAGGTGGTAGATAGGTGGTAGGTAGTAGGTAGATAGTAGGTAGGAAAAAGTGCATTGCAACGCATGCCGGGTACAGCTAGTTATATATATTTATGTTACACCTTGTGTATACAACTTCCCAACATCAACCGTTGGGCAGTAGCCCGCCAGACATAAGACTCCGCCTGGTTGGAGGATCCTCCCTTTGGTTGGAGGAACACTGGTGGAGCGTGTAAATAGCTCCAGCCGCTGGAGGGGTTTGGAGACTGAGAAATAAGTAAAGAACAGTCCTAGTTGATGGCGGTGCGGTGCGGTGCGGCAATGTATAATTTAAATATTAAAAATATGTCAACATAACACTGAACTCACCAGTCTCCGGAAAACTGCACTCCTGGGTGTCTGTGAAGCACTTTCACAAAAACAAAAAAAAATAGGTGCGTTCAAGAGGGCAGTAGTAGGCGTTATCTGGATTCAAATTTTTCTCCTCTTGAACTGTAATGAACTGTTGCACCGACAATTTTGACGATGCATATTACCGACGCGTGCAGCCAATCACAGGGCGCGTGGAAGGTGAAATTGTGAGACTGTGATTTAGCGCCATCTATTGGCATTTTACTGCAACGCCTAAATTCCCCAATAATGGGGTTGTGGAACAGTGTGCGCCGTCGCCGGCAGATGACATAATTATAAAATTAAAACTAAACATTGCGCGCAACCATGCTCCCCGCCTTGGAAGTTCGGAGAACTTTCAAAGAAAAAGTAATTAAATTTAAAGAAATTGCATTAATAGCGAATTTAAGTTACGGATTAAATATATCAAATTTATCTAATTTTATGATAAAGTAAAAGAATTTATATTAAACTAACACAGAATTATTTGTGTACTTATATATTAATTATTATTTTATTGTGTAGGTATAGGATAAAGTTTGACTACAGGTCGTTTAAACGTGCCATTTTTGGACTTCACTAATGCGACCCTAACCACATTATCACTACCAGGATAAACCTCCTGAATTATACCGATAGGCCAGCGTAAAGGTGGAATATCGTCTTGATCGATAAGAACCACAGTTCCAACACGAACCGGGTTGTCATGCGTACACCACTTCTGTCTAACTTGCAGCGTGTGCAAGTATTCGCTTCTCCATTTCTTCCAATAAGATTGAACTAAATGATCAAGCAATTTTTTGCGGTCGGTCAAGTTGACACGTTCATTTGAAACATCAGAAGACGGGAGATATTGAATAGGTGAAGACATTAAAAAATGTGCGGGTGTTAACACTTCCGGTTGAGGATCGGAGGATAACAAGCAAAGTGGTCGCGAGTTTAGCAAACACTCAATCTGCATCAATACAGTTAAAAGTTCCTCGTACGTGAGGAGTTGATTTCCTATGACTCGAAACAAGTGAGTTTTAATACTCTTAATATTAGACTCCCACATGCCACCAAAGTGTGGTGCACGGGGTGGAATCATTTTCCATTCTATTCGTCGAGTGGCAAATTCTTGGCTTAAGGCCGTTTGAAAATTTTGAGAAATAAAAAGATTATACATTTCGTCTAATTTTGCCTTAGCGCCGACAAAATTGGGGCCATTATCTGAATAGATACAAGACACAGGACCGCGGCAAGAAATAAACCTTTTAAAGGCTGCAAGGAAAGATTCAGTTGTTAAATCACTTACCAACTGAATGTTAATGGCTTTAGTGTTTAGACAAATGAACAAACATATATATGCCTTTTGTGCATGTTGGCCGCGCCTACGAGCTAAAGTAATTTTAATTGGACCAGCGTAGTCCACTCCAGTATGTACGAACGCTTTGGTTTCACATACGCGGTATGATGGAAGATCGGCCATCTTAGGTGTTGGATGAGAAGGTGACAAGCGGAAACAAGTATTACACATGCGAACACGTTTGCGGATAATATTTCTGGCTGACAGTATCCAGTAGCGTTGTCGTATAATGGACATCAGTAAGCTTGCACCTGTATGCAAGTTGGATTTATGTTGGTGGTCAATTAAGAGATTAACGACATGATCATGTTTTGGAAGCAACACCGGATGTTTACATTCGAAGGGCAAATCGGACTTTGACAGTCGACCTTCGATTCTAAGAATTCCTTCCTCATCAATGAAAGGACAGAGATGTCTAAACTGTTTAGATGGTAAATTATTTTTCTTTAATTGATCAATTTCAGTTTGAAAATGCACCATCTGAACTGAGCGAAGGATAGTTTTTTCGGCAATATTTAAGTCAGAAGCTGTAATAGCTCTGGAAAGCGGTAATTTTTTAATAAAACGTAAGACGTATACTATAACGCGGAGTAATTTATTCCAAGAAGAAACGGTTTTAGCACGTTCATAAAGAAGTGGTGGTGTATTTTGAGCGGTAGTTATCAGTGTACTAGTTTTAAATTCAGGAAGCTGTTCGCATTTTGTGGATAAAAAAGATTGAAGTGGCCACTTATCAAGCGGAGAACACATCCAAGTTGGACCATTCCACCAGAGATCATGATCGATCAACTGAGAAGGTAGCAATCCCCTAGAAAGACAGTCGCTAGGATTCTCGGCTCCTGCGACGTGATAAATATTCTGAGGATTCAAGTTTTCTTGAAACTGAGCTACGCGATTGCTGACAAAGATGGACCACTTATGTGGTGAAGAGTGAACCCACGAAAGGGCGATAGTCGAATCAGAAAAGGTATACACACCTGAAATAGTAATGCGAGCCCTGTATGTCTCATGAACAGTTCTAACTAAACGGGACATCAAAACTGCAGCACATAGCTCTAAACGAGCGAGCGTAGAAATCTTAACAGGAGAAACTTTAGATTTAGAACACAAAAGTCGCACAACGATATTTCCTAACTCATCAGTTATGTGTAAGTAAATGACACAACCATAAGCTTTAAGGCTTGCGTCACAAAAAGCTACTAAATTTACGGTGCAATTGTTATGAACGCCGATGTGGCGAGGTATCTTTATCTTAGATAATAAAGGCAGCTCCCTAACAAGCATTGAAAAACATTTAATTATATTTTCTGGGGGCGTGTCGTCCCAATCCACTTTACTAAGCCAAAGATCTTTAATAAGCAACTTCGCGTATACTACGACTGGTGATACAAGACCTAGGACATCAAATAGACGCGCGACGAAAGACAGTATGGTGCGTTTTGTGCATTTAGTATCCACACAAGAAGTTGTTAATAGAAAAACGTCTTCGTCGTGAATCCAAGAGAGACCTAAAACCTTTAAGTGGTTGCTGGCATCATCAGAGAAATTGACTGGTGCGAGATGAGAATGCGGCAGACTCTCAAGAAGTGCGGGAGAGTTGCTCGCCCATTTAACAAGATCAAAACAGCCACTTTTAAATAAAGCTATAAGTTCTTTAGAGAGGCGTATAGCACTATCCTCATCAGAAACAGAAGTTACTAGATCATCCATATACAGTTTGGATTGAGCAATAGAAACTGCATCAGGAAAGCGGTTTCCTTCATCCGATGCTAGCTGGTGAACAGTGCGCATGGCAAGAAAAGGACTAGACTTAAGACCAAACGGAACGCGGTTGAATTGAAAGGTGCGTAATTTCTCACTTTCATTAAAACGAAACAATATTTTTACGTATTTCCGTTGAGATTCTGGTACGCATACTTGTAAGTACATCTGTTTAATATCTGCGGTTAATGCTACAGGATATAAACGGAAATCCAGTAAAAGAAGAAAAAGATCAGCCTGTAGGTTAGGCCCTGCGTGCAAAATATCATTAAGTGACAACCCTGTATGAGTTTTGGCACTTGCGTCAAGAACAATTCTTAATTTAGTTGTGGATTTATCTTGCCTAATAACAGCGTGGTGCGGAATATAATAACCATCATTTTCATTATCTGTAGAAAATACTTCTGATAAATAACCATTATTTAAGTAGTCGGCAATAACTTTATTATAATCTTCGCGAAGAGCGGGCGTATGTTTTAATTTGCGTTCTAAGGCTAGAAAACGACGGTGAGCAACAGAGCGGGAATTTCCTAAATCCGCGGGATTCCTACAAAACGGAAGAGACACGGTATACCGGCCGTCCTTATCGCGAACCACCGAATCCGTGAACAAGTTTTCACATTCCGTTTCATCGGGTGAAAGAAAACGCTTATTCGGAATTTCCTCTAATTCCCAAAATTTATGGAGACTTGACTCCATATCACTTAATGTGACTGCGGCGAAAGATGCGGGATGATCAGTGTCAACAAACGAAGAGGGAAAGTCTCCCATTAAAATATAACCGAAAGTGGTCAAAAAAGCGGGCGGAGCGGAAGTGTTTGAATTAAATCGAGCACCTAAGTAAATGTAAGGGAATAATTGGGCACCAATCACCATATCAATATTTCCCGGAATATTCCAACTAAGGTCAGCTAGAGGTACCTTGTTGAGACAGTCAAATTCACGAGCGTTAATCTCGAACGCGGGCAATTTTTCAGTTATACAGTCAACGACTAAAGCGTGAATATAATATTTATGCGATGAAACGCGAGACTCAATCGTTAAATAAACGTAACCATGAATAGGTCGAGAAGATAAACCTACGCCTCTAAGAGAGGAATTATAAAGCGGTATTACAGGTAAGTTAAGTAATTTACAACATCCCCGAGTAATTAAATTATTTTGTGAACCATTGTCCAACAATAAACGAATAATCTTTTTATCATAACACTTATTGTAAGCATAAACTTGTGCGGTTGATAAAAGTATCGTGGTACGAGGTTGTTTGGTGAACTCGTTATTGAGCGATATCATGGTAGCGGGTGATACACTATCGGTAACGTTCGGAGTACCGGCCGCGGCAACGACGCGGGCGACGGACTGCACGGAAGATGCGTTCAATGGAATATCGACCTTAGGCTCATACGCACAAGGTTGAGCACGCGAAGCTAAGTTCGCCATCCCGTCATTAGGTTTCGTGACAATCACAGGTGTATCAAGTACCTGCATATTATTATGATTATTAGTATTTGGATGGGTAAACGTATGAAGTTGTACCGTCGAATTATTTGTTAAATTACTTTTATTAAAGTGTAAAAGGGTATGATGCTTCTTTTGGCAATGATTACAAACATGACGTGAATTACAATTCGTAACTGAATGAGAAGGGCTTAAACAATTAACACAACCATTATTTGATTTAATAAAATTATATCGCTCTTGAGGAGAGGATAAATTCTTAAATTGCATGCAATTGAAAAGCAAATGTTCAGTACTGTTACACATTACGCAAGGAGCGGTTTTTATTATTTGATTATTTTGACTAATTAATGTACGTGAATTTCGAGTATTTGAATCGAACTTATTCTTATTATAAATTGACGAAGAACTACGAGTTTGAGAAGTGTTATTATTGCTACCAGAACGTTCCAATATTTTTACTTGATCTTGCACAAACGAAATAAGTAATTCACTAGTAGGTACTTCGATATTACGAACGGATAACTCGAACGATTGTACAGTTTGAGTGTCTAAACGTTTTAATGCGAAATGCAATAATATGAAATCCGTAAGATCGGGTATATCTAATTGCTTGATAGCGGCGATTGACGCAGAATACCTTTCTATAAACGAGTTTAATGAGTTCGCGGAATACGAGCAATTTTTTAAGTCGAAAATATTATTTAAATAGAAGGTACCTAAGGAACGTTTGTCCTGGTACTTTTTTACTAGACTATTCCATATAATGGAATAAGTTTCGCCAGTTGGTACAATACCCGCGACCAATTGTAATGCATTATGCGTCAATTTACCTATTAGGTATTGAACCCGCTGCGAGTCAGACAGCTGTGGGTTTTTATGTATGTTGGCTTTAAAGGATTCGTAAAACATGGGCCAACTTTCGGGTTTTCCATCGAAAGAAGGAATCACTATAGGCGGCAATTTTACAATATTTTTCACTGGTTGTGACGATGTGGTGGGTAAAGACTGCTGTTTAGCAGAGTTAATATTATTACGGACACGTTTTATACGACTATAGACATCGTCAAAGGAAACTAAATTTTTGAAGTCAGGTTCATATTCTGGATTAGTTGCCATATTGATCTCGTTAATATTATCGACGATTGAGTTGAATTCATGGCGCATTTCGTCAATAATTTCAGAGTCGGCCATGAAGTTTTCTGTAGACCGCGTATCTGCGGTACTAACGACTTTTTTGGATTGATCGTATAGTTTGGTAAGCCTTTGGTAGATGACTTCCGACTTAGATTTTAATAATTTTACTTTATAAGCGTCCATATTTGATTAGGGAACGTAAGCTAAGTATGTACCTAATTAATTCGAAATTTAAATATGGCGGGTGCGGGTATACGTATAAATAATTACGCAGAAATAACTATTATGCTGATCAATCCGACTCGAATGGACCAAAATTATATATGGTGGAGCGTGTAAATAGCTCCAGCCGCTGGAGGGGTTTGGAGACTGAGAAATAAGTAAAGAACAGTCCTAGTTGATGGCGGTGCGGTGCGGTGCGGCAATGTATACCTAATTTAAATATTAAAAATATGTCAACATAACACTGAACTCACCAGTCTCCGGAAAACTGCACTCCTGGGTGTCTGTGAAGCACTTTCACAAAAACAAAAAAAAATAGGTGCGTTCAAGAGGGCAGTAGTAGGCGTTATCTGGATTCAAATTTTTCTCCTCTTGAACTGTAATGAACTGTTGCACCGACAATTTTGACGATGCATATTACCGACGCGTGCAGCCAATCACAGGGCGCGTGGAAGGTGAAATTGTGAGACTGTGATTTAGCGCCATCTATTGGCATTTTACTGCAACGCCTAAATTCCCCAATAATGGGGTTGTGGAACAGTGTGCGCCGTCGCCGGCAGATGACATAATTATAAAATTAAAACTAAACATTGCGCGCAACCAAACACCACACCTGGTTTCTCCACAAGCTTATGAATTATATTGGCTTTACTCACCGGGAATAGCTAACAAAATTAATAAATCAATAAATATGGAGTAGTCATCACTATAATAAAAAGGTAAGTAGGTATATCGATGCGAGTTTTTTTTAAATAATGTTAAGAAAAAAAAACTTACGTAGTACAATTTCTGCAATGATATTAAAAGAATAAATATAAAAAATTGAGTATACTTTGATTACATACATGTCTAAATAGATAATTACCAGAGAGCGGAATCTTATGGCACAACAATTGAAACGTGACTAGCTATGTCTAAACCAGTGCGCTTTCATTTTCATCTTGCGTCTTAGTCTGAGGCATGCGTGAAGCGTCATAGCGCATGCAATAGCGCATGCCTTAATACTATACTCGGGGCATTACAAACGTGCGAACTAAGTCACAAATCATTTTTATCGGACCTCTCGCTCGCACTTATAGGCCTTATGGAACTGCCCTGGTGTTGTGTGTAACAGTAAAAAAGGTTTTGTCGATAGTCGATAAAAGATATTTTTATTTATTTATTGTAATACCTTAAATCTATCATTACAGGTTGCCCTAATGCGATAGTTAAGTATACACAAATCTTCATAAATGATAAATGATAATGATAAATGATAAATGATATTTATTTCTGTAAATAAATCTGTTACAGACACTTTTACAAGTCAATTTTATATGTTTTTTTAAGACTAGATGGAGCCGGCATTTCCTATCTGACTCGCTCTGAGAAGAAAAGCCGAAACAAACTCAGAGGTCAACGTCTCTTTTAAAGTCCAGACATTGTAGTAAGTATCAAAAACTATGCGAGTGTAACAATGTAGGGCAACGTCTGGAATGGCCTTTTGAGGAAAGAGCCAAACAGCTTTGAGTCGACCTGTCTAAACTGACGGTACGCATGCATCAGCCATCGTGTAGCTCAACCTTATTTTAGGGAGCTCAACGATCCGACGCACGACGCCACCAATCAGCAAGACATTTGCGTAGGTCACAAAAAACACTCAAAACCGCCAAACACTTATGAAATTCGAGTAGGATACTAGCCTACACGGTACTCACATTCACAATAAAAAAAAAAAAAAAAATTAAAATAATATCAACATATTAATAATTGAATAATTATTCATCAAAATGTCAAAGTAAAAAAAAAAAAAATTCAACAATAATAATAATCAATCATGCAAAATGTCAAAATAAGAGTTACAAAAGAATTACAATGATTTTTCTGTGATGAGAGCGAGCAGCTCAATTCCAAGCATTTTTCGACGGGTCCTACGTATACTAGTATAAGTGCAAAAATCAAACTTTACAGAAGAGCAGTTTAAAAGTTGGAAAGCTTTTAAATTTGACATAAATCAGTAGAAGTATTTGAAATTTTGGAATGGACCATACCACACCATTTGAAAATTTCAAATATTTATTTTAATTTACGTCAAATTTAAAAGCTTTCGAACTTTTAAACTGCTCTTCTGTAAAGTTTGATTTTTGCACTTATACTAGTTTACGTAGGACCCGTCGTTTTATCGTCCACATAATCTTTAACTTTATAGAAAGCTTTATTGCAAAGTTTCTGCTTTACATAGGACTTAAATTTATTAAGACTTAGTTCTTGAATATTGCTTGGAATTTTGTTGTAGAAACGTATACTTTGGCACCTAAATGAATTACTAATTTTTTGGAGCCTAGTCATTGGCAATATAAGTTTATTTTTATTTCTAGTATTGAGGCTATGAATGTCGCTGTTCTTAGAGAACAAACTAATATTTTTCTTAACATACATCAAATTTTCATAAATGTATTGAGATGCGACCGTCATTATATTAATTTCTTTAAATTTATCCCTCAGTGAATGCCTAAAGCTAAGGTTATAAATTGCTCGAATAGCTCTCTTCTGCAAGACAAAGATAGTTTGAATGTCGGCGGCATTTCCCCACAACAAAATGCCGTACGACATAACACTATGGAAGTAACTAAAATACACACATCAAAAGTGTCTAGGGATCAACATATATTTTTGCAATAACTTTTCTCCTGATTGATATTAATTAAAATTTTCTTTAAGGATTCATCAAATAAAGTGTTTTCGTTTGTCACAGTAACGATAAACCAAGTCACCTTTGCATTAATAAAGAAATTTGCCATTTTCCTAATAAAGGGATTTTTGACATTTGAACCACTAACACAAAAGTTCGAAAAAAAGACTGAAATAACAGTTTTCTTTAAAATTTTATTGGGTAACTTAAACAATTAATAATCCGTGTTTCTACCGCGAACACTAACAACACAAGAACATCGGTTTGGCATACTCAAAATGAGTTCATCCAAATCACGCTGTGGAATGGCCGCCCATGTTCGTTGCAACAACAAAAAAAGGTCTTCTTGCGACTGGATACCCTCCATATTCGGCAGAGCTCTTCTCTGTAGCATATCCCATGCATGCTCAATCGGGTTCAAGTCTGGCGACTGAGCAGGCCAGGGCAGGACATTGATGTTAGCTGCGGCGAGAGTCTGTCTTACAACTCTTGCGGTGTGCGGTCGTGCATTATCATGCATTAACTGAAATAAGGGACCGATTTGCGCTTGTAGAGGAACGATGACGTCTGATACAATCGTCTCAGCATAAATTTGAGCGTTGAGGTTGCCTCTGATCCAAATCAACTCAGTTCTTCCGCCGATCCAAATGCCCGCCCATACCATGATGGTTCCACCACTATAAGGATGGACTTCCTGGCAGGATTTTAATCGCTGTTGGCGTCCAGGGGTTCTCCAGTGTCGTATACGTCTTGTATCCGGTCTCATACCAAAACGAGACTCATCAGAAAAGCACACGAAACGCCATTGTTCTTCTGCCCAATTTCTGTGTCCAAGAGCCCATTGATATCGAATCCTACGATTGTGCATTGCTATAGGTGGTACCCGTAGCGGTCTTCGGGAATGAAGGTTCACTTCATGCAAGCGGTTTCTGACTGTTTGGTCGCTAATTAAGTTCCCTGAAGAGTGATGAAGCCTCACGGCTAACATCATGGCGGTTATTGTTGGAGCTCTTCGAGTTAAGATTTGAATGTATCGGTCTTGTCTCCGTGTGGTGCAGCGATACCGTCCTCCATGGCGCTCAGCCACGGTACCAGTGCTTCGGTAACGTGTCCAAAGTCGACTGATAACACTCTGACTTGTATTCAGAGCTAAAGCCACAGTACGTTGCCGGGAACCAGCTTCTATCATTCCCACGGCTCTGAGCATTTCTTCCCTGCTTAAATGACGTCGCCGCTCCATAATAACGTTGGTTTTAATCAGTAGTAGGGAAACAGTAGCACTAATAATGTCTTCAATGCGTTGTATGTTTTTATAGGGAAAATATTGACAGCTGATTTTCATCTTTTACTCGAATTTGATTCACAGTTCCTGATTCAAATTATGAAATGCACCAAAAAGGATCCATATAAATTTATAAAATCATAAATTTATTACAAAGCCACATCTCAATCTCAAGAAATCCGCATAAAAATGCTTGATCCCTAGACACTTTTGATGTGTGTATACCAATCTGGCTGTCTCTACATCAGTTAGCTGGCGTATCTTATAGACCGCGTAAGCTGCAGAACTGAGTCTTTTCGACAATTTATTTATATGTGGGCCCCACTGCAGTTTCGAATCTAAAGTTATACCCAAGAACGTAGTGGTGTCCACAAGATCCAATTCGGCTCCATTTATTACTACACTGGTTTTCACCTGCTTGACATTAGGTGTCAAAAATCTAATACATTTAGTTTTCTTCTCGTTCAAAAGTAAGTTATTAACATTAAACCAGTGCACTACTTCAGAGAGAGCGTTATTTACATCGTTGGTAACCGGCTGTTGCCGTTTGAGTTTGAATAACAGTGATGTATCATCTGCAAATAACACAATCTCCTGATTATCTTGTATGAGATAAGGTAAGTCATTAATATAAACGAGAAACAGGAACGGGCCAAGAATTGAGCCCTGCGGAACACCCATTGTCACCACAGACCCCGGAGATCTCTTCCCATTAACGTCCACTCTCTGGATCCTATTACCCAAATACGAAATAAGAAGATCCAGTGCGGTATTCCTAACTCCATAGTGATGTAGTTTCCTGACCAATGTCTCGTGAAAAACGCAATCAAATGCCTTGGACAAGTCACAAAAGATGCCTAAGGCATCATGTGAATCCTCCCAGGCGTTAAATATATTATCTAAAAGCTCAACACCAGCGTCAGTTGTTGAGCGACCTCTTGTGAAACCAAATTGTTTCCTATGTAATAAATTATTTTTATTAAAGTGGCTTTGTAGCTGATTAAGTATTAGTTTTTCAAATATTTTACTAAAAGTGGGTAGCACAGAAATAGGCCTAAAGTTGGTTGGGTCAGATGTGCTACCTGATTTAAATAATGGTATAATCTTACTATTTTTTATTAAGTCAGGAAATACACCACAATCAATACATTTATTGTAAATTAAAGCTAATTCAGGTGCTACTGTGCTGATAATAGATTTTGTAACCTCAACGGAGTTACCCCAAAGATCGGCGGTCTTTTTAACATTTAGGGAATTGAAAGTTTTTACAATATTTTTGCCGGTTACATAATGAAAATTTAATTCATTGTTGCATATATTAACATTTTTTTTCAATAGAGATTCAGCAGCAGTGGGGGATGACTTCAAGGATTTTGTGGTTGAGACTGGAATGTCCGTGAAGAAGTGTTCGAATGCTGTAGCAACTTCTAAGTCTGATTTCACTGTTTTGTTATCAATTTTAAGGCTATAGTCACTACATCGATTCTTGACTCTTCCAGTCTCATTGTTAATTATATCCCAAGTCATTTTAATTTTGTTACTACTATTCCTTATTTTTAAACTTAAGTAACGAATTTTGGCTAAAAGACAAATTCTTTTAAATAATTTTGAATAATTTCTAACATACTGTAAAAATTCTGGACTATTATTATAGTTTTTTTCTTCATACAACTCATACAGTCTTTTCCTACTTTTATATATACCTGTAGTCGCCCATTCACTGAAGGTTGCAGTACCTTTAACTGAGATCTTCTTGGGAATAAAAATGGAGTTAAATTCTGTACAAAACATGTTAAAAAATGTATTGTATAGGTCGTTAGGATCATCACTATGACTTAGATAAGGCAATTTTCTAATGAGTTTATTTTTAAATCCTTCCAAGCGACCCACAGTTTTAGGCACTACAGTTATCTCCTTTTTTACAAATTTTTTGTCTTCCTGAAGAAATGTAATCAACTGTCCACAATGATCAGAGTTGAGTTGATTTATTATTTGTTTAGTATTAGGTACAATATTTGTAAATATATTGTCCAAACAAGTAGCTGTAGTGGCAGTTATCCTCGTAGGCTCCAAAAATAGATTTTCAAGATTATATGATTTAAATAGATTTTTAATTTTAAGGCACATTGAAGAATCTTCCAACAAATTCACATTGAAATCGCCACATACAAACATGTTTTTATTTAATTTGCAAATTTTCTGTAACACTTGATCCATAACATTCTCAAAGCAATCATATAATGCTGAAGGAGGCCTGTACACACTCAATACAACAAACCGCTCCAGCTCCACACAGGCTATTTCAATTGTTCGCTCAACAGAGAGGCTCACAATATCCTTACGTTCTTTGTATTTAAACTGTTTATTTAATAAAATTAGTGAACCACCATGTATAGCATTTTCTCTGCTGAACGAACTACCAACTTGGTGATTATTGAAACTGAATATGAACTGGTGGCTTTTTAGCCAATGTTCTGTAATACACAAAATGTCAATATTGTTGCAGTTCATAAACAGTTCAATTTCAAGGTCTTTACTCAACATCCCTTGAATATTTTGGTGCACCAAGCTGAAGGTTTTTAAAACCTTGCATATTCCAGTTATTTTTGAAACGGATAAATCATCATTATTCACATTAATCATGTCATTTAAGCAAGAGGTTGCCTCTATTGTCTCAAATTCTAATTTAAATTATAATAAATGTCAGATTTGTTAGCCAAATTATTGGCTGAATCATTGTAAATATTAGGTAATTGCTCAATAGAAGCAATGGTATCAAAAGCCAAGTTCTTGGCTGAAATATCAAAAAAATAGGATAGCGACTCAGCTATTTGTCGTTTACAATATTTTGAAAGATAGTAACTATCTTTTGTCACATATAAATATTTACTAACATAATTGTTAGTGTCAATCAGATGGAATAGACTATTATTACATGTCCAAGTATGCAATAAAATGTTTAGCTTATATCTAATATTATTCTCTTCCTGTGGCAAGCATACTTTCTAGTTCTACTTATTGATACTGTTTGGGTTCCTACCTATACATAATTATATTTTATAAACTAAATTCACAAAATTAACAATACAAACAGTAGAGACATAGATTAAAGTTCTCAAATGGGCCTCTGCGCGTTGGACCTGTGTCCCCGTGTATGCCTTCCAAAAGACCGGACATCTTCCGCACGGAAGATGAGCCGTGATTTGAAGAGAGACACAAACAAACATTTATCTAAATTAAACTTAATTATAACATAATACCCTAGAGGTCGCCATAGTAAAGTCGTTCAGTGAACATGAAAACAAGTCAATTTTATCCGCCACCCTGATGAGGGAGCGGTTAAGGAAATAATGCAAATATTGTTTAAGATGTGTTTTTTGATGATGACTAATGAGGGAGCGGTTAAGGAAATAATGCAAATATTGCTTAAGATGTGTTTTTTTTATTTCTGCTTTCTGTACCCCAAGTGTGAGTTTTTTTCGTTAACTACTGTAGTTGCGTCACGACAAAAATGTATGAAAATTTATGCGGTGGCTCTGGGCGCCACGTTCAATTTACGCGCGAATATTAGTATTGAACGGGGCGCCCAGAGCCACCGCCTAAATTTTCATACATTTTTGTCGTGACGCAACTACAGTAGTTAACGAAAAAAACTCACACTTGGGGTACTGATTCTTATCTACAGTCCTCCAGTCAAATACCTATCTTTCACCTAATTGCATTAGTCATCGACGTACCGCGTCGCCCACCTGCGTCCGAGCGGCATCCCTTTATCGATAACGACTTGCGCAGCATTGTCACATTCCTTTAACGTAATGATTTATGAGTCAGTTCGCAAGTTTGTAATGGCCCAAGTATAGTTCGACAAAAGCGCATGCCCCTAGCGCACGCTAATCCGTCTATAGCTATTTCTACACCATGCGCTTTCATGTTCATCTTGCATCTTCGTCTGAAGCATGCGTGCCTTAATACTAGTTCGACAAAAGCGCATGCCCCTAGCGCACGCTAATCCGTCTATAGCTATTTCTACACCATGCGCTTTCATGTTCATCTTGCATCTTCGTCTGAAGCATGCGTGCCTTAATACTAGTTCGACAAAAGCGCATGCCCCTAGCGCACGCTAATCCGTCTATAGCTATTTCTACACCATGCGCTTTCATGTTCATCTTGCATCTTCGTCTGAAGCATGCGTGCCTTAATACTAGTTCAACAAAAGCGCATGCCCCTAGCGCACGCTAGTCCGTCTATTATATGTCGACCGACGACTGACCGAGGTGCACCGGTGCATGGTATAATAATGTTTCACTGGTATTCTCTTCCCGTGACAGCTAGGTCACGTGATTGGCCTAAGACTACGTCATCAGCTGGGGGTGCGTCCACTATGTACCTATAAATAAATTACCCGAGCAAGATGCGTTTTTGCACATAGATGCTTCTTTAGAGAAGCAATTTTGAACTAGTAATTTTATACAGTTTACTTTTTAACTAAATAGATGAATAACACGAAATAGAAAATAGTTAGGCTAGTTAGCAATTTATTTAATATTTATTATGAATTAAAAATCTCCTTTATTGTATTGTAGATGTTAATCAATGGCAGCACTGATCGTGACATTCATGACGTAGTCTTAGGCCATTGCGGGAAGAGAATACCTGGCGTAGCATATTATTATACCATGCACCGGTGTAGACGATAAGCTGCATGCGTCTTATGGCAATCAATATTGCATGCGCTTGACGCAAGAGGAATTGAAAGTTGAAAGCGCAAGATAAACATGAAAGCGCACGGGTGTAGATATACCGTATTGCGACAGGTCATTATTTTTTATCGAGTATTCAATAAGCTATCGATTACATTTTCAAGCTTTCGCTCTCATCTGTTACAAAGATATAGGGGGCTTGTATTGTTGTATGGGATGCATGAAAAAAGCCTCCACGAGTGACGATACTTAGGCTAAGCGTATGCTGAGACGCAGGTGACGCAGTGCAGCACAGTACAGATTTTGCCGCGCAGGACAGGCGACGCAGACATAGCCCACGACGGCATGCTGCGACGCAGCTCGAAGACACATTCGAGTTTTAACTAGTACAAAGAATAGACGCGTTCGAGTTGATGAACGTTTTTTTTAATAGTCTCGATGATTAGTATCATACAAACAAGGTTCACAACGCACTAATTCAATTAAATGTTCTGTCATTGCAATAATATTCGAATTAGCGGTAAAAAACACATGTCGACATGCACGCGTCACACAGAAATCTGTGCCGGCACTACAACGAGGCGCAGAGCAGGACAGACGCATGTCTGCGTCGCACGCGTCTGCGCCGCAGCGTACGCAGCTCTTAGTACGTTCATACATTACAAAATCTGCTCTGCGCTGCGCTGCGTGCACCTGCGTCACCTGCGTCTCATCATACGCTTAGCCTTAAGTACGTCCGGCGCACCCTGGGCAGTCAGCCCCGCTACCAACCTTGCTGACTGGCTAATCTTTTCACCACAGCATGAGCCGTTTTCGTATAGCTCTTGGTGACACGAGAGAAGATAGGGGCCTTATAAGTGCCTTGAGTTGCTTCGAGAAAAAGATGTACAGCCGTGCCTGCTCGACGTAAGCGCTGCTGTTTCAGTGCGATGCGCTATCTAAATTATGTGTATAATCTAATCAAAGACAGTATATTATTATATTTTCAATAATGTTATTCATTGTAGGACGTACTTACCTTCCACTGTAATGACAGAAATAAATTAATTATAATTGTAATAACCGATGCTATAATTAAATATTAAAAAATACAATAATCAAAGCAGTTTTTCTGAAACTAGAAAAATAAAATGGGTAGCACTTACTTGAAATTTCTGAGAAAATAAATTAAATATTTATTATTTACGATTAATTGTTTGATTCATTTGTATTATTATCACCTTTATTCATTATCTATTCTTATTGTTTACATTTTAAATAAAAATCTATAAAAAAAAACAATATAAAAATAGAGGTCCACCGGCATCGGGATCAGGGTTCAAGCTACCGGTGGTTAGGGCTCCAGAGACAGGAACCTCCTCACAATACGCGCCGTGTCGAGGAGGACTGCTTTCTGTATCAGGCCCTTGATCCAGCCACCTAACGAGAGCCTCATGAGGTGTTGGTCGAGGCTCTTGGCCATTAGGCCATTGGCCGTAACGACTATCGGCACAATGACTGCTGAATCAACATCCCACATGTTGACAACCTCGTGTGCTAAGTCAAGATATTTGATTGGTATTGATTATTATGAAACTATCAAATATCGTGTTTTATGAAACTATTTTTGTGTACTACACAATAAGAAAATAAATAAATATCTTTACATACATACATGCAGAAACTGCAGCACGCCTCATGCTACGATCCTATCATACTCCTTTCGCTTCGACCACGTTCATACATCTTGTCATACACGCTGGTTGAGAGTACTACGCACCTGTCCTTTTTGAAGAACATCACCAATAACATCGATGTATGTCCTTCTAGAGCGTCCTACTGGCATTTCCACTGACATCCGTCTTATAAATTCCTTTTGTTAGTCGCCGTTCACTCATTCTCTCAACATGGCCAAACCACCTAGTATACTCCTCTAAATTTTTGTCACTACATCTCATCTGTACCAGTGCGCTTTCATGTTCATCTTGCGCATTCAACTTTCAATTCCTCTTGCGTCAATCGCATGCAATATTGATTGCCATAAGACGCATGCAGCTTATCGTCTACACCGGTGCGCCTCGGTCAGTCGTCAGTCGACATACAATAGACGGATTAGCGTGCGCTAGGGGCATGCGCTTTTATCGAATTAGTATTAAGGGTCCTCTCGGAAAAAAAGCGTGCAGATGAAGCAACTTTTCGTCGGCATTTACAGAGAAAATATATCTGAAAAAATAGGTAGTAATCTACAGGATATGATACGTAACTTGGGCTTGCCAGATTTTTTCTATCGGCATCACATAATAAGAAAAAAACCACCAAATCACCTCCAAATCGTTGAGATGAAACCATTTTACTCCTACATTTTTTATCAAAAGACTATTAAAATATCTTCTGCTTTGAAATACAAAGGGCAATAACTTGGACTTGTAACTTTTTTTAAATATGTATTAGTTACATTATATTAAATTAAAAATGCGTCAAATTATAATTAATTACATCTTTAATACTTTAAGTTTAACATTAGAATTATTTGTTTACCTTCATCAGTATCTGAAATACATAATAAAACAGTTTTATTTGTTTTAGCTTAGTTAGCCAAGCTAGCCACACTTAATTAAGGGTGCATTTCCACCAGAGATGTGCTATGCAGCTATGCTGCGAGAATGTAAAAGCTAAGCTACGAAACCATGTGACCGTTTCCACTGATGCTAAGCTATGTAGCTGTGCGAGGAAGACGTGCTATATGTGCCTACTGTAGGTACACTGCTCTGCACATAGCTACACCACTCGCGACCATTCATAGCATCCACGGTAAATGTGTAGTCTTAAACCGTGTAATTTATGGCACTAAAACGTATTTAATAATTTTTTTTAAATAAAAGTAAAAACCGACTTAAAAAAAAACTAAAAAGAGTAAAATAATTACCATAATATAAAATTAACAGTTTCAGAAGTCGGTGCAATTCTACACTGAAACAAATAAAAGCCACCGACTTCTGAGACTGTTAATTTTATATTATGGTAATTATTTTATCCTTTTTAGTTTTTTTTGAAGTCGGTTTTTACTTTTATTTAAAGTTATTTATTATGTGTCAAAGAATTTGACAGCTTTTGAAAATGAAAACTGTCTGAATGAAAGATTCGGTCTTGGTTCGGTTGCAATTTATCAAGATTTATTTTATAATAGGAGAATTGTTAACTGCATAATTTGAAATGATGATAATTAAATAATTCAGTACTTGCCTCCCTCTAAACAGATAATACGAAACTCATTACAATTCATCATTAATAATAATTAAACAAAAAATTATGGTCGTTTTTAGTTTTAATATTATTTTTTACAAATAAAATTATGGTATGTACTTACTATGATCATCTGAGATAAAAAATAAAACATCATGTATTGTTTGCATGTTATAATGAGCTGAACTCAGAATACAGAAAGTGAGCTGAAGATGGCCACCGGGAGGATTTTATTGACGACACGTTTGGTGCAGTGGCTAAGCGATTGGCTTCTGCGCTACGGGTCGTGGGTTCGATTCCCACACGGAACAAACATTTGTATTTCCTACAGATAGGTAGTTGTTTCGGATCTGGGCGTTTGTGTATGTGAGATTTGTGTCTGTAAACGCATCCACGATACAAGAGAAATCTTAGAGTGGGGCAATGTTTAAGTATAAAAAAAAGTTCGATAAAATTCCCTCACTTCTGCCTTCGCCACAGGAGGAACTTTTAGAAGGTTTCACCCTGATAAAACATTTTATGATGCCAATCGATCCTATTTCTAAGGGCTCTTCCACAACACGTTTTTTTCCGGCGCTGTCGACGCGCGTCGCACGCAACTATAACGCGCTGCAAACGCGATGTTATCGCACCCAATTTACCTATTCACACGTTCATAAAATTGTAGTACGCAGACGACGACTTTTTCGCGAGCTGTCGACGCGCTCGTAGCGCGGAGTTACATCGATACAGACGCGCTGCCACAGCGCGTCTCTTTAGCTGCAAACACATACGTACAGCGCGATTGATTTGTTCGCGCGCGTGCTACGCGCGTTTTATTTTGCAAGGAAAGTTGCTCATGCGCGTCTGTAGCGCGATACACGCTCCTTCGCGCGCGTGCTACACGCGTTTTACTTTGCAAGGAGAGTTGCTCACGCGCGTCTGTAGCGCGTTTCTCGTGAGTTTGCAGCGATGCAATCGCAAGTAATCTGCCTATTTCAAGTTTAGCAGCGCCGACAACGTGCGATAGCGAAACGCGCGTCGACGGCGACTGAAAAAAGGTGGTGTGTAAGAGCTTAACTGTTGATGAGATATTCGCAAAAACTTACGCCACAATTCGGTAGCCGGAGTAGCCTGGTCTATTCCTGGTAGACTGAAGATGTAGCCCACCTGGCACGGGGTCCAGCGGTCGCAGACTTCCCGATCAGGATCCAGTTCAGCCACGAACTTATACGTCTAGAAAAAAAGACAGTCAGTGAAAGTTACGCGGCGTCTTATGTAGGCGGTTCAAAGCGACGCGAATTGCGATGCGCGTTGCGGTGACACGCGAATTCAATGCGATGCGGTGCGAAGCGGCGGCTTTGTCCTACGAGCTCGCGAACCGCCCGCCGCGCGTCGCCGTCATTCAGTAGCACTGTACGGCACCGCATCCAGTTCGCGCGAAAATATCAAGCCAACTGATCGCGTTCGCTTCGGTTCGCAACGCGCCGCACCGCACGCCACGTGCGTTTGGTCACGTAGGCCACTTCAATAGGTATCGACTGTTTGTTGTTTTCTTCAAGTAACACTATACCAAAGGAGTCGATCTGATCGACTCGACTTTTGTGATAGAAAAAAATATTTTAAAAAAAACGTAAAAACCGACTTCAAAAAAGAGTAGAATAATTACCATAATTATTATAAAACTAACAGTTTTAGAAGTCGGTGCAATTTTACACTGAACATAATTGAAGGCACCGACTTCTGAAACTGTTAGTTTTATGATATGGTTATTATTTTACTCTTTTTTAGTCGGGTTTTTACTTTTTTTTTAAAGTTATTTTATTTTTCGATTTTTAGTGGCATTAACAGTACACAAACATGCAATTACAGCAATCTCGGGTAATTGGCTGTTATCCATTGAAGAGTTCCATTGTCAATCTCCGAGGGTCTTCATCAGATCTTCACCAAATTTAAATGGAACCATTTCAGAAGAATACTCTTTCAAACAAAAAAAGAATTTTGCTAATCCGTCTATAAACGACGGAGTTATGCCCAAACATACATAAAAATAATTACATCATCCACGTAATCAAAAAAATGCTCACAAAATAAAAAGTACGGAACCAAATTGGATGAAATTTTAATGGGACTAAATGGCAAGTACACTGCATCGAACAAACAAAAATCACACTAATCGGACTAGAAACCTCGGAGTAATCGGTGTACATACATAAATAAAAAAATACCGACCGAATTGAGAACCTCCTCCTTTTTTTGGAGTCGGTTAAAAAGTAAGAAAAAGGGAAGGAAAAGGGCCCCGAGTTTTTTTTTTTAATTGCATTGTTTAGGGGCCCTGATAGGGTTAATCCGGCCCTGGGTACCTCTAAGGGTGCTCTACGTCTGGACTTCTGCTTGACTCTACTTTTTGGTTCATCCTATACATCCATAGAAATAAATGATGCTGTTACTCACTCTGTCTGGGTAATATCGGTAATGTACGATCACGTCATCGGTATCTTCCAGTGCGCATTTCAAGCTTGTATAGTTCAAAGAAGTTCGCTCGCCTGGAGCACAGCCGATTACGCTGGTGCCGTCCCGGGGAAGTTCTGGACCTTCAACTTTGTGGCCTGGGGATCGTGGATTAAATAAATAAATCTTTATTGTATAAATAAACTTACATTTGGCACTAGCTTCCACACTAGGATTCCCTGTGTCGTGGAAGCTAGGCGAAACCCCTACATAAAACATACATATTAACAAAATGCAATACAATACAAAACTTACAAAACTAATACCTAATAAAATATTAACACTAATTCACACGAGGAGTCGGCGTCGTGTGTCGCGCGCTGTCTGGTAGCTGGCCCCGAAATCGTCGGAACGCTACACCTTTCGGCCAAAATTCCTCCTTCATGAACGTCGACAGCTGTTCAGTCGGCAATCTCACCACAAAGGAATTGAAATTAACATTGTGGCGAGACTCCAACCACTCGACCCTCAGGGTGGAATTGGTCTTCACCTGGATGTACTCTACAATCTCCTGGGCCTTTGTAGAGTAATGTAGCCGAGACACGTATAGCAGCGTCGTTGGTACAGCAGGACGCAGCAGGTGATTCTGTCCGGTCAATGCGGTACCACACTGGTTCCGAGAAGTGGGCTTTCTCCTCTTCTTCTCGACTTTGATAAAGCCAAATGAATGAACAAAAAAATGAAGTTAATGTGTGGAAACGACCAGAGGGCATCGTTGCCTCGGACGATGCAGCATGAGCTCGCCAGAAGGGGATCGAGCATGGATGCGGTGGGTCCTGAACCCATAGTACCTCTTCCCTTCGGATACCTACGCACCCTGGTAAGGAAACGCACCAGAGACCAACACAACGAGTTATGGATAAACCATGGCGAGTGCAGGCAGGCCAAGGAGGCGCTTCGTCTCACTAAACAAGCCCTCCGGCTGTCAAAGCAACAACTGCGTACAGTCACAGCAGCCATCACTGGCCATGGTTCATTTAACAAACACCCTCTTTGTCATTTGAGTTACAGACAGCCCACTGTGCAGAGCATGCATGGAGGAGGACGAGACGGCAGCCCACGTGCTACTAAACTGCCCTGAGGTCGCCACATACAGGGCCAAGTACTTCGGAAACTCAGGTACTCTCCGAGAGATCACCAGCAACATCAAGGGTGTGAGTTAATACAGTGTTTAATTGCTTTTTAATCGTATTCTAAAACTAAAATCTTTATTATATATATAATTAATTTTTAGAGCAATTTTTTAATGTGCTATCCAGTAAGGATGATCACCGGAAGTATATATTTTTTTTATACTTAACGAGGGTAGTTCACCCATTGGGGGTACCTCGTCATCAGAGTCCAAGTTCGACTTGGTGTAGGTAGGAAATAATAGTCTCAACACTGATTATAGTCCTCTATTTATTCACTCTCGATAGCAAAATAATAAAATCTCAAATGATCAAACCGATGGAAACTGATTAAAGTACGGAAACGCGGTAAGTTCGGTGCAGGCTGGCACAACGACCTCTCGCCCTCGTGTCTCCTCCAAAGTCACGTCTCTCCAATCAAATGCATCCAATGTCAAAAAGAATGACAGCTGACAGCCGACAGCCAACAGCTGACAGCTTGCTGGCAACCGTCAAACAAGACATGCCACGCCACGCACCGACCTCACCCAAGCACACTGCTTGACGTTTCCGACAAACGATAATAGATGGCGTTGTACTACATTAACAATAATCAATAGTGATTCTAATAGTTGTGCCTCTGTGTTGATTCTGCGACATACTCATTTTTAGCGATTTTTTGAGATACTTATCTTTGTAGTCGGAAGAGGGTCAAGTTTGCTACTTCTTCTTTGGCGGCAAAAGATGGTCCGTGTGAATTAAACTATTCATTTTCATACAAATTAGTGCTCGCCCACATGTTGTTGTTATGGTGTGGTTGTGATGGTGGTGTAATTGTGGTACGTGTGAAACAAGCCTTACAGACGAAATGGAACCTCCTCTTTTTTTTAAAGTCTTCTAAAAGCACTACGGGCAAAGTGAGATAGTTTTCATTTTTAAACGCTTGAAAAATAAAAATACTCACGGTTACAAAAGAAGTACTGATTCTCAGCCACAAAGAGTTCCCTGTCCTCAGCAGACAGACAGGAGTCGAACATGATCGGTGAAGGTTTAATATTATCTTCACATAAAATGGTGCCCGAGCCGTCGGGTTCTTTGGGCGCCCGGTTTGTGGGACAACGGTACATTATACCTGGAATAAAAATAAAAGTACAATAGGTACTCAGCTGTAAATATTACACAAATCGAGCTTTATGTACGATTTCTACCAAACAGGCCGCGCCGGAGCGCATTTCACACTGTGCTAAAGGAAATTCAGGCTTCTATACAATAGTTAAGTTTCATGTTTGCATGGAATTTACACTGCTTGGAACTCGGTTAGATCCGCGCGTATGCCGCGGCGCCGGTCGGCTGCTCGCGTACGTGGACGGCGGCGCTCAGCTGTCGTCGCGTCCGGTCGGCTCCGCACGGCCACACTGCAGGTAGAAACTGACTGCGATAGCGGATACACGAGAACGCGTGCGCATGCGCTCGGGTTCCAGCAGATTGTAGCCGTCGGGCGGACGCGGTCGGCTACTGGCGCGTGGTCGGCTGCGTGGCCCGATTGGTGGAAATCGGACATTAGAGAGAGATATCAAGTAGCTTCGGCTTCTTAGAGCGGCGTTTTTAAATGATATTTATTTCTGTAAATAAATCTGACACACACTTTTTTTTGTCTTGCAAAATCCTCATGGAGGCCCTTCGCCCGAGGAAAGCGAAGGGTTATGCCGGACTCTTACCGGCTAAACACCCACGGTGTTCCTTCTCCTGACCCTTGGCCAGGGTCGTGGGATTCGCAGCTGCATGCACCGCGTTCCTGGCAGACCTCTACTTCTTTGGGGCCTTGCCCCACGTTCTCCTGAGACAAGCGCGCGCGGAACACGCACCGAGAACAGGCTCGAGAAGGCGGCGCGGGAAGGGAGAGTGGCAGCCGCCTCTCTCTCCCTCTCCGCTCCCTCCGTGGTCGCCATCACGTCCTTGCAAAAGGAGGCGATGGCATCCCACGCACTCTCGCTCTCGACCATGGACAGTACCACGGCCGGGAGTGAGAGGTCACCACCGACTGCCGCACTTCGCGGCGCTGCGTCGCCCACGCAGGACACGCCTACAACGTGTGCAGCGCCGTGTCCTCGGGGCAGTCGACGCAGTGGTGAGAACCGGGCGTCTGTTCCCGGCCTATGCGACACAGGTACTTCCCGAAACAACCATGTCCTGAGAGTACCTGCGTCAGCCGGAAGCTGAGGGCGCCATGACGCCTCTCCAACCACTCCTCCATTACGGGCCCTACCGCCGCTATCGCGGCGTGCCCTGCGCTGGGTTGCGCAAGTCGCTCCTTTCATTCTGCCACTAGGATCTGGCGGAGCTCGCTCCGCTCAGTCGTCTCCACGCGCTGACGATATCTCAGCGCGAGGGCCCTCGCCTCTGATTCCAGGGCACGGATCCGGCTAAGAGGCTCGCCGCCTCGAAGGAGATCGTACGGTATCCCCTTATCACCCTGACGGCCATCGCACGCTGCGGTCTCCGCAGGATTACGATGTTGCGGGACGTCAGGGTGTCCGCCCATATTGGGGTCCCGTAAAGGGCCTTGGACCGTACGACCCCCGCGTAGAAGTGACAGGATCCTCACATCACCTTCCCGGAGGGCACTGAACGTGCTAAGTGTTGAACTGAATTTTGTGGTATACCTTTTTTTATAATAACAGGAGGTTTATTTCTGAGTTCAGCTATCGTGACACCTTTCTCCCCGTTCTGTAGTGCTGTCATAACTCGTTTATACAAGGTGGTGCGTCGCTCTTGTTCCGCTATAATGTATGGTAATAGTTCTTCTGACAGCACGTCTACTTTCTTCTTGGCGTCTGCATTTATCTGCGAAATAAGTTTATGTCGTTTTTATGTCGAGCTGTAATGTGCGATATTTATACAAAAACAGGACCTTACCCTGTCAGCATCCTTGTTGAATTTAATGCCCGTACCATCCTGGAAAATTATTAAAAAAATTTAATTATTAAAAAAAGAGGTTGTAGGATCACACCTTTTTCATCATCATTCACTTCACACATTTCACCTCCTTTTTACTTACTATAAACCTCTTTTTCTATCACAGGCCACATATTTGGAACACACTCCATACTCAAATTCAAAGACTCGAAAAATAAAATGCAAGGTGTTTTTGCGAGGATTCTGAAAGCAACGACGAAAGGGTGTGGACTGCTGCACGGCTGAACTACCAGCACTCCGCCGAGTTAACCATTACTGGGCCTCCGGCACTGCTACGCTGCTGAACTACCAGCACTCCGCCGAGTTAACCATTACTGAGCTTCCGGCACTGCTACGCTGCTGAACTACCAGCACTCCGTCTGGTCGACGAGTTACTGAGTCACCGCACTGCTAACCTTCCAGCACTTCGCCTCACTTCGTGCTCGCATTCGAGTTTCCGGAAGTTGTGTGTTCCATCAGTTACCATTTTATTTACGTGTGCCCTTCATCCAATGGGCATTGTGCATTTTTTTAAATCTGTTAATATATGAAAACCATTTCGAGGAATAAGGTTACTGATCACATCTCACTATTTAGAAATGGAAAATAATCATGGATTATTAGTATTTCGGGTTATATGTGAATGACCTTAATTTATCCTCCAAATGACGTCATTGCTGGCAGTATGGCAGTAATGCCTTTGCCTACCCTAAGATTGTAAATTAAAAAAATGATTGACGTGGTCACGTGACGTGAATGTCATAAATAATAAACAATAAACATAACCTCAATCCTCAACAGAAATTCAACTTTTACTATTAGAGTGTTTTATTGAGACGGTCAAGCAATAACGATGGAATATAGGAAGTGCTTTGTTCCTACCTGCAAGAACGACACTAAAAATAGCCCAAACTAAATTTTTGTTCGTGTTCGGGAACTCAACTTTCGGAAGGTTCCGCGAGTCAGCTTTGATAAAAGTATCACTCATGGCGATTGGTTGGTCGGTAAATAATATGAAGGGCGTACGATCGAGATTAATTGCAATAGCGGTGTAACATGGTATTTTGTTTGTTATGAATTAAAGGCAAGGAACATAATAATCTGAGGTTATTATTTCATTGATTTGACAGTTGACACTATTGACATTTGACATCACTGTTAATACAGTTTTTAGAATATGGATTGAGGCAAAGGCCCAAAGATTTTATGCCACTGATGACGTCATAGATCAGAAATGATATTGAATTTTAAATAATTAATAAAAAAATAATTACAATGAAAATAACAAAAATATTTAAAATGGTTTCTTAGATTACTCTATATTTTCAAAATCTAAAATAAAAAATTGTGGTCAAGAATTTTGCTTCATCCCCATTACTATTTTACGTGTGACTTTCATATTATGTATTGACTTAGTGTTTTTTATCATATTTTAAAGTTGTCTTGTTTTAAGTGTTTTCCTTGTTTGTCCGACTAGGGATAGATAGGAGGATTCACTACTAACATCTCACATTCTTTATAAGTGGTGTAGCAGACGTGCTCAGGAGATCCTAGGGCCGTCTGTTACATTACAAGGTGTGCATGGAAAGAGCCTCCTCGAGTGACGATACTTAAGCACGTCCGGTGCACCCTGGGCAGTCAGCCCCGCTACCAACCTTGCTGACTGGCTAATCTTTTCACCAAAGCATGAGCTATTTTCGTATAGCTCGTGCTGACACGAGAGCAGAAGAAGATTTAAAAAAAGTGTTATTTGAGAATCACTATCGAATGTCATTTTTTATGACACATGCACACATGACTTTGAGCCGTTTGGGGTGGAAACGCTCGGGTCATGGGGTCCGAGTGCGCGTCTTCTTTTTAAGGAAATAGGAAGACGACTGGTCGACACTTCACGTGACCAGAGGGCTGGCTTGTTTTTCGGCCAGAGAATTAGCGTTGCCATACAACGTGGCAACGCTGCCAGCCTTCTGGGCACGTTACCAGTGGAGGCCGAGGCGGAGGAATACTTTGATGCAATCTTTTAGTTTATATTGATAGTTTAGTCTACGTTTTTACTTTAGATTTAGTTTAGATTTATATTGTACTAATTTAGGTTAAAAAATGTATATGTTTGTAAATGAAGTGCACACATGTTTATCGACAGTATCAGTACTCAATAGTATCGATACTATTGCTGGTCATCAATAGTATTACCACAGTGTACCTACTTACTACATACAGTGGGTCATCGCCCCTACATTTGACAGGTCCTATGAAATGTCAAAATGATGTAGGGGCGGAGGTTATGTCCCAAGTATGCAGTATGGCTACTCGGGACATAACCTCCGCACCTTCACCCCGCAACCCCCCCCCCCCCCCCCCCCCCGATTGCTAGATAGATAGATATAAGTAGACTGTGGTAATACTATATTATTTTCGATCGATACTATCGATAGTATTATTAAATTCCAATACCATCGAGCCTTATCGATATTTTTACTACTTTTCGAGGTCAACTATCGATAGGTACTATCGATAGCTACGCAACACTAGTGCCCCTCTATGGGATCCACCCTTAAATACTTACGATAGCTTGTCTTCTAATGATGTTGGCAAGATAACGTCCTCTTCTAGATGCTGGGAGCAGCACGCTGCCTGATTGCACCTCGTCTCCTATCTGAGATAAAACATGGATGATTGAATTAACGTTCGCATCGGAACCCGGCGCAAGCGAGTCATGACCTTAGTGCTGTTGTTGCTAGTAGTGATGTTAGTGTAGTAGTAGTTAGCTTAGATTAAGATTTTACTTCCTCACCATTGGCTGGAGACTCTTCAGGTCTCGCCAATAACTTCCCGGTTACGTAGAAGGGGTCCACAAAGACCATCAACAAGCAGTCCAAGCCGTTGGGCAGTAGCTCGCCAGACATAAGACCCGCCTGGTTAGAGGATCCTCCCTTTCGTTGGAGAAACACTATAACCTCTTTCCTCCATAAACGTAGATGAAGCGCAACCGAACTGAAGCCTTTAGATAATTTTCGTTTACAAAAACTGTCAAATTACTGCACAACAAAAACAAAACCAAACTTTTTGACAGGTTTCGTAAACGAAAACTGACTGACGGATGTGTTTCGTTTGCGGTTTGGTAACAATTTTGTTAGTAGCAAGTACAGGCTTGTCGGGCATTATCATTGCCTTAAGGTTCGCGCATATTATGTCGGGCCGCAACGGGTCGGGTCGCAGCGCAACAATCCACTCAAATCACTCGTATGTATTTTATATGAACTATCGCACACTATACCGGGGCGCAGCGGGCCGCATATTCCGCCGCGGATTTGGTTGCCTGCGATGCGGCCCGCCTCGCCCCGTTGCGCCCCGACACAGTGTGCTATAGCAAGCGAAATGGAGTGCACGCGCGCACGTGTTCATTTTACGATATTTGCGTTTATTTGGTATTTGTGAGCTCCTGTGGTGTTTACAAGAATGGATGAAGAGCTTTTGATAAATTTAGTTCACGGATACAAAGAGCTATATGATTTGGAAGTCTGGCAGGGCAGTACACTGGACTCAAAATCCGTCAATGCGCTGCGACCCGGCTCGTCACTAATGTGCTAAGTAAGCATTTTGAGCTGCGCTGCGGCCCGCTCCGCCCCGCTGCGGCCCGACATAATGTGCGCGAACCATTAGAGTGAAAACCTCAGGAATGCATTTGGTCATTGCTCGGTTCCTGGTGGCTTTCACGCGGACTAATTCGCGGGCAAAAGCTAGTCAATCATATTTATTACGAATTTTATATACCCAATAAAGGCTTAATTTCAGTGCATATATAATAATTTCGCATAGAGCGGCTCTCTTATAATAATAATTATAATAAGCAGGCATGCCACTGTCCCGGTGAATCTATCCGACATATTGTCTCTGGTTGTTCTCGTCTTGCTAACGGTGAGTATTTGCACAGGCACAACCTCGTAGCTAGGATTATCCACCAGCAACTTGCTCTCAAATACAACCTTGTGGACGCAGAAGTACCATACTACAAGTATGTGCCCGACCCAGTTCTCGAGAATGGTCATGTCACATTGTACTGGGATCGATCTATCATCACCGACAGGACTATTGTTGCCAATAAGCCTGACATCGTGGTGATAGATCGATCAGAGCGTCTCACAATGATTGTTGATATCACGGTTCCGCATGACGAGAACCTTGTGAAAGCCGAGAAAGATAAAGAAATTAAATATCAAGACTTGGCACACGAGGTTGTCGCCATGTGGGATGTTGATTCAGCAATCATTGTGCCGATAGTCGTTACGGCCAATGGCTTAATAGCCAAGAGCCTCGACCAACATCTAAAGAGGCTCTCGTTAGGCAGCTAGATCAAGGGCCTGGTGCAGAAGGCGGTTCTTCTGGACACGGCGCGTATTGAGGAGGTTCCTCTCTCTGAGGCCCTGACCGCCGGTAGCTTGGACCCTGTTCCCGATGCCGGTGGGCTACTATATTTTTATATTTTTAAACGTTTTTTTTTGTATCGAAATATTTAAAAATGTAATTGTATATGTATTATAAATGAATAAACGGAATTATAGTACCGTCGTGATAAAATAAAAATTACCAAATTGCAAATGGTTTTCACTCTAAGGCGAGACGTGATGTCAATAAAATACTCACAGGTGGATACCAGCATCTCCCAACTTTAAAACTATTGAAAATATACAAACAAATAATAAGCTTAATCCACATGTTGCTTCCTGCAGTTGTTGCAGTAAACTAAACGGATGGAGTTGCAGTTAGGAAAAAATAATTGGCTAGGTAAAACAGTTAGTCAAAACAATTGGTTTAGTTAATATTTTATTGTTTCGCAAAGTAATTGGAAGGTAAAATGTACAGTTAGCGACTAAAAATAACAGAACGTTTGTGTTATTAAACTTATTAAACTTGGTATTATTTGGAAAACCAAATAAAATTGACCAACGAGTGCAGTGTAGTAGCTGTGACATTTACAATGACTCATTGTATTGTTTCCAAAAAATGTAAAATACAAAAAGCACAATAAATTTTAAATTATTGTAATATTTAAGTTTAGCTGTTGTTTTTTTCTGTAGTTTTTAGCTCAGTTTAGAGTGTGTTGTTTGCTTATAAGTGGTTATGCATTTGCTTTGTTACACTTTGTTCCTTATGATAATAGGTACTTAAGAATGAATGTTATAACTGTTAGAAATCCTAAATAAATAAATTAAAATATAAAACGTGCCCAGCTTTCTGGGCACGTTAAAGTCGACCGCGGTGCGGAGAAGTATTTTGCTGCCCTATTTTAGTTTATAGTTTTATTACAAGGTTTTTATTTTTTTGCAATCCTTTCCACTGGTGGCCGTCACGAATCGGGATGCGCAAAAAATCTGCGCATGTGACAGCCGTCCCGAAACGGGACGATGAGTCATCGTCGCGTTCCAAATAAAAACAAAAAATATATATATATTTGTAACATTCAATGTCTATATTCAATATGCGCGGGAAAGAATAGGCTATTATACAAGCCAAACTTATGGAATTACCCCGAAGGAATTTTTGGAACGGTCGCCAGTTGAAGTTCGGCCAAGTGACGCGAACTATTGTTCCAAGTGGGTGCGTAAACAATAATTGTTTTCGGTGTGTTCCGCAATATAATACAAGTGTTTGTGAATTTTTAACAATGCCTGGGTAAGTAATCTACCGGTAAATACTTTCTGTTTGTGTTTCTGTGTGTTTAAATTTAAAATTTAATCGGAATTATAATCGCTGTGCTCACGGCCGCCATAACAAAAACTTTCCTGCATGATTTTACCACAAAAATGTATGGAAACTATCTGTTTCCTATATTCAATCCGTGTTAAATATCATAATTATTTTTCTACTACACTCCAATTGATAGTATCGGTGCATAAATCAAATAATTTCATTAAATACGTAATAAATACAATAGCGTCCAAAATCGGGATCCGTGTCAGTGGTGCATTTATGACGCGCTAGCGAATAGCGAAGCTAATAATAGCGAAGTGGGCGGGGCCTCGCCATGCGTATTGCGCGTTCGATTGGTTTTATTTATGTTTTGAATATTATATTTTGTGCGTATTTTAAGATATTTGTAAGCTTATTTCTAATTGTTTTTGTACGGCAAGTACTTATTGTATTTTATGTATTTTAAAGCAAATATTATGTACTATTTGTAAAAAAAAAGAGTTAATGTAAAATCGGCATACTTTTCGTTTTAAAAGTATAGTATTGAAGTTAGTAATTTGAGGGCCGATCTCAAGTGGGTTTCTTTATTTGCTTCGTACTCTAAAATGAACAAAGAACAAACATCTGTTGTTTATAATAAAAAGAGTCCATGACCCGAGCTAAACAAAAACACATAAATCAAGTCATTTGAGCCCGCCATGCATCAACAAAGCCACTTGAAAATCTTAAGTTTTTTTAGGGTCGCGCGCACGTGTGTGAAATTGCTCGCTGATTTATAATAGCCTTGGTGTTAAAAATATGTTTGGAAACATGTGGATTAAAAATTATATATTGTAAATATAACATTTAAATATAAAATAAAACAAAAACTGTGCATAAAATTGTTACAATTTTATTAATAAACCATATTTTATTCAATTTTATCGCAATTTTTACTTTTCTCTTCATTTCCAGCATGTTTATCAAGAGGTATTTAAGAAACTTTTAAATATTTACATATTAATCTATAGGAAATTTTATGGAGAATCCAAATAAGTATATACACATCTTAATAGGTATTCATACAAACAGTGGCGTGCACAGAGATTTCAGACAGGGTATGCAGAAAAAAAAGCTGGGTTCGTCATGACCACGGAATGCTAATTCAGGTTTACCTAGAAAACAAACTACATCAATCAACCGTTTGAAGATGTTTCTATTTCTGTCATCTTTCACGTTGTGCCTTTCAATATTTAACTAGGTATAACTGGCTATTCAAACTAGTCTCTATTCTACCTTTACCAAAAGTTTGGAACTTTTAAGCAGGATTCTAGACGTTTTTCTGAAGAATCATGCTTAGCAGCCGCTTTGTGGAAATTATTTAAATCTGAGTATCCACTAGGTCCAAACATTATTTTTAACTTGATTTATAAACAAAATGCAAGGGAAACAATACAATGTATTTGTGTGTACACAACGAGTTAGCCAGTAACAGTCAGCATAAAACATTTTATGAAAATAACTAGTATTTATTACCTTTTCTTTGAGTTAAATCCAACCCGGGTACACACCTTCCCTTTGCAATCAATTTAACTGTTTCCTCAAAAGATAACGTGAAAACGCGGCCGATTTTAATTTATCTAATACACACATTTCGCCAGCACAGGTCTCACAGGTATAATTTTCCATTTTTACAATAAACTTACTAAATAATTAATCGACAGTCAATCACTTGCGCCAAAAAAACAATAAGGCGAAAAAACTTTGCAATTTAATACGTTACGAACTAATTCATACGAACGAATGAATCATTTGGTTAATCCGACTAAAATAAGACGACCCTCTGCAATCTACAATTCAGCGGTGCTTTTACGTGTTCTCAATTTGGACGGTTTACAATGTAAGCTATGCCTCTAAAACTCCAACACGCGCAAACATTTTCACGAACACAGTCACACTTTTTGCTGCGTACTACACGAGATGCGTTGTGAAGAATAAGCAAGGCGTAGTACAGCTTATGCTCACGAGGTGCGCAGGGGCGCAAATGTTCGCCGCCATCGAGTTAGTTTCAAAATAAAGTAATAGATGGCGCGTAACAAAATAAAGTAATAGATGGCGCGTAAGCTAAATTACCACGATTTTTTTGAATTATAGTTATTTATCATTTAGAGGGGCATGTTTGTATGTATGGAACTACAGGGTATGCAGAGCTTATTTGCATGTATGGAGTGCACGCCACTGCATACAAAATCATCGAGAAATCTGCGAAAGAATGCATCTGTTCCTACCGCGCGGGGAAGGCGGGTTGGGGGGTTGACGGCAACAATAGGAGGCCCCGCGCAGCTAGTGACAGCAGAAAGGATAATCCTTTCTGCTGTCACTAGCTGCGCGGGGCCTCCTATTGTTGCCGTCATCTAATACTTGTAATTATGTATGTCGCAGAATCAACACAGAGGCGCAACTATTAGAATCACTATTGATTATTGTTAATGTAGTACAACGCCATCTATTATCGTTTGTCGGATACGTCAAGCAGTATGCTTGGGTGAGATCGGTGCGGGGCGTGGCCAAGGACTTTATATAGAACTGGACCGAGATCTTGGCAATTTATATTATCTGAAATAGACTTTAAATGCAAAACATAAGACATAATATGGCTTGGCAAACATTACGGTACACTTGAGATAGCAATAATTGTACCTTGTGTCCCTGTCTAATACACACTGTGTGTTGTCACGTAAATAGAAAATGCATATTCCTAAATTAGTAGAATTTTTGAACTAAATGTACAAATTCATAAACCAACTTTTTTCATCTTAATTTATCCCAAGAGACGCGATACAACTATCGGAACTTTTGTTCGTCAACGATTCGTTTTAAGAGGACTTTTTTTCGTCAACGTAAGGCCAGGAGGCGATTTTCATATAATGTGCTTTTATCTATAGTTTTTTGACAGCTTGATATTAAGTCAACGCATTTATTTCAATTAGACCATATAAAGACACTTTTGATTTATTAGGTATTTATAATAGGAAAAAAAGAAGTTACTGCCGCGTTCCAAAGTGTAGATTCCTATGGATTAAAACGGGCAGTAAAATACATGGTTACACATTTGCATCAAAAAAAAAAAATGGCATTTCGACACATTGTCCATAGAAAAGCTGTCAAAACGTAAAACTCATTCCTTATATAAAAGTTATCTGACGATTGAAAAATCAGCCCTAAATATTATAAATTAAACGATTTGATTGGTACCTATAATAAATATTTTATTACTAATTTAACAAAAAAAAACTAGGTATTCTCTCTATCTGACTCGTAATGAAGATAAGAGAACTCGGTTTGGGCTTTTCTATTTAGCTTCTTCTCAATGGTAGTAAAAAAAATACAAATGCTGATAACCCCATTTGCATTGACGTAAACCGATAATTTGAATTAAAAAAAATTAATAATTGGATTTATTACACAATTAATTTGGAATTTGCGTTGTAAATGCTTGCAAAAGCGAATATTACCCGGACTGTGGAATATCTTTTCACAGAAAGGGTTTTTCATTACTTGAATTTTCTTACCGTTAGGGTGACCATGATACTTCTAGTAGCAGTACGTACAAAATCTAAATGTCTAATATGGGATTATTTTTCAAAGATTTTTATTATTGTAACTCTAAGACCGCAATGATACTCATTTTCAAATTTAAATCAAGGCATTGATACATTATTTAATAGCTCTAAAAAGCAAAAGTTTCACGTTCAAAAGACCTTTGTGACTCTAAATAAAAGAAACAACGTGGTTATGAACGTACCAACGTGGATTAGTTTTGTCAACTTTTTTTAGCGCGTAAATTTAAAAAACATCTCGAGTTGTTTTGTTCCCCACTACATCGATGTAGTTATTAAATACTTTAGTTAATGCAGTTTTAAGTGTTTTTTTAGGTAAATTTGTTTCCGCAGCGTGATATTCTGTCATCATTCAGATATCTGTATGATCAGGTATCTGTCAGTCGATCGAAGTTGTCAATGAAATTGTAAACTAGCATTTCGTTGTGATTTCGTACTTTATTGTGAATCCTGTTTCAACAATGTCGTACGTTCGTTTACTTACCTTTATCAAAATATCGAATTAAATCTAGGCACATAGTCTCAGTTTTTTTTATTAAAATGTATAAAAAATGTGATGCTTTTATTTTTAGTGAAACACAAACAAGACGTCGCCGTCGTGTTAGTATGACCAAACTGCTTCACCTGTGGGAATTTTTAAATAACTTTAAATAAATTGCATATAATATTGCAATAGGTACCTATATTGGTTTATAAATTTCCTTTCATCAATTTGGAATGGGTTATTTATTTCCCTAATGCGACGCTGTCGCTTTTTCTCCATACGATATTTACTCTCTAAATATTCAAATATCTCGTACTCGTCACACATTTACAAAAACAGTAAAAAGTGTGATCTAATAAACACTTGTAATTTTTATACAAAGTATCGAGTTTAGAAAGTCTTATCGACCAAATTTTAAGTGGGTCCTCACAACAGTTTACCTCTAATAACAAAAACAATGTTGAATAAGCTCGTAAATATTAACTTTTTCAAGATCGCTTATTTTGACATTACAGCCGCTCAATATACACTCTGCTGCTATCAAATAACACATCATGGTATGAAAACTGTACAAAAGAAAAGGTGAACGGATTTCGTAAACGTCAACTTAGCAGGCCTGCTACAGGCCTGCTTTAACGATGTCATAGTACAAAAACGCAGGGCAGTTCAACTTCCAGGCAACTTCTGCCCTGCTTTAAGAGGTCATAGTAAGCCCCCTGACCCAAATAGGAGCGGCGGCGCGGCGACCTATAGTCCCAGCCTAACATCTGAATATAATTACAAAATGTACCTAAACAAAAAAGGAGTAGTATGTACCAGGGATGTTACGGAGGTGGTTTTATGGGAACCGAAGTCGGAGTCGGAGTTTTTAAATTTGATTTGTCGGATTCGGAACCGGAATCGGAGTCCGAGGCGGATTCGGAGGTGTTAGCAGAAGAGAGATGTGTTAAGGACAGGCCTAATAAAATAAAATAGTATTTACATAATTTCAGTCAGCCTCTTTAATTTCAATTAAAAATAATAAACCTACATACTTAGTAAAGGCGCAGGCGATAAAAAAATGCTTCGACCTCCTATTCAAACCTACGATTTAAAAGTATCGGAGCCGAAGTCGGAACCGGAGATGTAATATCAATCGGAAGTTTCGACTTATCGGAGTCGGAGTCGAAGCTCCGTAACATCCCTAGTATGTACAATAATCGTGTAAATGTTAGAAGACATTGCTAATTATGGTTATATCTTTTTCCGATTGGTTTAGTTAACTTGCGGTATAAAGATATTGTAATGCTTTAAAGGACATACAATATTTAGTAATACTAGGCAGGACTTATTACACCATAAGTCTGCCATATGGTTACCCTTGTGTTAGAAAGTGACAAGGCGTACACTTATACCTATCTCACGTGATTCGCAGAAATCGACAAGTACTCATTCCAGTTGTACGTAGTACTTATTACTTCTATGGGCGTGGCATGTCTTGTTTGACGGTTGTCAGCAAGCTGTCAGCTGTCATCCTTTTTGACATTGGATGCATTTGATTGGAGAGACGGGACTTTGGAGTGACACACGAGGGCGAGAGGTCGTTTTGCCAGCCTGCATCGGTGCAGGCGCATCGGTGCTTGACGTTAAGTTCGGACTTACCGCGTTTTCGTACTTTAATCTATTTCCATCGGTTTGATTATTTGAGATTTTATTATTTTGTTATCGAGAGTGAATAAATAGAGGACTATAATCAGTGTTGTGACTATTATTTCCTGCCTACACCAAGTCGAACTTGGACTCTGATGACGAAGTACCCCCAATGAGTGAACTACCCTCGTTATGGTAATTAGTTAAAGATACTTAAATAAAAAATTAATAAAAGTAACTGATGTAAAATAAAAACTTTAAGATATATTCGAAATTATATCTGGACTCTTACAATTTGAAACTACATAATACATATATTATTAATTACTTGTTTACCAACATAAGTCGCTGATTGTACACACGGCTACACTTCAAGCTATGCAAAACCAGTATAAGCTGACCGTTACTTGTGCGAAAAGATTATACAAAGCGACGCCAAGATAAACTGGTTTTGTATAGCTTGATGTGTAGCCGTGTGTACAATGAGAATCGGAATAGTTGAAAGCGATCAGTCGGCTCACGAATATTTATTTAACTTTTTTACTCCTAACCTATAACGACACGCCAGTATTCCCCAAAGGGTGGTAGAGGTGTATACAACCTCATTTCACCGCTTTGTTTATGAGGCGAGCTTATTCTCATAAACCAAGAACAAATCCAGACTCCGAGCTGCTACTGAGAAATTCCACATGAAAAACCCAATAACACTTTGCCTAACCTGGAGATCGAACCCAGTACGAGGCAGTCACGTATTATATGAAGTTAGATATACTTTATTGTACACTAAAAGAAATAAAACAGAAGGAATACGCTTAATTAAAACAGTACAAATGGCGGTCTTATCGCTTAAAGCAATTTCTTCCAGACAACCATAGGAAGATACTTTTCATAAAAGTTTTTTTTGTCTAGTATAAAGTTTATCATCGTTACGGGTAGTCAAAAGCCCGAAAGTCTAACAACCGGTCTAACCTTATAATAACGGCATTGTCAAGTAACTGGATTGCGGAGGTCTGATGGCAGTCGCTCCGTGTAATTTTTTTTTATTTTTTATACCTTGATTTGGGCGCATTTGACCCTCGTCGCACCTGATGATGAGCAGGGTCTAAAATGAAGCACACGAATTCAAGTAACAGAGACGTAGATAGATTCCCCTATACCCCTCTGGCTCTCACATACACACGACGGAACACAGTAAACTGCTTGGCGCCAGACTATAATGTGAGGGTGGTAGCTAGCCAGGCGGACCGTAAACATCCAACACCAAGCGAAAGGTTGTCACCTGATTGGCACCACCCGGGGACCACGTGTGGGGTTTCGAACTAAGGGTGCCTTTCCACAGACGAGGGTGACTCAGCCTCCCAAAAAAAATACTGGTATTTAGCCGCATAGACTTAATCATCAAATGACTTCTTCTTCCGCTTTGGTCGGAGCGTATGGGAGTGTCAGATTCTTACTGAGTAAAACCCATCCGTGTTCCTCCTAAAGCCCTTTGCGTTCCAGGGGCGCGGTAACTCTTTCGAACAAATTCCGCAACCCTGGCAGGATCTGGTTACACTGGAAGCATACCCAAACATAGTTTTGGGAACAGGCTAGGTAGAACATAGAGTTTCGATGGTGACGTCTCGCTCCCAGCCGTGGTTCTGTCCAAGGTCGGAGGCGAGACTGCGTGGGAAGCCGTCGCCTCCTGCGAGGAGGTGATGGCGACCAAAGGGGGAGCGGAGAGGGAGAGAGAGGTGGGAAGCCGTCGCTTCCTTCTGCAATGAGGTGATGGCAACCAAAGGGGGAGCGGAGAGGGAGAGAGAGGTGGGAAGCCGTCGCTTCCTTCTGCAATGAGGTGATTGATGGCAATCAAAGGGGGAGCGGAGAGGGAGAGAGAGGCGGCTGCCACTCTCCCTTCCCGCGCCAGACGCACCGGGCGGCGGAGGACGCGCGACGACCTCCGGCCACCCTAGTGTGTGGCCTGCGGGCGCTGGGTTAGGGGACCCACTACCCGATCAGTAACAGGCCCGAGTAGGCGGAGCGCAGTGTTCATCAATGAGGATTTTTTGCAAGAAAAAAAAAAGAACAGAGTTGATCATGTGCGAATAGGAAAGAAAAACCATGTCTATTGTTATCATAATTTATTTAGTTTAACTCCTAGAGTACGGGGATGCCGCGTTGGTAGCCAAGAAGAAGATGCCCGAAGATCTATAAAGAAAACAATTAAAAATTAATAATAATATTCTCCTCAAGCTAACGAGAGCCTCTTGAGGCTCAAATAGTTTTTTGTTATTTCTGACGTTTCTAGTACTCAAACCTCAGTTGGTCCGGAAGAGTCTTTTGATCCTTATGGGAAATGAGATCGATTGGCATCATAAAAAAGTTTTGTGAAAACAGCCCTTTTTCTCGCTGACTGTACTTTTTTTTCAAAATCGGTGAATGCCGATTGAAATTATCCTAAAAGTTAGGGGTTGTCTTCTAAGAACGTTTTCCTGTAGCTACAATGGTTAAGATAGTTGCCCTTCATGCCCCATCTCAAATTACCACACTGTAACTATCTGCGTGTTACATTCTGATATCGCTGTGGGATTTCTGACGTCATCTGGTGAGTTGTCCCTCGTGTCGTGACGGAGGATCGTGACCAGTAAAAGTTGCACCTACCCAGTTTTAGCAGTATTGCCACCCATCCTCAATTGGCCAGAAGAGTTGCAGTTGCCATTCAGAGCTGAGTTCAAGGAGTCACAGCGCTGTCCGGTGAAACCACCCCTGAGCAGAGATTCCGCCATGTAGAAGATACACCTGGAAAGTGGAAAGTTATGTTAAAGTCTCTTATTTAGAGACTAGAGCGTATTCCGCGTTTTTCTCTACTATAACATGCATGTCTTATACATATAAACCTTCCTTTTGAATCACTCTGTCTATTAAAAAACACCGCATCAAAATCCGTTGCGTAGTTTTAAAGATCTAAGCATGCATACGGACAGACAGCGGGAAGCGACTTTGTTTTATACTATAGTGGGCTACTCACACACCTGCTGCAGGGGCAATCTAGGGCGCACGGCAGTCGCGGCAATATCGGAATTGTCTCCACACTAGTGACGTTACGAATGTCATATTTTAGACATTCGCGAATGCGAATGCGAGTGCGAGTGTTTGGAAGGCGAATGTGCGAATGCGAATGCGAGTGCGAATGTTGAGAAGGAGCAAAAAAATAAATATCAAGGTATGATTTTAAGTATCGATTTTTATTTATTTAAGGTTATACAGTGTATGTATCTAATATACACAATCAAATTAACAACAAACATATTTAATATTCGTTCGGTTATTTAAAAAACCCACAACTCGAAACTGTGTTAATTCACTTAATCACAATACCTGCTTATTGATTGATCGACAAGTGACAACTAGAAACAAATTCAAAGTAACAAACACGCGATGATGACAAGCTAAGCTCCGCCACTTCTACTTGTCTCGACCTGCATACACTCGCATTCGCTAAACATTCGCATTGTTTGATGCGAATGCGAGTGTTGATGCGAGTGTTTGAAATGATGCGAATCATTCGCATATGCGAATGCGAACGCGAACATTCGTAACATCACTGCTCCACACACATTGAAATTGCTCCTGCTTGCCTATACACATCACAATTAAGGTGGCAATTAAGGGTCATCCCCACTTTTACACCCTATATTGCCCGTGCGGCAGGTGTGTGAGTAGCCCGCTTAAGTAGTGATAGAAACACATCGTATAGATGTGTGGGTGGCGCTAATTGCACCTTGTTTAGTATGTTTGCTCGTACGGTCTAAATACCTTTAGTTTCTGTCGCCACATAATAGTTGCCACCACAAAAAGGAGTGGGGCGCGGCTCTGTGGATTGAACGCACTGTAAGTTCTAACTATAATAATATCTATAATAAAAAACTGAAATTTAAACTTGAAAGGCAGACGCCGTTTTCTTCCGGCGGTTAGAGGTTAACCGATCCACTAAACACCCCCTCCCATAGACCAGATATTTTTTTACCATAGTTTAAAATAGTTTTGCACCCACTTGGGACGGTCCATGACTGTACTTCAATAGTGCAGCCGTGAATAGTCTCCGGTTGGTGCCCCACCCCATTTTAGATTAAAGTTCTCAAAGGGGCCTCTGCGCGTTGGACCTGTGTCCCCCGTATGCCTTCCAAAAGACCGGACATCTTCCGCACGGAAGATGAGCCGTGAATAGAGACACTCTATAATAAAAGTTTATTCAGGTAAAAAGGTAAAACACTAAATACTTTGCTTAAATCTACGAAAAATTCAGTTGTGTTACGTGCCTGAACTAGGTCATCCTGTGTTTCAGGCGTGGCAAGGTATAATATTTCAAAATAATCACATTATTTATAAAAATCTAGTCATTTAATAGGTATGTAAAAAGGTGTAAATAGTACAATAAATCCTACTTGCTAAAATCTTAGTAACTATCCTAACTTAGCTTAACTTAATTAGTGCATGTACACTTTTATTTAAGTACAACTAATCATTTCTCTGCATCTTCATAGGACATACTTTGAAGAGCTTCCTTGAGAGTTCTTTTGCAATTTTTATAATTTAGAGAATAAATTTGGGCTCTCGCCTTTAGTCTGTTATAAAGTAATGGTCCTAGGAAGACAAAAAATTTGGCTGCGAAAGCCTGTTTTGTACTTTTTGTAGTGCAAACTATGTCTTTCCATTTCTTTTTAGTAAATTCATTGCTGTACGGGAGGGCTGCGTGTGGTTTTAATACGATGCTCATTATGAATAACTGTCGTGCTGTTAGTACTTCACAGGATTTATAGAGTAGGTTAGTGGAAAGGGCGGCAAGTAGACATCTTGAGAATCGCTCTTTGAGCTCTCTCGATAGTTAGGAGCAAACATTTACCTGCTCCACCCCAAGAGATAATGCAGTAAGTCAAAATCGACTGACAGAGAGCAAGGTAAACTAAAACATTACTTACTTGTGATGGCTACAATTCCTATCTGGGCAACCAGGCATCCCACTACCACCGTTGGGATAGAAGTCCACATCTCCTGCAGGGTTCACGAGGCCGGAGAACCCTGCATCCGTATGAATGACCTCGGTATAGATGCCGTCTGTAGGCATAAAAGCTTCAGAGTTGGTGACCCAGCCGGGAAGTGCGGGATCTAGAGCTGGGGAGATGAGGAATAGTATCAGCATTGGTTTTTGGTAAGTTAATCTTAGCAGCAGCAGAGCTCTGTGGAGTAACGAGGAATGGTGTTCCTCCAACCAAAGGGAGGATCCTCCTACCAGGCGGAGTCTTGTGCCTGGCGAGCTACTGCCCAACAGTTTTTTTTTTCTATTGGACTGCTGTAGATGGTCCTAGGGGACCGTTTCTACGTATCCGGGCAGTTATTGGCGAGACCTGAAGAGTCTCCAGCTAATGGGGGGAAGTAAAATACTTAACCTAAGCTAACTACTTATACTGCACTAACATCATGACTACCTGCAACAACAGCACTAAGGGCGACCCCTAGTGGGGGGAGCAAGAGGCGCGGGGCGTTGCTGGCGTGGACTTAGGGGGGGGGGGGAGACAGCTTGATGAGAGCTGAATTATCGTTGTGACTGCGGAGTCTGAAGAGACGACCGGCTCTACGACGGGAGAGCTCGGTGGGTCGTGACCGGCGGCAACCCAAGAGTTGATGTTGGGAGGTAGTTTATATACTATCTGCGTGTTAAATCATGACTCGTTTGTTGTACATACCAGCGACAAGAACTACATATAGACGAAACTCGTACATGATTGGAGCGAGCCGTCTATACAATACGGCTTGCCGGGAAGTTGATATCGATCTATTTAATACTAGTGTGTCTAAATTAAAGAATACTCTTTGTAACCACTTCTTTGACAACCTAACATAGCCTTTGATTTGTATAGGTATATATTTTATTTTTATTTTATATAACTTGTACGATGCTTGATTGTTTTCATGCGAATGCTGTGTACACCTGTAATTGGTATTTACATAGGAACCATAACCCATGTACTTTTATTATTTAAATGTAAAATGTATGTACTGTTGGTGTACCTATTTATAAATAAATAAATAAATAAATAGGTACTTAAATTAAATCCGCGAATTAACCACTGTCTACTACTTAGTACCTACTTAAACCGTTTGTTTACTAAACATAACTATTTGTGAAAACTTGTGATTGGCCATATTTATGTTATTAACAAATTACCTAATGTGTTTGCTAGCTGTAAGTTTTCCGAAAATTATAAAATAAAATAAAATAAATAAAATAGCGCGATGTAGGAACTGTCATCTATGAGAGTTGTCGTTCATGTCGCTGTAGTCGTCTACACACGTGTTGCGTAGTTCGCATGTGGCGTGGATAGATGCCGCCACAGCTCCATTTGAAACAGTCCTTGTGTAGAGTTGTCCAAGTACTGCCACTATACCTATTTCTGCTGTCAACAATCTGCGACTTCCGCATTCCTCTTAAACTTAAGATCTATAAAACAATGGTTAGACCTGCTGTCTTGTATGGATCAGAATGTTGGGCCACCGAACGGACAAATGTAAGGCCGGATTTCCACCAAAGCGGAGACGAAACGAGCGGAGCGGAGATGTGTTTTAAAAAACCAATAGAATTTGATTTCCTTCTGCGAAAGTGTCATCTCGCAGAATGAGAATGCGGAAAGGGAGAGGGAGAGTGCAAGCACTCTTCTAGCCCGGCGCACCGGGCGTCGGCGGAGGGTGGATGACGCCCTCTTCCGACCCCCGTAAACGGGTCCAGGGGCGGCGGACTTGAGGACGTCCGCCTCCCCCATCCAAACGGACCAGAGAAAATGGATCTGAGTGGCGCGTAGTGTTCCACGTGCGTCTCTCAGATGGCACATGGGGAGTCTCACGCCCCCGCGATTGAGGCCTGCAAAGTTTAGCGGGCCGACACTAGTTGGGGGCTACGGATGAATGTACTGCTCCCGCGGCCCCCGGCCTAAGTGTGCGAAGGAACACCGGGGTGGTTTTAGTGAGTAAGAGTCTGACAGAAGACCCCTTCGCCCACCCCAGGGCGGAGGACATCCATGAGGATTTCACCCCGCAAAAAAAGGGCAATGGCATGATGATCTATTTCTGTCCTCAAACAGCATTACTACGTTCCGGTTCCAAAGTTAGGTTCCAATGTCTCGACATTATCAGGTTTTCCAACTAACCAGTTACATACGGCACTCTCCCTCCAAGATGTCTGCTGATGATCCCAGCTTGGTGACCCCCGAGGCTGTGCCCGATAATGTGGTAGCGAGCGATGCTAGCACCGCTGGAGGTGTTCAACCAGTTGATGTATCTAGCCACGTGTTCACCTTGAAAGAAAAAATAAACAATTGATGAGCATGAAAGATAGAAGAGCTTATTGATAGGGGAATTGCGAGGAAGTGATGGCGACTAAGGAGGGAGCGAAGAGGGAGAGGGGACCCGTCGCCCGACCAGTAACAGAGGGCCTACTCCCTAAGTCCGTCAACGAAGTTAGTTGCCCGTCCGAGACTAGCCCGAAACGTAGGAGTTAACAAAACAAGTGTCAAGTTCAACTTTCCGGACAGGCAAAAACACATCGGTAGTAGGGACAACTGTCAAATCGTGTTGTCATTCATTCTTAGTTCGGGCCCCGAAATAATCGTATGTCCGTAGGTGATAGGGAGTAGGAAACGCTGGTAACTAAGGCCGAAATGACCCCCAGGCCCGAGAAGGCGGCGCGCCATATTCCCCGCGCGCCTCTCAAGAGGACGTGGGGGAAGGCCTCACAGAAGAGGTGCGCCAGATACGGACCGTGGCCTGCCGGGGTTGCGGGGCATGCAGCTGCGAATCCCGCGACCCCGGCCAAGGGTCAGGAGAAGGAACACCGTGGGTTTTTAGCCGGTAAGAGTCCAGCAAGGGTATTCATGAGGTATTTCACACGATAAAAAAGAAGGTATTTGGAGAAGCTTAGTTTTCTCACTCCTTGATTTTTAAGGAGTAGTTGACTTACTGACCAGATCTGATGGCATTGCTGAGTGCCGACACGTAGGTCCCACCAGCGCCGACGCTCCAGTCCACCATGATGAGGTTCACGTCCTCAGCGGTCAGGTAAGCTAGAAGAGGAAAAATAACTTTAAAAAAAGTAAAAACCGACTTCAAAAAAAAAACTAAAAAGAGTGAAATAATTACCATTAAAACTAACAGTTTCAGATGTCGGTGCAATTTTACACTGAACCAAAGCATAGTCATCTACATTGCCCTTTGGGTGACCTTAATTAAGTCTTCATGAGACCCATTGTGAGTGACCATGTTTCAGTTCCGTAAGCAGTGATCGGAAAAAGGTGAGCTAATTTACCTAAACTTCAAAGAACAGAGACAAAAAGTGGAGACTTCCTTACGACAACATTTTTTTTCGGGAAAATTATTCCGGGTTTCAGGACATCACTAAAGTACATTTAAACGTTTAGTCCACTCTCGCCCCCAATGGTCGAGAATACACTATAGTTAGGCGTCCAGTGGACACATTATTTATTGGGGGTCGAGGGGCCGAGAGTGGACTAAACCCATTTAAATATTAATGTTATTAATTGAGAAAACAATTGAATTCGTTTCCTGTTTTTGTTTCCCAAAATTGACACAAAACCAGATGACACGTTATTTGTTGTTTTTAAAAAGAGATTGTTTATTGTTTTCAAAAAAGGAGAATGTCTTTTATTTTTTGAAAACAATTGAAAGAAAATCTCCGAGAAAATTCTCCCGAAAAAAAATGTTGTCGTAAGGAAGTCTCCACTTTTTGTCTCTGTTCTTTGAAGTTTAGGTAAATTAGCTCACCTTTTTCCGATCACTTGCAAAAAAATTCAGTTGCGGAATCTTGCAACTGAATTTTAAATCAGTTAGGTATATTTAACCGATTGAGCTGAAATTTGGTATATACGCTTATTTTAGATGACAATGCATGCTTAGCTATGTGACGTCTTTCTAATTCCAATATGGCGGATCATCCAAGATGGCGGACTAGTTATTTTAAATTTATTTTCTTATTTTTATGGCAATTAAATAAAAGCTTGTTTTAAAAAAGTTTTTTTTTAGTATTAATTTTCGCTAACGATTTGACAGAATAGTTCCAGAAGTCACTTGCCTAAAGGATCTGAAATGAAATTATTTACTGAATACTGACCGCTAACCAAGTACACGTTGAAGTCCGACTGGGGGGTGTTGTTCCAACCATGGACCAGGAACACTGTCTTCCTATTAGCGTTGAAGTGTGAAGATCTGAGGGCAGCATCAGCTCCCAGGGGGAGTGGCTGGCTGGTATAACGGTTTGACCTGGTATTGGAAAAATATGATTAAGGACGAGACCGAACTTAACGATATTGTCTACGTGTCGACGGGTGCAAAATAAAAAGCGACATGTGCAAAATAGTGACTTTTTAGTAGAGAGCTTTGAAAGAATAATGTTGCGCATTTTTTATACAGCGTGTAAAAAGACCCATCACATAGCCGAAATCTACGCACTCTGTACATCAAACTAAATTACATTGACCAAAAATAATTGCTGAGAAACGACTTTTCTTTTTTGACATAAAACGCTTTTTTTGTAGCGCGCAATGTGTGGTTGTGGCGATGCCGCGCGTTTGCATGCGTGCAGCGGTCACACAGCTGAGCCAAGGCGATCGTGTGCGTTTGATATTCATTGCGTTTTTGTAACTTCAAATGCGTAAATTGTTAAGAAAAATTGAAATTTTTGATATTGTTTGTTTGGAAGAAAATTTAATAATTATGATGACTTTTGTTGACCAACGGTAAGCGAGATTATTAAAGAGTTACAATGTGTATACACATTTTGAGCAGGAAGAGACATATTTTGAGCAGTTAATAAATGATAATAAATGATAAATTATATTTATTTCTGTAAATAAATCTGTTACAGACACTTTTACAAGTCAATTTTATATGTTCTTTTTAAGACTAGATGGAGCCGGCATTTCCTATCTGACTAGCTCTGAGAAGAAAAGCCGAAACAAACTCAGAGGTCAAGGTCTCTTTTAAAGTCCAGACATTGTAGTATCAAAAACTATGTGAGTGTAACAATGTAGGGCAACGTCTGGAATGACCTTTTGAGGAAAGAGCCATAACAGCTTTGAGTCGACCTGTCTAAACTGACGGTACGCATGCATCAGCCATCGTGTAGCTCAACCTTATTTTAGGGAGCTCAACGACCCGACGCACGACGCCACCAATCAGCAAGACATTTGCGTAGGTCACAAAAAACATTCAAAACCGCCAAACACTTATGAAATTCGAGTAGGATACTAGCCTACACAGGCCTACACGGTACTCACATTCACAATAAAAATAAAATAAAATAAAAATAATATCAACATATAATAAATTCAATTGTTTGTAAGTTGCACAACTAAACGTGTCTTATTATTTCAATTAAATGTAAAATTTCATAGTGTTCCTTTTATTTTAGATGCTGTGTTATTTAGAATAAATAAATGTATCTGATCGAGCCTTTCGATTATATTATATTAATTATACTACTAATGATATCTAAAATAATTATACTGATCACATCCTCCACGTCACGTAAAATTACAATTTTTTTTTTTGTTTTCACATTTAGCGGGTTCGATTCCCGGTTCAGACAGGTGATTATTTAAAATTCTTTGAATGCAGTTCGTATTGTTTTTAAAATAATAATGAAGTCTTCATTCAGTATTTTTTTCTATCTACAGTATTTAAGGTACTTCCCCTCCATGTGGCAAAGTCGTGGGACGCCCTGTAGAGGGATTCCCCTATACCCCTCTGTCTCTCACATACACACGGCGGAACACAGTAAACTGCTTGGCGCCGGACTTTAATGTGAGGGTGGTAGCTAGCCAGGCGGACTGTATAGATCCTACCACCAAGCAAAACAATGTATAGAGATATAGAGAGTCGCTAGATGGCGCTGCGTCCATCCTAAAGTAAAAACAAACGCTCTGTTATTAAAAATTTGTTAAAATACTATTAATGGTGTTAAGTGGACAAAACCTAAGTGAACCAATAAAATATCACCTAATACATAAGTGACAGTGTTATCCACGGATTTCATACATAAATAGTGAAGTAAATACATAATATAGTTTTAACAATAAACTCTGCCTTCTAATAAGAAACATTAAGAAAATATAACAATACCAATCTAAATAAACAAAACATTGCAAACCTTATAATAATTGTGACCCAAATTCATCAAAACAAGTGCGGGAAAAATAATTATAACAAAGACGAAGTATAAAAGTGACTCACACAGTGATTTGAATCTCAACCGTTCCGCATCATAATAACGGCATTACCTATTCAAAGAAAAAATATTTTCTGCAAGTGATCAACAAATTGGACACACATTAGTATGTTCAGTTGGCTTAGTGGCTAACGAAGGTCAACTTTTGCAACTTAACTAGCCGCACATGAGTGGTCGTGAGTTCAAACCCCAGTGACAACACCACTTTTCGTAATTTCCAAAAATCATGATTTGGAATTTAAAAAGAAATAATTACATAATACAACAATTCTGTGAACGAAGAGTAGTCCGGTCAAATTAGACATTTCAAAGTGCAATAATTCGCATAGAGCTGAAAATTGGTACGAATGTTCGGAACACCATTATAAATCAAACGTAAAAAGTCCCCAGCGATCCCACTCTTGCAAAAAAAAATATTCAAGGTCAAAGTTCGCAAATATGGGTTTTTTGCGTTTTTTAGCCAAACGGTAAGTTTTATGATAAAAATAAGTCAGACCAAAATTATAGATTATGCAATTCTCTATAAGAATTGTCTACAATTTTTTTCCTAACCGTCACCGATTCTGAGATATAATGGTTGAAAAAGTTGTATTCTTTATCACTGATATCGTACGAATCCTCTTCTGATGGCGATTAACATGTACCAGTTGTCAACGTCAGTCGTGCCAATGTTGAATCACCATCAGAAGAGTATTCGTACAATATCAGTGAGGAGACATCTGATACATCGCTGTTAGACCAATTTACTTACACCCAGCAGGAAGAAGAAGTACAAGAAGACGAACAAGAAGAAGAGGAAGCAGTATTATCAGATGATTATGAATGAGACGGATAATTTGACCTAATTTTTTAGAATTCATACGGCTTTCATCATTTCCAATAGTACCAGTTTTTATATATTTTGAATTAGTATTGAACTAAATAGGATCACAATAGATTGTGGGATAGGCCTATTGGAGAAACCACGTTAAAAAAACGCGCCAAGTACACTATCTTCCAGGTGGCGTGGAAACGCATATTTTAAAGAATACAACTTTTTCAACCATTGTATCTCAGAAACGGTGACGTTTAGGAGAAAAGTTGTAGACAATTCTCATAGAGACTTGCATAATCTATAATTTTTGTCTGACCTAATTTTATCATAAAACTTACTGTTTGGCTAAAAAACGCAAAAAACCCATATTTGCGAACTTTGACCTTGAATATTTTTTTTTGCAAGTGTGGGATCGCTGGGGACTTTTTACATTTGATTTATAATGGTGTTCCGAACATTCGTACCAATTTTCAGCTCTATGCGAATTTCTGTTAACCTACCCCTATTTTTTGAGCTAACTTGACCGGACTAGAGCGAGCGCTTGAATATTTATAATCTCATGTCATCAAACTCTGCAAAAAGTCGTGGCAAGATGGCAGCACTAGTAACATGCCATAAGTGCAAGAAATTGGTAAACATAAAAAGTACTGCTTTGTGTTCTGCCTGTGATAACAGGTATGAATTGGATTGCGACGGTTACCCAGAACAAACGTATCGCCTCAAGGACGCCGAAGCAAAAAAAAAGCGGAGATGCAAGGCGTGCATCAGAATTAAAAAATACGCTAATACCGACTTAGGGTTTCTGTTTTCTCGACATATTTGTTTTCTCGGGTCTCGAGAATTCTCGAGCCCGATTTCTCGGGTTTCTCGGGTATTTCGAGAAATTTTTAAAAACCTTAAAAAATCAGCATAAGCCCGGTTTTTTGGGTACTCTTGAACGGAACATATCTGTTCGACAGCGCTGTTGGTGCGATAAACTGACTCATTGCGTTTTTGGACACCCCAGTGAGAAGATAATCCTAGTTCTAACTTCAAATAACTTATTTTTCCGGTTTCTGAGGTACTTCTAACCGTAGTTTATCTATACTAACGCTATTGGTTCGATAAACTGGCACATTGCGTTTCTGGACACCCCAGTCAGAACTCAGAAGATGATCTTAGTTCAAACTTCAGTTAACTTAACTGACCAAATCCCTACTACTTTTATCGGTTCCAGAACTTTATTTGTCATTTTATATCTTATTACAACAAGAGTATTTGGAGTTTTATAATTAGTATTTTATTTTGGACAGTGGGTTTTAGATTACCAGCGAAATGAAATCGAGTAGTCCATCGGAGTCTGATTTGGAAGTGCTGGAGGCTAAGTATTTCGAATATATCAGTACCAATAAAAAAAGACATCGAAGAAATCCATCCAAAATGTTCACGGATAAAGAGTTTAACATGAGATATCATTTTAACAAGGGCACTATGATATACCTTGGTGAAATAACTAATCCTGTCCTAGAACCCATTCATTTACAGTAGAAATAGGTACGTTAGCCTAGAAATATTTTTCTTTCAGATATGAATAAACATTACAGCCCAATATTATAAAATACGATAAAAATTTAAAATATTTGGGTTTAATAATTTTATTGTGTTCTTGCTATGATGAAAAATAACAGAAAAGAAGAGAAAATACGTATTGTGATTTATATTTTATGTAGGTATGTAATGGTATGTTTTAAAATCATTGCATCACCTTAAGAGATTTTCATTTAAACCTGGGGCCTACCTGCGAAAAGTTGTAAAGTTTAATTAACGCGAGAAAAATATATTTAGCTAGGCTTTAAAAAGAGTCCCCATCTAGTGGTCAATTTACGAACTTACTTATTGTTTGGATAGTTATCTAGTCGACGATTTTGTATTCAGAAACCTAATAATAGATGAATGGAGTTTATCTTACAGTTAATTTTGATTGATGTGTTATGTCACATTATAGAGTACTTGGAGTTGTAGGTATATTAGGTGTCTGTTTCGCTTGCCTCGTTTACTCGCGCCTCGTCAGGAGTTCGAACGATCAGAAACCAGAATGCAAAGATTACATAACTTTTAAGCCAATTTTACAATAATAAAAGAAAATATTTGATTTTTCGAGTTCTCGTATTCTCGAGGGTATTTTTTCTCGTCTCGAAGTTGGCATGATTTCTCGACATTTCTCGACTCGAGAATTCTCGAGCAGAAACCCTATACCGACTGCACAACCAATATTACCGTGAGGAAAAAAAACTACCTTCTACAAAAACACCTTCGCCGACAGAACAACCAGTAAGTACTAAAGATGCAGCGTTGAAACGTCGATCTTCGGTTCAAAATACTACTGATTTACTTGATTCCCACATACTGACTGATTGCGAAACATCTATTGATTCACACATACTCTCAATAAATTGTCAATGAGTGTTGACGGTACTGTGTCTGACTTAGTATTAGCCGCAGAAATGAAAGAGATAATTACACAGCTCACATTAAAACTCGAAAGGACTGAAAATAAACTGGGAAATGTATTTTTGGAAAACACAGATTTACAGAAGGAAATCTGTAAGTTAACTACAGAGAATGAAACATTAAAATCTTTATGCCAGTCGCCCTCCTTACCTACAGGTCCGGGTACAAACTCTAAGAAAAAGAGACAATCTCTGGCTAATCAACACAAAATACTTTCTACACCATGCTCTTTACCGTCATCCAGATTGCAAATCGACACCAATGACTACGCAAATGTGTCCTCCTTAGAACAAGAAATTGTTACCCTACAGCAGCAATTAAAGGTTGCACAGCTTGAGATAACGGCCCTCACGGACCGTATTGCAGTATTAATGCAAAGTAATTGCAATGTCTGTGCACCTGTCATTCGTCATGAACTGAAGCGGGATACTGTGAACGTAGCCAGAGCTCAGACATGTGCTATCGCAGACGGGCACAATATGACCCCCCAAAGGAATATATTTATCTTCGGTACTCAACGGTGCGTCGGGCTTGCATCAGCCATCTCACACTCAAGAGCAAATACCCAGTACGAAAAATATAGACTCGTCGCTGAAACAAAACCATATGCGCCTTGCAATGAAATAATAGCAAACTGCAGGAATACCAAGTTGGCAACTGAAGACAAACTTGTAATATGCTTAGGTGAAAACGATCACAACCCGAACCTAGTGATATCTCAGTTGCAAGATATCTTAAATACATTTTCAAATAATACTATTATTGTACTAAATGTCATCAATAACATGTAGATACCTCAATGTCCGTAAGTTAAACTATGCTATAAAAAATATATGTAATACGTATAAAAAATGCCACTTTGTAAATCAACCATCCACGAAACTATCCGAGGTTTGTAAATCAATAAATTACGTCATAGACTGTTGTGATTACAGTGATAAATATTTAAATCCTAGCGAAATTCGTAAAATAATGGTGAGTAACAAATCAAGTTTCAAATTAAACGTTTCTACAAATGAACCCAAAAAAGGGACAATTCCCTACTACTTTCAAATCAATCAAATCAAATCAAATCATTTATTCTTGTTAAACATAGGTAAAAATACAGTTCTCATATGTTATGTTATGCACGCTATGTTTTGCCACTAGGGCGTACAAGTTACAATATTATGTTGTCATGCATATTATTACAAGCTTTAGTCGTATTAATAACACAACGCCCTACGAATATAGCTCCTCTTTGCAACGCAATGCAAGGGGTCAAATAGGGACTATACCCTATTACTTTCCTATCTTAAATAAGCGTGACTCATTTTTTCGTATCTCAAACCAACAAAACACACCATTTTAGAATATTCCATCAAAATATCGCCAGTTTATTATCCAAACAAGAACTTCTAGAAATTACTATGCAGGAGTTAAAAGAAGTAAGAATGACCCAGACATAATATGCCCGTCTGAAACTTTCGTAAAAAAAGGCTGTGAAAATTATGTGAAAATATATGTATAACTATGAATTGGCTACTAACTTCTGTAGGGAAAAACAAAGAGGTGGCACTTGTATATTAGTGAAAAAAGGTTTATATTATAAAGATATATCATTCGTGAAAAACTATGCAACTCAAAACACGTTTGAAGCTTGCGGCATAGAAATAACAAGTAATAAATTGGTAGTTATATGTGTTTATAGAACACCGCAATCTGATCCGAATCAGTTTTTAACAAAATTGCATAATCTTTTACACGATTTGTTAAATAAATATAAATCTAAAATGAATATAGTTGTAACTGGCGATTTTAACATAAATACACTTAAAAAAGGTAACATCACAACTGGATTGCAAGACTTGTCCAACAATTATAATTTAAAAATCCACATCAATGTTCCCACACGCAAATTGACTTGTATTGACCACATCTTAAGCAACATTTCCAATGCAACTCCCACTGTACTACCCCTGCATCTGTCAGATCATGACACAGCACAAATGTTAAGCTTTCCAACTAAACAGAAACCACAAAAATCAGCAATTTACTACATTCACAAAAGAGACTATAACTTAGACAACATCCGAAAATTTAAGGAATGTTTGCAAAATCTTTCTTGGTCCGATATTTTGTTAAAGACTGACACAAACTCCGCATTCGATGACTTTCATGAACTGGTGTGTCTATTTTATGATCTCTGTTTTCCCAAAGTAAGAGTGAAAGTCAATAGCAATAATAAAAACACACAAAAGTGGATAAGTAAAGGTTTGAGACAAAGTTGCAAAACTAAGCGAAAGCTACGGTATCGGTACTACAAAAACAAAAATGTAAATAATAAAACTAAATATATTAATTATTCCAGTCTGCTAAAGAAATGTATTTATAATTCAAAAAAGAATGCTAATATAAAATATATTCATACTCATGACAACAAATGTAAAGCCACATGGACTGTCATTAAAAATGAAATAAATAATAATGCATACAGAGACAACATAGAATTTATAAAATTAAATGATACTATAATTACCGATCCTATACAAATGGCCAATACATTTAATAACCATTATGTAAATCTAACGCCTGTACAAGGGGGGAAAAGCACACATAAATACCCCTACATAAATACGTGTGTCAACACAATGTTCCTCAGACCAATGTTGGTAAACGAGGTGCGACAGGAAATAATGTCTCTGTCTAACACCAGGTCGGAGGGCTATGATGAGATAAATCCAAAAATTATAAAAGCTTGTAGTAATGAACTGACTGTTATTCTCACTCATTTAATAAACATGTCATTTTCCCATGGAACCTTTCCAGATAAATTAAAACTGTCCTTAATAAAGCCTTTATTCAAGAAGGGAGATAAATGCGACATCAACAATTACCGACCTATAACTTTAATACCTATCTTGTCAAAAATTTATGAAAAATGTATGTACAAAAGACTAACTAATTTCTGTAATAAATTTCAAATTATAAGTGACAAGCAGTTTGGATTCCAAAAGAACAAATCCACATCGTTGGCTATTTACTCTCTTATGCAAGCTGTACTTTCAAATAATAATAATAATTATATGACTACTAGTCTTTTTTTTGATCTATCAAAAGCCTTCGATCTGGTGTCACACGATATATTGCTACAAAAATTAGAAGCTATAGGGATTAGAGGACCGGTACTCCAGTGGCTATCGTCCTATTTAAGTAATAGAAAACAACGTGTAATCGTCAATAAAAAAAATGAAGATAATGACATAATATCCTACTCATCGGAATATAGGCATAATAAATATGGCGTTCCACAAGGAAGCGTGCTGGGCCCAATATTATTCCTCATTTACATAAATGACATCATAAAAATAACTAATCATAAATGCGTATTATTTGCCGACGACATATCTATTACAGTTACATCAAACAAAAAACATAATACCATTCTAGATCATGAACTTGAGATTAATAATACAATTGACAAATTACTGCACTGGCTTGACATTAACCATTTAAAGATAAATTTAGATAAATCCGTTTACATTCAATTTAATCAATCAAATAATTACAAAAACAACATTAAACTCCATATTAATAAAATCAAAGAAGTAACGCATGCTAGATTTTTAGGTGTAATAATAGATAAAGATATTAATTGGAAAGAACACATAGATAAAGTTTGCACTAAAATTAATAAATTTGTATACGCGCTTAAACAAGTCAAAAATGTAACTAACATAAAAACTGCTGTAATATCATACCACGCATATGTGGAATCGGTACTACGTTATGGGCTTGTAATGTGGGGTAACAGCACTGACTTCCATAGAGCATTCATCGCTCAAAAAAAGTGCATGAGAGCAATTTGTGGACTTAAACCTGACGACTCATGTCAGCCAATATTTAGGAAACTTGGTTTGTTACCATTACCGTCACTTTACATTTACGAAATGTGTATGTTTGTGATGAAAAATAAACAATTATTTAAGAATGCAAATGATGAGAATCCTCGGAACAGACGAGATCCCTATAAATTAGTGTTAAATGATTTGCCTAGGCTAACTAAGTACAATAATAGCTGCCTAGCAATATGTGTGCGCATTTATAATAAAATACCGAGGCATTTTAAAACATTAAATACAAAATTATTTAAAACTAAATTTTATAAATGGTTACTTGAATGTAGTTTTTATAGCTTAAAAGAATTTATGGATAAAAAAATTTGATGTTCTAAATAGTTCATTGTTGATGCTTCCTACCTATTTGCCTGACTTTGAAATTTTGCATGCTTTGTCTTATCCTAGCTAAACATGTTTGTGCCATATTTTGTATTTAACACCATTGTATACCATGTTTTACGCAAATGAATATTTATTATTATTTCTTGATGATCACGGCTCATCTTCCGTGCGAAAGATGTCCGGTCCTTTGGAAGGCATACACGGGGACACAGGTCCAACGCGCAGAGGCCCCTTTGAGAGTTTTAATCTAAAATGGGGTGGGGCACCAACCCGGGACTATCCACGGCTGCACTATTGGAGTACAGCCATGGACCGTCCCAGGTGGGTGCAAGACTATTGTAAAATATGGTGAAAAATATCTGGTCTATGGGAAGGGGTGTTAGGTGGATTAGATAACTTCTATTGCCGGAAGAAAACGGCGTCTGCCTTTCAACATTTAAAATTGAAGTGTTGGCAGACGGTGACTCGCCAGCTCACTAGCTGGGCCCCCTGAAAAGCCGCCAGTACATAGGCGAAGAGGGCAACAGACGTGTGAGCGGCTAGAGGTGTAGAGAGGTGTGGCCCCGGTTTCGCCGTCGCGGGTCTAAGAGACCCGGAGTGGGTTTCCCCGCTATTACGCCTTTAGACACTTCCACCCCCGAGCATATAGCTCTGGCGGCCCCCCTCTGGCCGGCCGATAAAGGCAAGCCAGAGTTGAGAGTCCTGCGGGCACTCTTGGGGTTCCACCCCAGCCAGCCAATAAAGGCAAACTGGAGACGAGGCCCTGACCGACTCTCTGAGGCAATAAGGTACGCAGTGTCGCCACTCACCAACAGCTCGCCACAAGCTATTATTATTATTATTAATGAAAGAGTTTTGAATAACATGCATATTCCCCATTGTGCCGGCTCTGGGTGATTGTGCATGTATGATTTGTGTTTCTAAACGTACCATGACTTTTCACACTTGCCTCGTAAACAGATGATAATTATTATTCACATCAGGGCTGTATCTTGCTGAAGCGAGCACATCACTGGTCTTCAGCCACAGGTCCACCAGGTGAGGTCCGTCAGGTCCAACCATGTACTGGTAGCGAGGACCTGGGTCCATCTTGGCTATCACATGGTCGGTTGGAAGAGCTAAAACAAAGAACAGTTGGTCAGGGGGTCTACGCTCTTAGGCCTCATTTACGGAGACGAGGGGCGTCGCGAGTCGCGTACGGCGTGGCGTCTCGCGGCGCGTCGTACGATTTTTCTGTTTACGGAGCGGCGGCGCGTGCAGCGGCCCGCATCATCACACGCGCAAACACAAACATATGGCAATGTACGATGTTGTTTATGAAGATGCGGCGCGTGCGAAGCCGCGGGCCCCGCCGCTGGTGTCGCTACGTTTTACAGTGGACGGAGAATTGCAGGAATAGCTGGTCGCAACGCTGCGTGCGCCGCCGCGATAAACGTCGCGTGCGACGCGGCGATGCCATCCGTGGGCTCCGCCTGCATTTCAAGCAAACGCATGTAAAGTCGCTTCTCCGTATACGCTCTCATACAACGCCATATGTTTGAATTCAATGAGGGCCGCGCCGCACATCGCGACTCGTTACGCCCCGCGTCTCCGTAAATGAGGCCTAAAGTCCGTGGTTTCGGCCATCGTTACGAGCGTTTCCTACTCCCCGTCACCTACGGACATACGATTATTTCGGGGCCCGAACTAAGAATGAATGACAACACGATTTGACAGTTCGGCTGTTCTATTTCAAAACCTAGTAAGGGACATTTTTTATAAAAATCGTTTTATTGCATAATCTTGCTAATCTAGAAAGTCTCTACCAAATACAAAGACACCAGCGTTGGAAACTCACATAATAAGCAGATATATTTAAGCATCGATATCTAGTAAGTGACATTCACTGCCTCTGATCATTTAAACCTAGTAAGTCACTTTTACCACATGGTTTTACCCAACAAAAATACTTTTCAAAGGCTGAACGATTTAACGTTTATGCGCTCTCCTGTAAAATTTCGTTTTAAGCCCTTACTAGGTTTTGAAATGTGACAGCCGAGTTGTCTCTACTAGCGATGTGTTTTTGCCCGTCCGAAAAGTTGAACTTGACACTGGTTTTGTTCAATCCAACGTTTCGGGCTAGTTTCGGACGGGCTACTAAGTTCGTTGACGGGCTTAAGGAGTAGGCCCTCTGTTACTGGTCGGGCGACCACTAGGGTGGCCGGAGATAGTCGCGCGCCCTCCGGCGCCCGGTGCGTCTGGCGCGGGGAGAGTGGCAGCAGCCACTCTCTCCCTCTCCGCTCCCTCCTTGGTCGTCATCACCTCCTCGCAGAAGGAGGCGACGGCTTTCCACGCACTCTTTCATGTTCATCATGCGTCTTCGTTTGAAGCATGCGTGAAGCGCCATAACGCATGCAATAGCGCATGCCACTAGCGCACGCTAATCCATCTAAATATGCCGCACAGATAGCTACAAGTTCACACGCGTTCATCTCGACGACTGACCGAGGCGCACCGGTGTAGACGATAAGCTGCATGCGTCTTATGGCAATCAATATTGCATGCGCTTGACGCAAGACGAATTGAAAGTTGAAAGGGCAAGATGAACATGAAAGTGCACTGGTGTAGAGATATCATGGGCCTCTACTCATTTTGAGAAGATACCCGTGTGATTATGATTACCTTACCTGACACTGCAGCTACTATTGCCAGGATAAACACAACACGGCCAGCCATTTTTACAAATATCCAATAATTATCCATGACAATGAATATATTGCTCAACAAATATAGATTAAAGCGGATAATCGATATATTAATCTTATGCTATCGATGTTATCTTTTAAAAAACAATATAAAAATATAGGCTGTATTTTTTTAGTGTGGTGCAAATCCTAATAGGTACTGGGTAGTTCGTGTAAAATTATGTCAAAAATATAAATAAGTACTTAGTTGCAGTGATCTTACATACATCAAATCAATGCAAAATAAATATCTTTGAATCATGACAGCATAGGAAATTTTTATAAAATAATTTTCGAGCACCATTCTCACAACCAATGATCTCGCCACTGAATGTTTTTTTTTTCTAATTTTAAGGTTCTATTTTCTTTTTTAATTAACTTAATTTATGAATGTTATTGTTATCAGCCTGTATATTTAATTATTGAGGATGAAATTTATGTTACTTTTACTGTTACACTAGAATTATTATTGTTTATTCAACTATACATATTGTTAAATAGGGTGGGGCACCAGCCGGGGAGGGACTATCCACGGCTGCACTATTGGAGTACAGTCATGGATCATCCCAAGTGGGTGCAAGACTATTGTAAAACATGGTAAAAAATATCTGGTCTATGGGAAGGGGTGTTAAGTGGATTGGATAACTGCTATTGCCGGAAGAAAACGGCGTATGCCTTTCAAATTTAAAATTGAATTGTGTTGGCAGACGGTGACTCGCCAGCTCACTAGCTGGGCCTGAAAAGCCGATGTATTATTATAAAATTGTGATACATATTATGTAAAACCATAAATGGTGCATGTTGTTGTTAGCCTGTAAGTAATTGTTGCACTTATAAATGAACTATTATGAAATTATTTTTAATGTATTGTGTAAACAATTGTTGGCTAACCTAAATAAATAAATACATTACATATACTCACAATTGTTATCTCAGAAGGGGCATGGTATAATAATGTGTTTTACCAGGAAAGAGATCTTGACCACTGAGTTTGTTCCGGCTTTTCTGCTCAGAGCTAGTGAGATAGGAAATGCAGGCGCCACCTAATCTTTGACTTCCGGCCGTGGTTCTGTCCATGGTCGGGAGCGAGAGTGCGTGGGAAGCCGTCGTCACCTTCTGCGAGGAGCTGATAGCGACCAAGGAGGGAGCGGAGAGGGAGAGAGAGGCAGCTGCCACTCTGCCTTCCCGCGCCAGACGCACCGGGCGCCGGAGAGCGCGCGACTATCTCCGGCCACCGTAGTGTGTGGCCTGCAGGGGAACCGTCGCCCGACCAGTAACAGGCCCGAGAAAATGGCGCGCATGAGTTTCGTGCGCGCCTCTCAGGAAGTCGTGGGGCAAGGTCCCACAGAAGAAGAGGCCCGTCAGGGGCTGGCGGACCGAGGCCTGCCGGGGTCGCGGTGCATGCAGCTGCGAATCCCGCGACCTCGGCCAAGGGTCAAGAGAAGGAACACCGTGGGTTTTTAGCCGGTGAGAGTCCGGCATACCCCTTCGCCTTCCCCGGGTAAAGGGCATCCATGAGAACTATCCTATGAAAACAAAAAAAAAATGTCGCCACCTAGTCTTAAAAAAATATTACATTGACATGTAAAAGTGTCTCTAAGAGCCTTTTCATTGTCATGCGTGTTTGCGCGCTTGTGCTGGCCAGCTACGCATGCATGCTGCCCGCAAACTATCGTATCATACATGTTTTTATTGTCATGCGCGCCACACACACACGGGCAGTGGCGTGCACTCCATACATGCAAATAAGCTCTGCATACCCTGTAGTTCCATACATGCCCCTCTAAGTGATAAATAACTATAATTAAAAGAAATCATGGTAATTTAGTTTTCACGCCATCTATTGCTTTTTTTGGAACTAACTCGGAGCGGGGAATACCCGCCGCATGCCGCCGCGACCGCGCATTGCAGCGCCTCCCGTGAGCATAAGCTGTACTACGCCTGGCTTATTCTTCATACAACGCATCTCGTGTAGTACACAGCAAAAGAGTGACTGTGTGCGTGAAAATGTGTGCGTGTGTTGGAGTTTTGGAGGCATAGCTTACATTGCAAACCGTCCAAATTGAGAACCCGTAAATGCACCGTTTAATTGTTGATTGCAGAGAGTCGACTTATTTTAGTCGGATTAACCAAATGATTCATTCGTTCGTATTAATTAGTTCGTAACGTAATAAATTGCAAAGTTTTTTCGCCTTATTGTTTTTTTTGGCGCAAGTGATTAACTGTCGAGTAATTATTTAGTAAGTTTATTGTAAAAATGGAAAATTATACCTGTGAGACCTGTGCTGGCGAAATGTGTTTAAATAAATTAAATTCGGCCGCGTTTTCACGTTATCTTTTGAGGAAACAGTTAAATTGATTGCAAAGGGAAGGCGTGTACCCGGGTTAGATTTAACTCAAAGAAAAGGTAATAAATACTACTCGTTATTTTCATAAAATGTTTTATGCTGACTATTACTGGCTAATTCGTTGTGTACACACAAATACATTGGATTGTTTCCCTTGCATTTTGTTTATAAATCAAGTTAAAAATAATGTTTGGACCTAGCGGATACTCAGATTTAAATAATTTTCACAAAACGGCTGCTAAGCATGATTCTTCAGAAAAACATCTAGAATCCTGCTTAAAAGTTCCAAACTTTTGATAAAGGTAGAATAGAGACTAATTTGAATAGCCAGTTAAAGTTAGATATTGAAGGGCACAACGCGAAAGACGACAGAAATAGAAACATCTTCAAACGGTTGATTGATGTAGTTTGTTTTCTAGGTAAATCTGAATTAGCATTCCGTGGTCATGACGAACCCAGCTTTTTTTTTGTGCATACCCTGTCTGAAATCTCTGTGCACGCCACTGCACACGGGCGGCACGCATCCGTGCGAGCCACCCGCGATCCGCCCGTGTGCCGCGTGCGTGTGGCGCGCATGACAATAAAAACGATAGTCAGGCCTCCACCACTCGGCCGTACCTACAGCGACAAGTGCCTACAATTTCGCGTGGAGTCGCCTCCACTCTGCCAGTGGGCTGTCATTGCTTGTCCGCTTCGTTTTCGTGTGCATTATGTCGGCAACGAAACCCCATCTACAAGTTAATTAGGTAACAAGTAGATACAATCTTATAGAACCCTAGTTTTAACGTTTAATGTTTGATACGATAGTTTTTAAAAGAATTGTTACGCGATTTACATAATTACGAGCGCAACTTGAAAATGTGATTTATTGTTTGTTGAGATATTTTAACGACTTTGGTGTCAAATGAAAGGTCTCGGTCTAAAACCATTTTGTCTGTGTAAATCATGTAAATCGGTCCACGCGCCTAGGAGATAATTAAGAATTAGTATAGTGAACATGTCAACTACCAGAATTTTTGAATTTTTTGTTCTACGAACTTTTTAATTATTGCAAAATGTGAAAATATTATTAATGTAAGTTATTGAGGAATGTTAAACATAGAGTTATCTAGGTAGGTAGATTAAAGGTTTGTTTTCATTTGTTAATTACAAATGACGGACTTAAATATTCATTGTCTATATACCTAATTGACCGTGTAATCATAGGCATCAAACATACAGATAGATTCCGTGGTCAAGTAGGTAGATAAACGTATAGTAGCAGCGGCAAGCCGACAGCCCTAGCGCCACAGCTAGCGCGTCACTCCGCGCCAGACAGCGACAGAATTACGCGTTAGAAGAGAGCGGCAACGTTTAGGTGAATATAGCGTTAGGCACTGAGCGCTTATGCGAGCTGAATTGCACTTTGTTGCTTAGTTACAAGAGTCGCTATTTGGTGCTTCTGTACTTGTACTATTTATTCTGTGCGATAGTTTGCGAGCAGCATGCATTCGTAGCTAGCCAGCACGCGAACGCAAACACGCATGACAATGAAAAGGCCCTAACAGATTTATTTATAGAAATAAATATCTTCGTCCTCACTTTCTTCTTCTGCGTCTGTAGTCATCATCTGCCTAGCCTTTTCCCAACTATGTTGGGGTCGGCTTCCAGTCGAACCGGATGCAGCTGAATATCAGTATTTTACATGGAGCGACTGCCTATCAGACCTCCACAACCCAGTAACTGGGTAATACGATACTCTTGGTAAGACTGGTTGTCAGACTTTCTGGCTTCTGACCAACAGTAACGACTGTTAAAGATCTACAAATGACAGCCGGGACCAACGGCTTTACGTGCTTTCCGAGGCACGGAGGAAACTCGCTATGGTAAATGGTCACCCATCCACAGACCAACCTCGGCAAGCGTGGCTTAACCCGGAAGATCGGTCTATGCGGCTGTAATTATTTAGCCACGAGCTCCTCTGCGTCTGTAGTCTTGGGTAGAAAAAGAGAACATCCTGTGTCTCTCGGCCATTTTGTGTTGTAGTGTTGTAATGATTCTCACGCATCGCAATCAATCAATCAGAAAAGCCACGGAGAGGGCACGCTGTGACGTTTTGTTTTATAAGTGTATAATTTTATGAAAGATATTAAATTATCTTAATAATTTAATAAGATAAGGTATCGTAATTATTAGTATACCTGCACTAGTAAGCATTGGCCTCTCAATTCTTCTTATAGAGAATTAACACGTAACATGACCACACCATAACCACAACGATACCACATCTTAGCGACAAAAAGTGGTCTGAAGCATCTAAAAACTTGTTCATGGTTTTTAGTCCCCATCATTAAGTCTGTAATTAGAATTAAGTATTTTATATTTATTTTGTTGTTATTTTTGTTTGTTGTTATTGTTACCGCTACTATGTATAATAAATCCTTAAATATACAAGGTTAGTTTTAGTATATACTAAACCTGAAACTAGTTTGTTCAGAATCACTAGGAGAATCGATTGACATACTTAATTATTTTTTACAACACATTTTTTTTTTCATAAGTTTTAATTTTGTTTCAGTAGTATTCTACCCATAACAGTTGACGGGAGTAGACACCTTGAGGCTTGAAACGGTCCTCTCGGTCAGTTTCCGTGTATTAGATAACCCCTGCACAGCACATCTCAGGCATTTCACACTTTTTTAGGGAACTTAACGCGACATAAACTAAGGTGTAACTTGGAGATTTATTAAAAAAAACACATATTCAGGCAGTTCTGATGAAAATCTTGTTGGGGTGTCTCGGTTTTCGTAATAAAGTAAAAATAACGTTGTATAGAGATAAGGGTACAATTTAAATGATCACCAAAATAATTTTTAGACCCTAAGACTAAGTACCAAGTAAAATATATTAACTTCAAATAAAATAAAGCCACTCTATACCGAGGTGCCTAAAAAATAACGTTTTAAGTTCCTAAATAAATATACATTCATCAGAATAATTGTACGTGTTGTATTTATATTCTTTTTGCTAACCAAAATGGATAAATGCTCACCAAATCTTGTAACCAAACGCTGTAACTTGTCTTCCAACTGACTAATTTTAAAAGCGAGCTCTTTAATTTGGGGCACCCCGACACGGATAGGTTAGGTTCGAAGGAGGTGACGGGGGCTAGAGTGAGTGAGTGTAGCTAGCGAACCAAGCCCCCGTCATCCCCTTCGTGTTAGGTTACTTTAAACCCTGCAGACAGAAATAGGAGCCCCGCGCTGCGGGGCTCCGTCGACTCTGCTTTGGAAACCCAAACAACCTAACAAACATCCCCTTAGGCCGTGTGTATACGGCAAGAAATTTGTCGTGTCGGCTACAGACAAGATGAAAATATTCATGTACATGAGAAGAATTTTGTCGGGTCTGTGCACGAAAGAATGTCGTGTCTGTTGCAGACAAGAAAAAATCTAGTATGTACACGGTACGAATTGTTTCGTTCAGTCATGGTTAAGACATTGTAGGGTGTACCTACATCGTGTTGTGTAGTTGAGGGAAATAATGTTGACAATCTAGCAAAAAAAAAATGGTGATTGCCTATATGTATGTATGTATGTATAGAAAATCTAAAAAGAAAACTAACTCCAAGAGAAAATACTGGGTGCATCCTATGTTAAGTCAAAAACATGAGTTTGCTAACTTCTACTTTGAACTGCGACAGTATGAGGAAAAAGTTCGTCCTTTGTTTTCGTATGAAAATCACTTCGTTTGATAAATTACTGGCAGCTATAGAAAATAAAATAAAACATGAGAGTAATAAAATGCGTGAAAGTGGATAAAGTTTTATCCCACAACACGGGTCGATCCTCAGTTATAAGTGAATCAAGCATTTCATAAAAGCGTAAAGAAACTGTCGTAAACAACACAGGTCCACCACATGCTCAAACGTTCTCATGTACACTACACACCGCCCCCTGCCCCCTACAGATCGCGTCGTGTCTGGCGCAGACAAGATTTTTGTCTTGTGCAGCGCCGACGCAGTGTACACTAGTCGTGTGTAGAAACGACACAATTTCTTGCATAGACCCGGCGATTTTTCTTGCCGTGGACACGCGGCCTTAGGCCGCTTGTACACGCTAAGAAAAGTCGCCGGACCTATGCAAGAATTCGTGTCGTTTCTACACACGAACTGTGTACACTACTTCGGCGCTGCACAAGACAAAAATCTTGTCTGCGCCAGACACGACGCGATCTGTAGGGGGCGGGGGGCGGTGTGTACAGTGCACATGAGACCGTTTGAGCGTGTGGACCTGTGTTGTTTACGACAGTTTGTTTACGCTTTCATAAAAGGCTTGATTCACTTATAACTTACCTCAAAGTAACAGCTAATCTGATGCACGGGGGAATACTTTCACGCATTTTATTAATCTCATGTTTTATTTTATTTTCTATAGCAGCCAGTAATTTATCAAACGAAGTGATTTTCATACGAAAATAAAGGATGAACTTTTCCTCATACTGTCGCAGTTCAAAGTAGAAGTTAGCAAACTCATGTTTTTGACTTAACATAGGATGCACCCAGTATCTTCTCTTGGAGTTAGTTTTCTTTTTAAATTTTCTATACATATAATAGGCAATCACCATTTTTTTTTGCTTGGTAGTCAACATTATTTCCCACAATTACACGACACGATGTACACCCTACAATGTCTCAACCATGACTGAACGAAATAATTCATACCATGTACAGACTAGATTTTTTCTTGTCTGCAACAGACACGACATTCTTTCGTGCACAGACCCGACAAAATTCTTCTCATGTACATGAATATTTTCATCTTGTCTGTAGCCGACACGACAAATTTCTTGCCGTGGACACGCGGCCTTAAGGTGGTACTTAGTACTTCTCCGTACCAAAGTTATGTACAGTCTGTTTATAAAGTCATGAAATGGAACTAATTTTAAATCTTTCCCATTGTTTTGTCAGTTAGTGTTTTATCAAGTGATAATCGTGTCTAAACACGCGCAAATTGATATAAGATGAGTGAAACTATATTAAGTTCTGCAAGAGAAGTGATTTTTAAAGTTTAAATTTTATAATGTATGACTTGTGGCAACCCCAATTTTTCATGACTTTAACATCGTACACACATAAAAAAAAAATTGCGATCACTAGCATACCTAATTATGTATGTGAAGATTCCGAATCGAAAGCCCAACTGAAATCTGATTTATATTTATCTAGATAACTAACAATCTATATTTATCATGATAATTATCGCTTTGAATTCCGATTAGAAAATTCGGCTTCAAAAAGGCTACATAATTTTTCAAAGTGATCGCAAACTTTTTTTGATGTGTGTATGTACGTTTTCACAAAGACGTTAAAAATAATGACAAATAATAATAAAAAATTAAAATACTATTTATTCATAATCGTAATACAATAATGTCGTTATGTCAAAATCATTACAGGATTAACTTATAACTACTAAATTATCCTAATACATTTCCTTCCAAATCAGATACCTGAAACAAAAAAAAAAGGAATGAAGACAACTCAATTATATTCTAGATATATCAAAGTCAAAGTTTTTTATTTCAAATAGACCAGATTACAGGCACTTTTAAAACGTCAAAACTAGGTGCACGGTTCCAAAAGGTAGGTTCTATGGAGAAGAGCCGGCAAGAAACTCCATGAATACTCTTTTTAAAATTGTAGATCATGACTATTCATGACAATTCCATTACAGTAGCGTGCGACATAGAATGAGAATAATGGCAGGACAAATAAACACACTTAAGAGTAACAAATAGAAAAATATGCCTTCTAGAATTGCCGTAGCAGTTAAGTTAATATATAACATAACAACACGTCTGTATTCCCCGATGGGCTGAGCAGAGATTTATAATACACTCTCGTTTCATGTAAGGCGTGAATTAGGTACATAAAAGCGGCGTACCTACCTATCCTTTTTTTTCTATTACTCACTTTTTTTCTGTTTCTATGTTATTTTAGCATCTAAAAATACTGTCACAAAAAATTTGAAAATTTGCAAAAAAAAAGTTTTTCATCCCTCCATCTCGGAAAGAGTAGGTATTTTAAGGTATTTTTGCTCTTTGATAAATCTGAGTGCAAAAGCCGTTTTTATCCGCTAGAGGATAAAGTAAATTGAATTTAGAACATCGTGTGCACCAAGTTTGTGAATTCAAAACTTCATTAAACCTATTTACTACTACCTCCATGGTGCCGAATTTATCATACCTACCTTTTTTAATTTGTTAAAATTCAGACTCGGAACCTTCTTGGTGTATTTTTTTTTAATTTGTATTTCTTTTCACGTCATATTGTTAAAATCTTAGGTTAAAAACAAGAAACTTGAAAACAAGTGAAAGACCTAAAATGAATGATTCTAGCGACGAGGAAGTTTTTTTTTTTACATCAAGTCATTTCCTCGCTGAGGTGGGATGAAAAGTTACGTGTTGCACTCGAGTGCAAAGATTTTTCACCTCGTGCTCTTTTGATTCCCTCGCTAACGCTCAGGATTCTAATTTTTGAATCCTTAGCTTGCTCGGTCATCAAAATTGAGCACGCGGTTAAAAAGCAACATTGCACTCTTGTATAACAAATAACTATTATTTTTATTCAAACCTTATTAGGTGGTTTAGATACGAGCACTTACCCCTACCATAAGAAAAAAAGGAATTTTTACTGTTTTATTTTTCACAATTTTTTTATTTCCTGTGCGGGGTCAATCTACACCAGTAGTGGATCATGAGCTTATAAGGAACTAGCTTTCGCCCGCAGCTTCGCTTGCGTGAAATTTTGAACCCGTTAAGTGACGATTTTCCATACAAACTTTCATCCCCTATTTAACTCCCTTAGGGGTTGAATTTCGAAAAATCCTTTCTTAGTGGATGCCTACGTTACAAAAGGAACCTACTGTCAAAATTTCAACGTTCTAACCCCAGCGGTTTAGGCTGTGCGTTGATAGATCAGTCAGTCAGTCAGTCAGCTTCTCCTTTTATATGTATAGATTACACGAATTCGTTAACACCCTGTATGTTGCGGAGGTCTGATAGCAGTCGCTCCGTGTAAAACACTGGTTGGTAAAGGCTAGGATAAGAAGGACTATTACCTATAGATGTACCTAATGCTGCACCTGCTGCTACTGCGGCCCCTGCGCCACCACTCACGCCCGTGCTACTGCCTAAAATAAATAAAACATCTGTTTAATAAAACTATAATGCAATCAGTGTGACTGACAGACAACGTACATCTTAAACCATGTCACAGTAGATATGTCGCAGTATGATAGATATAGCCGTAAAATAGTTATATCCCTAGGGATATAATTATATACCGTAACATAGTTATATGAAAGCAATTCATTCCTATCTTACGGTCGCAATCTAGTAATATAGTTATCTGACTAAACTAATCTAGTTAAATAGTTATAAATCTACCATTGAATCAAATAAAACAATATATTTGTCGCAGTAACATGGTTATAGCTGTTATACGATCATATGCCTAGCGATATGATCATATGTAGGATGTTAATTATGAACGCATCGTAATTAAATATAAAAGTAATTGTGTATGAATGCAGCGATGAGTGAAAGGGAGAGTGTGTGTAAGAGTGAGAAGGGGGAGAATGACGATCGGAAAGAAAAGAAGACGATATGACGACTCGAGATGAAAAATGTTTTAAACAAATAAAATAATAAAGAAGATTTAAAGACGGAAAAAGCAGTTTATTTTCGGTCATCCACCCCACCCTACACATATATATGAAGATACTTAAAGATTTAAGGTTGTTTGGATTTCCAAAGCAGAGTCGACGAAGCCCCGCTGCGCGGGGCTCCTGTTTCTGTCTGCAGGGTTTAAAGTAACCTAACACGAAGGGGATGACGGGGGTTTCGTTCGCTCGCTACCCTCGCTCACTCTAGCCCCCGTCATCCCCTTCGAACCTAACCTATCCGTGTCTGGGTGCCCCAAATTATCGCTAGGAATATGAACATAAAACGGCTAGGGGTTCACAAACACAACGAAGCCCCCGACGCCGCATCCGCCGCACCCCCGAACTACACTAAACTTACATAATCTAGTAATATAATTATATCACTAAACTTGAACCGTAGTATAATTATATTCCTAGTAAGATAGTAATGAATCGCTTTCGTATAACTATGTTACGGTATATAATTATATCCCTAGGGATATAACTATATTACGGCTATTTCTATCATACTGCGACATATGTACTTACAACGTGTTACATAATTAATTCCCCTTAAAAAAGAAAATGTTAATCAAGTACCTAGTCTTTTACGATTATTGTCATTTACCTCTCAGAGGAAATTAGGTAAGAATGTAAATAACTTTCTGGGTAGTCTACTCTTTACTTTTATGTTTTCAGGGTTGCGTTTCAGTGATGATTTTATTTTATGATTTGTCCAATTTTTTTTGGGTCCTTTTATTTTAAAATATTGCCAATAGACTCTTTACAAGGGACCTTTTAATACCCTTTCGGCTTTAGGGGTATTTTTGAAACACGTTGTGTAAGCTAAAGCAGTACCTCAACTTACTATAATCGCCTGAATTGTCACACTCACACAGACACGCATTGTATACTGAGTATAATGCACTTTTTGTATGTGACTGTCTCGCGATGATACCTAAAGGTACAATTCCGTGCATCGCGGCCGATCGCAGCCGCATGCGATCGATCGCGTGCGCGAACATTAATGTAGGGAATAGCTGTTTTTTTTCGCGATTTCAGCTTTGGTCCCATAGTAAAAGTTGTTCATAATGATGAGTAGGTGCAGTGACCCCTTAAGAGGTTGTGCGTTATTTAATTTACACCTTGTATATGTATACTGTGTCAAGACCGAAACATTCAATAAGAGAGTTTAAAAAAAAATTAGCCCCTGTTTGAATGAACGTTTCGGCTTTGGTTTGATTGCGATTGATTTACGTTTCTGGTAATAGAATTGGCCCTCAGTCAGGGCCGTGTCTACTTGGGGGTGCCTCTAAAGGCGGGTGCTGAGGCTTTGACGTTGCCGAGTCATGAGAAATTATACTCAGCAATCAGCTGACAAAAAGGATGAATGAAAGGCAATTGCATGCAGCTGAGATGAGAATGCTAAGAGGCATGTGTGGTGTTACGTGAATGTATAGAATTAGAAATGAGTATGTAAGAGGAAGTCTGAAAGTGGCGCCGGTGACTGAGAAATTGTGTGGAAACAGGTTATCCTGGTATGGGCTTGTGATGCGGAGGAATGAGAAACGTTTTGAATATTGTTAGGACGGGACAAGTAAAACACGCGCTGGCTGTAGAAGCACTCCGTTTATTCTCATTGCGTTTATTATCATCCGGATTGCGGGGCGAGGCGCGGCGCCACGAGACGGTGGTGGTCCACGCATCGCTACGGCGCAATCGCTACCTACTCTATGTTTATACATAACAAATACGAATGTGGATGGTTATAAGAGTAGAGGAAGACCAAAGAAACGATGGATGGATAATGTAAAAGATGATATGACTAGAAAGAGGGTGACTACTGAGATGACGGTTGAGATGACGGATAATAGAGATGTATGAAAGAAAAATATATGCTGCGACGAACACAAATAATTTGAGATAAGAGCAGGAGAATGATGATGATGATGAATCAGCTGACAGCGCTGACGAAGGAACGGGGCATGCTGAAATAGCTAGGAAGCGCTGTCCATGGTCGGGAGCGAGAGTGCGTGGGAAGCCGTCGCCTCCTTCTGCGAGGAGGTGATGGCAATCAAAGAGGGAGCTGAGAGGGAGAGAGAGGCAGCTGCCGCTCTCCCTTCCCGCGCTAGACGCACCGGGCGCCGCTGGAGGGCGCGCGACGATCTCCGGCCACCGTAGTATGTGGCCTGCGGGCGGCGGGTTAGGGGACCCGTCGCCCGACTAGTAACAGGCCCGAGAAGGCGGCGCGCAGTGTTCCGTGCGCGCCGACCAGGAGAACGTGGGGCAAGGCCCCACAGAAGGAGAGGTCTGCCAGGGGCTGGCGGACCGAGGCCTGCCGGGGTCGCGGTGCATGCAGCTGCGAATCCCGCGACCCCGGCCAAGGGTCAGGAGAAGGAACACCGTGGGTTTATAGCCGATAAGAGTCCGGCATACCCCTTCGCCCTCCCCGTGTGAAGAGAATCTATGAGGATTTTACAATGAAAAAAAAAGTAGGCGCCTGATCTGGGTTCGCACCCAGGCGCCAGATAACCTAGACACGGCCCTGCCCTCAGGTATGTGTTTCAGAGATCTGATAGCAGTCGCTCCGTCTAAAACACTGGTTGGTAAAGGCTAGGATAAGAAGGACTATTACCTATAGATGTACCTAATGCTGCACCTGCTGCTACTGCGGCCCCTGCGCCACCACTCACGCCCGTGCTACTGCCTAAAATAAATAAAACATCTATTTAATAAACTCGAACACAATCAGTGTGACTGACAGACAATGCACATCCTAAACCATGTCACAGTAGAAATATAAGCTAAAGCAGTACCTCAACTTACTATAATCGTCTGAATTGACACATTCACACAGACACGCACTGTATACTGAGTTTATTGCACTCTTCTGTGTGGTGCCGGACGTAAAGAATAGCACTACCTCATTTAATTTTTATATTTTATGATAAAAAAAGGAAAAATATAATGTGGTGTAAAAACCATGTCAATCGATTCTCCTGGTGATTCTGAACAAACTAGTTTCAGGTTTAGTGTATACTTAAACTGTATAAGCTAAAGCAATACTTCAACTCAGACACGCACTGCAAACCTGCTGTATTCCGATGATACCTTAGAAGTCTTCTAAGGTATCATCGGAATACAGTCACATACAAAGATTGCATTCATCATGACATCCGCTGCTGGACATAGCCCCCCCCCCCCCCCCCAAACAATGTTGGGGGGGGGGGGTTGTCATACTCGCCACGCTTGTCAGGCGGGTTGTCGATCGCAGTATGGTTGTTAAAGTACTCAGAGAACGCTGCTGCCCATTCTCTAGTGAATCCCTTAGTCGCCTTTTACGACACCCATGAGAAGAGATGGGGTAGTGCTATTCTTTACTTCCGGCACCACACGGTAACCGTGTGAAACACTGGTTGGTAAAGGCTAGGATAAGAAGGACTATTTACACGTACCAACAGATGTACCTAATGCTGCACCTGCTGCTAGTGCGGACCCTGCGCCGCCAGTCGCACCCGTGCTAACATCTAATGATAAATAAAACATATATTTAATAAAACTCCAAAACAGTCAGTGTGCCTGATGCTGGTTTCACACGAGGGCAGAACAGTTTGGAAAGACAGTGGTGTTCAAATATTGGGCTAAATAATAAATCTCGCAACAGAAGTAAATTATATAATAAATGATAAAATATATGATATTTATTTCTGTAAATAAATCTGTTGGCTTAGTAGGCGTTTCGGCCGCTGAGTTTCGTCCGATCCGGCCGAAACAGCCATTTCATTATTATTAATATTTTTGAGTGGTGTTTCGGACGAATTCTTTTTTAAAGGCAAAGTAACGTCAGAAACATAATCAAATAATACCTATTTTACTTTGTGGCCATGGATAAATCGAAATGTACAATCAAATAAAAAAAGTCTTATTTTTTTACTGAATCCTTATTAGGTGTTTAAGATTCGATCAATAAGGCAAAAGGAAAGAAAAAAAAATTTTTTTTTTGGCACTATTTCCCCTGTGGTGTAAATCTATCTATACCAGTAGCAGATCATGCAGTTTTAAGGAATTACACGAATTCGTTAACACCCTGTATAAGACTGATTATTGTTGTTTACATTTATAATTCATAATGTACGCTTTTTAATTGATATATAAGACTGATTATTGTTGTTTACATTTATAATTCTTATTGCACGCTTTTTATTTGATATTTAAAGACTGATTATTGTGATTTATCATGTTTACTGTTGATTGTTGTAATTGTACATTAAACTTTATCTTTGTCCAACAATTCCCTGACTTTTACTTCAATAATATAACCCTGCCTAAGAGTTTTTATTCTGACCGTACAAAATTTGCTTCAAAAAAAGTATCGTCCGAAACGCCACTCAAAAATATTAATAATAATTAAATGGGTGTTTCGGCCGGATCGGACGAAACTCAGCGGCCGAAACGCCTACTAAGCCAATCTGTTACAGACACTTTTACAAGTCAATTTTATGTTTTTTTAAGACTAGATGGAGCCGGCATTTCCTATCTGACTAGCTCTGAGAAGAAAAGTCGAAACAAACTCAGAGGTCAAGGTCTCTTTTAAAGTCCAGACATTGTATTATCAAAAATTATGCGAGTGTAACAATGTAGGGCAACGTCTGGAATGGCCTTTTGAGGAAAGAGCCATAACAGCTTTGAGTCGACCTGTCTAAACTGACGGTACGCATGCATCAGCCATCGTGTAGCTCAACCTTATTTTAGGGAGCTCAACGACCCGACGCACGACGCTACCAATCAGCAAGACATTTGAAGTGTTAATGTCCGATTGAATCTACCTATATGATTATAACTTTAATTTTAATGAATCTTAAACTATTTTTTTATGACATTTGTATGCCCATGAGGCTGATCACAGCATGACCTTTGTATAAATAAGACTTAATTATTACCTGTGAATCACAAATAATTGATTTGATTTGATTTGATAAGATACAAATAAATAATAGGACAGTCCGCGAGTGATAGCGATGAACAAGTCGGAACCCGCGCGCGCACACTATCCTGCTCTTTGCACTGCACTGCCCTCGCGTTCACATGAGTCCAGTCACAAGACAGAGCGAAAAAGGTGGTGGGGAGCAAACTGCCCCGAAAAAATAGACCGGAGAGCTAATAACAACTGTTCTGCCTTGGTTACTGTCGAGACATTACTAGCTTACTAGGCTTTTTTTTCTGCGTGGGTAGTTGCAGGGTTAACTCAAAATAAAAATCGCTCTCCGAATTTAATTTAAATAAAATTATAAATATTACAATTATTCATAATATTAATGCTAATTCTAATAATTTAATAAAGCTACCTGCCGGTAAAGTGTTATCTCCTTAAATCTTTCATCTTTCACTATTAACTAAAACTTTCACTTCATTTCTTCACTTTTAAATAAAATGGACCCAATCCAGAGCTCACTGTCTGAATTGATGGATGTGTTCCACAAGCGGATGTCGACGTTTGAAGCTGAGCTGCAGAAGGCACCAAGTAGTCCATCCAGCTCCACAGGTTTGGCTGCCGACTTTGCTGTCTTTAAGACGTTTGTCAATCAGGCGCTTCGCAGCCTGCAACAGCAAGTTGAAATGCTTGCCCAACAAGCTGACAATATCGAGATGCGCAGCCGAAGAGGGATCTTGTTGCTGCACGGTGTAGCTGAAGGGAAGGACGAAGACACTGCACTTGTTGTGGCCAACACCATCAAGGAGCACTTGAAGATGAGTGATTTTCAAGTCAGTGACATAAAGCGATGTCACAGGATGGGGCGTTCTGCAGGTCCACACAAAACTCGGCCCATACTGTTTAAGCTACGAGATATTGCAGTCCGGAGCACGATTTGGTTTAACAAAACCAAATTGAAGGGTTCCGGCATCACACTCTCAGAGTTCCTGACCAAGGCGCGGCACGATCTCTTCATGGCTGCACGGAAAAGGTTAGGTGTAACCAACTGCTGGACGAGGGATGGCTTCGTATTTGTTCTTGGGCCGGGTGACTCACGGCATCGAATTATTTCTGTCGCGGAGCTGAATGAGATTGCACAGCAGGTGACTGCAGCTACAGGATCCACCGCTGCCACACCTGAGAAGCCCATCACAACTGCGGCTCGACCAAAGAGGGCTGCCGCCAATAGAAAGTGAGATGCCTCGATTTTCTTCCATTTGCTAGGGTCAAAGTCCGGGTAATGCATTTCAATATTAATACTTGTGACTGTCACCAGCATACCCTCTATTTTATTCGCTTTCCATTTTATATTCTTTACTACTAACTACATATCAATGTTTCCTTATTTTTATTTCTTGTTTTCCTTCACTTCTGTCTTAATCTGTCACTGTCATTATTACAACTCGACGTTTCGTTTCATTTCTTTGATACAATTATTAGCATTTTAAATTATTATTTTGTTAAATCTTGCGCTATGTAGTTCTGTTTGTAAATGTCCTATGCATAGAAGTAATAAGTATTCTATGACACTCGAATTTAATGTTAGAGATGCAGGTAATTATTCTTTTTTATGTAAATATTTTGTAATGTATGACTGGTGGCGCCACCCCTATTTTCTTATTCTTTTATGCAGAGGTGTAGTTGCCCGGATTACTCAAGGTCCAATTTTATTTTAATTTATTTTTTATAAGTTTCATTCTTTATGTTTATTTTTGTCTGTACGTGACTAGTGAGGTGTGAGTTTTTGTTTTTGTAACATTACCACACAGCCGGCGGGTGGACTGAACTGCTAATTTGATTTTTAACTTCATTTTTACATAGTATATTTTGTTTTTTTTTTTTTTTATTTACTTATTTATAAATATTATATATATTTATTATTATTATTTATGTCTATATTAGATACCGACTCTGATTCATTCTACTCAGCTAATAGTGACGACGACGACAGTTTTACAAGTATTCCTTCACTTGCAGATACACTTGTATCACAGTTTTCTGATGTTTCAAGGAATTTTAATGTGATTCACATCAACGCGCAGAGTATTCCGGCTCATTTCAACGATATGCTGGCAAATTTTGACTGTAAGAATATTCATGCTATTCTTATTTCTGAATCGTGGCTGAAGCCTTGTCTCCCTACTTCTGCTTACTCTTTGCCTGGTTTCCATTTAATCAGGAATGATCGCACAATTGGAGGTGGTGGAGGTGTTGCCATATATCTCCGATCACATCTTTCATTTTCAATTGTTAACGTGTCAGCACAGCCACCACCGGCAAACGCTGGCGAGCATCTTTTTCTAGAAGTAGAACTTCATCACTCAAAAATTCTTCTTGGCGTCTACTATTGCCCCTCTTTACGTGTTAGCTTCTTCTCCTCCTTAGAAAACATTCTGGAAAATCTTGTCGCCTCTTACAGTCATACTATAATAATGGGTGATTTTAATACCTGCCTTCTTAAAAATGATTTCCGTTCTTCTTCTCTTCATTCTATCATAGAATCTAGCAACTTATGTATTCTCCCTCTGAATGCTACTCATCATTTCCCAAACTCTGTTCCATCACTTCTCGACCTAATTTTTGTTTCTTCTCGTGATCATGTCGCTAAGCACGGGCAGTGTTCCGCTGACGCGTTTTCTTATCACGATCTAATATTCCTTTCGTATAAAATTCGTCCTCCTAAGGCAAAGTCAAAAATTCTTTTGCAGCGCAGTTTTGGTAATATGAATCTTGAAAGCCTCCGAGCAGATGCCAGTGACATTGATTGGGTGCCTCTCAAGACTTTGGAGACAGTTGACGAAAAAGTTAATTTCTTTACAGAACGCATAATTAAACTATTCGACGTCCATGCTCCTGTTCGGGCTATAAGAGTAAAACATCTACCGTCGCCGTGGCTGACAGATGAAATAAAAAAGATTATGTCCAGAAAAGCAGCGGCGAAGTCCAGGTACAAATCTCGCCCTACCCCGTTGAACTGGGAAAATTATGTGAACGCTAGAAATCACTGCAATAAGGTGTGTAGGAATGCTCAACGCCAACACATTCATAGTTCAGTGGAAAATGGAGATCCAGCGAAGGTCTGGAAGTTTCTTAGGTCAATGGGAATCGGAAAATCGCGTCAGGATACAATTCCTGACAATCTCGATATTAATTCTCTTAACCTACATTTCTCTGGCTCGTCCTATTTTGATAGGACAACTAAAGCAAATACCCTAAATCATCTTTCTACTCTTCCGATTCCCGATTACTCCTCTTTCGTCTTTAATCAATTCGTTGCTTGTGATGTTAAGAAGAGCATCTTGTCCATAACATCTAACGCAGTTGGAAGTGACTGTGTCAGCCGTAATATGATCCTTCCTATCCTCGACGAAATCCTTCCTGTCATATGTCACATCCTCAACAACTCTGTCCTAAGCGGTGTTTTTCCAAATGCCTGGAAAGACGCCCAAATTATTCCGTTACCAAAAAAATCCAATCCAGTATCCTTTTCTGAATACCGTCCAATATCCATACTACCGTTCCTCTCCAAAGTCCTAGAACGTCTTATTCACAATCAGTTGAGTACATTCCTTTGTAAGAATAGGCTTCTAAATCCCTTCCAATCCGGTTTTCGTCCTGGCCATAGTACTGTCACAGCTCTGGTTAATATTACGGATGACATCAGGCTAGGCATGGAAAATGGGAAGTTAACGGTACTGGCATTGTTAGATTTTAGCAATGCTTTCAATACTGTTGACTTTGACATTATGCTTGGCATACTAAGCTCTCTTAACATATCTCCAACAGCAATTGGTTGGTTTCGTAGTTACCTGTATGGCCGCCGACAACGTGTTACTATTGCGGATAAGTTATCTTCATGGAGTAATACTACTGCTGGTGTGCCTCAGGGAGGCGTTTTATCCCCATTACTCTTCGCAATATTTATTAATTCAATATCTAATCAACTGCTTTCTTCTTACCACCTTTATGCAGATGATCTTCAAGTTTACTCACAGGCCCCGTTGGGGCAGTTATCAGAAGCCATTGTCACTGTCAACAAAGATCTTGTCCAGATATCTGAGTGGAGCAAATCTTACGGATTAACAGTAAATCCTAAAAAGACACAGGTCATTGTTTTGGGCAGCTCTCGGATGGTTTCGAGAATCGACTGGTTACAACTTCCACAGATTTTCTTTGACGGTACTCAGATACCTTTCAGTGAAAAAGTGAGAAACCTAGGGATCTCTATGGACAGGAACTTTTCATGGGATCCACAATTGCAAGAGACCAGCCGCAGGATGTTTGCGTCAGCCGGATCCATGAGAAGACTTCGTAACTTTCTACCCACTGCTACCAAAACTGCGCTTGCACAATCTCTTCTTCTTCCCATCCTTGACTACGCCGATGCCAGCTATCTCGACCTCACTGAGGACCAGTTTAACAAACTTGAGCGACTTCAAAATTTTTGTATAAGATTCATATTTGGTTTACGCAAATATGATCATGTGTCAGAATTTCGTGCTAAACTCAAGTGGCTTCCAATACGCCTTCGTCGGAATACTCATATTCTTTCCCTACTATACAGTATTCTGTTCAATCCTACTACCCCTCCCTATCTTAAAGAACGTTTTGAGTTCATGCGTGATTCACACTCACGATCCTTGAGATCATCAGAAAACTTGAAACTGAAGATGCCTATGCATTCCACAAGATTCTTTGATCATTCGTTTACTGTCCAGGCCGTACGCTTGTGGAATGCACTGCCTGTGTCTGTGAGGCGTGCTCAGTCGTTAGCTACGTTCAAAAGAATGGTGAAGGAACATTATTTGACTCCATAGAAGTTTTTAAATTATCCAAATGTATCTATAATTATATATGTAGTTACCTTATTTGAGTATATATATATATATTTAAAATATGTATATATTTGTGTTATGTTATAATATGTATTTATACCTAATTGTTTAGTTGATTCCTGATTTTTATTAAGTTATATATTTGTACGCTGCAAACTGCCCTTTATATTTTTCTTAACAATTCTTTCCATCCAATGGTTGTCTGGAAGAAATTGCTTTAAGCGATAAGACCGCCATTTGTACTGTTCTTAATTACGTGTATTCCTACTGTTTTATTTCTTTTAGTGTACAATAAAGTATATCTATCTATCTATCTATCTATCTATCTACTATTCTGTCTCGGTGTGTGCGTTCAAACAGTAGCAGTACCTACTGCGCTGTCTACTGCTCTGCCTCACTGCCCTGCCTCTGTGTGAAACTAGCATTACAGACAACGCACAGCTTAAAGCGGTGGGTCTAGAAGCATGACATTTTGCAAAGGAGCTCCTTATTTATCGTATCGTAAGATAGCACTAAGAAAGGATTTATGAAAATTCGTCCCCTAAGGCCGTTTGTCTACCGCCGCCGTCACCGAGAACGAGATGACGTTGCCGAAGTAGCGATTCATGGTTGCGTGTCCACCGCACGTCCGTCATTCGAGCGCCGTCATCTCGGCCACCGAGATTGTAAGTAGTTCGCCGCTACCGCTAGAACTCCGCCGAGATCGTGACGGACGGAAATGCCGGCAATACAAAACGCGTCTGCTCTTGTCCACTACATCCGAGATTGATGGCGCCGGTGCACGGATTTTTGTCTTATGTTGGAAACCATCGAGATCGGTCGCGGTGGACACACGATCGCCGTCACGTCGTTCCGAACTCGGTTCGAAATAATCTCGTTTCTCGGTGACGGCGGCGGTAGACAAACGCCCTAAGGGTTTTAAATAGAGGATGAAAGTTCAACTGAAATGCATATGCTAGCTATTGAAAAGTTTAGAAACCGAATTAGCTTAATGAATAGTTAATGATAAGTTGGTGAAAATCCTCTAAATTTCACCACTAGAGCTTCTGGATTCGACGTTATAGCGATTAGTATCATAAACGACCGTTTTTAGCTTTAACACGTTCCGGGACATAACGTCGTAGGGCGGGTATAGAAAGAAATCCAATGCGACGCGGCACAACGCCTGTCGACGATTATCTTTGAGCCTCAATGACAGCCACTACATCGACAGTCGGGCGCCGGCAGTAGAAGTTTCATGAACGTGACGTACATGGTGTGTCATAGTGCGAGATATTTTAGCCTTGTGCTGTCACCTGGGGTAGCTTTTACAAGTCACCAATATGGTCCCTGCGCACACATGTAAGCGTGCAGTACCTATTGCGACACAACGTTCCACGGCGGGAGTGTGCGTATACATTCCCCTGCCTCAGTCCCGCCGGTCACGTCGAGAAGCGGTGTGTCGCATCACTCAAAATAAAATATGCATGATTTTACACAACGTCTTCAGACGTTGAGTCAAAATGTGTGGAAGATTCGTGTGTACATTTTGATGAAAAATCAGATCCCGTCTCTCGACGGAGTCCCGGAACGTGTTAATAACAATAAAAAAACATTGTTTTTGGTGTTCTATTTCTACAACACTTTACTAAAATGTTGTACATGTACGCAATTCTAATAAGTTGTGAAACAACCGTTTTTTTTCTTTCTAAAATGGCGCTAGATCTGGTACATTTGCGCGAAAGACATTTCCGCGAAAGACACTTGCGCGACTCCCTTTGCGCGACTAGACAAATGCGCGAATGGACTTTTGCGCGACTAGACTGTTGCGCGAACCCACTTGCGCGACCGACACTTCTTGCGCGACTGACTTTTCCGCGAAAGACATTTATTTGCGCGTATATACTTCCGCGATAGGACACTTGCGCGACATTTATTACGCAAAGGATTTAGGGCAAAATCCGAGAAATGAGATTCCATACCATCACGCCTGTATTCTCCGAAGGGTAGGACAGAGGTGTATACTAAGTATGTGACTATATGAACCCATTTATTACTTTATCTAGATAAAATTCATAAAGGCTAGTTTAAGTTGTTTAAAGTTTTAATATCTCACAAGTTTTCCCTCCAGAGGGAGGGGTTGGTCAAAATAAAAATCAAGATGGCGGCTGTGAAATTTTACAAGATATGCGTCATGGGTGTCGTGTCCTTGTTTTCGGGGGCGCTGATGACGAAAATGAGGTCGAAGTCAAAATCCAAGATGGCGGCTGTGAAATTTTACAAAATATGCGTCATGGGTGTCGCGTCGCGTCCATAGTTTTCGGGGTTGCTGATGACGAAAATGAGGTTAAAGTCAAAATCCAAGATGGCGGCTTTGAAATTTTACAAAATATGCGTCATGAGTGTCACGTCCGTAGTTTTTGGGGGTGCTGATGACAAAAACGAGGTCAAAGTCAAAATCCAAGATGGCGGCTTTGAAATTTTACAAAATATGCGTCATGGATGTCGAGTCCATGGTTTTCGGGGGAGCTGATGACGAAAATGAGGTCGAAGTCAAAATCCAAGATGGCGGCTATGAAAATTTACATTTTTTTATTTTCTTTTTGTTTTTAACAACGTTGCCCCACACTAAGATTTCTCTTGTATCGTGGGCGCGTTTACAGACACAAATCTCACAAACAAACGCCCAGACCCGAAACAACCATCTGTAGGCCATACACATTTTTGCTCCGTGTGGGAATCGAACCCACAACCCGTAGCGCCGAATCCAATCGCTTAGCCACTGCACCAAACGTGTCGTCTAACCATCTTGCCATCTTGGATTTTGACTTTGACCTCATTTCGAATGTTTTCTGTTGAGCTACAACATTAAACTTGTCATTAGTCAACCGACAAGGCTCAGCAGTGCTTCTTGCCTGGATAATTTTGCCCATAATACGAACCAAAAATGTAAATATGAAGTACTTGACTTCGCTTTATCGGATCACACGGCTCAGTTATTAAAAATAAATAAAACTTGCCAATTAAAATCTTGGCGAATCAACAGGCGTGACATATCCGATGAAAATCTCAAAAAGTTTAAAAACTATCTCCTATCTTTATCGTTTTCTAATGTATACAATACAGATGATCCTAATCAAGCTTATAATAACTTTTTAGAGATATTTCAACTTCTTTACAACTTGTGCTTCCCCTACAAATCAATAACAATAAAACCAAACAAAAAGATAAAATGGATATCAAGAGGTATTCGTACGTGTAGTAAAAGACAGCGACATCTCCTCTGGCAACATCGTTTAAAGCCAACAGATGAAAATAAAATAAAATTTGATACATACTCGCAAAGATTTAAAAAAATTATTAAATTAACCCAAAAAGCACAAAACAACTACTTAATTAACAATTCTAAAAATAAATCAAAAACATCTTCGCAAATAATAAACAACAACAAATCTCAAATCGAGCCCATCTCTCAAATAAAAAAACATGATAAGTTAATATCCGACCCTAAGGAAATTGCTGAGTCATTTAACGATTTCTTTATCGATCAGATTTCAGAAGTACCTAGAATTACAACAGATAATACTTTACCTATAGAATATAACGACCATTCAATATTCATGTCCCCTGTTGTCCCGCAAGACATAATAAGTATAATAAAGCATTTAAAAAATAAAAAGAGCTTCGGCTATGATGGTATCTCAACAAGAGCAATAAAATTTGTATCCAGTAGCATAGCTGCTCCCCTAAGTCATATCATTAATAATAGTATTACTGCTGGAGTATTTCCCGAGAGTCTAAAAACCGTCGTAGTTAAGCCACTTTTCAAAAAGAACGATAAAGAAAATATGGCAAACTATAGACCAATTGCTCTCATCCCAATATTTTCAAAAATAATGGAGAAAGTGATCTATGAGTCACTTTATAACTTTTTAACAAAATTTAATATTCTTTGCGACGAACAGAAAGGGTTTAGAAAGAACAAAAATATAAATATGGCTGTTTATGACTTGTTAAACATAGTTATGAAAAATGTAGATACTAAAACACCTGTATGTGCAATATACACAGACATGTCAAAAGCATTCGATTATGTTAATCATGAAAAGCTCTTGGAAAAACTAAACGCCTATGGCAAACGTGGAAATGCTCTTGATTTAATAAAATCATATTTAAGTGATCGTAAGCAAGTTACAGAAGTTTCCAGAGTTTGTATGAAGTCTAAACGAGAAATAAAACATGTATCTTCTTATAGATACATCAAATTCGGCGTACCACAGGGGAGCGTGCTCGGGCCGCTTCTCTTCTTACTCTACATAAACGATCTGCCACGTCAAATTTCTAATCCAATGATATTGTTTGCTGACGATAGCACAGCAATAATTAATTGTATTAATAAAGAGAAATACGAAATTGATATTAATAACGTTTTAAAAACAATTATCAACTGGCTCAATAATAATAATTTGTTAATAAATATAGAGAAAACTAAAGTTATGCATTTTTACCAACGTATACACGCCGACGAATTAAATTTGAATTACAACGGTCAAACAGTCGATAAAGCAAGTGTAGCCAAATTTTTAGGAATCTTAATTGATAGCAAACTTACATGGAAACCACAAGCCGAAGCTATTTGCAAAAAATTAGGTTCATCAGCATATGTTCTGTATAACCTTTCCAAAAAGGTAAACTTCAATACTGTACTGGTTGCTTACCATGGCTTAGTGGTATCGAATTTAAGGTTTGGTGTCATATTTTGGGGCAATTGTTGTGAACGAGAGAATGTTTTTAAAGCCCAAAAACGCTGTCTAAGAGCAATGTTTAAATTAAAAGTTACAGACAGCTGCAAAACTTTTTTCATTGACAATAAACTACTAACTTTTCCTTGTCTTTACATATTAGAGCTTTGCATTTTCGTCAAAAGTAATAGTAACTTATTCCCTACTTTGAAAGACACAACAAGCCGAAGTGCAACAATCAGGTCTCAGTATAAATATATGTTATGTACCGGTGCTCACAAAACATCTTTATTCAAAAAAAGTGTTTTAGGTATGGCGCCTGTAATTTATAATAAGGTTCCAAGTAGTATCAAGGAGCAACCTTTAAGAATTTTTAAAAAACAGCTTTCTTCCTTTTTAATACAAAAATGTTATTATTCTGTATCAGATTTCATAATAGACAAAGTATAGCTATGTTACTAATTATAATGATTTTTAATTCGTTTTGATTTTTTTATTTTATTATTTGTTACAAGATAATTTGATATAGATTTTTTGTGAAAGTTTTTAAATTGTAATTGAAAAGTATAAATTTTTGCATGCCAAATGGTAGAATGTACCAGGAACAAAAACTAAAATTATTGTAACAACTCATGTATTTACCTACATTCAATGCAAATAAATTATTTCTATTCTATTCTATTCTATTCATCATCAGCACCCCCGAAAACTATGGACGCGACACCCATGACGCATATTTTGTAAAATTTCACAGCCGCCATCTTGAATTTTGAAGTTGATCTCATTTTCGTCATCAGCACCCCCGAAAACCATGGACTCGACATCCGTGACGCATAACTTGTAAAATTTCAAAGCCGCCATCTTGGATTTTGACTTCGACCTCATTTTCGTCATCAGCACCCCCGAAAGCCATGGCCGCGACACCCATGACGCATATTTTGTAAAATGTCAAAGCCGCCATCTTGGATTTTGACTTTGACCTCATTTTCGTCATCAGCAACCCCGAAAACTATGGACGCGACACTCATGACGCATATTTTGTAAAATTTCACAGCCGCCATCTCGGATTTTGACTTCGACCTCATTTTCGTCATCAGCGCCCCCGAAAACAAGGACACGACACCCATGACGCATATCTTGTAAAATTTCACAGCCGCCATCTTGATTTTTATTTTGACCAACCCCTCCAAGTTCCTCAAAGTTTTAATATCTCACAAGTTTTCCCTCCAGAGGGATCTGGAGGGAAAACTTGTGAGATATTAAAACTTTAAACAACTTAAACTAGCCTTTATGAATTTTATCTAGATAAAGTAATAAATGGGTTCATATAGTCACATACTTAGTATACACCTCTGTCCTACCCTTCGGAGAATACAGGCGTGATGGTATGGAATCTCATTTCTCGGATTTTGCCCTAAATCCTTTGCGTAATAAATGTCGCGCAAGTGTCCTATCGCGGAAGTATATACGCGCAAATGTCTTTCGCGGAAAAGTCAGTCGCGCAAGTGTCTGTCGCGCAAGTAGGTTCGCGCAACAGTCTAGTCGCGGAAATGTCCAGTCGCGCAAGTGTCTAGTCGCGCAAATGTCTAGTCGCGCAAAAGTCCATTCGCGCATTTGTCTAGTCGCGCAAAGGGAGTCACGCAAGTGTCTTTCGCGGAAATGTCTTTCGCGCAAGTGTCCTGATACCGTTTTTCTCCCATAACCGCCTTAAGTAATAGTTAAGGCTCATTTACACGGAGATAGTTTCTCGAAACGAGTCTCATGCTATCTCTGTTTTCATCGTAGAGAAAGACAACGACAGAACGAGTCTCGCTTCGAGAAACTCTCCTCGTGCAAATCGGCCATTGGGGTGAAGCCAGACGTGCGTAATTTTTTGAGTTGTGAGTCGCGTAATTTCGGTCGCTTAATTTCTGCTACATTCAGGTGGGTACTGACCGGTGTTACGGGCCGTAATGTACCATTCGCAGCAAGCATTTTACGTTACGCCGTGTTCTAAACTCCGTGTAAGAGCCGCTCGTTGCTCGTTACAAGCGCCTTGTTTCCCCGTACTGACTGCACGAGCGCTCGTTGTGTAACACGTTACATTACACCCCGTAACGCCGGTCAGTACTCACCTTTCGGTTTCATACAAAACTCCTGTTTCGTTCAAACGGCGCCGGCGACGCAAAATAATTTTGTTAAATCCTTCAAAAAAATTGCGCTGATTTATTTTATGCGACTCACAGCTCAAAAAATTACGCTCGTGTGGCCTCACCCTTAGTATTCTTTGCCCTTACCATGGCTCACATAGGGCGTTTGTGCACTACAAGGAATTTTACTGTCCGACAGTCCGATTTTTTACGGTCCGACGTGGCACGCCATATAATAATATGTTTATACTAGTTTGTGCACTATACGTCATTTTACCGTCCGACGTTTTACTTTTCTCCATTCCGGGCCGTTTTTCCGGTCCGAGATCATCATCATCTGCCTAGCCTTTTCCCAACTATGTTGGGGTCGGCTTCCAGTCGAACCGGATGCAGCTGAATATCAGTATTTTACATGGAGCGACTGCCTATCAGACCTCCACAACCCAGTAACTGGGTAATACGATACTCTTGGTAAGACTGGTTGTCAGACTTTCTGGCTTCTGACCAACAGTAACGACTGTCAAAGATCTACAAATGACAGCCGGGACCAACGGCTTTACGTGCTTTCCGAGGCACGGAGGAAACTCGCTATGGTAAATGGTCACCCATCCACAGACCAACCTCGGCAAGCGTGGCTTAACCCGGAAGATCGGTCTATGCGGCTGTAATTATTTAGCCACGAGCTCCTTTTCCGGTCCGAGATGACAGTGATGAAAAACGTGTTTATGCTTGTGCACTGCGTCCGCGATCAGTATTATTCATGAGCGGGCGGGGCGTGTAGTTTCAAAGAGAGCTACCCTAAACTGCGCCGCACCGATCCGGGAAAAGACGAACAAGTGCACAAGCCAATCATCCGTTTTTTTCATGCCACATCGGACCGTAAAAATTGGACTGCCGGATAGTAAAATTCCTTGTAGTGCACAAACGCCCATAGGGTAGAAAGAACATTAAACTTTTTTCTTTAAAAATGTGATTTTTCTTACTCTGAATGTAGTGGGTAAAGGTATAGGATGAACATTATTTACCTCCACCAAGTCCTGCACCTATTCCTACACCTGTTGCTACTGCACCATCAACGTCGACGCCGCTAATCCCGCCCGTGCCGCCATCTAACGAATAAAATACATTTTAATAAAATGTGGTGCCATCTATTACGCCACATGCGAACTACGCAGGACTGCGGCGGCTGCGTAGCTGACTACAGCAGGCCTGCGACAGCTTTAGTTCCAAAAAATGCGTAATGCGCTGCTTTTGGCAGCCATGTTGTTGGCAGCCATATTGACCGTTGACAGTATATCTGTCAAACTGACAGATTGTTTATTTACCGCGACATTTTCTGTCATTCGTGTTCTCTGACTATTAAGTAAGGTCCATCTATTCATACACGAAGGGAATACATCCATAGAAGGGAAGGGATACATCTAGGTGGAAGGGAAGGGATACATGTAGGGAATAGGTGGTAAAGAAGCAAAAGAAAAGACAAAAAAAAAAATTTTTTTAAAGTTTTGTGTTTTACGTGATTAATATAATTCTAATAATGCTCGAGAAATTATGCAAAAATTGGAAAAAAAAATTGCCCTCTTCAATGACAATAAATACTACCTACGTACAAACTAGCGTAATGGATGTTGAAAATAGTAATGAGTCAGTCTTTGTTATGTGTATCAAGTAAATTATAATTATTTAATTTAAAAAAAAAATATCTTTATTTTTTATTTTTATTTTATTTACTTTGCTTCTTTACCACCTATAGATGTATCCCTTAAAATATTTCGTGTATGAATAGATAGACCTTACATAGTTATCTGTGGACCCGAGCCCAGAGCGCCGCGCGCTATTGAGGCGCCATAATCAACAAATAATTCAGTTGAAGATAATCAACTTCACTAAAAAATACTGGGTGTAAGGGACGGTATACCCACGAAGCAACTTTGTATTTGCTTCGTGGGTATACCGAAAACTGAAACAGTGAATTCAGCCTATTATTTTGAATCGAAAATAAGTGGGTTTTTTTCTCGGAATTTTCCGAATTTCCCGGAAATTCCTAATTTGCCTAGGTTTTATTGTATTTCATTAAGTGTTTTGGCAGGTAAATAAACTGAGTGTAAAGGACAGGTTACTAAAAATTGACACAGTGAATTTAGTTCATTATTTTGAATTGAAAATCCGTGGAAAATATCAACGAAATCTTTCGAATTTTCCGATTTATAACAAAAAAACATTTTATTTTTGCAATGTGCTGTCTTAAATAAGATTGCTTATTTTACAGCAGAAATATGTAAAATTTGTGAAAAGAAAAATCGGAAATGTCGGAAAATTCCGAGCAAAATTTCCACGTATTTTCAATTTAGGGCTGATTTTTCAATCGTCAAATAAGTTTTATCTGAGGGATAAATATCACGCTTTGACAGCTTTTGTATAGAAAATCTGTCAAAACGTCAAAATTATTCCTCAGATAAAAGTTATTATCTGACCATTGAAAAATCAGCCCTTAGAATAATATATGATAATAGGCTGAATTCACTGTTTCAGTTTTCGGTACACCGTCCCTTACACCTGGAATTATATTATAATATAATTCAATCATGATTCGAAAGACACGTGGTGCCATCTATTACAGTTATTGTTGTTTTCCTCGGGAACAGTACTTTTCTTCGGGATGAAAGGTACCCTATGTCCGTTTCTGTACACCTGACAACGTATATGCAAAATTTCAGGATGATCGGTTCAGTGGTTTAGGCGTGAAAAGGTATCAAACAAACAAACTTACTTTCGCATTTATAAATTAGTTAGGATTTTATTTTTGTGCGTCATTTCGGCGCGATTAAACAATGTTTCTTTCTTTCTATTTTTTTCCGGTTTTCAATCCTGGGAGCCTACTCCCTAAGTCCGTCAACGAAGTTAGTCGCCCGTCCGAAACTAGCCCGAAACGTACGAGTGAACAAAACAAGTGTCAAGTTCAACTTTTCTGACGGGCAAAAACACATCGGTAGTAGGGACAACTGTCAAATCGTGTTGTCATTCATTCTTAGTTCGGGCCCCGAAATAATCGTATGTCCGTAGGTGATAGGGAGTAAGAAACGCTCGTAACTAAGGCCGAAACCACGGACTTCGTGCTTAGGGAGTAGACCCCCTTGTTGTTAATAATTACCTCCACTAAGTCCTCCATTTGTGGCTGCATTTGCAGCGCCAGACGCGGCACCAGTTACGTCCGCGCTCGCATCTATGGATAATCAATTTTACAGAATACGACACAATGTATCTATAATCATAGTAATTAGAGATGTGCCGACTATGACTTTGGCCGACTAGCCGATTAGTCGGTTGTAAAGAGGCCGACTAATCGGCCGACTAGTCGGCCAAGCCGATCACGGTTATGGAGGTAGAGTGCGCGCAAGATAAGTCTGCGCGCGGCCGAAATCGGAACTAATCGTGGTCCACCAAAGTGTGTGCTTATCAATTTTGATAGTAGAACTACCTGATTTTAGGAATGTTTAACGGGAAAAATATGTTTAGCGATAAAAAAGTTTAGCTTAAAAAGCGGTTATTTCAACTTTTGCGATCATGGCAACGTTTAGCACGCCCTCAGTCGCGCGCAGAGTTATCTTGCGCGCACTCTATTTGGCAATTTCCGTGACGCTTCGTTTACAGCTTATTCGCGCGCAAGTAGGGTTACCATTTCGAAATTTGAAAAGTCCGGACAAAAAGATGGACATTTGCCAAAAAGTCCGGACATTTGCCAAAAAGTCCGGACATTTCAAAAAAAGTCCAGACATTTTAGTCACAAAATGAAATAATTGATTAACTGACTGATTAAACTAGTTGTACCTATGTAGTTTAATAAAGATTTAATACTCGTTTTATTTTTAAGTAATTTAATGCGAAAGTCAAACTTTTTTTTTCCATCTGAGCCATAAATCCGGACAAATTAAAAAGCCGGACAAAGTCCGGATGAAAGGCTGAAAGTCCGGACATGTCCGGATAAATCCGGACGGATGGTAACCCTACGCGCAAGGCGCAACCGTCGCCTGCAAGCGTGTCGGAACATGTTTTGTTTACGTCGCATTGTTTTTTTTTATTTAATGTAAATCCTCCTTACAAGGTTAGTCGGAAAGAGGGTAGTTACTAGTTACTAATATGCGGGCAACTTAAGAGTATCACTGATAACTGTTTTAAATCAAAATTCGATAATTTTTATGTATTTCGATGAAAAAAGTGTTTGATTTTAGTTTTTTCAAAATTTCTTTGTCCCTGCCTTGTTACGAATTAAAAAAATGGAGTTTCTAATCTGTGACCCCAAATATGACCTAAAATGTAAACACAGCTGATCATAGCTAACGATAGATAGATTTTAGCGTATTTTTACAAGCTTTTTTTATGTAATCTTTGAACAGCTATTTCTCCTACTATTTATTGGTGTTATGAAACAGATTAAAAAGCTGAAACCTTTGAATTGAATTTTAAAATTTAGTTTGCTATTTTATGAACTAAAACTAACGTTTTCCGACTGCTTTTTGCCTAAGCTACCTCAATAATATACTTTTAGATTTTTTCTCTTAAAGAGTAAAATACACTATTGTACCCAACAAAGGCTTAATTTCAGTGCCTACAAAATAATTTCGCATGCAGCGGCTCTCATAAAGTTATACCTACTACCTATACGTCGTGATAAAATAAAAATGACTAAATTGCATTTCCGAGGTTTTCACTCTAAAGCCCGGTTTCCACAAAAGCGGAGAGGAGAGGAGACGAGAGGAGATGTGTTTTGAATAACCAATCAGATTTCGTTATTTCCACATCTCCTCTTCGCTTAGCTTCGGTGGAAATGGATCAAGTGGAGAGGAGAGAAGATGTCTCATTTTTCTATAGAATGTTGTACTGTGCGCGAGCAAGCGGCGCGGCAGAGCGGAGATGTGTGTAGCCGGGCGGCCGTGTGGATGCCGAGCTCGCGCTCCCCTGTCCCCGTTGCCTTCTCCCCGCGCCTCGCACACACGAACCGAATGATTTCGAGCTCTCACAGCTCACATCTCCTCTCCGCTTTGGTGGAAATAACGTGCCAGCTTCGCAGCACATCTCCTCTCGTCTCCTCTCCTCTCCGCTTTGGTGAATACTGGGTCTAAGACGAGGATATCGAGGTATACATTTCCAGTGTGAGTTGATCCCGCATTGTATAGGTTTTTCGTACAACGAGAGGTCAACTTATACTGGGAAATTATAGCTTGGTACCTATGTACACATTAGCTCTACAAGAATGTGAAAAAAGGGGAAATTATGAACAGCATATTTACCACCAGAGCTAATTCCAGTCGAGTTGACGCTTGGAACAATGGCATCATTGTCGTCGCAATCACCATTATTGGTTGTATTGCTTAGGCCTGCTCCTAGGCCTACTCCGGCTCCTGCTGCAGATACTGCTCCGTCTTCTACTCCGGCTCCTACTCCGGATCCTGCTCCTGCTCCTGCTCCAGCTCCTGCTCCGGATACTGCTTTGGCACCTGCTCCGGCTACTGCTTTCGCTCCTGCTCCGGATACAGCTTTGGCTCCTGCTCCGGATACTGCTCCGTCTCCTACTCCGGCTCCTACTCCGGATCCTGCTCCTGCTGCGGTTCCTGCTGCTGCTTCGGCTCCTGCTCCGGCTCCTGCTGCGACTTCTGCTGCGGCTCCTACTCCGGCTCCTGCTTCGGCTCCTGCTCCGGATACTGCCCCGGCTCCTGCTGCGGCTCCTGCTCCGGCTCCTGCTGCGGCTCCTGCTGCGGCTTCTGCTCCGGTTACTGCTCCGGCTCCTACTCCGGCTCCTGCTCCGGCTGCGGCTCCTAATCCGGATACTGCTCCGGCTCCTGCTCCGGCTCCTGCTGCGGCTCCTGATAAAGAGGGAAATAATTATGGTGTTAAAAATACATTACTATAATGTTTCTTTGTTTCTGCTTTGAATCAACCTTCTGGGTAACGCGGTATTTTAAATTAATTTTATACTTATTGAATTAAATTGTCAATATATGCGCCATTACAATTTATTTTCATACAGTCAACTGACATCTGCCTTAATCAAGTTACCGTGAAAGCAATATAAGCAAATTGTTGCCAAACGCGAACGAACCACAGTCAGTTTTTGTTTACGAAAACTGTCAAAATGATTGGTTTTGTTTTTTGTGTCAAACATTTTGACAGCTTTTGAAATTGAGAACTGTCTGAATGAACGGTTCGGCCTTGGTTCGGTTCCGATTTATTTTATGAGAATTGCGCCCGTTTGTTCGATTTATCAAAATTTCTTTTAGGATCCATTGTGTTCCTGAAAATTACGTTTTACGGCGTCGAAGGCCGCGATTAATCGCAGTTCCGCAGGTGATTTAATTTACTCGGCAAAGCGCCCATGATGCGAGCTTGCATTAGTGATTTAATTATATTAGGTACTAGATTAAGTTCAGTGAAATAATTGTAGGAATGTAGTGCCGGTGCGGCGGAGGCGGCGGCGGGGGCTTCGTTGTGTTTGTGAAACCCTAGCCGTTTTATGGTCATATTTCTAGCGGTAATTTGAGGCACCCCGACACAGATAGGTTAGGTTCGAAGGGATCCGTCAGCGTATTTCTAGAATATACAAGGCCAGAATGCATCCATATGAAACTAGCCGCGTATATTTTAGAATGTTGTAAATTAAAACTTCCATTCTAAAATATACACAGATTATGCGTACTGATCGCGTATATTTTAGAATGTTAAGGGTGAAAAAACGGATTCGAAACTATACAGTGTCAGTTACATTTAAGAAGTGACTTAACTTTTCCAAACGGGTTAGTTAGGAAACAACACTTAAAATATGAGTTAACTTATGGGATGTATATAAATGACCTTTAAAAATAATAGTTCCCACTTTAAAAAGGCTTAGCTTTAAAATTAATAGTATACTTTAATTTTAATAATTCTATCTTTAAAAGTTTACTTTCAACTTCATAGTTCCCCGCGGTAGGAAATAAAGTGGCAAGCCCACAAGCAGATAGCTGAAAGGTAGGTTAGGTTAGGTTAGAAACGATTCGCTTCGCTGATCACTTTCCACCATTCGTCTAATGCTACTTTACAATAGAGCATGGTGGCGCAGGTATTCAAAATTATACGCGATTAGTACGCACTGCGTGCTGGATGGTAGGTACTAGTGAAGTATATTTTAGAATCGAATGCTTGAAATCATCAATTCTAAAATATACACGATTATTGCGGAATACTGATGTATAGTTTAGAACGCTCGGTCGTCAAATATGTATTCTGAAGTATACGCGATTAGTTCGGGCGGCTGCGTACCTACTGGCCTTGTATACTTTTGAAATACGCGATCCGTCAACCCCTTCGTGTTAGGTTACTTTAAACCTTGCAGACAGAAACAGGAGCCCCGCACGGCGGGGCTCCGTCGACTCTGCTTTGGAAACCCAAACAACCTTAATCTTTCTATAAGCATCTTCTGATATATGATCATATCGCTAGGCATATGATCGTATAACGGCTATAACCATGTTACTGCGACAAATATATTGATTTAGGTATTTGATTCTGTGGTAGATTTATAACCTAGATTATTTTAGTCAGTTAACCATATTACTAGATTGCGACCGTAAGATAGTAATGAATTGCTTTCGTATAACTATGTTACGGTATGTAATTATAGCCCTAGGGATGTAACTATATTACGGCGTTATCTATCATACTGCGACACATGCACTCAATGACGTTACTGAGAAAAATGATTCGTTGTCCTCTCTGACTGAATTCCCAAAAAATATTTATGTGTTGTGTTTTGTATAGTTTAAGTAGGTACTACACTACCGCATTAGGAATATTCTACAATGTGTCCGGTTGGACTAGCGATATTCTAGGTACTTATATAACAACTATTCTAGTACACAAATACACTACACACTAGGGTCCAATACACTTCCCCGCTATTTGGCAGTAATTTTACTTTTTGGTAGAGATACTCTCTATCTTAAGGTTATGAAAATGTGAACCCGTTGAATCGTAACGATAGACAATATTATTGCCCTCCGAATAAGCCTACTTTCATCTCAGTAGGACCAAAACTATGAGAGATATGACTTTTTTGTACACCCGTACAGAATATCTCAACAAAAATATGGAAGTGGATTGGACCCTAGTGTGTAGTGTATTTGTGTACTAGAATAGTTGTTACATAAGTACCTAGAATATCGCTAGTCCATGACCGGACATATTGTATAATGTTAGTTGTTATTGATAGATAAATAAGTAATTTAAACTCACCGAGTCCAACATCAGCGGCAGCTCCAACTGAAAAGAAAATACGCAAATAAAACCTCAGTTTAAATAAAACTCACGCTTGTATCCCCCTGAAGGGTTGGGCAGAGATGTATAATGCACTCTCATTTCACCGTTATGCTAAGGGCTCTTTCAATTTAGACGTTTCGTGTCGGACTGCTGCCGCACGTTTAGGGCGCGTTCAAGTATTACGTAAAGCAATTTTTGAAGATTTTTGAACCCCCTTCCCCCGCATGTAACGCGCCGTAACGTTTTTCTGTACCCCCCTCCCTAAACGTTACGTAACACCCACCATTTTTTTGGCACAGCTCCGCTGGCAAGTTAGCATGAGAGCCTGTATAGGCCAAGAACAGCTGACGATGGAAATCTTTTGAGGACATTACAGTATGAACTTACTTTAATAACACTGACTAAAGTAATGTGCTTCTGCGTACTACTGACAACGAAAAGAAAATAAAAATTACGTACAAATAAGTACAGTCGAGAGATTCCCCGTAAAATATGAACGAAAAGGATTGCCAACTTGGAAGATTTTAATTCTCAAATTTTTTATTTAAATAAGAAAAAAAAACAATGTTCGAACAACGTAACACGTTGTTCGAACTAGCCCCTTGTGATATTTCCTGATTTTGTCCTAACCCCCTCTCCTCCCCCCTTTCGAGCCTTACGTGATTAATAGACAAACCCAAATAAAATTATTTTCTTTCTTTATTCGATTAATCCGCGTGATTGCCATTTATTCGCGAGCCCTCTAATATTATCTGTCCTTTTGACCGCCACCGACGTCTATGGACGTCAAACTTAGGAACTGAAAAACAAGTGGTGTTTTCGACGTGCCATGCCGTCGGAGGCGACGTGAGCACGTTTTAATTTGACGTCCATAGACGTCCGTGACAGTCACAGGGTTAATAATTTAAACTCACCGGCGCTTCCAATGCTTAATCCTCCTGCAGAATCACCGACACCTCCCACTGAAAACAGAATACAAAAATAAAATCCCAGTTTCAAGAGCTAATAGTCATATTTAGTGAAACATATTTCGTATCAAATTCATAATCATAACTGCCAGTAGGCTGAACATTCAGTCGGCAGTTTTAAGTTTATAAGTCATAAGTCATTTATTTCTTAACAAAATACATTTGTGTTGAAAATTCAAATTGTGATTCTACAATACTAAAACATTAAACTTTCCAATACATTAATAGGTCATAAAGTAGATGATTAAAGAAATAAAAAAATGCAACAATTTAATTTAGCAGAATTGGGCCCCTGTCTTTCCGCATCGGTCTCTTTGTGCAGATTTTTTACAAAGTTTGTTATAGTTTTATACTAAGATATATATTTCTTTATTTTTATACAAGTTTATACGGAAAGGGGTAGTAATCCAAAGACCAATTATTATTATCACTGATGACTGTTTTATAGCATGTGTCAAGGCGCTTCCCCCAGCGAAAGTGGCGCCACTTCAGAAAAAAAAAGCATTATTTCTGTCGACATACAACATACATAGAACATATTTAGAACATATATAGAACATACATACAACATATAGAATACAACATTTTAGTCAAGTGTTATATAGATTTTCGAACACCAAAAATCAACACTAAAGCTTCTGGATTCGAAGTTTTAGCGATAAGTAGGTACCAAAAACGGCCGTTTTTAGCATTAATTACTAAAACTTCTAACCTAGGATGTCAAGTGATGTTTTTTGGTGTTCGAAATTTTTTACAACACTTGACTAAAATGTTGTACGTACGAAATTTCAATATTTTGTGTGTTGACAAAAATAATGCTTTTTTTCTGAAGTGGCGCCACATTCGCGGGGACAATCGCCTTAAGTTGTACTTATTGACTTTTACGTGGTAGTGTTTAAATTAATCAGAGTCGTAATTGCAATTTATGTAAATATTTTTTTTGAGGTATTATGCACCCTATCTTACGTAAAATTACTGGATTACCACTACTGTGGTCGTACGTCGGAAACTTTAGTTCAATAGTGGATTTAAGGGCACATTATGTCGGGCTGCAGCGGGTCTGGTCGCAGCGCAAAAATCCGCTCAAATCGCTCGTATGTATTTTATATGGGGCGCAGCGGGCCGCATATTCCGCCGCGGAGTTTGTTTGCGTGCGATGCGGCCCGCCCCGCCCCGCTGCGCCCCACACAGTGTGCTATATAGCAAGCGGATTGGAGTGCACGCGCGCACGTATTCATTTTACGATATTTGCGTTTTTTTGGTATTTGCGTGCTCCTGTGGTGTTCACAAGAATGAATGAATGAGCTTTTCGTTAATTTAGTTCAAGGATACAACTGTACACTGTACTCAAAATCCGTCAATGTGCTGCGACCCGGCCCGTCACTAATGTGCTAAGTAAGCATTTTACGCTGCGCTGCGGCCCGACATAATGTGCGCGAACCTTTAAAGTTCAATTTGCGAATTTCGACTTATTTTTGTTAAACTAAACGATAATATAGGGTGGCCTGAAGATCACGAAAACAATAAAGGCTAATCACGGATTTACCACATAGGGGATTTTACCTAATTAGAGACCGTCGATTTATAGTTTAAATAAAAAAGCGTTAATAAAAAAAAATTGACAACACTTACGCCCAAGTGGGACACAAATGGCGCTGCTCACCTGAAAAAAATACGAGTTTAAAAAATTGAATATAACACACACAAGGTTATTTTTATCCGACTACGGCAGAGAAATGGTTGTGAATCTCACTGGCTATATCATAGATATGTCGCAGTATGATAGATATAGCCATAATATAGTTATATCCCTAGAGATATAATTAGGTATATACCGTAACATAGTTATACGAAAGCGATTCATTACTATCTTACTAGGAATATAATTATAATACGGTACAAGTTTAATGATAAAATTATATTAACAGATTAAGTTTAGTGAAATAATTGTAGGAGTGTAGTGCGGGGGTATGGCGGACGCAGCGGAGGGGGCTTCGTTGTGTTTGTGATCCCCTAGCCGTTTTATGATCATATTCCAAGCGATAATTTGGGGCACCCCGACTAGGATAGGTTAGGTTCGAAGAGAATGACTAGATGGCTAGAGTGAGCGAGCGTAGCAAGCGAACGAAGCCCCCGTCATCCCCTTCGTGTTAGGTTACTATAAACCCTGCAGACAGAAACATGTGGAAACCCAAACAAGTTTAATCTTTCTATAAGCATCTTCAGATATATGATCATATCGCGAGGCATATGATCGTATAACGGCTATAACCATGTTACTGCGACAAATATATAGTTTTATTTAATTCTATGGTAGATTTATAACTATTTAACTAGATTAGTTTAGTCAGATAACTATATTACTAGATTGCGACCGTAAGATAGTAATGAATCGCTTTCGTATAACTACGAGTATGTTATGGTATATAATTATATTCCTAGGGATATAACTATATTACGGCTATATCTATCATACTGCGACATATATAAATTGATCATTGTTATTCTTTAATTAATACTTAACTATAAGTTATTACAATTTTACGTCGCGCTGTAATTGAGTGGCTGTATAGAAAGTTGGAACATGCTTCAATAGAAATGTGAAAATAGAGCTAGCTTAGTTTTAATAATTTGACAGCTGTCAGTTGAAAACGATTCTCCCCTAGGGCTGAAAAGTATTACTTTCAACCCGCTCCTCAGGGAACTTCAGACCTACTTTCCGAGTATGAGTAATGAAAAAAGATTTTTCTTACCAGCAGAGCGAACAGGAACACAGTCTTCATTTTAAAATAGGGCGCTGTTTCAAAACGGAGCACCTCTAACACTGACTTTCCGCACGAACGCAACCGATATATATACTAAAATATATAATACAGGAATTCACGCGTATAATCAAAATTTAAACAGTAAATAAGTATATTTTAACACTACGTCTTCTTTTGTTTTTATGAACATATAAAATTTTGTTCTCTTGTCTGTGTGTTCGTTGCAAACAGTTATTCTAGTTTAAAATTGTTGCGTCACGGTTTTTAGGGAATGAGGGTTGACTAGAATGAGAAGCAGGTATTAAATTCACGAAAAGAGAATCCTGAGTTTATATACACCAACAGAGCGCGCGCCAACAACTCAACAAAGATATAGAGAGATTTTCCTATAACCCTCTGCCTGGCGCATATAAACTGCTTGGCACCGGACTTTATGTTGACCCTCCATCCGAACCCCCTAGTCGCCGCAGCGGCCGACTACAGTCCCTCTCTCAAAAGTAAAGTTCGCCGTCCCAGGCACACACTTTTAGAACCCAATGACAAATAACTCTCCTCCAGGAGGCGAGTAAATCGACCAGTAGGTACACTACACAACGTCCGCCGCCGTCCGGCGTACCGTCCTCGCCGACGAGGCGCGCGACGTCCCACCGCCGCCGGTCACGATCCACCGAGCTCTCCCGTCGTAGAGCCGGTCGTCTCTTCAGACTCCGCAGTCACACCGATAATTCAGCCCTCCTCAAGCTGTCCCCTCCCCCCTAAGTCTCCGCCAGCAACGCTCTAAGCCGAGGTCGGAGTCCCACTAGGGGTCGCCCTTAGTGCTGTTGTTGCAGGTAGTCATGATGTTAGTGTAGTACAAGTAGTTAGCTTAGGTTAAGTATTTTACTTCCCCCCATTGGCTGGAGACCCTTCCGGTCTCGCCAATAACTGCCCGGTTACGTAGAAACGGTCCCCTAGGACCATCTACAAAAGTCAAATAGAAAAAAAAAAAACTTTTATGTTCAGGTAGCTAGCCAGACAGTATAATTATGTAGATCCTACCACTATGCGTGCTGTGTTTTGTATAATGTTACAACACGCGTCTATTACCAGCGTGCAGTGAGGTAGTTTTATGTTCTAGCCCGTCTCCACACGGGACAATACAATTGTAAATCGCGGGCATAGTCGGGCATTACAACTAGTATATAAAAATGTCGAAACTAGTTATATTTTATTTGTTCAGTTGTGTTGTGTATTAGTAAAACTATTACTAATCTAAACAAACTTACCTCGTCGTCAAGGATTGTACAGATTTGTACAGAGCCCCAAATAATATTTATAGAATTCTTCTAACAGAAATGTTGATCAATCGAAACGAAGCTGAACCGTTTGTACAGACAGTTTTCCTTTACAAAAACTAAATGATGGAATCAGGCGTTAGTTTGCGGAAATCCATGACATACAAAAATATGCATATAGGTACAATATCTAGCTTTAATTCCGCTGAACAAGATTGCTAGTTTGGATGCAGTATGCAGCACCACCCTCCCGCCCATAGGTATATGCACATGCAGAAAGAGTGAAAAAATAATGCAACATGCAACCAAACCAATACACGACACGTGTTTCGCCCCTGGGGCCCAATTCTCCTAAAATAAGCATAATGGAAAGGAAGGAATGGCTAACGGGCGCCTGAGCTGGGTCGTCAAAAAACCTTAAGGCCGTTTTCAATCCTGGGGGCCTACTCCCTAAGTCCGTCAACGAACTTAGTCGCATGTCCGAAAGTAGCCCGAAACGTAGAAGTGAACGAAACAAGTGTCAAGTTCAACTCTTCGGACGGGCAAAAACATATCGGTAGTAGGGACTACTGTCAAATCGTGTTGTTATTCATTCTTAGTTCGGGCCCCGAAATAATCGTATGTCCGTAGGTGATAGGGAGTAGGAAACGCTCGTAACTAAGGCTGAAATTGCGGACTTCGTGCTTAGGGAGTAGACCTCCTGCACAGAATAGCACGGTTTATTAATTTCAATGTTGTTCACCATCCCGTAAAAATGTTAGAAACAAAAATATGTTACTTAAAATTTGCTTTAAATATTTGTTTAAGACGAATGGCGTCATAAGTAAAGAAAACATGTGTATAGATAAACAAAGTTATGTAAAGTTATTACAACTGTTTATAGTATGACTGGTTAGTCACTTAAAATTACGTCACACGTTAGGGGAGGGGGGGGTTGACAAAGTGTGTCATTGTGTGACAATTTGATATATCTAAGGCCTCATTTACGGAGACGCGGAGCGTAGCGCGTCGCGTGCGGCGTGGCGTCTCGCGGCGCTTTGTACGATTTTTCTGTTTACGAGCTGCGGCGCGTGCAGCGGCCCGCATCATCACACGCGCAAACACAAACATATAGCAATGTACAATGTTGTTTATGAAGATACGGCGCGTGCGACGCCGCGGGCCCCGCCGCGGTTGACGCTACGTTTTACAGTGGACGGACAATTGCAGGAATAGCTGGTCGCAACGCTGCGTGCGCCGCCGCGATAAACGTCGCGTGCGACGCGGCGATGCCATCCGCGGGCTCCGCCTGCATTTCAAGCAAATGCGTGTAAAATCGCTTCTCCGTAAACGCTCTCATACAACGCCATATGTTTGAATTCAGTGCGGGCCGCGCCGCACAACGCGACGCGCGACGCCCCGCGTCTCCATAAAGGACCGCGGCGCCAATTTTCTAACAAAACTGTTAGGCCACGCCCCTATTCGGTTAGCAAACAATGTTAAATGATAAAACAATGAAATAAGTAAAATTGCTAAATTTGTGACGTCACACTGGGGTGGGGGGAGTCTCACAAATGTGACCAGCTGTGACAAGCACGGGGGGGGGGGGGGGGGTCAAAAATCATGAAACTCATGTGACGTAATTAATGGATGGCCCCTTACTCTCCTGTGTGGCGCCACCCGAAATTACGCGACCGAACTTCGGCGTTTATTTTTTCTGCTTGACATATTTGACAATATTTTACCATTATATGATTGCTTATACGCTTCAACATATCTGATGACAAGGAGTTAGACCGGTTCCTTGTCAGCACCGGCTTACGTAGTAGCTACGGACCTCCCTTATGTTTTCTACTAACGCCATCTAGAATATGAGTTAAACACACACACCCACCCACACACACATACACACATGCAAACACACACTTACTCACACTAATTTAGGATAATTATTATCTCTAATTTTTTTTTCTTATCTTTTTTAATTTTTCTTATGATTTCTTTTGCCACTTCATAATTTGACATTGAAGAGCGGGGCCTCCTAGCACTGGTATATTTTTTACTTAAAAGGAGGTCCATAGGTTAGATTTACTGTAAAAGAACGAGTATCTGCAATAAACCTTTATTTTATTTATTTTTATCTCCATATACTACATAAGTAAAATAAGTTATGGTCTAATAATTATGCAACCGAGAAAAGATTTCAAGATTTGATAATTTCTACTTCCATTTCTTCCTAAACACTAACTGTATGTCAAATATCAAGTTTATAGGTCTGCTAGAAGTAGATAAATGATGGAATCAGGCGTTACTTTACGGAAATCCATGACATACAAAAATGCTAATAGAATATCTAGCTTTAATTCCGCTGAACAAGATCGCTAGTTTGGATGCAGTATGCAGCACCACCCTCCCGCCCACAAGTATATGCACATGCAGAAAGAGTGAAAAAATAATGCAACATGCAACCAAACCAATACACAACACGTGTTTCACCCCTACACGGGGCATCCTAGGATGCCATCCTAGGATCCTAGGATGCCCCGTGCATCCACCGTGTAGTCTCTGTCTCGCTGTCTGCTAGAAGTACCTTAGAATTTTGATGATCGGTGAGTGAGTGAGTGACGAAATAACGAAACTTTGATGGCAGACATATTGTAAGCTGTTTTAGTTAGAAACTTGTAATTTGGCAATTCAGTTAAGTATATTTAGTACTCTCTGTAAATAATTTTCAAGCTTTACGCTCTCATCTGTTACAAAGATATAGGTTGCTTTAAAGTGCTTTGAGTTGCTTCGAGAAGAGGGTGTACGGCCGTGCCTGCTCCACGTTGGCGGGGCTCTGCCGTGCCCCCTGATTTTATGAACCTATGCGACGTAGCCGAGACGCACACAATTCAAATTCATATTTTTTTTAAAGTTTTTTATGTTGTGTCCCACATGTGACACGGCACATAAACTTGATTTTCTTTCTCTATAGGTACCCATGTAAACAGTAAAAAACTATAATTGTTTCTGTTGTGTTTTTTGTTAAGTTTTATTTGTTAATTGACAAATGGAGCCCCCCAGCCGGGGCCCTCGAAGGCAGCCGCCCCCGACTTTTTGTCGCCTGTTAAAAAAGCGGCCTCGAAAATCTATGAGTGCCACTGAAAAACTCATGGTGATGAATGCTTATAAGCAGACATACAAGACTTGGCCTGAGAGCCGCGTCTCCGATACACTACACAAAACATTGTTTGGCTACGGTATTTTGTTTGCATTGTTCTTACAAAAAAATTAACTTTAATTTTATAGGTGATTTTACTTAGTACAAATTTAATAATTAAATGTTTTGTACCACTGAAATGTCACTGTCAATATGACAGTGACATTTTAGTGGTACCTACTTTGTTTACATAAATTATCTGAACCGATTTACACGAGGATAGTTTCTCGAAGCGAGACTCGTTCTGTCGTTGTCTTTCTCTACGATGAAAACAGAGATAGCATGAGACTCGCTTTGAGAAAGTATCTCCGTGTAAATGAGCCTTTAGAGTCTTAAGGTGTAGGTACGTTATTTTCGTAAGAGTATCACATACCTACGCTACCTAATTACGTACTAGATATATCATTAGACACACATTAGAAATAATAACACAATATAATATTTAAACAGCTGCAATGAATGAAACTATGAAATGAACCTTGAGTGGCTTCAAATTATAAGTAATGTTAGCTTGTTTAAAATCTTTGTCACATCAAACGCGGGTCGTGTCGTGACAGGGCGGGTCTCAGGATTCCTCTGTAGTGTGTGGCCTGCGGGCGGCGGGTTAGGGGACCCGTTGCCCGACCAGTAACAGGAGACTCCCTAAGCACGAAGTCCGTGGTTTCAGCCTTAGTTACGAGCGTTTCCTACTCCCTATCACCTACGGACATACCTACAATTATTTCGGGGCCCGAACTAAGAATGAATGACAACACGATTTGACAGTTGTCTCAGTCTACTACCGATGTGTTTTTGCCCGTCCGAAAAGTTGAACTTGACACTTGTTTTGTTCACTCCTACGTTTCGGGCTACTTTCGGACGAGCGACTAGCTTCGTTGACGGAGTTAGGGAGTAAGCCTCCAGGGCTGAGAAGGCGCGTCATGTTCCGCGCGCAACTCTCCGGAGGACGTGAGACAAGGCCGTACAGAATGAGAGGTCCGCCAGCCCCTGGCGATGATGATGACGGTTGTGGTTCCAGGCCTCAGGAATTCTGAGACCATTATTTTTTTATCGTGGGAAGGTCCTAGTGGATACCCTTCGCCTGGGGATGGCGAAGGGTTATGCCGGACTCTTACCGGCTAAAAACTGACGGTGTTCCTTCTCCTGACCCTTGGCCGAGGTCGCGGGATTCGCAGCTGCATGCACCACGACCCTGGCAGGCCTCGGTCCGCCAGCCCCTGGCAGACCTCTTCTTCTGTGGGGCCTTACCCACATCGTCCTGAGAGGCGCGCACGGAACACTGCGCGCCGCCTTCTCGGGCCTGTTACTGGTCGGGCGACGGGTCCCCTAACCCGTCATCCGTCGCCCGCAGGCCACACACTAGGGTGGCCAGAGAACATCGCGCGCCCTCCGGCGATGCCCGGTGTGTCTGGCGCGGGAAGGGAGAGTGGCCGTCGCCTCTCTCTCCCTCTCCGCTCCCTCCTTGGTCGCCGTCACCACCTCGCAGAAGGAGGTGACGGCTTCCCACGCACTCTCGCTCATGACCATGGACAGAACCACGGCCGGAAGCGGGAGGTCACCACCGACCGCCGCGACTAGTTCGCGGCGCTGCGTCGCCCACACACGGCACTCCTGCAACGTGTGCAGCGCCGTGTCCTCGGGGCAGTCGACGCAGTGGTGACATCTGGGCGTCTGCTCCCGGCCTATGCGACACAGGTACTTCCCGAAACATCCATGTCCCGAGAGCACCTGCGTCAGCCGGAAGCTGAGGGCGCGATGCCGCCTCTTCAGCCACTCCTCCATAACGGGTCTTACCGCCGCTATTGCGGCTTGCCCTGAGCCCAACAACCTGCAGCCAGAGTGATCTCTGCGCAGCCACCGATGGCGCCGTGGAAGTGGCGAAGTTCTGGGCTAGCAAAATGTAGTGATTGTCGTGCCAACGAAACGAAGAAGAAGACTCATTTGTATGAAAATGAATAGTTTAAAAATTCACACGGACTACATTTTGCCGTCAAATTCTACCGTGTGGGCGATAACGACCACATTACAGCCACCACACAACCACCAGCGACGCCGCGCACTAATGGCCGACCACCTCGCAAACACAACGTTGCGTCGACGAAACGACACCGCGCGCACACCTGAAGCTGGAGTCGATCTGTCTGTCTCCAAACACTAGCCACAACATAACCACATCGCAGCTACTAGCGACAACGCAACCACTTCGACATTTTGTAGTTACCACAACGCAACTGCAAGAACCTGCAGGGACACTATTTACATGTAACCATAGCTTGACCACTTTTCTTATTTTTTTGGCTTGTATTTAAACGCCTACCAGAAATGTATCTATTTTACTACCAAAAAATTCGAAATACCTGCCAGAATGGATAAATGCTCACCAAATTGCGTTTCATAAAGTATTGTAGCAATGAACCTATTTTCCTTTTTATACTATGCCTTAAAGATTTATAAATGCCTTTAAAGTTAAAACATAATAGGGTACCTATTTGTTTTTTTTTTTTATTAAAAACCGCCTTGTACTATTCGCGGCGTATCGTGTTGAACTCTCGCTTCCGGCCGTGATTCTGTCCATGGTAGGGAGCGAGAGCCCTTGGGAAGCTGTCACCTCCTTTTGCGAGGGCGCCGGGCGTGCTGACGACCAAGGAATCAGCGGAGAGAGAGGCGACTACCACTCTCCCTTCTCGTTACAGGCGCACTGGGCGTCAGAGAGCACGCGACGATCTCTGGCACCGTAGAAGTAGCTTGCCTGTAAGCACGAAGTCCGTGGTTTCGGCCTTAGTTACGAGCTTTTCCTACTCCCTATCACCTACGGACATACGATTATTTCGGGGCCCGAACTAGGAGTGAATGACAACACGATTTGACAGTTGTCTCTACTACCGATGTGTTTTTGCCCGTCCGAAAAGTTGAACTTGACACTTTTTTTGTTCACTTTTACGTTTCGGGCTACTTGCGGACGGGCTACTAACTTCGTTGACGGACTTACAGAGTAGGCCCCCAGTTACAGGCCCGAGAGGGTGCGCCTGGACAGGAGCAGCCTGCGAATGGTGACTGGGACGATAACCGGACACTGCTCACTACACAAACACTTCTACACGATAGGCATAACGGACAGCCCTCTGTGCAGAGCATGTATGGCATGTAGGGCCAAAGAAACGGTCGCACGGTGCTCCTCGAATGCACAGGGGTCACCCGAATACGAGAAAAACCCTTGGTGCACTGAAATCACTCGCAAATGTTCTGAGCGGACTGAGAGCCCTTATCTGCTTCTGGAAGGAGGTGGCCTGGTTGGAATGATGGCCGCCATGGCCCACGTACAATGGTCCACTTAAAGGACTAAGTGCGGAAACCACATCTCCTAACATAGATAGATAGGGCCGTATTCCACGCGCGCCTCTTAGAACAGACGTGGGGCAATGGGACAGGGCCCCATAAAAGAGGTGCCAGAACCTGCCGGGGTTGCGGTGCATGCTATTGCGAATCCCATGACCCCAGCTATAGGTCGGAAGGAGGAACATGTTGGGTTTTTAGCCGTTATGAGACCGAAATAACCCTTCGCCTTCCTCAGGGCGGAGGTGTAGTGTGTGACGCACCTCCACCATATATACAGGGCGTCCCACGACTTTGCCACATGGAGGGGAAGTACCTTAAATACTGTAGATAGAAAAAAATACTGAATGCAGACTTCATTTTTATTTTAAAAACAATACGAACTGCATTCAAAGAATTTTAAATAATCACCTGTCTGAACCGGGAATCGAACCCGCTAAATGTGAAAATAAAAAAAACTGTAATTTTATTATACTAATCGAAAGGCTCGAGTAGATACATTTATCTCTTCTAAGTAACATAGCATCTAAAATAAAAGGAACATCATGAAATTTAACATTTAACTTAAAATTTTGTTCAAAATAATGAATAGCATTCTCTAGCAACTGACTTTATGTACTACTGCTTTATTACTATTTCGAAGTATTATTTCAAATAATTTCACTACCTATGAAAAAAGAAATAAATCAACGGTAAGCGAGATTAATATAAGAGTTACAATTTGTAAACAATAGGAAGAGACACATTTTGAGTATTCAATAAATTTAATTGTTTGTAAGTTGCACAGTTAAACGTGTCTTAATATTTCAAATAAATGTTAAATTTCATGGTGTTCCTTTTATTTTAGATGCTATGTTATTTAGAAGAAATAAATGTATCTGATTGAGCCATTCGATTAGTGCAATAAAATTACAGTTTTTTTTATTTTCACATTTAGCGGGTTCGATTCCCGGTTCAGACAAGTGATTATTTAAAATTCTTTGAATGCAGTTCGTATTGTTTTTAAAATAAAAATGAAGTCTTCATTCAGTAAATTTTTCTATCTACAATATTTAAGGTACTTCCCCTCCATGTGGCAAAGTCGTGGGACGCCCTGTATAGTGTAACTTAGTACGTAAGGGGAGAATATTATACGCAGTCGTCCCATACACTCGTCTTTTATTGTGACCTGTAGCGCCACACATTACATGGCGACCCTGCCAGTGCTGCCTCGTGGGCAGCGCTGCTGGGAATAAAATACATTTACAAAGTTTGTGATTTGCATGACTCGCTCTGTTTGAGTCAGCAGAAGAAGAGGTGTTAAAGGAATTTGCGCATCTTCGAAGAGATTTTTTTTTGCGAAGATGCATACCGAAGATTTTCGACGCTCTGAAGGTTTTTGGCGCTCTGATGATGTCCAGGCGCCGGGTGTAATTGATGATATGGGTGCAGTGTTCGACAACCTACAGCAGGGCTGAACATTTGATGTTGAGGAACGACGTGAGGGCTGTTCTGCCATGGATAGTGAAGTAATACGTACTTTGGTGTCATACGATAGTGTGTTGTGAAGTTATGTGATTGGTGATGTGATGTAGGTGTCGGTATACCCACCAATTATTATTTTTATTATGCCGCGGACATTAACATTTTTTTTGTGTTTCCTTTTAGACGTATACCTACGTGAAGTGTAGTAGCTAGGTATTATTTTCCATAACTGATAATCATATGAATGTATTTTAATTAATATATTAGGTATGCCTGTTGACAATAAATTCTTAGGGTTTTAAAGGAATAATTTAGGTAATGGCTTAAATCAATTATTCACATATTTCAAACAATGCAAATAGGTAGTGTACTTAATAAAAAAAAAAAAACCTTTTGTTTTGAACTACTTTTAAACCTTCATTTAAAATTATATTCATTAGAAATCATTATTGTTATGCATTCCAATTTCCATATAGGTAAGTTGTAACTTGCGTCAAGTATCCGAGCGCTTGTACACCGCTCGAATTTCGCTTCTTAGAATTCATAGAGTAAGTAGTTGCGCATTTGTTTCAATCAATTCAAATACTTGATTTCGCATGTGACTTTGCCTGTTTATTAAAATAAGTTTTGTTTCATCTAGTAGGTACTGCATTACGTTTAAGTTTGTCTAGATATGACATTTTTTTTCTTTTGTCCCAGTAAACTTGGTGTTACACGACATAAAGTTTATTTTTCGTTACATCTAAAATCAGTTTATTTTACTTAAGTTGACAAGTTTTACATTGGATTATTATGGTTAGATTACGGTGATTTTTTCTTTTTGTTCCTTTTGTATAATTTCCAAATCCATAACAGTAGGTACCTACATAGTTATTGCGTCATCATTTTAGTAAAATGTAAAGTTTCATTACGATTCTCAAGTGTGAGACTTATGCATCGTTGCATTTTTAGGTGTTGAAATCTGAAATCGGAATCGAGTGACAGAGAGTCTTTGTTCTTTGTTATAACGTTGGTTAGGTACTTAATATGGTTTGTTGATAATGTTTTAGAATGATCAAATAAGTAATAAGACTGCTTAGAGATTTAAAAGTAATATGTTTTGTTGTTGTTGATGAGTTATGAAAGAGGTATAAGCGAGGCTTTAGGCATTTAGGTTTTGATGTAGGAGATTTGAGAATGGGAATAGTATTAAATATCTTTTATCACCATTAGAGTGACATTAGGTGTTTTCCTGTTTAAAGGTAGTAGGAATAAGAGATAGCAGTTTTATATAAGTTGTTGGAATATGGTAATGTAATTTTGAAAGAAAGTTTTGGTTTACATGAAGTTTGAGTATAAATAGTAGCTGGGAATCATTTGGTAGATAATAGGTACTCTGCTACGCAACCGGACTGATCACCCTGAAAGCGACTGAGAACTTATATACCAAATTATTCATTTTGGATGAGTTGTATACTAGTTGTGATTGGAATGAGATGTTTATAATGGTACACAATAGGGAGGTACTAAGGTCAGGTCCTTTAATTTGATCATGGCAGAGAACGAGCTTTCCTCCGTGAAAATTTTTGGAGACTGTTAATGTCTTAAATCATGGTCCTTATAATAAATAATGAATAAAATGTACCTCATTATGAATGAATAATAATGATTATAATGACCGGCCGGTCCAAAATAATAAAATAAGTGTACCATAAAAAAGGATGATGAATTATGAAAGTTATTGAAGTAATGGAAAATAAAGTGATGAGTTTTTTATTATGAAGGATGGAACAGTGATGAACGGTATAATTGTGTAATATGGAAAACAAAGTATAGGTAGGTAACGGATATTGTAGATTTTCAAGAAAATGCTTATGAGGACTTTTAAGAATGTCTTGAAAAATCATAATTACAATTAAAAAAGGAAGTTCTTTATTGTAACCGGGATTTTTTATAAAAATATGAAACTATAAATTGCGGGAAGTCGTGTGTCATTTCATTATCATGAAGAATAGGTACCTATAGTATCAAATTGTCCAAAATAGGTTATTATTGTCAACAGTGCATTATTAATAAGGTAGCTAGCTAACGATAGGTGTAGAACAGATCTGTTATACTTATAATGTAAGACATAATTATATAAAAAGTAGAGTTAACTTATGTAGGTACCTACTTAGTTGTAATGATTATAATGTTTCGAAATATATTATATTTACCAACAAAAAATTGCTAAGGCATCTTACTTCTTATTGTTTTTCATGTTGTACCTAAACATAAATATTTTGAAAACCTGGTTTCATAAAAATAAAAACTATAATTTTTATAATATTAATTTGTTGCCTCCATTTCTGTTTGTAATTGATTTGTAACGTCTTGGTTTAAAAAGTAGAAACCATTCATGTTTTTTTTTTTATGTAGTGATTTTATTTCAAATTTTCTTTTGATGTATTGTTCATTTGTTTCAAATTATGTAGTTTAAAAAACGTATTCTAGAAAATTGCAGTTTCAGATGTATGGAATAATTTAATTTTAAAATTTTAAGTAAAAAAAAACCTATTATGTATTTTTTTTTCTTTTAAAAAACGGGGGAGGTGTAGTGTGTGACGCACCTCCACCTTATATATAGTGTAACTTAGTACGTAAGGGGAGAATATTATACGCAGTCGTCCCATACACTCGTCTTTTATTGTGACCTGTAGCGCCACACATTACAGAGGGTACCCATGAGGATTTTCCCACGGTAAAACGGTTGGGTTGCCATCGCTGTCTGAGTGAAGGGCTTTACAGTCACATGAGACTTCCAAGTTAATCAAGTCACCCAGGCACTACACGAAAAGGCATCATTTTTTTCAAAAGACATTCAGTCTTTTAAGCCTTGTATCCACTTGAGCATGCTCAGGCGAATGAGTCGCTCATTCGCCTGAGCGTGCTCAGAGGAACAAAATGAAAGTTTTGGTGGAACGAGCCTCAACATTGAAAAAGCTGTGCTCAGACTGCTCAGTATATGCTCGGCTCCGTCATGTCTTCACGTGTCCGTGTAGCTGCTGCGGCCTTTATAATCATTCACAGTGCCATAAAGAAGAAGAGAAAACCACCAAGGTGGTGGATGAGAGAAATATATCGTCATCTAAGGAACAACTCTGCTTACATGATTCGTGAATTGACTTTCGAAGGAGCCACAAGCCACTCATTTTATAAATAACAGAAAAAGTACAATAAAACGTTATTAATTAAACTATATATCAAACTCGGGGAACTCGGCACGCTCGTCATTCGCCGAGCCTTTCAAACACAAAAACAACCGTCCACACTGAGCGCCGAGCGAATACTGAGCGCCTTTGAGCGCGGACAAAAACCGACTCGCCCTGAGCGTGCTCGGACTTGCTCGGGCCGAGCGTGCTCAGGCGTCTCCAATTTAGCGGTTCGGCCAAATGTGCCGCTCATTCGCCTGAGCGCGCTCAATTGGATACAAGGCTTTAGAGTGCTAAATAAAAAAATATATACAAAGAGTCACATCATTTATTTACATTTACACAATACCGTAACAAAAGAGAAAAACTTAAATAAAAACTAAACAAATCAAAAACTTATTACTAATTAATTTAATTAACTTACTCGTTTGAAATCATTCTTAACGATTACTCGTCATAGAGTTTAACACAACTCTAAAAAAAAGGTAGTTAAAAAAAAACAGTTGTTGCTATAAGTCACGCACAGGCACAGACAAACAACGTCACAGTTTTTGTGTGTGACGTATTGTGTGTGTGTGACATAGTGTATGTGTGTGTATGACACAGTGTGTGTGTGTTACAGTGGCACAGGGAAGAATACCTACGTAAAAATAGTCTAGAATCAGTCAACTCTACACCCCTGTCAAATGAAATCGGCAGAACAGCTCGGACGAGCAAGAATATAAAACTTGCTCACCGCACGCTGGTAATAGAAGCGTGTTATAACATTATTCAAAACACAGCACACATAGTGGTAGGATCTATACGGTTGGCGCCTTTAAGGCACACGTCACATTTGCTTACATTGGAAATATGTTTTCGAGAGTGCAAATTGCATGCAGGTTTTACTTGCATAAAAGTGGAGATGTTCAACAATTGAGTTGGACATCATGGGTGGCAATCACTTGTTCGCAATTCGAAAAGTGCAACTAACGTATGCGCGTTCAATTTGCACATCACTTGAATAAAAATGTACAAGTTCAAACTACCTCATACAAGTTGTAGCTTGTATGCAGGTTTGTTCAAGTTGTAAGCAATTTGCAACTTGCATGCAAGACTTGCCTAATGGAATCGCGCCTTGAGGGTCAAACGCGATCAAGACAGACAATAAAACATAACCAATGACGATCGGGCTATACTTATTTGGGCCACAAAAAGATGGGTGAAACGGCCCCCAGAGGCTCATTTTGCACTTCCAGATTTACAAAAAAGATATACGAAGTGGCAGTGGCGGTGGGTGAATTTTCTTAAAAGGGAAGCCGGACCAAAAAATGCTTACCTTGCTCAAGTGTGATGCGTGAATTCCAGTAACTACTCGTTTCGAAAGGGAAGCCGATAGGAATCGAGTTGTATGGAGCCTTCGCCACTGCAAAATGGAGATGACGGTACAAAAGGAGATGTTTCAGAAATGTATGGAGCCTGGGCCAGCACCATGTACACTATAAGGAAATATAGCTATACAATAAAGTAACCGTTTTCTAATGTTAATTTTCTATAATTTTACTTTGTTTAATTGTACATTCAAGTTAACTTCGTCAAGGAGAGCAACACAACACATAAAAATATGATGGATCGAAATTATGTGAAATGTCATTTTGACAACTGTTGCATGTCATTGACCCCATAGTGTTTATTTCTTGTGTACTTACTTACATAACCTATCTACGTTGTTTATAGACAAAAATACTTGGATTTAGTTATAATTATAATGAAATAGAAATATAGGTGTTGTACTTGATTGCGTCACACACACACCACGAAACCTAGAACTGTCAAAGTTGTCAAACTCATGTTAATGTCAAACACAACTGTCATGGCTACCAGAAAAAAAGGGTTAACATACTAAAAAACGTCCCCAAATAATAATTCCAGTACAATTGTACTCTTCTTCAAATTAATTTATTTGTATTTTTATGGTAATTCCCTATTTTTTTCCTATTTTTCTATATACTGTACCATAGTGGTGGCCCAAAATCAAACATCTCCTTTCCATTTATTTTCAATTGAGAATAATGTGCTGAATTCAGTTTCCAGTACACTGTCTCTTACAGCGGTTACGCAATGGATCCAATCCAGATCCGGGAAAATTGCGTAGCGTAACCGCTCTTACACCCGACATTATTTAATCGGTGGGAAAAATAATAAAAAACTTAAAAAAAAACATGGTTTCTAAATGTTCACTTGTTTATTGTAATAGAGAATATGCATGTAATTCAAAACTCTTTCATTATTTAGATATACATTGTTTATGAGTCAAGACAATTTGCATTTTTTTTTACATTTTTTAACTCATTACTTATTTTACACTATGCTGTGCCCGACAGGGTCCATAATTGATCCTATAATCTTAAGCCTACCACCTGTATTTTACATTATGGAATGCAATAAAGAAATTGAAATTGAAATTACAATTCATTGTTTTATGTTACGTTTTTTTCGTGGAACGGAACGCTATCTCGAAACGCGTCGTCTTCGAAAATGCCGGAAGTGACATCAAAATCCAGATGAATATCTCTATAAATAATCTTTTCTTAGCAAACTGTTTGATTTCTCACTGAGGTTAAGTTAGTAAGTGCGATTTCTGCTTGAATAAAGCACAAGAAATAATTTAATTTATATGATTTGTGGTTAAAAAAGAGATGTAAACAAAGCAGTATCTTGGATTATGACGTCTCATTATGACCGCGACAATAAAGGACGTTTGAGCTATAGAAGAAAATTGTTGAAGTATAATAATTGTTTTGAGCAAGAAATAATAGTAACATTTGACTTTTAATACTTTTCTTGGGTTTATATTAATGTGCTTTATTGATTAAGAGAAAAAAAAGTTAGATGCATATTCCCTATTCTTGAACCAAGTGGTCTATCATGTTAAAACCAAAACAGTAACGATTGTCAATGACAGTCAATAACGATGACGACAATTTACCCCAAAATTGAGCCTTATGATCATAACAGCGGTTACGCACTGCATCCGATACGAATCAGTGAAAATACGTTCCGAAGTAGTCATAGAACTATTTGTATGGTAGTTTACGCACTACATCCGGCATCCGTCATCCGATTTCTATCCGTCATCCGTGAGTCTTCAATTCGGAAGAGATATTGACGGACCGAAGTAGCCGTAGTAATGCTTGTAGAACGCTTTCGCACTACCTCGGATTCAAATTGGACATATGCCAAAAATGGCCCCTGAATTGTTTGAATTTGAATCAGTAATCGGAATAGTGCGTAAGCAACATCCGAATTCGGTCCGAGATTTTTACTCTAGATCGGTATTTTCACGGATTCGGATTGGATGCAGTGCGTAAAGCAATATCCGAATTCGGTCCGAGTTTTTTATATCCGTATTTTCACGGATTCGGATCGGATGCAGTGCGTAATCGCTCTAACCGCTCTTGCACCCGACATTATTTAATCGGTGGGAATAATAATAAAAAAACTTAAAAAAACATGGTTTCTAAATTTTTACTTATTGTAATTCTTGAACCAAGTGGTCTATCATGTTAAAACGAAAACAGTAACGATTGTCAATGACAGGCAATAACGATGACGACAATTTACCCCAAAATTGAGCCTTATGATCATAACAGCGGTTACGCACTGCATCCGATACGAATCCGTGAAAATACGTTCCGAAGTAGTCATAGAACTATTTGTGTGGTAGTTTACGCACTAGATCCGACTTCCGTCATCCGATTTCTGTCCGTCATCCGTGAGTCTCCAATTCGGAAGAAATATTGACGGACCGAAGTAGCTAGTACTGCTTGTATGAACGCTTTCGCATTACCTCGGATTCAAATCGGACATATGCCAAAGATGGCCCCTGAATTGTTTGGATTTGGATCAGAGATCGGATTAGTGCGTAATCAATATCCGAATTCGGTCGGAGATTTTTAGACTCTAGATTCGTATTTTCACGAATTCCGATCGGATGCAGTGCGTAAAGCGATATCCGAATTCGATCCGAGTTTTTCATGTCCTTATTTTCACGGATCCGGATCGCATGCAGTGCGTAACCGCTGTAACACTGAATTTTAAATACAGTTAACAGTGAAAAGTAATACAATTTTCTTAAATAAACAATATTATGCACATAAAATTAATATTTCAGTGTTATCTCTTTGGAATCACGGCTCATCATCCGTGCGGAAGATGTCCGGTCCTTTGGAAGGCATACACGGGGACACAGGTCCAACGCGCAGAGGCTTTGAGAACTTTAATTTAAAATGGGATGGGGCACCAACCGGGGACTATCCACGGCTGCACTATTGGAGTACAGTCATGGACATTCCCAAGTGGGTGCAAGACTATTGTAAAATGTGGTGAAAAATATCTGGTCTATGGGAAGGGGTGTTAAGTGGACTGGATTCAGTGTATGTATTATTATTATGACTGAATATTATAATTGTGTTGTTTGAGTTTGCGTTATTCCTGTTTACATGTAGATGCGAGCTCCCGAAAATCGGAGCGAAATATTTCCGTAGAAAAGTCAAATACTCAAGAGTCAATATCAACTACGATAACTTAACACGACACTGCAACATCTTTCTTCAATGTGTGTGTGCTTATGGCAACGAGTCATCATGTCATTTGATATTTAGTATATTTATTGCTCGACTAGTGCATAATTAAAGTTCGCGCTCGACGTCGGCGCACGTGTGTCATTCATACAAACCTCCAAACGGTACCATACTGTTAATTAGCGACGTCAAATCTATCGAGCTACTGTAACATGTTTTTGTTTAAGTTTGTGCTACAGTTGCAGCACACATCTGCGTTGAATAACGCGTTGTAAATATTGTTTCTCATACATTTTTACTTGCAGTGTCATGTTATCGTGATTGATATCTATCACGATTTTAAAAGCTCATATTACAATGACGTCACAATAAAATCTAGTTCTTTATTTCATACTACCCCCACATCGGTTGTAGTACTTATCAGTCGTGACTGCACCTTATCTACAGCTTGGTAAATGTCTATTTTTGGGTCTAGACCATTTTCTAGACCTATATATTCATGTATTGTAAGATTTTCTACCTTAAAATCATTACTGTGATGAATTTCCATGTGTTCCTTCAAAGAATCAATCATGAATTGGAAATTGCAAATTTTACACTGAATGTACGTTTTTGGATCCAAAATTTCATGTTTTAAAATATGTTCATAGCACATTTTTTGATTTATAAAACATACATTGCATTTCGCGCACTTATAGTAACAAATTTTATCACTGTCACTGCTATTTTGATTAATTTCAGTTGTTTCAGTAATATCACTATTAATTTCACTTATTTTACCAACTTCACTATTATTTTCAGTGATTTCAGCAAGAGTTTCATTAGTTTCACTGTTATCATCAATGATTTCAACCGTATCATCCATTTCGACATCATTTACAGCTTCTTTCAAAGCACTGTCAATCTTTTCGAAGATTTTCGTTTCTCTTGTATATCCAGTTTCAGTTAATATGACAAAATCTTCCTTTTTTAATCCCATGCAATGATGGTGAACGTATTTATGGCGAGGTAAGGTGTGCTTCGAAAACTCGAAGTCACAAATTTCGCATTTATAATTCTCTGGTTTTTCAGAATGAGGGTAGGTTTTGATGTGATAATCGAATGAACTGTCTTTCATGTAATGCTGATTGCAGTAAACACATCTAAATAGTTTATTATTGTATTTGTGTACTTGTATTCTCGCTTTAAGCTTATTTGAAACTATATTGCTAGTGTCAGCTTTGGATTCATTGTTTCTTTTTGATTTGTCTGTATTACTGTGATTTTTATTATCAGTTACTAAATCAGGTACAATTTCATCTTCAGTATTGATTTCAGTAAATTCTTTAGATGTAGATGCGTTTTCAAGTAATTTGGTAGTTAATCTAACACTTCTTCTATCGCTCGAGTTGCTTTCATTTAGACTTCTTTTATGTTTTTTAGCAGCACTTTCAGTTTCAGTATCGCGTTTTCTCTTCTGAGGTGACGGTCTATTAGAATTATCTACTTCTGTTACTGAACTATTATTACCAGTTAGTATAACGCTATTGCCACTCACAGGATTAATAACTTTAATTCTATAATTCTCATTGATATTACTATGGATTTTAATATGTCTTGGATAAGAAAAGTTTGTGAATTTTAAGCCGCAGTGTTCGCAAGTTAACAAAGGTATCTTGTTTTTGTGATTCACCTCTAAAATGTGGTATTTAAACGATTTGTATTGCAAATAGCTGATGTTGCACGGTTCGCAGTTGTAGACGGTGGAAGTTTTAACAGAATCTGTCATTGTTGTGATTTGAGTTAAGTAAGTAGTATCTTTTGTAGTACATTTGTGTAGTGCAAAACATTTTTTGCCGAAATTTAAACGGCATTGTGTACATTCCTTGCCGTGTTTCTTATCACAATTTTCCAAATGTTCATAGTAATACTCGGTACTAGTAAAAAACAGCACACAATTTTGGCACTTAAACAAATTGACTTTAACAATTTTTTCAATTTCAATTTTCATTTCTTTACTGTGATGGTTAACTAGATGTGTTACTAAAACGTCGGTTGAAAATAGCAACTTGCATTTACTACAAGTTTCTTTGGAAACATTCAAATCAGAACTGCAAATGTCTAAATGATTTTGAATTGATTTCATTGAAGTAAAATGCAGCCCACATTCGCATTTGAAAATTTTCGCAACCAACTCTGGGTGAATTTCTTTAACCGGTTTAATTTTAACTGGATGAACCTCTTTAGTTGGGTTAACCTTGACTGGGTGAACAGCTTTAGGTGGGTAAACCTTCTGTGGGTTAACCTTAACAGGGTGAACCTCTGGTTTCTCTGCGCCATTAAAGAAAACCACAGTTATTGTATTTTTTGTAACTGCAGGCTTTTTTCTGTGCGCTTCCATATGCCACGGATATTTTTTAGAAGAGAAATATTGATCGCATTTTGGACAGAACTTACGTTCTGATTCACCCCCACAACGATGGCGTCTGGTACTACTTTTCAAACTCATACAAACACGACATTTCGAGCATTTGTAGATTTTGTAAGTCTTTTTCATACCATCACTTAATAATTCTCTTAATTTTGAATGTGTTGCGTCTACAGACTTGTTATTTACATTTTTAGATTGTGATTCTATTAAACTGAGATGATTATTAAACTCTTGGTCGCATTCATTATTAAAAGTAACTATAGTGTGAAGTTTTGGTACTTTTTCATGACTACCCTCATGTTTGATAAATTGTTTTAGTGTTTTGAAAACTTCGTGGCAGATTAAACAGATATATTTATTGTTTCTACTGCATTTTGTTTTGATATGCTGCGCTATGTTGGGACCGTCGACGAATCTGTTGCAGTTCATGCAGAGGTACTTTATATCATCTGTGGGAGCACTTACTTCTATCTGCATTTTAACGCTTCGGGTGTACCTGGAAATACAATGTTATAGTTTAAAAAAACATGTATTTTAGGGTTTTTTTTAAACTATGTTGTGACAGAAAGGCACAGAAGATAATAAGGATCATACGACGAGTTTGATTGTGTGATCGTGCAAAGCTACAGATCCCTTTTGAGTGTCTTAGGGGGCGCTCAAGTATTAAGTAACGCAATTTTTAAAGATTTTTGACCCTCCCTCCCCCCATGTAACGCGCCGTAACGTTTTTCTGTACCCCCCCCCCCCCCCTCCCTAAAAGTTACGTAACACCCAAGTGACCATTTTTATCTAAAAGTCAAATACAAAGAAGGAAAGCTAGCGATGTATTTCTAAGTGAATGAATTTCTTTCGCTTATAATGTGACAGTTTTGTCCCCATTACAATTCAAATTAGATTTTATTAATATTTTTTATTTAATATTTGTAATTTAGATATATCGAAGTTCACAGAAACTACCTACGCTTAGAAAAAAAATTTTGTTTTTCAAAATTTTGTGTTTTTACTTTTACTTTTTTTTGTATTGTCTTTTTAAACTTAAAGTAATGAATTTTTATAAGTAAAAAGTAGATAAGTAATTAGAGTTAATGTAGAACTAATCGCCTATCTAGATTTTGTTTTTTTAAAGTGCGTAATTTAAAAGTACATCGCTGGCTAACTGTTATAGAAGAAGCCATTTTTTATAAAAACTAAAACGGAACAAATTGCGTGTTATGCATATTTCGATAGAACAAATATAGAACTAATTATTTAGTGTATTCGTTAAGACGCAGGGCATGGTCAATCGCTAGGTACAGATACACCCCTTAATGGGTATCGCGTCATCGCGGGATTGTTGAAATGACGTCGTTGTGTTGAGAGCACGACGGCATCGCACGATTGGAAACGCGCGATAGCAAAGCGGAGAGGAGACGAGAGATGTGTTTTGAATAATCAATCAGATTTCGTTATATCCACATCTCCTCTCCGCTTAGCTTCGGTGGAAATGGATCAAGAGGAGAGATGTCTCATTTTGCTATAGATTTTAGTGCCGCTCGCGAGCAAGCGGCGAGGCAGAGCGGAGATGTGTGTAGTCGGGCGGAGCCCTGCACCCCGCTGCCTTCTCCCCGCGCCTCTCACACCCGAACTGACTGATTTCGAGCTCTTACAGCTCATATCTCCTCTCCGCTTTGATGGAAATAACCTGCCAGCTTCGCAACACATCTCCTCTCGTCTCCTCTCCTTTCCGCTTTGGTGAATACCGGACTATAGGCTTGCAGCGATAGGTAAAAGTCATAAATTATCCCTAAATCAAAGATGGCGGCAACCGTCACAGCGGTTACGCACAACATCCGATCCGAATCCGTGAAAATACGTTCCGAAGTAGCCATAGAACTATTTGTATGGTAGTTTACGCACTAGATCCGGCATCCGTCATCCGATTTCTATCCGTCATCCGTGAGTCTCCAATTCGGAAGAACAATTGACAGACCGAAGTAGCCGTAGTACTGTTTGTATGAACGCTTTCGCATTACCTCGGATTCAAATCGAACGCCAAACGGATAAGCCAAAGATGGCCCCTGAATTGTTTGAATTTGAATCAGAGATCGGAATAGTTCGTAAGAACATCCGAATTCGGTCCGAGATTTTTACTCTAGATCGGTATTTTCACGGATTCAGATCGGATGCAGTGCGTAATCGCTCTTAATATTATCATCATCTGCCTAGCCTTTTCCCAACTATGTTGGGGTCGGCTTCCAGTTGAACCGGATGCAGCTGAATATCAGTATTTTACATGGAGCGACTGCCTATCAGACCTCCACAACCGAGTAACTGGGTAATACGATACTCTTGGTAAGACTGGTTGTCAGACTTTCTGGCTTCTGACCAACAGTAACGACTGTCAAAGATCTACAAATGACAGCCGGGACCAACGGCTTTACGTGCTTTCCGAGGCACGGAGGAAACTCGCTATGGTAAATGGTCACCCATCCACAGACCAACCTCGGCAAGCGTGGCTTAACCCGGAACATCGGTCTATGCGGCTGTAATTATTTAGCCACGAGCTCCTCTCTCTCTCTAAGCGCTCTTAATATTATATTTAAAAAAAACTTACCTAAATATGCTTTTTGATAATATCTGTTGCCTGTGTTGTTTTGGAAGCGGCCTGAAAAAGGTCATCCATTCCTTTTTAAAAAGATCTTCATAGTTATACTTCAAAATCCGAAAGCAACCTCTTTCTATCTTTTGATTATTAGAATGAAGAATTTCATGATTCGAAAATTCCTTTTCAGCAATATCCAAATTGCACACACCACAATGAGTCTTCAAATCACTTATTATGTAGTTCAAATGACCTTGAGAGTGTGTGACAGCCGAATCGTAAGTCATAGTCACCAAATCGCATGCAGAACACATATAAATGACATTCCACATGTTATTTATCGAGTTATACTTCTTCATCAACTCCGGAATCAATTTATCGACCGAATGAAATATTTTGTGAACTTTATACGCTTGTAAATTGAATTTTTTTGAGCATATCTTGCATGTTACATATTTTTCTGCCTTACAGTCGTGCGAGTTAGCTAATCTGAGGTATAAGAAGTGTTTCTCGCATTTCTTGCATTTGTACAACTCCGACATTGGTGGATCAATTTCTGCGCCAGTAGTAAGACTGTAAATTATGATATCTTTGAGAGAGAATTGCCGTTTCTCATGTAGTACTAGGTGACTTTCCATGCCTTTTTTAGTGAAGCATAATCCACATTTCGTGCAGAATTGCTTGGAAATATTTTTGCTTTTTAAACAGGAACCGTCAGAATGCCCTTTGTATTGCAAAATATATTGGCAACAGCCGCAAAATTGACAATAATATAACGTTATTTTGTCATCAGATCGACCGGTTTTAAGCGGTTTTGCCATAGAATTTCTATATTTCTGTATATGTTTTTCTCTGTATAGTTTATTTCTCTCTCTTCTTTTCTCAATGCGGGCGAGTTCAATACTCTCGTCGGGTATATGTCTCTGGTCATGGAATTCAATGACAATAAAATCTTTTTTTGTTAGTTTTTTACATACGTGTTTTGCTCTGTGGCTGTTGTAACGATTTACCCCAATATGGACATCGCAGATGGTACAATAAGTAGATTTTTTTTCGGAATTTTTGCATTTTTGGTAGTGAGCCCAAAATCCGATTTCATCGAAACATGCCGAACATTTTGGGCACTTACACATAACCTTTTCGTATATATTCTTATTAACAGTATATATCTTTAGTTTATCTGTGTAATTGTGTTGTAACTTATGTATCATTACGTCTTTTATACGTATTTTTCTTTTGCAAACATCGCACTTTTCTGAAGCTACGATTTTGTCGCACATCTTCGAGTGTTGTAACGCGGCGAAGCATGAAATAAATCCAACTTGGCAGACATTGCATTGAAATAAGATACTTTTAGGTACTAAAGATGATTGCGCGAAGAATTTACCTTCTCTACTCAATCTAACTTTTACTTTTCCTTTGATATCTTTATCTTTTACCTGTTTAGGCTGTATTTTGACCTCTTTCGGCTCAATTTTGATTTTTTTCGGCTCAATTTTAATCTTTTTCGGCTCTATTTTGATCTTTTTCGGTTCTATTTTAATCTTTTTCGGTTCTATTTGTACTTCTTCGTGTTTAATTCTAACTATTAAGTTGTTGACATGTCCTAACGTTGGGTGATCGTTTCTTTTGTGTTTTTGACTTTCAACATAAGTCACAAATGTTTTTTTACATTTCTGACATCTAAATTGAGGGATTTCCGGCTCCACTTTTTCTTCGTTCGGAAAGTTATTTAAAGGTAGCAGCTCATACAAGTGTTTAATTAAGGAAGTATCGTCTGGAAACGTTTTCGAACAATGGTTACAATATTTAGAAGTCACAGTACTTTTTCTCGCTGTATTTGGGCGTGGCGTATCGAGAGCTATTAAATACGAATGGCTTATCATTTTGTGTGCATCCAAAGCGTTGACGGTTGGGAATAGTATTTGGCATGTGATACAGAAACATGGGCTGTTTTTGAGGCGAGCTTCCCAGTTTTCTAGGAATACTATTGGGTGGGAATTTAACGCTTCTTCGTATAAAATTTCTTCGTTAATTGGTGGTGGTTTTGACCCTGTAAAAAAAGAAAGCTTGTCTTAAGTCATGTTTTCATTTCAACAAGACAATCTAATAATAATAATAAAAACAGTTGTTGACATGTGGGATGTTGACTCAGCAGTCATTGTGCCGATAGTCGTTACAGCCAATGGCTTAATAGCCAAGAGCCTCTACCAACATCTGATGAGGCTCTCATTAGGCAGATGGATCAAGGGCTTGATTCAGAAAGCGGTACTTTTGGACACGGCGCGTATTGTTAGGAAGTTCCTCTCTCTGAGGCCCTGACCACCGGTAGCTTGGACCCTGTTCCCGATGCCGGTGGGCTACTATTTTTAATGTTTTTATTTTATATTTTAATATTTAAAAATGTATTTAATATGTTATTATTATTCCCTTTATTCATCTTGAAAACTAATAATTTACATTTTTAAATATTTTATTATCAAAAATAAAAAAAAACATTTAAAAATATAAAAAATAGGGGTCCACCGGCATCGGGAGCAGGGTCCAAGCTACCGGTGGTTAGGGCTCCAGAGACAGGAACCTCCTCACAATACGCGCCGTGTCGAGGAGGACTGCTTTCTGTATCAGGCCCTTGATCCAGCCACCCAACGAGAGCCTCTTTAGGTGTTGGTCGAGGCTCTTAGCCATTAGGCCATTAGCCGTTACGACTATCGGCACAATGGTTACCGAATCCACATCCCACATGTTGACAACCTCGTGTGCTAGATCAAGATATTTGATTTGTTTATCTTTCTCAGCTTTCACGAGGTTTTCATCATGCGGGACGGTAATTATTATGAGCCCATGTTGTCCCACTGCAGGGCAAAGGCCTCCCTTCCCTCCTTCCACCTTTCGCGATATAGTGCGATAGCAGGCCAATCCTTTAAAAATGAGTCCACCTCACCCCGCCATCTTCTTCTGTGCCTGCTGCGTGGTCGTTTTCTGCCAGTTGGGATACACTTAGTGGTTATTTTAGCCCATTTTCTTCCGACATGCAGCAGACATGACCAGCCCAGTTCCACTTTAGTCTAGCAGCTGTAAGGCCAACATCGGCTATTTATGTTTTGGAGCGAAGTATGGAGTTTCTGATGCGGTCCGTAAGTTTGACACCCAGTATGCTTCGCTCCATAGCTTGTTGGCAGACTCCAAGTGCGGACTTCTGACGTTTAGTAAGCGACCAAGTTTGCGCTCCATAGGTGAGGGTGGGGAGAACGCACATGTCCATGAGCTTTCGTTTGAGTGAAAGAGGTAAATAACCTTTCATTAGATGTTTCATCGACCAATAGCTCTTCCAGGCATTGTTGGTTAATGAATAAAGGAAATAAAAAAACTCTTTTTTCAGAACTTACCTAATATAATCTCATTGTTATAGAAATAAGTATTCTCAGTCTCATCAAAGTCAGTACTCTCGTCTGTATTCTCTTCAGCAACATTTTCAGCTGTTGTTTCAAAACTGTATTCATATTGGTACTGCATTTCTTGTGGTTGGTTATCTATTGGTAGTTTGTCATATTGCTCTAAAAAAGAAAGAAACAGAGATATAATGATGTCATGAGGGTAGCACGGTTCTCTGTATGAAAGAAAGAAAGAAAATTATTTATTCTGGACTCACACAGGCAGTTACAGAAACACAAACAAAATAAAAGACAGGATAAAAATTTAGACTACCTGCACGAGGCCAAAAAGGGCTCCTATCTCAGCATAATGCTGCGACATTTAAAAACAAAACGTCGCAGCGCTGGTTTTCAGATAGGACCCTTGTGATGCCACGGGCAATAACGACACAAATAAATATGAATATCGAATTATTATTAGCCGATTCTTGTCTAGCCGACAACCTTTCGCCACTTTTCATTTCGCCGAATAATTAAAACGCCGAATGATTAAAGTCCCTAATTATGTTTTGTAAGTTTTTGTTACGCCGACTAGTCTGCTGGCCACTGTTTCATTAGTCAACTGTATTATTGGCAACTTTACACTTATTAGATGGCTCATTTTCCCATCATGCAAGCAAGAAAGCAAGTATTTCTGGTGTTGCTCCGCCAGAAGACTCGCTTTGTCGCCCCTTCGTTTCGCTCGCACACTCGACCAGCGCTACGCTCGGGAAGTCGCCGACTCGCTTCGCTCGCCACCTCCCGCAACTCGCTTCACTTCGGCCTCGTGCACTCGTTCCACTCAAGACCTCCTTCGCGAGCTTCTGGCTCTACGCTTTTAAATAACACTCTAGGGGTAGGACAAAGTCTGACCACGTGTAGTCGGGGTGCGCTGAGTCGGATTAACATTACATTCCGCTGTGTGAAAATAATGTTGTACGAATACTTATTTGGCAAATTAAACAATAGCCAAACACGTATTCGAGTAAGTCAAAATTTCTGAATGATTTTTTGGCCAATAATTATGGTGACTAATAATCATTCGGCGAAATCAAATTAGGGTAAAAATTGCTTCGGCAAAGATTACTTAGACGCCTTGCCATGGCCGGTCTATAAAAATGTGGTCAATTCAATGTTCAGATGTACACTACAGTTTAACGATATATAGACGAACAGAGGAGCTCGTGGCTAAATAATTACAGCCGCATAGACCGATCTTCCGGGTTAAGCCACGCTTGCCGAGGTTGGTCTGTGGATGGGTGACCATTTACCATAGCGAGTTTCCTCCGTGCCTCGGAAAGCACGTAAAGCCGTTGGTCCCGGCTGTCATTTGTAGATCTTTGACAGTCGTTACTGTTGGTCAGAAGCCAGAAAGTCTGACAACCAGTCTTACCAAGAGTATCGTATTACCCAGTTACTGGGTTGTGGAGGTCTGATAGGCAGTCGCTCCATGTAAAATACTGATATTCAGCTGCATCCGGTTCGACTGGAAGCCGACCCCAACATAGTTGGGAAAAGGCTAGGCAGATGATGACTACAGTTTAACGATACATACCCTCAGGTTCCTCCTCGTCAGGCACCTCGATCTTGACACAGGAGAGGTCGGGGAAGATGCTCTTAATCCTGGGATTGTCCATCAGGTCGTGCTCCTCTATATCTATGTCGTCGTCCATGGTTGCTGGTGTGCTGGAAAATTGGAAAATATTATTAATCTTACAGAAAAAATGTATTTCGTCATTGGTCTAGTGGTCGCAAAGGCAACTGCTGAGCTTGAGGTCCCGGGTTCGATTCCCAGGTTGAGCAAAGTGTTGTACTATATGGTTTATCCATATGGAATTTGCCAGTAGCAGCCCAGAGTTTGAAATTGTGCCCCGTCAATGGCAATAGGCTCGCCCCGTTACACGGGACTTAAAACCTAACGGCTAAATTAGTGTGTACTATACTCCTCTGCCCGACCATTCGCAAAATACAGGGGTGATGTTATGTTAACCAATAATCTTTTTAACCGACTTCAAAAAGGAGGAGATTCTCATTCTCAATTCGGATGTTTATATGTATATTTTTTTTTTAGCGTTCGAAGTTAACTGACAGCGTGGAGCGATATCGCGCTAGTTGTGCCGGTCAGCTGTGTCGCCATGCCTTCATTAATTTATGCATGGCATCGAAATTTTCAATAAAATACATTTTTTTTTTGGAAAAAAAACTTTTGTATTTATTTTTTATTAATCTAAATCCCGTGCGGGGTTAGTCTATACCATTAATAGATCATGTGGTTTGAAGGAATTACACGAATTTGTTAACATCCTGTATATGTTCAGGCATAACTCCGTCGTTTATAAACGGATTCGCAAAATTCTTTTTTTGTTTGAAAGAGTACTCTTCCGAAATGGTCCCATTTAATTTTGGTGAAGATCTGATGAAGACCCTCGGAGATAGACAATGGAACTCTTCAATGGATAACAGCCAATTACTCAAGATTGCTGTAATTGCATGTTTGTGTATTGTTTATGCCACTAAAAATAGAAAAATAAAATAACTTTAAAAAAAAAGTAAAAACAGACAAAGAAAAACTAAAAAGAATAAAATAATTACCATATTATAAAACTAACAGTTTCAGAAGTCGGTGCCTTCAATTATGTTCAGTGTAAACTTGCACCGACTTCTAAAACTGTTAGTTTTATATTATGGTAATTATTTTATTCTTTTTAGTTTTTTTTTAAAGTTATTTTATTACATGTAAAATACATAAATAAAAGGTTTGTAATCAGTGGGGTAACAACAAAGGGTGGGGCCTCTCAGGGCCAGATTAACCCTATCAGGGCCCCTGGGTAATGCAATTCTCGGGCCCCTTTCCTTACCCTTTTCTTACTTTTTAAAATACATTTTTTCTATTATAAAGGAGGAGTCGATCAGATCGACTCCTTTGGTATCCTGTTACTTCAATCTGTAAAAGTCAAAGTCTAACTCATCAGACGACCGCGCGCCGGCTGTGTTCCGAATTAATGCTTAACAGCTTGCAAAACAGCTATTTTTAGTTCTACTATTTATGAAGTATTTCATCAACTGTTAACATGCGTCAAAAAAAGGGAATAATACTGAGGAAGGATACATATTTAAAAAAATGTTTTTTTTCTTGGTGCGTGCATGGGGCCCCTAGTCGATGCGGGGCCCCTAGGCAGTTGCCTAATCCGCCTTATGGATAATCCGGCCCTGGGGCCTCTGACAGTTTTTGAAACTTGGGCCCATTTTTTAGATAAACAGGCACTTTTCCGCAACTCCACGTCAAGCGCATAGCTAGCTTGCAGATGGGAATAATAGATTATTTGATCCAGCGTACCTCCTCCAAAAAGGCGAGCAAACTTGATGTTGCTTATGATCTCTCGGAGAGTATTTGGGCCCTTTTATCATGACGCGCAGTTTTAATATAAGATTTTATTTTATTAATAATTAAGAAAATTTTACAGTAATTTAGACTTAACATCTTAATCTCTCAATCACGTAAACATAGACACAATAGATAAACAATATCGGCGGCAGATCATTGTGCCACCCGGTTTAACAATTAATTACAATTTATTAATCTCATAGAAAAAATATACAGCCTTTTTTTGTACCTCAGGTTGGTTGGGGCCCTGATAAGCGAGGACCAGCCAACCTATTATTACATTACCAATTGTATTATACATCAGGTGCATTGCTTAACGAAATCCACTTGATCACTGCAAACAAGTGTTCTGCTGAGCCCTTTCTCATGTTTCCCTTTCCTATGTTGGGGTCGCCTTACAGTCTAACCCAGGGGTGGGCCAACTTATCTCATCAAGGGCCAAAAAAACCGAGTCAATCTCATGGGAGGCAAAATTTCTACACATTGATTTATGTTGACGCAAACACAAACGCAGGTATCTACTTTTTATTTCAGACTATTCAAAAGGTTCCTACGATTATAGGTGTTGGCGGGCCGGATCAAAGCGTTTTGAGGGCCGGATCAAAGCGTTTTGAGGGCCGGATCAAAGCGTTTTGAGGGCCGGATCAAAGCGTTTTGAGGGCCAGATCAAAGCGTTTTGAGGGCCGGATCAAAGCGTTTTGAAGGCCGGGTCAAAGCATTTTGAGGGTCGGATCAAAGCGTTTTGAGGGCCGGAGCTGGCCCGTGGGCCGTATTTTGCCCATCACTGTTCTAACCAAATGTGGCAGTATACAAACAACCGGGCACAATTCCAGACTCCGGGCTAGTACTGAGAAATTTCATATGGAAAAACTTGAGTATGGAACCCAAGAACTCACGCGCAGCAGTTGCGCTTGCGATCATTAGACTAACGAGGTAATCTATATTATAAAAAAATAGTACCTAAAAATAAAAAATAATCATAGTCGTGTAACATAACAGAGAATGATGCTTGCAAACCCCACGCAACGAGTTATTATTCAATATTTATCATAATAAACAAAGATAATTTGTTATTTTATAGTCATAATAACAAATAGTTTGTGTATGTTTACAATTTAGATGGGAAACGAATTCAGGTGTTCCAAAAATTAATACCATGTTGTACATTGCACGGATTGGTTACAAAATTTACCAGCTTAACATTTATGAACAGTAAATGCTACTAAAGATTATAAAAATAAAGCTAAATATTAAAGCCGTTACTATAATCTATTGAATTTGTTAAAATACGTGTAAATTAGGTTACCTCAAGCGATGTTCAGCTTAAAACCAATCACATAATTAGACGAAATAACAGATAATTAACACTTAATCACGACGATTTATAATAATATTAGTTGTTTTATAATTTTAATTAACCTTTAAAATTATGATAGAATATTCGGAAAAAATCAACTCTTTTTAATAATGTTGCTATCTTCAATTTTAATGTTGAACCGTTTTTCTTAACAATTACCCATATACCCCAAAAAAACTGCAAATAAATCAGAAAACACGAAGAGCTTTATTTTGCTTTTGTAGCATCACTTGGATTATAGCCTTACAACTTGGTGGAATACAAGAATATTTGAGTATAAAGAGATTATAAGTACCTAGTTTTATACCCCTGACTAACTGACATAGATTTAAAATATGCGGTGCCTACGATTATCCTGCGGAAGTGGTGAGAAAGAGCTACAAAAGGCACCGTAGAAAGAAAAGAAGAGCGCATGTTTTACCTTAAGTACAGGAAAATCCTCTGAATCAGAAAACACTGAAATTTTGTTCTGGCACAGATAACATATTTGCAATGAACGATTGAATGAATGAATGTTTGTGAAAAATTATATATAATAGCAACACTTCCTGAACTGTCAAATATATAAAAAGCCTGGTATCCATTATGCAAGAATTCCATAAAAAAATACTTTTTGACATTTTTGTTTTGACAAGCAATTGACAACCAAAACAATATATTCGCGCGTTTTTGCTAATCTACCGATGCTACAACAAATTAAAACAGTTTTCTACGTATTCATTAATTGTATACAAAATAAATAAACGAAATAGTGGCAAAATAAGAAGATATGGCTCGAACGAAAGCGTCTGTGGGCTCTAAAGGTGAGTTTTCAAACTTTTAGTTTCTTCCTTCGTTTTTATTGTAACCACGACTTCATAATTTGCAAATTACGGTCCTTAATTGTTGACAGATTTGTGATCAAGTTATAAGAACAGCTTAGAACTGACAAGACGAGTTCGTCCCTTGTTTTCTAACATGATTCCTTTGTTACGAATTAATTTCCATGATTCCAAAAAGTTGAACCACACTCCTCTCGTGTTAGCACGAGCTATAGTAGAATAGCTCATGCCGTGATGAAAAGATTAGCCAGTCAGCAAGGTTGGTAGCGGGGCTGACAGCACAGGGTGCGCCGGACGTACTTAAGTATTGCCACTCGTGAAGGCTTTTTTCATGCACTTCATAAATGTTGTGAAGATACTCAACAAACTGCTTTGTTTGTCTAGTGATCGTTAGCGCGACTGCTGAGCGTGGGGTGCTGGGTATGATCCCCAGGTTGCGCAAAGTGTTATTGGGCTTTTTCTGTGTGGAATTTCTCAGTAGCAACCTGCAGTCTGGATTTGTGCTGATGGTAATAGACTCAGCCCCTATGTCATGGGACTTAACACATTCAGTGCCGGGAGCCCTCCCTGTAGACTAGACATGTGTCAGATATATCAAAACAAATTCAAAAACCGATTTCAAACACAAATTGATTCGTATCGATTTCTCAAACTAGAAAATTCGATTTGCTAATCCAAATGCTAGCGATCTCTATCACTGAACGAACGAATCCGAATCGACAAATAAAATCAATGGTTATCACCAAACGAATTGTGTGTGAATCCAAAATCCAAACGCAAACTTATGCCTAGAAATTATGCCTTTTCTCTTTCTAACATAACGGAACTTAGCGGAATAAAAAGGATAGCATGAATTTTGCGATTTAGATTTCGGTTTTTTGGTAAGGAAATGATGAAATGCGATCAATATCATCTTTACTGCTAAGTTTTTAAAGACTACAATTGCGAGGTAATACGTTGATGTATTTTGGTTTATGGATTCGTGTTTTTAACTAGAAATAATGTACCTATTGTTTTCGTTTAGATGAAAATCGCACAAATCGTTAGTACCTACTTCTTAGCTAATAAAACGAAATCTAAGTACGCAACCGAATTGGCGAAGTTAGGCGCTACTGAAATCGGATTTGTAAAAACGGATTTTGAAATCGATTTTGATATCTGAAATCTGATAAATATCAGTTTGCATTCGAAACCAAAAACGCCCATGTCTACTGTAGACGCATTCGCCATGCCGGATGCCCTCGTGTAGGGCTACATCAAAAATGTTGGTTTTTCTTGGAAAATGTATCGTCATGAAAGAAGCGAACACCTATTTTATGACGTAGTAGCATATTTTTACAGTTTTAACCTAATGCCAGGTACCCTCCTTGAGGGTTCAGTCTTAGCTCAAGCGTAATGCCGAGGACCCTCCTGGAAGGTCCACTAGCTATATGTTTGGCGGGATGGCATATGAGCTCTATGAGAAGTATGGTGGACTCGAATGTGTTAAACATAACGGCTGAATGAAGGTGTACTATACACGTCTGCCCAAACCTTCGGGGAGTACAGATATGCATGATGTTATGTAATATTGTGTATGTTTCAGTGGCTGCCGGTAAGAGCAGCAAAGCCAGATGCAGCGTAGCTCCAACACCAAGCAGTTCTGGAACCTCAGGTAGCAATAATTTGTTTATCTTAGGGCGCATTCCCACTTTATCGTGACGACAGATAATCGTGTAGTTTTAAGTGTCGTGGCTTTATGTTTAAATTCTAAAGTCTACAACATTTTTTACAGTGACAACAGATTGTCATGACAGTGGGAACAGCTAGCACGACAGTCGTAAAACGATAACAAATCATTACGACTAAATCGTGACCGCAAATCTATCGTACCCACGATAAAAATATCGTCTCGTCGTTTACACGTGTTTTCCCTTCGCCCTCAATTCAGGAGCCTAAACGCACTACTGATCTCCAAGAAAATGTAGAGGCGACTGTAGATTTGTAGCTTGCTAATGATGTGTAAACGACAAAGCGACTGCCGTGAAACGATAAAATGTCGTCGCGATCCAATGGGAACAGCTAGATACGATAATCGCTAAACGATAAAAAAAATTGACGACAAACAATCGTATTAATGGGAACAGCTAGAGACGACAGTCGTCCAACGATAAATTAATCGTTACGACATAGTGGGAACGCGCCCTTAACGTGATAATATGATAGCTCTGAGCTCTGAGCGAAGCTCCTATATTTTGTCTACAACATACATACTTAGCACTAATGTTGGGCGTAACTGATATATTTTCCTAATGCATTATACATTATATTATAATTTTCAAACTGTTGTTTTTTACTGTTATAATATATATATTATATTGTATTGAAGGAACACTAATTATCAATAGAGCAGAAGACTTGCAGTAATATGAAACTAAGTTTACACTAATATAAAAAGTGTTGTGAGTTAAAGTTCATAATTGTGTGACGCTTTAATATGATGTAAAGTACGACAATATTATTTTGCCAGTAAGGTAAAAGCACTAATGCCCGACACTATAAGAGCAACACAAATTTAATTCTTCAATAACAAATGTAATTTAATCACAAAACACAGTTAAATCTTTTTAAATGCTAAAGTAACATTTAGTTAATTAGTTTTCAACATAAAAGCTTTATTTACTAACATATTTCATACTTTAATTTACATTCTTTTACACTTTGTCGTAGGAACTATTAAATGACATCACAAAAAAACGAAACCACTAATAGTAGACATCCCTTAGCACTAATACTAGACGTGTCTAATATTAGTGCTAATGGATGTCTATTATTAGTGGTTTGATATTATTATTATCAAGTTAAAAAAAAACAATACTGAAATACTATAATATTAAGTTACCCATGAACTTGTAACAGAAAATGCAATTTAGACTTAATCCTATCACTTGTTTTAATAATTTTTGGCATGTCTTAAACTCGTACGGCGGCATAGTGCTCAAAAATAAATCTGAAATCAAAAGAACTAACAGTTGACACCTAGTATACCCCAATAGTTGACACCCTGTCTACTGTTGGATAGGATCATTTGAAACGAACAAAAATTAAACAGCTCTTTATTGACAGGTTATAGAGACAATAATTGCATGAACATGTGCTGAGAAAATCTTTTTGGTGAGACACCAGTAGATGACACATGTGTCGGCTTTTAGGTTTTTACTAATTTCTGGTACTAATAGTAGACACCCTTTAATTTGTTAGAAAACCTAACCGAAATAAGAAGGCAATGGTCCTGGTATGTCAAAAACTTAATACATTTCTATAAATAACACAAAAAGCAGCGAAAATCGTAAAAATGTAGAACAAAATCATACCAGCTTCATGTCGGTGTCGTTAACATTTTCTTTTAGAATCACATTGCATTTGTTCTCTTTCTCACATTGTTTACTGCCAACTGACGTCATTTTAAAATTTGCTTAAATACGTGAATGAAAATTTTTGACGGCGTATCTTAGATATCTAGGTGTCTGTTACAGCAATCTTGAAGTAAATTCAATGATTATTATTCTTAGTAGAAAAGGTTTTATTCGAAAGTGTCATCCTTTAGTTCACTGTCGGGCATTAGTGCTTTTACCTTAATATGAAACAAGTTCACACTAATATTAAATAAATATTTATGTTATTTTAACGGTGGTAAAATTTGCTCTTGTTATTTGTGGCTTAAAGTTCATAATTGTGTGACGCTTTCGGCCGACTTAACGACTCGACGCGAGTGGCGGGCGACTACTACCTATAGACAATAATATATATTATAACAGTCTTTGTTGCAAATAAATAATGGTTAAAATATTAGAAATGTTTAATGAATTATAATAACTGTTATATTATAAAAATAATAATAATTTAAAAACATTTAGCTGTTATATGTTATAACGCCCAACATTACTTAGCACTGAATATATTGCCATGCTAAGGATTATGCAAACATCTCCTCCTATGCCTCCTAGTGCTGTCTCTGTCGAGTGAACAATTTTAAATCGCTTAAGCCCACAATATATGCTGGCCATTGCTCGCTGAGCGAAGGCAGGTACCATATATAGACAGTAAATTATTTTTTATTAAAAAACGCCATTGCTCTTTTCCGATCTTCCGGGTTAAGCCACGCTTGCCTAGGTTGGTCTGTGGATGGGTGACCATTTACCATAGCGAGTTTCCTCCGTGCCTCTGAAAGCACGTGAAGCCGTTGGTCCCGGCTGTCATTTGTAGATCTTTGACAGTCGTTACTGTTGGTCAGAAGCCAGAAAGTCTGACAACCAGTCTTACCAAGAGTATCGTATTACCCAGTTACTGGGTTGTGGAGGTCTGATAGGCAGTCGCTCCATGTAAAATACTGATATTCAGCTGCATCCGGTTCGACTGGAAGCCGACCCCAACATAGTTGGGAAAAGGCTAGGCAGATGGTGCTCTTTTCCGCTCGCCTAGCTGGCCAGGTGCATGCGAGCCCCATTTTGTATACTGTTCGTTTTGTGTGCCTTGCCACCTATCGAGAATGCTCACCGTGAGTCATCTCACTTTGGAACACTGTCGGTTTTTCTGCATAAATTAAATGCGGTTTACTTGCACTCAGCAAGTCGTTTCCACATGTTTGTTGCCTTTGTTTGCATTGCCCTGACCTGATCAACAAGTAGACTAGCACTCGCCTTGTATCAATTTACCACTCGCACTGACTGAGGCTTCGCCAACATGTAGGTACTGCCTGTTTTGGGAATGATAATCTAAGTCTCAATTTACACCACCGCGGAATGGAATGGAAGCGACTTTTTGCAACGAAATTGTACATAGCATAATGAACTATATGTCAATTGTATAAAGTACAAATTATACGAACCAAAAAAAGGTCGCGCGTCTTCCGGGGAATCCTCGCGCATTCTCGAGAATTCTAGCTACTGTCGGCGCCGTCTGTGGAATCCGCGGGAAGTGCCGCGAACGGGGAGTCGGTCGGGACGGTCACAGTAGTGCGGTGCCAAGCGTTTATGATGATGATTCGCTAGAATGCTCGGGTATACTCGAGCATTTTTTTTTTATTTATTTCTAGGCCTGCGTTTGACCGCCATCTCGCCTGATGTTAAGCGACGATGCGGTCGACGATGGAGCACGCTTGCCCAGAAGAAACCGATTCACTCGTGACTCGAAGACACCCAGATTATAGCTGTCGGGGAACACCCACTCGGGCAGCGCATTCCACTATTTGTCGGTTTTCACAATGATAGTGGAATCAAAGCGCTTCGTTCGGGTTTTTGGTATATCAACCGATGGCGCTTTTCGTGCTTCTAGCCGTCCGATAGAAAAAAGGGCAGGGGGGTATTAGATCATGCAGATCTGAAGCACACTCTCCGAAATGTGTCATTCCCGCGAATTCGCGCGCCTTCTAGTGCCATGAAGCGAAATTGACGCTTCCAATCCGCGTCGGTGTGAATTAAGCCTAAATCTTATATCTTCACCTCAGGTAGCTCAGACCGCGCCTCCCGCAGCAACTCTGGCGGCAACCCCGTGTGTCACCGAGAGACGCCGAAATGGCAGAAACCAATCACCACCTTCTTTATCAACAAGGAGGAACCGAGCACAGAAGAAGAGGTGGACGTTGATGGAGAAGCTGGTAAGATCTTGATACAAGAATAGAATAGAATATACTTTATTGTACACCAAAATTGTAACACAGCTCTTAAACAATATCATATATTGAAGGGTACAATGGCGGTCTTATCGCTGATAGCGATATCTACCAGACAACCTTTGGATGAACAAGGAGACAATGAATAAGATAGAGGGGGTAGTCCGTGGTGTACTGCTGCAAAATACAAATAGTTCACTCCACGAAGAGACACCCCAGTTTTTGTCTAAATAAAAAACAGTGCAAAAGTCATCATATTCATCATTCAGCCGAAAGATGCCAACTGCTGGACATAGTCCTCCCCCAAGCATCGCCACATCGACCGGTCCTGTGCTTCCTGCAGCGGATTCCCGCGACCTTCACCAGATCATCGGTCCACCTTGTGGTCGTCTACCCACGCTGCGTCTTGCAGTACGCGGTCGCCATTTCAAAACCTTTCGGCCCCATCGGCCATGCGTACTGCGAGCAATGTGCTCCACTCACTGCCACTTTGGAAATTCTTGGAGCTATGTCGGTTACCTTTGTTCTTCTGCGGATCTCATCATTTCTGATATGATCTCGCAGGGTAACTCGCATAGCCCTCTCCATTGCCCTTTGGGTGACCTTGAGCCTTCTTATGAGGCCCATTGTACCCAAGATATCTTTATCATTATATAATATCACACCTGTATTCGCCAGAGAGTTAGGTTATAAGGTAGAGGTGTATAGTATACCCTCATTTCTTTTTTTTTTTGTTCTTTTTTTATCTACGATCAGTCTTTTTCGACTATAATCAGATGAGTTCCATGAATGTTCTTTTGCAGAGTGCTTCCTCCAGCGAGAATAGCTACTCATCTGTACTACACAGCCATCTGGCATGCAGCTTCATTACATCATGTCGTTTAAGGCGATTGAGGTAGCTTTGGTGAATCAGTTCGACTGCTAGTTCATTCGGGTGATTACACAGTCGCCGTTTGTATTTCTCTGCAGCCGATCGGATTTCTTCCTTGACTGTGTTCATATGTAGGTGTTGGTGTATTTCATTGTTTGTAATAAACCAATGAGCGTTAATTATTGTTCTCAGTATGATGTTTTGCAGACGTTGGAGCATGGAGATGTTTGAGTCACTGGCACTACCCCATAATTGTATGCCGTACATCCATATTCGTTTGAGGACCGATTTGTATATCAGAAGTTTGTTGTCTGTAGACAATTTACTGTTTCGACCAAGAAGCCAGTATAAGAGTTTATATCGGATGTTGAGTTCTTCTCTTTTGGTTTTAATGTGCTTTTTCCAAGTTAAGCGGCGATCCAGATGTATACCAAGATACTTGACGTTGTCATCATGAGGTAGAAAGTTATTCCCAAGTTGGACAGGCAGTCGCCCCTTCTTAGGGTGAAGGTACCCTCATTTTGCATCTCATTTTCATCTTGGCTACTAAAATTAATATTTCTTTACAGCAAGCAGCTCCAAACCTAAACAGAAACCCAACGTTATTCATTCCGATGATGAAGAAGAAGAAATATTATCAGAGAAGCCAAAAAATAAAGTATTAGACGAAAGCATTGACTTAGAGCCGTTAAACGGAGAAGATAGTCATAAGATTGAAGAATATTACCCCAAAGGGGTCAAGGGTAAGGGCGTGGGGAAGAAGACGAAAGGTAAAGAGAATAAGAGGTTAAGAGAAGAAGATGAATCTGAGAATGTTACTAAGAGAATTAAAGTTAATTGAAGCGATTGAAGTTTGTAATGTTATATTGTCTTATTTCGCATTTCAATTGATAGATTAGGAAGTTTAAAACTTATTTTTCCATGTAAATGAAGCCTATGGTCGCCAAATGCGTCGTTTAGTTAAAGTCCTCGAATTAATTGGGTTTATTCCCGTTGAGTAACATCCTAAAGTGTAACGGTGACCCAACGTGAAAAAAAATCCTCTTGGGTAACACTGACGCAACGTAGGTAACTATTTTTCCCAATGGGTCACTGTGACTGAACGGGAAAAGAAATCCACTTGAATAACACTAACATTCTGATTCAACGGGATTCAACAGGAAATTAAAGTGGTCAACACCACTTTATTTTCCCGTTGAATAGGTATCGAAAACTAAAATAAATAACACAAGATTTTTTTTTAACAATCCAGAAACATTCATTTAAAAAAAAAAATTGCTTATGAACTTTCTTTCTTGTAAACTGGTATTTTTATTAGTAGTGCGACCCAACACAACAAATTATTCCCTTTGAGTTACACCTGTACTGTAACACTCCTATTTTTTCCCATTTGTTTCAATGCTTATCGTAGTTCAAAGTGTGACTCAACGAGACATGAATGTAGCCGTGTGTTACAGGTGTGACTAAACAGGATTTTTTCCCCTTGTGTCACACATCAGTGTGTGACTCAACGGGAATAAACCATTAATTGGACGGCGAAATATGACTGCGACATAAACATAATCATGTATTATTATTGTATGAAATACAGGGTTAAAACTCTGTGACGATATAAATATCAAAAATAATGAAATATATCTCAGAGTTCGATGACCCACACCTGACATCGAATTCATGTGCAGCGCAGCGCAGAGCAAATTTTGTAATCCATGAACGTACTAAGAGCTGCGTACGCTGCGGCGCAGACGCGTGCGACGCAGACATGCGTCTGTCCTGCTCTGCGCCTCGTTGTAGTGCCGGCACAGATTTCTGCGCGACGTTGCAGTTCGACATGTGTTTTTTACCGCTAATTCGATTTTTATTGCAATGACAGAACATTTAATTGAATTAGTACGTTGTGAACCTTGTTTGTATGATACTAATCATCCAGACTATTAAAAAAAAACGTTCGTCAACTCGAACGCGTCTATTCTTTGTACTAGATAAAACTCTAATGTGTCTGTTAGCGACACTACAATTTAATCGTTAAGGAGTGATTCTATCATTACAGTTATCGCTAATATTGGTATGTCAGGATTGTGAGCAAGGTAAATGTAGTATGAATGAACTAGATCACAATATAATTCTTTAGATAATTATTACAAGTTATTACAAGATCATAAAATAAGGACAAGCTAGTCAGATATAAAAGGTCAGACTTCTTCAGCTGATCTACACAGAATACTCTAGACGAGTGTTCCGTCGTACGGTCCAAGAAGCAATCCGCCGGGCGCACCAAGCGAGCCGGTCTCCTCCCTCCAACGGGCAGTGGTGGTCCGATGTAGAGATGGAAAAAACGGCTTAATTTTTATAAGCGTTTAAACGTTGTACTTTTTAAAATAAGCGCGCTTAAAAAAAAGCTTTTTCGTTTAAACGCTTTTTCGTTTAAACGTTGAAGTATACGCGTGAAATTGTTACGTTGTGACGACAACGAAAAGCGCAAAGCGTTCTGTCTGCTTAATGCGGATTTCGTTGTCGTTTAATTTAATTTGGTTTTAAATGTTGTTTTAAATTTGTTATTGTGGTTTTGAACGATAAATTTTTCTTGCAAATATTGCATTCTGCAACTTTGTCGTCCTGGTTACGTGCAAAATACTCCCACACGAGTACATTACTGTTTTTCGACATGATTAAAAAAACTAACACTAAATGTTACATGTACAAAACTTAAATTAATATTTACAAACTTTGAAATTAAATAAACAAACGTGACAAACACACAACCACACCCACAAACAAGCAAGCAAGCCCACCGCAGTCCGTGCACCAAAATTAACGCGCACTTACCCCCAGAGTGAAAAGCGTACTAGACTTTCGTTTAAACGTAAACGAAAAAAGCGTCTGATTAACCAACTCAATTAAAAATTATAGTGTGCAACGCTTTTTGGTCGCATATTAAACGAATGAGGTGCTGTCTCTAGTGACAAAAGCTTTGAAACATGTGCTCATAGATGGCGTGCATCTTTGTTTTTGTTTAATGAGAAACTTAAAACGTCGTCATGTCGTTTGCCGAAAAAGCGTGATCACTTTTTTAAGTGAAAAGCGTATAACGCTTAAACTTTTAAGCGTGCTTACATGCTTATAATTTTAAGCGCGCTTAATTAAGCGCTTTTCGTTTAAACGTCCATCTCTAGTCCGATGTTGACGTCACGGTTAGTTAGGCAGCGGACAACAGATGGCGCTCACTCCACGAAGTTCCCGACATGTCTTCGAGCTGCGTCGCAGCATGCGGTCGTGGGCTATGTCTGCGTCGCCTGCCCTGCGCGGCGAAATCAGTACTGTGCTGCGCTGCGTCACTTGCGTCTCAGCATACACTTAGCCTTACGTACTCTCCGAGGCACGGCGGGGTCTCAGTTTCAAATCATATGATCCGCAGTTGAAAGTATAATTAGCCCCTCTTAATATTATGTGAAGATAGTAAATAACTTAGTATGTAAGTGAATAATTGTTAAGTTTTTGTTTTATAATAAGGATTCTTGTGGACCAAAATAAATCTAACTTATGTAATAAACTTTATATTGTTTCTTCAATTCCTTCCGCAACAATGTTGTAAGCTTCCAGTCTAAGTGCGTCTACATGTAGAAAGCGGGTTGCCGGTGCCGATCTGTCAGCGCTTATCGGTGCTGGTCGGCGCAGTTAGTCGGCGCAGGTAAAGATAAAGATAAAAGATAAAGAATCATTTGGACACAGCACAAAGAGACACAACATGTGAAAAAAGTGATATAAATAAAAAATAAAAAGTCTTGGGTATGTGTCTCACGGCTGAACCAAAAAGGTGTCCAGATCAGCTTAATGCCAAGCACTTTATGTACTGTAAACTATTCTGTGTGGCGAACCAGCGGCGACAAGCTCCGAACGACGCCGACCTGCTCCGATCAGCGCTGGTAGGTCGTCATTTGTTGCTTTATTTGCAAGGGAATAAGGCGTATTTTTGCTAAAAAATGCCAGCCCCTGCTTCTTATCCGTTTCTTATATGTAGCGGTTACCTCAACGGATATTTTTATTGACATATCTGTCAATATTCTAAGCGTTAAAACGCACTAGCGGCCAGCCGCAATACGGCGTGCCGCTTGCGGTTGGCCGCACATCGATTTTTACATGAAACCGCATGATCTCAACGCACTGACGCACGACGGCTGGCCGGCTGGCCGCTAGTGCGTTTTAAGTCTAAGAGTCAAATTTGACTTAAGATGTTGATAAAACGACAACGTTAGCACGGATCGTAATTTATCGACATCTCTATACAATCGTGAATTCTTATCGATTATGTCGATTTTAGCTAAGGTTCTTATTTTTGACAGTTCATATTGGTAATTTTGTCGAATTATCACGAATAGTTATCATCACTTATAAGTTGGTCGATAAAGATTCTTTGAAGCTGTTTTGCTCCAAAATGGATTTTGGACCATCGAGCCCTCGACGAGGCTCGATAAAGTTACCAAGGCAAGTTACATGCAGTTCCATGCTATCGACTCTCGATCTAATTCTATATTATGTTTAATTTAACCGTCACTGTCATCGTAGCTTGGCGCAGAGAGCACGCTTTGGCTTTTTTGACATGGCGGTCAAAGAGTTAAACTTTTATCGACTAGACAAGTTTATCGATTAAAGAGTCGTGCTCGCACTGCTGACACGGCTGAATACCAATATTTTACACGGAGCGACTGTCATCAGACCTCCAACTAGAGTGTGCGTTCGCGCAGCGGAATGTTGTTGAATTTAAAGATTTTAATTATGCAGATATTTAGTGTATGACGTCGTATAATTGTGTATGGTAAAAAAAAAATTGTGCACGCAGCCGTTGTGGAGAAATTCACCAAAAACTGATTCCGCTGGGCGAACGTTGTCCTGGCGGAACTTTTTTTAATCCATAGACTTTAGAAGAAAAGAGATGTGTCCAAAAATTTGTGTGTATTTGTGTGTAATTGTGTATGTATGAATAAAATTAGTGCATGCATAAACTTCGGAGAAATTCAAGTTTCCGCCACGCGAACGTTTGGCCATTAGCTAGTTTTCATATAAAGCGCTTAAATAGAGAGCTGTAGATTTTTACATACGTTGTTTTGAATTTGTTTATATTTGTTTAAAAAAGAGATTTAGAAAAAGTCGTAGGGCTTAAAAGATAAAAATATAAACGTAAAATACGCTTATTAGGTGTTAGTTCTTAAAGTATGCACTTTGGGGTCTAGATTTTCACGTTTATACAAACCTTGTAAGTGTCTGCAACATGTTGCCAAGTATCAATGATGTTCCGTTAGTAATTAAAGAGTTATAGGACAATTTACCATGAATAGATCACTGTTTACAAAGCAGTCAAATATCACGACGTTCTAAAGGAATTGCATGGTAAAATGTATGCCAATAATTAGTGTATTCATTCAACTATTCACATGCAAAATTTCATGTCATTAAATTCAGTAATTAAAGAAAAACAATTACAATACTGACGAAGCATCGAAAACCTACATAACCCGACCAAGTTCGGATAGCTACAAAAAAGCGGCCGTGCAATATATTTAGGTAACATCCCAAAATTTACAGTATAATACCGGTATTGAATTGGTATAGGTGATAACACAATTGTTGTTTCGATATAATTTAGAGGTCATTTATTTTTGTACACCTACTTTTTTAAATGTATTTGACTATGACAGAAAGTAGGTACTATTTACGTAGGTACTTTATTTAAGTATGCGCTTGAGACTTGAGATATAATCTAGATATATTATTTAAGACAGATAAAATTCATACAGCTAATGTCTATTGAAGATTTCACGGATCAGGATTCTAACTATAGACCCTAATACATTTTAATCTAACTAAAACCCTATAGCTAGAATCCTGATCCGTGAAATCTTCAATAGACATTAGCTGTATGAATTTTATTTGTCTTAAATAATATATCTAGATTATATCTCAAGTCTCAAGCGCATACTTAAATAAAGTACCTACGTAAATAGTACCTACTTTCTGTCATAGTCAAATACATTTAAAAAAGTAGGTGTACAAAAATAAATGACCTCTAAATTATATCGAAACAACAATTGTGTTATCACCTATACCAATTCAATACCGGTATTATACTGTAAATTTTGGGATGTTACCTAAATATATTGCACGGCCGCTTTTTTGTAGCTATCCGAACTTGGTCGGGTTATGTAGGTTTTCGATGCTTCGTCAGTATTGTAATTGTTTTTCTTTAATTACTGAATTTAATGACATGAAATTTTGCATGTGAATAGTTGAATGAATACACTAATTATTGGCATACATTTTACCATGCAATTCCTTTAGAACGTCGTGATATTTGACTGCTTTGTAAACAGTGATCTATTCATGGTAAATTGTCCTATAACTCTTTAATTACTAACGGAACATCATTGATACTTGGCAACATGTTGCAGACACTTACAAGGTTTGTATAAACGTGAAAATCTAGACCCCAAAGTGCATAGGTACTTTAAGAACTAACACCTAATAAGCGTATTTTACGTTTATATTTTTATCTTTTAAGCCCTACGACTTTTTCTAAATCTCTTTTTTAAACAAATATAAACAAATTCAAAACAACGTATGTAAAAAATCTACAGCTCTCTATGTAAGCGCTTTATATGAAAACTAGCTAATGGCCAAACGTTCGCGTGGCGGAAACTTGAATTTCTCCGAAGTTTATGCATGCACTAATTTTATTCATACATACACAATTACACACAAATACACACAAATTTTTGGACACATCTCTTTTCTTCTAAAGTCTATGGATTAAAAAAAGTTCCGCCAGGACAACGTTCGCCCAGCGGAATCAGTTTTTGGTGAATTTCTCCACAACGGCTGCGTGCACAATTTTTTTTTTTACCATACACAATTATACGACGTCATACACTAAATATCTGCATAATTAAAATCTTTAAATTCAACAACATTCCGCTGCGCGAACGCACACCCAACTAGAACCAACGGTATCTTAAAACGCTAAAAATCCACTAAGCTAGTTTTAGCTTAGCCTGTCAGAATTCCATTAAATAAATGTTAATAATTAATTATATTTTAATAAAAATGTGGAGGAGCTCGTGGCTAAATAATTACAGCCGCAAAGACCGATCTTCCGGGTTCAGCCACGCTTGCCGAGGTTGGTCTGTGGATGGGTGACCATTTACCATAGCGAGTTTCCTCCGTGCCTCGGAAAGCACGTAAAGCCGTTGGTCCCGGCTGTCATTTGTAGATCTTTGACAGTCGTTACTGTTGGTCAGAAGCCAGAAAGTGTGACAACCAGTCTTACCAAGAGTATCGTATTACCCAGTTACTGGGTTGTGGAGGTCTGATAGGCAGTCGCTCCATGTAAAATACTGATATTCAGCTGCATCCGGTTCGACTGGAAGCCGACCCCAACATAGTTGGGAAAAGGCTAGGCAGATGATGATTTTAATAAAATGAAATATCTAGATTTATGATGTGGACTCAGCAGTCATTGTCCCGATAGTCGTTACGGCGAATGTGCTGACAGCCCAAGAGCCTCGATCATCACTTCATGAGGCTCTCGTTGGGCGATTGGATCAAGACGGGCTTGATACAGAAAGCAGTACTCCTTGACACGGCACGCATAGTGAGGAGGTTCCTTTCTCTGGAACCCTGACTGCCGGCACCTTGGACCGTTCCCGACGCTGGTGGGCTACTATTTTTAAACACCGGCGCTAAAAGAGCGGTGTTTTACGTTTAACGTGTGTACCTTGTGTCTGTCTGTGGCATCGTAGCTCATAAACGAATGTACTAATTTTGATTTAGTTTTATATTTTTTCGTCAAATATTTAGAAATGTAAATAATATGTAAGTATAGTGAATGAATAAACGGAACACTAAAAAAGCCCTCCGGCTGTCAAAGCTACAACTGCGTACAGTCACAGCAGCCATCACTGGCCATGGTTCATTTAACAAACACCTCTTTGTCATTGGAGTGACAGACAGCCCACTGTGCAGAGCATGCATGGAGGACGAGACGGCAGCCCACGTGCTACTAAACTGCCCTGAGGTCGCCACATACAGGGCCAAGTACTTCGGAAACCCAGGTACTCTCCGAGAGATCACCAGCAACATCAAGGGTGTGCTGGCCTTCTTCGAGGAGTTAGGGTGGATCGAGTAACTATACTTACCACCCATCACGCAAAATACGCGCTTAGACATGGAGTTCCGGACACCAGCCAGTTATACCTTATACCTTACATGAATAAACGGAATCAATAAAACCAAAAAACAATATTTATATACTTTATTGTACTAGAATCACTACAAAATCTACTAAACTCGTAGAAAATTTTAAAGTAATCGCGTATAAAAATTATTACATAGGACTTAAACTTAATAATAAATAATCACAATTTGTTTTGTAATAAAAATAAAATTTACCAATTATAATTTTCAAACAATAGGTATAATATTAAATGAAATCATTAATTTAGAAAAAATGCTCTAAATAATTGTATTTTTGGATAATTTCCAACGGAATATTCGAAAAATCACGCCTATAATTTAAAAACTACCTCATGACGCTAAAACTTTTTTTATTTTAATAACCAGTGTCACCCGTAAGGGGTTGACATTTGACCGCGTTTATTAAATAAAAAAGTCAAAGTAAACATTCGATTTGGGGCGTAGGTAGATAAAGTATTGTCACAAACATAATCGGGCGTAGTTAAGACATCGACGATAAACGTGTTTTTAAAATAGGTGTGGCCGTTTTAAGGTATTTAGGCTGTTATTTTGTATACAATAAAAAAAGGATAGAAAAGACACATTTTTAATGACAGTACACTACACAGTATAAAAGTCAAAATACCTTACAACGGCCTTATCTCAAAATTAATTACTCGTCTATGATCGCTTTCTGCTTAACTACGTTCAATTGACATTTGCGTTTACTTGCGGCTTAATCGCGGTCGGTCGGGTGTCACCTTTCGGGTGACACTGACACCCGACCGCGATGAAACAATAACTTTTGAAAAATCCTAGGTTTCATTCATGGGATGACATCATCGATATCCCACCCACGCTAGCTACATCACTGCTTCGGGGTTGCAGCGGCGCGTAGGGATTTATAACAAAACCGTGGAGTGATACAGGCTTGCATAAAGGATACTTTTCATGACGCGAGGTCACTGAATAACGGTCAAGTGGAGGTCAGATTTCCAGTGTTGCTTTAGCAACCGTGAAGGGCCGACGAAAATAATAATTATAGGCATAAATACGGTGGGCTCATTTAGGCAACTTTTGTCGACAATTATATTTTTTAAACTCCTAAATCATACATAATACTTAGAGCAAATTTTCGATATCTAATAAGTATACAAATTAAAAACTAATCTTATAATGAGTAATATTATAGTAGGTACCTTAATATAAGGCTAATTAAGAAACGGGGTTTTATGAAATTCATATGAAAAAAAGATACTATAATGTTTATTGAACAATTTTAAATTAGAAAATAATTTTCGTTGTATAACATCTAAATTTCAATATTCCGTTCTTAATCAGCCGTATTTTAACGATATTTTTTTTGGATAAATTATACAAAATTGGTAGAAAAATTGTCAATACATTTCTAAAAGTACAAATCATTAATTTAAATATCAAACCAAATACTTGAACGAACTCAATTTTAACTTGTCAGTCTTGTTCTGTCAATGTCACTTTTGACAACTTTGACGTTTGAAGTGACAGTGACAGCAAGATATTAGCGGCAACTTAAAATTGAGTACCGTTTGAGTATTTGGCCACTAGGATCTCAATTCGAATTACTACAATTGTCTTAAGATATATTTGTAGTCTACTAAACTTAATATTAAAGTTGGGTTTTAGTCTGTCGGATAAATGTTTACAGGAAGGTTGTATAGAAAAAAAAAACCGACCGATTTTATTTTTTGGCAACATGGTTGATTTTAAAATATGGTAAATTTTATTACTGGATTCACTGAAATTGCCAAAGATATTAATTTTAAAGAGTAACAATGGATTTCTTGCCGGATCGTCTCTATAGGAAACTTATAATTGGACTTACTATCCTCCGGTTTCTGATTTGAGAATTCGAGATAAGCAAATACTTAAGTAATATTTGAGGATAAAGTTATCAAAAAAATTCTTTAAAATCCGTCATTTTTTTGACAAATCCATACTCAAATGTTACTTTTGCTTAAGTATCCCGAATTCTCAAATCAGAAACCGGACGTATACTTATTATATTCTTGATGTAGGCTACACATGAATTTCAAAATCCCTTCTACTTTTGCACGGTAACACATGTATCCGACAGACTATTATAAGATTCAAACTATCGCTATTTCCAGTAAGTAAAGGTAATGAATCGGATAGCTGCCATATATATGTTACGGCTAATAGCCGAAGTGTGGCTACACCTAGTTTTAGCCGGGTACAACTAGGTGCAGCCGGCCACATGCGGTTAAACTTAGATGTATCCTGCTTATCCTCGGGTAGAACTAGGTTTACCCTTCATCATAGCGGGTAGAACTAGGTGCAGCCGCACACCGGTGGTTAAGGGGAACCCCGACACGGATAGGTTAGGTTCGAAGGGGATGACGGGGGCTAGAGTGAGCGAGCGAAGCGAGCTCACTCTAGCCCCCGTCATCCCCTTCGTGTTAGGTTACTTTAAACCCTGCAGACAGAAATAGGAGCCCCGCTCTGCGGGGCTCCGTCGACTTAAGCTACACCTAGTTCTAACCAACTGCTACTGGTTGCACCTAGTTGTGCCCGGCTAAACCTAGGTGTAACCGCCATTCGGCTTTTACCCGTAACATATATAATACATAATTATTTTTGTATAACCTCATCAGTTGCAAATATAATATTATTTTCTTAATTTAAGCGGTTGCGTACCACCCGTCGTCCCAGGACGACACTGAATTGTCTTATCTATTGTATCTATAATTACGGTGACTGAGAGTTTAAATCAACGCTCGGAACAGTTATTTTAAAATGTAATACCATAACTACATAAAGAACTCAATATTTCGGTTTCGTTTTTATTAACCGGTAGATTGAGCGTTATTCTGAAATAAATTTCTTTTAAGGTGTTCATTATCCGGTATTAACCGGTATTTCGTAATTGAAATGTCTCTCTGTTACTAACAAAATTGTTAACGCAGGTCGAGGGCTATCCGTCGCGTTAAGTTAAACCGGTTTATTTCGGTTATAAGGGCCAATTTCACCGATCGTCTCCAAAACTCCGTTCAGTAAAACTGCGTTTACACTAACTGAGATTAGTATCAAGATTTGATCTCGATTAAAATCAACTGCATTTCACAGAGCAAAACGGCCGTTCCGTTGATCGCGTTTACGAAAACCGAGATTATGGTATTTCAGAACGGCAACGTCGCGTTGCGTTTTGTCCTTGCATCGAAACTTGACAAAATGATAGCAATATTTGTGTAAAAATACGTGTAACAAAACGTATTTCTTTGGCTATCAATATTAATGTCATGTTAACTTCGTAAAGTGAGGTTAATTATATTGTTCGTTTTGCGTGGCTGTATTTTTCTGATTTGCAGTGCACGTAATTTAGTGGAAATTGAAATAAATGAGTAAATTCTTTTTATTATATATCTCAAAATATTATGTGATTATGCATTGATGTGATAGTTTTTGGAAATCAAAACCAATTTTTTGATATTTAATAGAAAAATATACGATTTTGCCGAAATATCCCTTTACTTGTTAATAGGAGACATCTGGCCTTTTCTAATAAACTGGTCAGGACGAATCTACCCATACACATTTTAAAAAAAGGTCCGCAGGTCAGTTTTTGCTTGTGCCAGATGTTCCTTAATCGCGTTTAAGATCGCTAAACGGTCAAAATTGGGCGTTCAGTGTAGTAACTGCGTTTAGCACTAAACTAGTTTAAATACTGTCGGTGAAATGCCAAAACAAATCTTAAACTTAGATTAACATTAAATCGCCGCTTTATGCTCAGTTGATCGCGTTTTATTTGGTCGGTGAAATTGGCCCTAAGACGAAATGATTATCGGTTTCGTTCTGAACGAAAACATGCGAAACCGTTGAAACTTTTACTAACCGGTTCCGAGTTATGTTTCAGTTATTTAATTTTTCTTAGATTTGCTTTTAATTTTGAATACTATGAGAATCAGTCTGGCTCTCCAGACTCAGATATTATATTAAAAACAATAAATTATTGCATAATCCAAGCAGGTTTTAAATTACACGTGTAATAGCGAGCGTTTGTATCTTATATTGTCAAATAAGAATAGTAATGATCAAGTCTTATTTTAAAATACAATAATACTTTTTTTTTGTTGAAATATTTTAATTATCATCACGCGATAACTATCGAAGCAGGAGGGGATAACTTTTCTGTCTAAAATTGAATTTTTGGGGCAATGTAATGTATTATAAATTGTAGGTTTAATATTGTTAATTAAAAAACATATTAAACATGTTTGGTCGGAAAGGTGGTACTAATCCGCAGTAGCGGCCCGACCGACGATCCGGATCGTCAGTGCCATTGTTTATCTATTGTGTTTATAATTACGGTACTCGATAAGTTAAAGTATCACTAATGACTGTTTTAAAGCAAGTGTTAATATTTCAAAATTCGATACTTTTCATTTCCATGTAAAATGAATTTATTTTAGTTTTTTTCAAAAAATATTCCTCCCCTTTTTAAGTTACGAATTCAGAAAATGGAGCTTCTAATTCGTGACCCTAAATATGACCTAAAATGTGAACACAGCTGATCATAGCTGAGGACAGATAGATTTTAGCGTATTTTTTAATGAAATCTTTGAACAGCTATTTCTCTTAAACTATTGACTTTTGAGGAAAGTTGTAGAACAAAAGTTATTCATTATTATGAGTACTTTAATATTCTTTCGGATTAGTACCCCCTTTCCGACTAACCTTGTATAATTTTGAGTTTTTTTTACCTCGTTCCAAAGTGTCGCCCCCTGGTGGAGCGTGACAATAACCAAAATATTTTGTTTCTACAAACTTAAAGTATATGAAATCCTTATTTAATAATTAGTTGACTACCTACTATTGATTATTACTAAACAAAATTTGGCTGTCTTCAAAACTTTCGACTTTGCTTCAGTCCCTAATTTCGACTTCAAACTTCGAAATAAGTTGCCTTACGTTTCTGAACGTTCATTGTACAGGTATTCTCTTCTTACGATGATCCAAGACTACGTCATGAATGTCACGATCAGTGCTGCCATTGATTAACATCTTCAATACAATTAACGAGATTTTTAATTCATAATGAATATAAAATAAATTGATAACTAGCCTAAGGCACTTGTCCCACAGCAGACGATGAGCGAGAAGCGAGTAGAGCTAGAAACTAGAAAAGAGTTGGCGAGCAGCGAGAAGCGAGTGTGTAGTTCCGATAGTTTTGTCGCTGAGCTATAAGCGAGTGTGCGAGTGCGACGGGCGATTACTCGCACTACTCACAAATGACCGCTGGTTGGTCTCTCGGCGTGAGTTCTGACCGCCAAGCGAGCATCGCTGAGCAAGTATCGCTGAGCGAGTATTATCTTTGATAGGTCTTGTCGCTCAGCGACAAACTAGTGGAGCGAGTCCTCGCCGGCAGTGTAAACAGTCAGCGATCAACTATTAATATTTGCATCTCTTTTGTTTACACGGAATGTATATCTATTGAACGTTTCTTGAGCAAGAAAATAGCCGATAGTTAGTCGCTTCCTCGCCGGGGTGGGACAACTGCCTACCTACTTGCTATTTCCGGTTATTCATTATAGAAATTTACTAGTTCAAATTGCTTCTTTACAGAAACAAGTGTAATGTCAAACTCAAACTCAATGATGATGATGATGGTAGTACTTCCTTGGAAGAACTGTTTAACTAGGAGCTATAGGCCATACGTTCACTAGTTCCCTACCATCCGCTCGGCCTCGCGCTGTGCTTTGCATTTGTGTGAGAATGAATGCAGACACGTTATTTGCTTGGTTTAAACCGGTTTATACAGCTTTTTGGCAATCCATTCTATGTGCACTCACACACATACAAAGATCAGCTTACGCCTCGCCAGTTGTACGCTCTTGGCTTGAGTTTAGACAACTTATTTCGACGTATTGTACAATCTACATTACCCGGCATCATACATTACAACATCGAGTTTTAGAATGAGAATATCGGCAAACTTCGGCTCTGTAGAGCGTCGACTCTGTCACTAATAGCCACGAAGCAAATATAAAGAGAAGTTGGGCTATGCAACTGTGTTCACACCGATAATCCAGCCCTTATCAAGCTGTCTCCCCCCCAACCCGAGGTGCTCGTTCCACTAGGGGTCGCCCTAAAGAGTCCTGTAAACGGGCAACAAAAATTGCATCTAGTTGGCAATTTTACTGACCAATATAGCTCAGTATATTTGCAACTTATACCCTTGCTGCAATTTCATTGTGCAATACATTGCCGAGTGTAGTCCAGCAAGATTCTGCAACTGGATTGCTGAGGAATTTTGTTTGTACACGAGGAGCTATATTGAGGCTAGATCTCAGCAGTTGCGAGGAGACAGCGGCGGCAGCGACAGAACGAGGCGAGGGGAGGCGAGTGAGTGAAAAGAGATGCACCTATACATCAGAGCAAAGACGATATACGGCGATGTTGCAGTAAAGTCAAAGCGGGATAAATCATTTGCAATCTAGCTGGCTAGAACCGAAGCTTACCGATTTCTCTTTCTAAAACTCGATGTGTAATGTAGGTACTGTAATTCTTTTCCAATCATTCTTGTATGGATATTATTCTATGCTTACCCGACTACGATTAGGCCAGAAGATGTGAAGTTTTGCGCGTCAACAATGTAATTATTTTAGTCGAGTTTTTATATTTTTGACCTTTTCCAAAGCCAAAGCGAATTTATTAATTTGAATTAGTCCAGTCTGTGTTCTCAGGCTGAATAAATTTATTTCAAAACACGCTTTTAGGCCAATTGTTTCGTAGACGGGTAGTTAAATGAATTAAGTACTTTGGGCAGATAATAATCTAGACAGGCTTTGAGAACAAATTTGACATAACATCCTAGGAATTGTATAAGATTCAGAATTGTTTGAAATAGTCTGATTGTCTAGTATTATCTGCCTAAAGACTAGGCGACAAATGTTGGGCAACATATGCCCGAAATGCGGGTAAAGTAAACCCGGAATCCTGGCAAATTATACCCGGAATGCGGTCAAATTATACGCGGAATACGGGTAATGTACACCCAGAATGAAGGCAACTTATACCCGGGATGCGAGCGATTTATAACCGGAATGCGGGCAATTTATATCCGGAATGCGGACAACTGGCACCCGGAATGCGGGCAACTGATATCCAGAATGCGGGCAAAGTATACCTGGAATGCGGGCATCTTATACCCGGAATGCGGGGAACTTATACCCGGAATACGGGAAAGTTATACACGGAATGCGGGCATCTTATAACCGGTATGCGGGCAACTGACACCCAGAATGCGAGCAAAGTATGCCCGGAAAGCGGTCAACTTATACCCGGAATGCGGACAAAGTATACCCAGAATGCGGACAACTAATACCCGGAATGCCGGCAACGTTACCCGGAATGCGGGCAACTTATTAGCCGGAATGCGGGCAAAGTATACCCGGAATGCGGTCAACTTATACCCGGAATGCGGACAAAGTATACCCGGAATGCGGGTAAAGTATACACGGAATGCGGGCAAACTATACCCGAAATGCGGGCAACTTATTAGCCGGAATGCGGGCAAATTATACACGGCATGCGGACTAAGTATACCCGGAATGCGGGCAACGTATACCCGGATTGCCGGCAACGCCTAACATGGCAAGAATTATAAGTAATTGACAGTTTTATCCAGCTGTTGGCTACGAAAGTTAATTGCCCAACAGTTGCCACCTATATAAAAGAGTTATTGACATCAATTTTGTAATATAAACGTGCCTAATATTAAAATGCAGGTAAAAATGCTGTTTATAATTAAAAATACTAATTGTATTGTCTATAATACTACGTTATATGGAATATATTTTGATGAGCTGTGTATAGTATAGCGAAGAGTAGCTGCCAATAGCTCGCACCTGGTAGTAAGTGCAGATAGAGTCTTAAATGGAACACACGAATACAAGTAACAGATATTGAGGGATTACCTATACCCCTCTGGCTCTCATACACACAACGGAACACAGTAAACTGCTTGGCGCCGGACTTTAATGTGAGGGTGGTAGCTAGCCAGGCGGACCGTATAGATCCACCAAGCGTGAATAAAGATAGATGATGCCAGTTGTCTGTCACTTAAAAATGTACTAGATTTTTTAGTAAACGGGATTTTTGAATGAAGTTTTTTTTTCAAATTCTTGTATTTAAAAAAAATTTACTCTTCGCTATAAAGATAAATGATCTTACTTGATACGATTTTTTAATAATAAATAATGTGGTTATAAACAGGATCTGAAACAAAGGAAAATATGTAATTAATTTGTGAAATAAATCATTATTTCAAGGAGTTAGTTAAAATTCCTTAGTTTTAACCCTTAATCAATATTAAAAAAAATAAGGTTTGGATACAAGACAAACAATTTGGGATATTTTATAAAAATAATAGTAGATTGTTGCACCGAGCGCAAAGTGAGTCACTAATGCACGAGTGTTATGTTGGTGCCCGAGCGCAAGCGAGGGCACTAAATTAGCACGAGTGCATTAATCACTCACTTCAGCAAGGTGCGTAATCTACTTTTCTTTCAACTACCAATTTACCTACCGTGATAAAATATACCTACTCAAAATAAAAACTCAAGTTAATGAAAACAAGGTTATCCTGCGAGTTTTGCGGCAAAAGGTTATTAACAATTTCATTTGCAGCTGTTTTTATACTTTCTGGACTTGAATTCATATCGCTATCTATTTCCATTTTTTTAAAGTTTTCTTGCTAAATAAGAAGTATCAAAGTTTTACAATGGTACAAATTGCGCGCCATTTGTTTTTTTTTTCACCAATTTGGTTTTATTCAGCCGATATTTATTTTCAGCCAGTATCTTTTTGATCTAATGCATAAGCTCTAAGATAAGAATGCATACATTTAATATAACTTAACGGGAGACATAAAACCTCTGTGGTAAATTTATATCTAAATAAAAAACTGCATTAATGAAAAACAGTGCAGTAATGAGATTTCATACAACATTTCTGCACTGTTTTAGTTCTAAGCAGAAAATACGTATTTTGTGATCGGTTTTGTAGTTATTAATGATAACATTACTACGTAGTTGAAAGAAAAAGTATTTTTTTCTTTTGAAGATAACAGTAAAAACAAGAATATTGCCAGATTTCAAAATATAACAAGGAAGCTTTCGCAACATTTTCCAAAAAAGGTGTGGCAAATCTATCCTTTGCCATATTAAGGGTTATTTAATAGGATAACTTAAAGCACAGTGTACCTACTTACTACATACAGTGGGTCAACGCCCATACATTTGACAGGTCCTATGAAATGACAAAATGAAGTAGGGGCGGAGGTTAAGTTCCAAGTTGTGTGCCGATTCACTGGCTAAGTTTGCTACAACTAACCTTGCTGATCGGAAACACTATGTTGTACATGGTTACGACTTACGGGCTGACACCAAACTTAAGTTGTATAACTCGTGGTCAGCAGCGTGGCAGGTAAGTTCGAAACTTAAGGGTGCCTATTACGCCAGTATACAAATTGACATCCAGCGGAAACCTTGGTTTTTTAAATGTCCTAAATTGGCTAAAAAACGGTTTCATCTCTGTGTAGACTTAGACTCGGTCACTGTTGCAGTCCAGTGTTTTTGAGTAAGATCCACGTTCGCGACAATTCTTTGTGCGAATGTGGTCTCGATGAGGGCACTCTGGACCATATATTTTTTTCATGTCCCGCTAATTCCCAGTCCTTTGACTTGTACCGTATGCTTCCCAAAATTAAAATCCCCCTTCCTACTAATTTCCATTCCCTTCTGACCCACTTTTCCCCTAACCTAATTAAAATTTTATCAAAATTTTTAAATCATAATAATATTAAGATGTAGTGGTGTATAATAATAGGTCTATTTAAGTTTTTATATATATTTGTGTTGTCTATATCTGTTGTTTAAAGTAGGATTAGAAAACGTAGAAAAAAAAAATACTCACAACAATGTGTTTTGTCTTTCAGCCACTAAAATAATTCTACCACAAAGCGGAAATTCGACGGTCGCCGTCACAACATGACGCTGGCAGAATAGTCGTCAAAGGCTCAGTTGCCAAAATACAAAAAAAAAAAAAAGTCCCAAGTATGCAGTATGGCTACTCGGGACATGACCTCCGCTCCTTCACCCCGCAACCCCCCGCACGATTGCTCTGCGACAATGTTCTACGTTGACCGACTGTAAGGAGTCAGATATAGGTAGACTGTGAGTGTAGGTACGCAATTAGGTTATACTCACTCTAAACACTCTCAGCGGGACTCTGGAACTCTGCCAGCGCGTGTATAGGGCTCGGCTGCTTCTTCTGGCTACCTCGCCGGACCTTGGCGCGCACTTCCTCAGGCTTCTCCGGCCGGATCAAGGGCTTCTTCTCAGGAGCTTTCATGCGCCATACTACTATTGGTGACTGTGAATAGATATTAACAAGTTTAATTAGTGTCTTAAAAATTGAGATCAGCAAGCGCAAAATCCACTAGTTAGTTTTGTTGCGCAAGCCAATGATTTGCGCAATCAACTTTCCAGCTGTGCAGAACGCAACAAGTCGAGTTCTGCATGTTTTACGAACACAGTGAGGAATGAAGAGCAACAACAAGCGCAAAAAACTTACTAGTGGTTTTGGAGCTTTATAAATAATAATAATAAATCTTTATTTCGGACCCATGATCCATACACAATGCACAATAAATGGTGAATGCGGAGACTACGGAATGGAAAAAACAAGGTGGAAGTGCTAAGCAGCTATCGCGTGTGTCACAGTGATGCGGAGATCCGCAACACTGGCTCACGCGGCTCACTTGCTGTGACACGACGCGACGTCTCGAACTCGTGTGCCTTAGGCCCCTCGCCCACGGCGACTTTTTGTAGCGATGCAGTCGCGCGTTTGCTAAACGCGCGACAGCATCACCTCTAACGCGTGTTAGTCGCATTTGCAACGCGCTACTGCATCGCGATTGCATCGATACAAACGCGCGACCGCGTCGCGCTACTAACGCGATTCACAAAACGTCGAATATGACATTCTATAACAACTTTTGAATTTAAGATCATAATTTTTGAGTTGTTTGAATGTTGTTACATGATGTCCACAAAGTAATCTCTGTGTATTAAATGGATGCATCCAATATTGACGCTGCTTCCGTTGCCTACGCTTCGGCTGCTTACGTAAAAGAAGCACCAAAGACAACGTGACTAATGTTGCCTCAATCAACGGAGTCCATCTTGCAACTGTACTGATCCAAGGTATTTTTGTATCGTAACTGCATCGCGACCGAATCGCGTTTGCATCGCGACCGAATCGCGTTTGCATTGCGACCGAATCGCGTTTGCATCGCGACTGAATCTGGTCCCGTGGGCGCGGGCACACAGCTAGCGACTGCTTCGCGTCTGTATCGATGCTACGTGCGAGAGCATCGCGACTGCATCGCTACAAAAAGTCGGCCGTGGGCGAGGGCCGGCGCCCAGTGACGGCATGTCGTGGCAAAGGAATTTTTCGTGGACAAATGATTTTCGACCTTATTTCAATGAGTTTAACACCGACATTAATTTTAAACGAAACGTCTCGCGTGATGACGCGGAACGTCGCGTCATTCCACGAGATACTGTGACGCGTCGCGAGATACTACGGCACGTCGTGGCATTCCACAAGATGCCACGGCACGCCGCTGCAACACGTGAGACGCATACGTTACTGTTGTATGTTAAGGAAAGTGGGTGCTAAGGTGTCTCTCTTCTTCCTCAGCGACAATGCATTTTAAACCTTATTTTAATTATTTTACCACTTGTATTTGCTTAGCATCCCGCGGTACGACGTGGTATGCCACAGGATGATTCGGTATGCCGAAGCGTGCCGTCACATGAATAAATAAACCGAACAGAATGAAAGCTTCCTAACAGAGTTCAAAATTCTTACCTACTTTCATAGGGCTGTCTACTATTTCACGACCGTAAGTTAAGTACCTACCTATCTCATAGAAAAGGCCAAATGAAATCTTACTAAGACGACCTGCAAATACTTTGGTACCTACTATTCTACAAACCTACTAAAACACCAGTCGCTATACCTTTAAAATTAAGTTACGTGAACATCTTCACAAGGCATTGGCAGAATCATCTCAGCGCTGATTTATCCTTTTATATATTTTTGTATGTATTGTATAGTATATTAATTAATATATATTTATGTATGCTTAGGTATATAATATCGTATGTATAAATATTTATTATTGTATTTAAACATGTACGTAAATATCTTTTTAATATGTTGGTAATATTGTTGCCAAAAATGTTTCCAATAACTTTGTTAATTTTTAATAGCGTATCCATATCCTCTTTTCAGTGCACCTACCATGTTTTTCTCTGCACCACCCTAAGGTCGACTGGTAGAAAATGCCTAAGGCATTAAGTCCGCCTCTGTACAAAGTTTGTGCGAAAGTATAAATAAATAAATAAAACAAATAATACGCCAACATAATTACTTACAAATAATAATTCTTATGGGAAAGCCTTATCGTCATCTTAGTTATTTTGGATATTATCTACTCGTAACTAAATATTCTGTAATAAGCATTAAACATGTGTAGGATAAGTAGATATAATTAACTGACAAGATCCTTTGGATATACAAAATAAGAAGTCTCCTTGTTTTTCCTACCATTATTTGTACACATACACAGTACAACAGTTTGGCATCTTTAAAAACAATTAAAATAAAACGTCTGCGTCTCGTACCGCTGCCGCTGCCGCTGTGACACCCCTTAACTTTGTCTGCTCACTGAGCCGCCTCAAACCGGTTTGTATGGGAGCGGGCGCCGGCGCACTCCCCGCGCGCCTTGTCGGTGACGTCACGCACACATAAGCTGTGCGTGTAGTAGTGTACCTACGCACGGCGTTTAGTATGAAGCTTTCATTCTGCTCGGTTTATTTATTCATGTGGTGCCGTGCCACTCATGCTACGCCGTGCCGTTAGTGGGCACCGGCCCTTATTGTGCAATTGGAAGAAAAATGTATTTCACGGAGGGGTATCGTATAACCGGTAAGTATAAAACTTTAATATATTTCCATTGTGAACGACAACACTTTTATGAAAGAAAGAAAGAAAATACGTTTATTTGCGGTAATCATGACGCAAAAAGAAAATAAACACAAAAAACCAAAAAATAAGAAGGTTGAGGGAAACATGCGTCATATAAACGGCTATCGCTCAGCATTATGCTGCGACCCTACGCAAGACAGAGCCCCAGCGCTGGTTTCCAGCGACAGCCGGCGCCGACGTAATGACGTCGTTCGGTGCAGCAAACAATTATTATTAAAAATAGATAAATATTATGATTTAATTTATAAGTGATAGAATATACTAAACAGGAATATAAAAAGAAGAAAAGGAAACAGACATCCGTACATGCCATGAGAATGTCTTCCTCATTATACATTTTACGGTTTATGCAGTGGCAACATTTGGAAGCGTTCTCTTCTCTCCTCTCTTTATAATGTTGTTGTGTTCATATCTTTCGTAAAATATAAAAAAAAGTATTTTGCGAACCGTTTGATCGCTTTCTCCATATGGATTCGTTCTATAAATAAAACTAAATCGCACTAATAATTATTCTGTAGTATTTGATGTGTGCATTGATTAAAGCTACGTGGACTAATTTAAATAAGCAATACTAGCTAAGCTAAGCTAATGTGAATAAAATATGGTTTTGTAATAATTTATGGTAATTACTGATTCAATAAAATCAACCAATTGCAGTGCAAATTATTTTGGGATGCATTTAAAAGCACTTTAAAATAAATGAAAATAACACCAAAAAATGTTTAAGGCACACTACAAAAATAATGCTTTAAAATTAATGGCTCGCACTATAATCAAATCATAAAACGTTTGTTTCTGAACGCGCCCATTAAATGAATGGTGGAAAGTGATCGGGGAAGCGAGCCGAGCGGTGCCGGCCGATGCCACGGCACCGCTCGGCTCGTGCGTTGAGTGGTCACAGTTCTAACATAGCCTAACCACAGTGTACCTACTTACTACATACAGTGGGTCAACGCCCATACATTTGACAGGTCCTATGAAATGTCAAAATGATGTAGGGGCGGAGGTTATGTCCCAGTATGCAGTATGGCTACTCGGGACATAACCTCCGCTCCTTCACCCCGCAACCCCCCGCACGATTGCTCTGCGACAATGTTCTACGTTGACCGACAGTAATGAGTAAGATATAGGTAGACTGTGGCCTAACCTACCTTTCAGCTGTCATTTTATTTCTTATTGCGGGGGACTTTGAATTTAGAAGCATTAAAATTATAGTGCAAACTATTATTTTTAAATAAAACTTTTAACATTAGAAGTATGAAAATTAAAGTGCAAACTATTATTTCGAAAGAAAACTTTTAAATTAGACGTATTAAAATTAAAGTACAAACTATTAGTTTTAAAGCTAAGCCTTTTAATTAAAGTTCATTAATATACAGGTGTCCCAAAATTGAACGTCAACCCGGGAACAAATTTTGATATTTAAAAAACACGAAATTATCTCAGTATGTTCATATTCTTCATTTGTTTACCGCATGCATGAAAATGGTTTTAACTTTTTGTTACTATTTTGATTTTGTTTCTGAAGGTAGGTAGTAGGTAAGTAGTAAGTAGGAAAAGTGCATTGCAACGCATGCCGACTACAGCTAGTATAAAATAAAGCTCTACATCTATTTGGTTATAATAAAGCCTACAACTCACATAATTCTGTCCTCAGCACAGCATTGGTATAAATTAGCAATAAATAACATTAATATCTTAACGCTACTTATATTAAGGGGTTTAGCAGACTATGCGGGGCAAGTTCAAGCCACTCTTAGTAATTATGCAGGGATTTATTTTCAATGAATAGCCTTAATTTATGATTAAACCAACCAAAGTATTTAATATACAAGCTTAGTTTTAGTATATACTAAACCTGAAAATAGTTTGTTCAGAATCACTAGGAGAATCGATTGACATATTTTTTACACCACTTTTTTTTTCTTATTTTTTTTGTTTCAGTGGTTTTCTACCCATAACAGTTGACGGGAATAGACACCTTGAGGCTTGAGACGGTCCTCTCGGTCAGTTTCCGTGTATTAGACAACCCCCTTTTTTATGGATGGGAATTCATCAAATGACTTCTTCCGCTCTGGGCGGAGCGGAAGGGAGTGTCAGACTCTTATTGTCTAAAACCCATCCGTGTTCCTTCTAATACCCTTTGCGTTCCAGGGCCGCGGTAACTCTTTCGAATAAATTCCGCAACCCTTGCAGGATTAGACAACCCCTGCATAGGAAATCTCAGGCATTTCACAATTTTTTAGGGAACTTAACGCGACATAAACTAAGGTGTAACTTGGAGATTTATTTAAAAAAAAACACATTCAGGCAGTTCTGATGAAAATCTTGTTGGGGTGTCTCGGTTTTTGTATATACTAAAAATAACACTGTATAACGTGACCATACGTCCCGCTTTGATCGGGACAGTCCCACTTTTGACTTATGAATCCCGCTGTCCCCAAAAGTTAATTAACAACGTTAAGTTATGCTTGCCGCGGTCATTCCGTAGAAGGGTGACCGTTCGTTACACATCAAGACCCCTCCGTGTCTCGGAGAGCACGTTAAACCGTTGGTCCCAGGTGTCATATGAATACCTATGACAGTCGTTACGGGTAGTTAGAAGACCGAAAATCTGACAACTTAAGGATATCGGTAACTGGTTCAAGGAGGTCTGATGGCAGTCACTCCGTGTAAAATACTACTGAACACAACATAGTTGGGAAAAGACTAGAGAGAATCGGAACTTAGGTACAGTGTGTACTTATTAGGATACTTTGGTTCGTTATTTTATAATTAACTAATAACAGCGATGAGATGAAAATCGTTACAGTTACTAATTTCAGCTATTCATTGAAAGAAAAAACCCTTTAAGGCGCCCTACCTACACACAGTGCCGGCGGCAAGGCCGCCGGCAAGCCGCGGTACATTCTGCGGCTTTATAAGCCGCCGGCTTTGCCGCACAAACAAGCCGCCGGCATGGCCGTCCGGGTATGGCGGCGTGCCGCGCGGGTTGCAAGGTCAGTTGGCAGATGTCAGTTTATGACATCGGCGGCTTTGTGCAAGTTTCTGCGGCACGTGCCGGCGGCACATACGCCCAACAACGCAGAACAACGCCAGACTTGCAGAATATACAGGGTGCCTATAAAATCGACGTCAAGCCTCAATAGGGAAGTTAACGGGGGCGTGATCTACAAATAAGCCCGTGGAACATAGGGCACACACATACCCCCTTATTACAAAAGATGGTTTAAACCAAAACTAAGGAAAACCCAGGTTTAAAATATACCCCTCACTTTCTTATGTCATATAAGAAAAAGAGACGGGGCTATTTTAAAACCTAGGTTTTTCTAAGACCACCTTTTGTAATAAGGGGAAAAAGGTTTTAAAAAAAAACCTGTTTTGCTTTTGGCTGCGCCTGTACTCAAAACGAATTGTTTACTTTACACTTTCTTTTTCATTTATTATCTAAAATAAACCTGCTTTTTAACGAGCTAAAGATTGGATCACATTCCTCGCTAAAACTAATTTAAGTGAAGAATAAAAATAATTTATTACGTTAATTTAAAAAAAAAAAACGAGCTAAAGATTGGATCACATTCCTCGCTAAAACATAGTGGAGTATAAAAATAATTTGGTTAAGTTAATCTAAAAAAAACCGTCGGCCTTCCATGGGCTTTTATGTAGGTCAAGACCCCCTTAACATCCGATTGATTTCACAGACTAGACAGCCTGTATATTTTCAATTCAACTTTCAAGCCACTCTCAGGCTTTGAGCTTACAAGCTAATCCTTATATTATAATGCCTGGCTTTTATTACTCAATAATATAAATAAGCTGTTTTTATTCTCAATAGTTACATAAGCTTTACCGATTTTTAAGCCAGATTTATTAAACTACAGCGAAGTTGCAGCGAAGCCATTTTGTTTTTGATGACGTAGTTTTTTTTTTGCATTTTCATGCTCCATTTTGATATACAAGATGCTATATAGATCTTTAATGTTTTATTTAATTTGATACTAATCCATGGTGCTTATACAGCATGTAACAGGAATAACGCAAACTCTCAAACACCTCATTTATAATATTCAATTATAATCATAATTCATACACACTGAAAGAAGAAGGGTCACGACCCATAGGAAATTTACCCAGGCCCGACACAAAAGGAACTTATCTCAGTTATTTTGTTATATTAAATATAACATAAATAAATTAACACTATTCTGAATATCAGTGGCTAACTCCTATATATTGCCATTTGATTTTGTTCAGACAAAATATTTTAAAATTCTTTTTAGTAACGAATAGCAATAACGGTTTGATTTTTGTTTCACAAACGGCACTGAAATAGAGTTATTATTGATAAGCTCAAACTCGGTGTGTTTAGTACCTAACTACCAAAATATTCCACTATCTAGCCAGCTTCTTAATTATACCGTAATCTCTAATCTGCAATGAATCACCGATTAAGACGATTTTAATGAACCTTAACTCGATTGTTTTACTAGAAGTTTAAAAATTACATAATCCAGCTCCATCACCAGGTCACCTGGATAATTCCATAACTATTGTATCGTCATTAAGTTTTTGTAGGTAAATAGGTATTAAAAAATGTATATCGCCTGAACAAAAACATAAGGCAATTTTTTGATGTTAGCCATTGATTTCGAAAAATCAAAAATATATTTTTTTTATTTTCGAAATCAATGGGATTTCGAAAATAAAAAAAATATATTTTAGCAATGCATAAAATAAAATAAAAACTGAGATATGTATCTTTCGTGTCGGGGCTGGGTCACAAATGACCGTTCTTCTTTTACTTTTATGTGATTAAATATTGTTTATTTAAATAAATATGTATCAACCTGTAACCACAGTGTACCTACTTACTACATACAGTGGGTCAACGCCCATACATTTGACAGGTCCTATGAAATGTCAAAATGATGTAGGGGCGGAGGTTATGTCCCAAGTTGCAGTATGGCTACTCGGGACATAACCTCCGCCCCTTCATCCCGCAACCCCCCGCACGATTGCTCTGCGACAATGTTCTACGTTGACCGACTGTAAGGAGTAAGATATAGGTAGACTGTGCTGTAACTGTCCCACTGCTGGGCAAAAGCTTCTTCTCATATAGAGAAGGAACGAGCATTGACCACCTCGCTTGCTCACTGCGTGTGGACGATTTCAGACTTTTATTATGTCCAGGTTTCCTCACGATGTTTTTCTTACCCGTATGTCAGTGACATCTTAGATTAATTCAGAATTAGACATGGGCAAAATGTATCACTAAAAAGAAAAGATTGAAATGTATCTTTCGATCACTGGGATATGTATCACTCTTTTATATCTTTATATCCTTTTGTATCCGCGCACGACACGTAGCGACGATGTTGCACTGCTGCGCTACTCAGCGTGGTTCGCTTCACTCAATTCAATCCAACGAATCAGTACGAGCATAGATGCACTTGTATCTGTATCTTTGTGTTCTGATAGAAGATAGAAAGTACCTATCTATTTTTTTGATTGATCAATTTCATTTTCGAGTATCTCTAGATACCCGAAAAAAAATAAGTTGCTTGTGTGACAGCTACAAAAGGACGACGATTGAACGAGTAGTAAAAGATACACTGATACATTCGGATTTGAACTGATATAAAGAGTGAGTGATCAGAACGGATTGATACATATCTTTTTTAACTATCTTTCTTGAGTTACCCATCTCTATTCAGAATGCACATTTGACATTGAAAAATTTACATTGATACATGCCTGGGTTTAAACCCGCAACCCAGTACTTAACAAGCGGCTCTGTAACCTCCGGGCCACTACGATATTGTGTATTTATGTTACGTAATGTCTGAAATCCGTTCAGTAGCCGATTCTTAACAAACTACTTTGAGGGTCCGCGTTTATTATGTTACACGTTGTACAATTATTTAATGTTTTATTAATTGGATACTTGCACAATTAATTCCATGGTGTTTATATCTAGGGATAGGGTAGCGCGCTTGTATTCGCTACTGGGATGGATCTGGTCTCATCTGCAGTGAACGGTAATAAGAATCACCCTCCATCTTTGCAATGATTAGTAATAACATTAGCTCGAAGTTAAAAATACAGTATGGTAAGTCTCCATTTACACCGTCGCCGAATGGAGTGGAAGCGACGAAATTGTACATAGCATAATAAACTTTATGTCAATGAGGATTTTCTGAAATGTCGCCCACTAGGCGGCAGCACTGAGACGTCAGGTCCAGAACTGTCAAAAGTGTCAGAACGCCTATATTTTCGTTTCTGTTTTTTTTTTGTATTTTTTAATAAAATTAAATAAGTACAATAAATATTCTCTCAAAAACGAAATGCCACAATACTGTGCAGTTCCTTTATGCTCAAAAAAAACGGGAGGTCATAAGTTTCCTAAGGATAAAATACGTTTAAAACAATGGCTTGTAGCCATTCGTAGAGATCGGTTTACGCCTACAAATAATAGTCTCACTTCAGTAAAGACGATTACGAGCTGCCGAAAGACTCAGTGTTAGAAAAACGTAAGTATTTTATATTGTTCTATGATCAAAAAGTGCAAGTACATAGCACTAAACTTTGTAAATATTTGTTACATTTAATTTGGTATATTTAATTGTAAAGTATGTAAATGGAGACTAATGCCTTCATTTAATTTACTGAACTTCTTAATAAAACCATATTTATCGATGTTTCAGCCAGACAGCGCGCATTATTGGGATGGGAGACCTCTTGCCAATGTGGCGCCAACTGGTGGCGTAAATTTTCGTGAAAACCCTCATTGTATAAAGTACAAACTAAATACGAGCCAAAAAAGGTCGCGAGGATTCCCCGGAAGACGGCGTAAATTGAGCCTAACATAAGACAACAGGCTTTCATAAAACGGTGGTTCAAAAAACTTTCTTGTTTTACACCAGATTGCCTGATGACCAGTGATCGGAAAAAGGTGAGCCAATTTACCTAAACTTCAAAGAACAGAGACAAAAACTGGAGACTTCCTTAGGACAGCATTTTTTTTTTCGTGAAAATTATTCTTGGTTTCGGGACATCACTAAAGTACATTTAATATTAATGTTAATGGTACAGAAAACAATTAAATTCGTTTCCTATTTCTGTTTCCCAAAATTGTCACAAAATCTGATGACACGTTTTTCATTGTTTTTAAAAAGAGATTGTTTATTGTTTTCAAAAAAGGAGATTGTCTTTTGTTTTTTGAAAACAAATGAAAGACGATCTCCGAGAAAATTCTCTCGAAAAAAAAATGTCGTAAGGAAGTCTCCAGTTTTTGTCTCTGTTCTTTGAAGTTTAGGTAAATTAGCTCACCCTTTTCCGATCATTGGTAATGACCTATGTGTAGTTCCTTCAAACCTAAACCTTACTAAGAAACCTAGCAGGCGACGAATTTTCGTTCATAGTAGTGTGCTTTTGTACACAAAACTGTTCTACCGAGCTAGTAATTTCAAATAATAAAACATTACTTACGGCAATGGTTCCCTGCCGTGTGTACTTTGTGGAGGCGACGTAGGATGCTTTCACTGTCAAAACGACCGCGTTCATAAGGTTCTTCGCTGCCTGGATTAGGGAGGTGGCGCTGTCGAGCTGAGAAATGTAAAAAAAATAGCTTAGTTTTTGTAAACCAAGCAATAAAAACTTTGCCCCACACTAAGATTTCTCTTGTATCGTGGGTGCGTTTACAGACACAAATCTCACAAACAAACGCCCAGACCCGAAACAACCACCTGTAGGCCATACAAATTTTTGTTCCGTGTGGGAATCGAACCCACGACCCGTAGCGCAGAAGCCAATCGCTTAGCCACTGCACCAAACGTGTTGTCCATCACTACATCCATGATATCCAGACACTGAATCGTGACTTCAGACCACATTCCGTACACCCTGTATATTTAAAAAGTAAACAAAAATAAACTGTATGACTTTTTTACCGTCTGGAAAAATATTGGGTATAATAGGTGAATGGAGTATAAGGCCTTGGCACAGTTTTTTTTTTCATTTTCTTATTTATTTATACTTTCGCACATAATTAGTACAGAGGCGGACTTAATGTCATAGGCATTTTCTACCAGTCGACCATAGGGTGATGGAGAGAAAACATGGTAGGTGCACTAAAAAGAGCTAAGTGATGTGAATGCTATTAAAAATAAACTCAAAGATAACTGAAACATTTTTGGCAATAATATTACCTACATACATATATGACATTTACGTAGATGTTAAATAAAATTATAAATATTAGATTTCTATTATATAAATATATATATATATATATATATATTAATAATATACTATACAATACCTACAAATATATATATAAAGATAAATCAACGCTGTGATGATTCTGCCAATTCCTTGTGAAGATGTTCACGCACTTTAATTTTAAAGGAGTAACGACTGTTCGCCATCCTGATTTCCGAGGGAAGAGCATTCCACAGAAGAATAGACTGGACGAAGAAAGAAGAGTGTATGAAGTCAGAACAGTGAGAGGGACATTGAAGGAGTCGGTTGTGTGTAGAGCGAAGATTTCTGTCATGGTTGGAGCATAAGTACTGAAAGTGAGAAGTTAGATAAGTAGGAGAAGTGGGAGAGTAGAGAAATGAGAACAGGGTAGTCAACGCTCTTTGGACTCTACGTTGGCGAATAGGCAACCATTTAAGAAGCACACGATACGCAGAGACACGATCATATTTGCGAAGATTGAAGACGAATCGAATGCAGTTATTGAGAAGGCGATCAAGTTTGTTGAGTAGATCTTATCTGAATTTGATCTGTCCATAGATTCAAGGGCGAAATAAAAGACTTTCAAATTCAAATCATACGCAGATGTGTATGATTTGAATTTAGATATTATTTAATCGATTCAAAATATCTGTTCCTATTGTTTTAGTAAGAAATTTTACTTCAAATTAGTAGTATTTATTGATAGACAAATTTATTACAGGTTAATGAAAAAAATAAAAACCGGCCAAGTACGAGTCGGACTCGCGGACGAAGGGTTCCGTACCATTATCTATAAAACGGCAAAAAAATCATGTCTGTTGTATGGGAGCCCCCCTTAAATATTTGTTTTATTTTAATTTAATTATTTATTTTTAAAGTGAATGTATAACTAAATATTCTGTGAATATTTCAACTGTTGCCGTTATCAAAATCGAGCAAAAACGAGTAAAAAATCACGTTTGTTGTATGGGAGCCCCCTTAAATATTTATTTTATTTTGTTTTTTGTATTTGTTGTTATAGCGGCAACAGAAATACATCATCTGTGAAAATTTCAACTGTCTAACTATCACGGTACATGGGATACAGCCTGGTGACAGACGGACAGACAGCGGAGCCTTAGTAATAGGGTCCCGTTTTACCCTTTGGGTACGAAACCCTAAAAACTACGCCATAGGCTTCTACTCCGTTCACCAATTATACCCAATATTTTTCCAGACGATAAAAGAAGTCATCCGGTATATTTGAAACATCACAGTAGAAAGCTTAATAAAATTAGCATCATCCTTAGATATAGCTCCACTTGGAAACAAACTGGACGAAGTCCGGAAAAGTCTTGAAAGACGGCAAATATAACTGGCCGGAATATTGATTCCTTGCCGTGCCGTGTTCCGCGCGCGCCTTTTAGACCGACGTGAGGCAATGGGGCAAGGTCCCACAAAAGAGACCTGCCGGGGTCGCGGAGCCGACGGCCCACCTCATGGTAATGTGGAGAAACCAGGTGTGGTGTTCCTCCAACCAAAGGGAGGATCCTCCAACCAGGCGGAGTCTTGTGCCTGGCGGGCTACTGCACAACGGTTCATGTTGGGAGGTTGTATACAGGGTGTTAACGAAATCGTGTAATTCCTTCAAACCGCGTGATCTACTGGTGACACAGATTAACCCTAAACGGGAATATTCGTTTTTTTTTTTTAAAAAAAATGCAAAATTTTTTTTTGGTTTTCAATTTCTGATTCTTTTTAGAGCCTTGAGTTATCTGACTGCAAAGAGCGATATCGCGTCAGTCGTTCCTGCCAGCCGTGTCACCATACTTTTATTAATTTTTGCGCGGCAACGAAATGTTCACACAAATAAAATATTTTTTTTTTGCAAAAAAATTTTTCTTATTTTTTTTACTGAATCCTTATTAGGTGGTTTAGATATGATCGGTAACAAAGCCGCATGAAAAAAAAAAGAATTTTATTTTTTTATTTTTAATCAAGCTAAATCCCATGCGGGGCCAGTCCACAGCAGTAGTAGATCATATGGTTTTAAGGAATTACACGAATTCGTTAACACCCTGTATATACTATCTGCGTGTTAAATCTTGATTGCGCGATGTAGGATAGTTCGCATGTGGCGAGATAGATGCCGCCACAGTAACGGGGTGTCCTGCGTAAGCGAAAAACGCGATGCTGCGAACGCGAAGAACGCGATCAAAACAATGGCATTCTCTGCTGGCGGCCTATGTACCAGTCTGCGGCGAGACGCGATGTTACGTGTATTTTCATCGCGTCGTGTCGCCTTGCGTAGCATCGCGTCGCGTTTGTCGCTTACGCAGGACACCCCGTAAGTGATTACCGCCGCCTATACAAGATTAGTCAGAAAGGGGGAACTAATCCGCAGGCCACTTACAGTATCACTGATGACTATTTTTAACCGACTTCAAAAAGGAGGAGGTTCTCAATTCGGTTGTATTTCTTTTCTTATTTTTATTTTTTATATTTTTTTTTGTTTTTTTATGTTTGTTACCTCATATCTCCGTCATTTATGAACCGATTTGAAAAATTCTTTTTTTGTTCGAAAGGGTATACTTCCCGATTGGTCCCATATAAATTTTGTTATGATTAGACCATGAACTTCAGAGATATGGAACGGAACTCCTCATCGGATCAAAGCAAAATTCTCAAATTACTAATATTGCTTTGTTTATATTTGTTGTTGGGAACTGACTACTTGAAAAGAGGAGGGGGTGCTTGTCCCCCCACCCTCCCCCCCTTTGGAATGTTTTCATTATATCGTGTAAGGTATCATTTGAAAGGACTTTTTATGCCCGACTAAGTCAAAGCCAAAAAGAAGGGTTATGACGGAGGGGGTTAAAATTATGACACTAAAACGTATTCAATAAAAAATAAACTTTAAAAAAAAGTAAAAACCGACTTCAAAGAAATACTAAAAGGAGTAAAATAATTACCATAATATAAAATTAACAGTTTCAGAAGTCGGTGCAACTGAAGCAAATAGAAGCCACCGACTTCTGAAACTGTTAATTTTATATTATGGTAATAATTTTACTCCTTTTAGTATTTCTTTGAAGTCGGTTTTTACTTTTTTTTAAAGTTTATTTTTTATAAAGTGTTTAAATTTCAAAATTCGATAATTTTTATTTCCATGTAAAATAATTTATAATTTAGTTTTTAAAAAAAAATCGTTTTCTTTAGTTACGAATTCAGAAAATGGTCCTTCTAATTCGTGGCCACAAATATGCCATTATCCGTGCCGGTAATATTCGGCTGTGTACATCCAGTCACCAAAGAATATACGGATACCGGACAGTCTTGCAAACATTCAGATATGTTTTTTTGTCCGGACAATACTCTAGTTGTTCCGGACAACTCCGGATATCAAATCACAACACAACAGAAAAAGCAAATACTTTGACCAATCGGACGTTTCCACAAATGTATAGCACCAATCACCCGTACGATAAAACCGGACAAGAAACGGACATATAACTCACCCCATATCACGTTAAATCAATCGTACGTTCAACACAGGACAACTCCAATCACCTACAGAAAACCGGACAACACGGACGAGAACCGGACACCTCAACCGGACACAAAACTCACCCCAGATACTATCAGGCCGCTGCCGGTGTTTTGAACGTTAGACGGCATTTGAGCGGTATTCTGAAGAAAATTGCAATTAAACGTAAAAAATATGCGTAGCGTCTGACATTTGGCGGCCGGACGATGTTTGGAGAGAACCGGATAGCGTGTGAAACTCTATAGACCGGGCCGAAAACGATCTATACTGAGCTGCATACGATTGGAAAAACCGTATTCAATCCAGAAAAAATTATAAAACGTAGCTGCGACTATATTTTTGTTAGAAATAGCCAGGTCCTGCTTTATTGTCGATTGTGACACAGACCGGACATGAATTGTACAGTATCGTACATGAACCGGACAGTGTAAGACACTAAACGGACAATACCGGACACAAACCGGATAGTATTTTGAATATATCTATCAACTTACCCCGCTAACTATGAGCTCACCGGATATGTTCTGCACATCCGCCTTCACTTTGCTGGTGATCTGTATCTGATGGTAGTACAGAGCTATGCACTGCAAGTACGCTAGCAAGTTCCATCTTCGTTGACAATTGATATATTGACCGGACATCGACGGACACGAACCGGACAGTACGGGTCCATACCAGATGGCGCCAGATACAAACCGGACAGTGCCGGATACGAACCGGACAGAGCCGGACACGAACCGGACGGCGCCGGACACAAACCGGACAGTATTTTGAACATAGTCTATCAACTCACCCCGCAGACTATAAGCTCGCCGGACATATTTTGCACGTCCGCCTTCACTTTGATGGTGATCTGTATCTGATGACAGTACAGAGCTATACGCTACAAGTACGCCAGCTAGTTCCATCTTCGTTGACAATTGATATACTGACCGGACGTGAACCGGACAGTGTCGGACATGAACCGGACGGCGCCGGACACAAACCGGACGGCGCCGGACACAAACCGGACAGTGCCGGACACAAACCGGACACGGACCGGACGGTATTTGGAACATGGTCTATCAACTCACCCCGCTAACTATGAGCTCGCCGGATATGTTTTGCACGTCCGCCTTCACTTTGCTGGTGATTTGTATCTGATGGCAGTACAGAGCTATGCGCTGCAAGTACGCTAGCAAGTCTTGCTTCGTTGAAGACTCTGGGCACTGTTGGGAGAAAATAATACTTTATTACGTGTAGTTTAAGGCTTAAATTAAAGTGAGCAAACTCAAAACTCATTTATTCAAAATAGACTAGAATTACTTAGTTCTTTTTGAACGTCTGGTTTAAAATATTATAGACATCTCACAAAAAAGCCCTCCCTTCAGCGAAAAGGTATTAACATCATGCCTATCCCCGAAAGGTTAGGCAGAGGTGTATATAAGGTTATAGGAAAACACTAACAACCTCATAAGGCGTCACTATACTCATCATTATGAACAACTTTTACGCTAGGAACAAACATGCAATCGCGAAAAAAAACAGCTGTTCCCTACATTTTGACAAGTTATGCAAACATAAATTGCTCCATCTTGTCTGCACTTACCATTAGGTCCGAGTAGGGTCAAATGCTAGTATGAGTAAACCAATAAAAAAAAACATCGTTTCTCTTAGGAGAATTGGACCACAGGACAAGTGGCCTACGGGCGGCGGGTTAGGGGACCCGTCGCCCGACCAGTAACAGGCCCGAGAAGGCGACGCACTGTGTTTCGTGCGCGCCGACCAGGAGGACGTGGGGCAAAATCCACAGAGGAAGAGATCCATCACGGGCTGGCGGACCGAGGCCTGCCGGGGTAGCGGTGCATGCAGCTGCGAATCCCGCGATCCCGACCAAGGGTCAGGAGAAGGAACACCGTGAGTTTTCAGCTGGTTAGAGCCCGGCATAACCCTTCACCTTCCCCGGGCAAAGGGTACCTATGAGGATTGAACCACGATAAAAAAGGGGCTATGATGAGTTTCTCACCTGTTCCGCAATCTCCCTGGTAAGTTTGTCAAGCTTGGTGCCAGCTTCTGAGATCTTCTTAGCTGCGTTGATGACGTCCATTGTAGTTTTGAGAGGACCACGACCTCTGTGGAAGAAATGGAGAATGAGTTTTCGATCTTTGGCAAAGAACAATAAAAATATAATACTAGCAAGCAGGGAATATAGAGGGGCTCGTGGCTAAATAACAACCGCGTGGATATATGATTTGCAAGGCTAAACTGCACTTGCGGCAATCAGTCTTAGTGCTAAAATTCCGACTCGAGTTTACGAGTCGTGATTTTAATGACTCGACTTAATTATTCAAGACTGTCGACGCTTCTACGAACGCGCCTGTGATGTCCGCGGGGACTGCAAGGATTGCGGGGGAGGTTCACTGGACTACGGCCTGCTACCACCACCGCGCCTTCTCGGACACTCGCCAATAGCTCGCGAAACCGCTAACATTACCAATTTGTTACGTGTTTTTATATTTCTCAATATACTTTGTTTATTGTGTGAGTCGCCTAGTATAATTTATGTTGCCTAACTGAACAGACTCAGTGTGCCAAAAAGGCTCGGGAGTCTAGAGTCAAGCCGTGCCCGAGTCATTAACCGACTTCAAAAAGGAGGAGGTTCTCAATTCGGTTGTATTTTTTTTTTTTATGTTTGTTACCTCATATCTCCGTCATTTATGAACCGATTTGAAAAATTCTTTTTTTGTTCGAAAGGGTATACTTCCTGATTGGTCCCATTTAAATTTTGTTATGATTAGACCATGAACTTCCGAGATATGGAACGGAACTCCTCATCGGATCAAAGCAAAATTCTCAAATTACTAATATTGCTTTGTTTATATTTGTTGTTGGGAACTGACTACTTGAAAAGAGGAGGGGTACGTGTCGCCCCCTCCCCTCCTTTGGAATGTTTTCATTATATCGTGTAAGGTATCATTTGAAAGGACTTTTTATGCCCGACTACGTCAAAGCCAAAAAGAAGGGTTATGAAGGAGGGGGTTAAAATTATGACACTAAAACGTATTTAATAAAAAATAAACTTTAAAAAAAAAAGTAAAAACCGACTTCAAAGAAATACTAAAAGGAGTAAAATAATTACCATAATATAAAATTAACAGTTTCAGAAGTCGGTGCAGCTCTACACTGAAGCAAATAGAAGCCACCGACTTCTGAAACTGTTAATTTTATATTATGGTAATTATGTTACTCCTTTTAGTATTTCTTTGAAGTCGGTATTTACTTTTTTTTTAAAGTTTATTTTTTATTTAACAGTAAGTCGAGTCTTAAAATTAACTCGAGTCTTCAAGAAAAACTCGGAGCATGAAGATGAAACTTGAAGCTCATCATTCGAAAAGACTCGAATAGACAGTAAGTTTGAATTAGTGGTTAAGTAACTATGACGCCGCATTCTCTGGGGGAAGCGCTTTAAGTTCACGTTTAGCTATTGTTTTTTTTCTTTTCTATAGTTTTTAGCTCAGTTTGGAGTACGTTAATACTTAGTGCATGTAGTGTTTGCTTATAAGTGGTTATGCATTTGCCTTATAACATTTTTATTATTTAAGACTAGCTGTACCCGGCATGCGTTGCAATGCACTTTTTCCTACTTACTACTTACCTACTACCTACCTTCAGAAACAAAATCAAAATGGTAACAAAATGTTAAAACCATTTTCAAAATGAAGAATATGGACATAGTACTGAGAGAATGTTTTTTTTTTTTTTATTTCAAAATTGTCTTTCTTAAGAACCTTTTAACAATTACGAACACAACAAAAAAAGAATTAGCGAAATCGGTCCAGCCGCTCACGCGTGATGCCGTGACCAAGTGAAACAGGGATTCATTTTTATATATATGTTACGGCTAATAGCCGAAGTGCGGCTACACCTAGTTTTAGCCGGGTACAACTAGGTGCAGCCAGCTACATGCGGTTAAACTTAGATGTATCCTATTTATCCTCGGTTAGAACTAGGTTAAGCCTTCATCATAGCGGATAGAACTAGGTGCAGCCGCACACCGGTAATTAAGAGGAACCCCGACACGGATAGGTTAGGTTTGAAGGGGATGACGGGGGCTAGAGAGAGCGAGCGAAGCGAGCGAACGAAGCCCCCGTCATTCCCTTCGTGTTAGGTTACTTTGAACTCTGCAGACAGAAATAGGAGCCCCGCGCAGCGGGGCTCCGTCGACTTAAGCTCCACCTACTTCTAACCAACTGCTACTGGTTGCACCTAGTTGTACCCGGCTAAAACTAGGTGTAGCCGCACTTCGGCTATTAGCCGTAACATATACAGGGTGGAAAAAATCAATGGGCCCTGAAGGGAAACCACCTTAAATCCTTAAGATAGATTATTTTTCTTAAAGGAAACATTCCTTTATTTTTAAAAAGAAACAAAACTGCATTCACAGATTTCTCGCCAAGTTTACCTTAACCGGGGAACGAACCAGCTAAACATTAAAAAAATAAACACTCGCTATTTTGTTCTACTAATCGATAGGATTATTGTCAAACGGAACATTCTATTTTTAAACTTCTCGTCAGAACGCCCCATCTAAGAAAGAAAATGTGCATAGAATTATTATTACCAATTAAATGATTTTCTTATTTAAGTCTTCAACAAGGTACTTGGAGATAAATTAGCAAGCTTGTAGTTCATAGAATGTCTTTGGATGTTAGAGTTTTAAGAAAATTATAACGTGTCTTTTACTTGTTAAAAGTGAACAGTTCTAGTCTAGGTAATGTTGATTAAAGCCCTTGTGTAATACCTAAATATTAGATTTCAAGGATATCTTGTACGACAGACGAGTGTAAGACCTAATGTTTATGAAATTTGGACACCTTTCACAAATTGTAACGAGAGCTAGATATTAAATAAATCTTAAGGTTATTGGTTCAATAAAGATTATTATTATTATTATTATTTTTTTACATTTTATATATCTCGGGACCCTGAGGTCCCGGACCTTTGTAAGGCGTACGAGGGGCCGAAGCCAACTCGCAGAGGCCCCTTAGGTAGCTTTAGATGAGATGAGACGCCAACCGGCGATTATCCCTGTATGCACTATACAAGTACACCCAAGGACAACCCCCGGTTGATGTAGGACTATTATAGGGTATGGAAACAAAATATGGGACTATGGGTTTGGGTGGCTAAAGTGGACTGGTTACCTAAGACTATTGAAGAACTATGGCCCCTGCCTGATCAATGTTTGTTTTACATGAATTAAATGGCAGGGGGTGACTTGCACACTCAATTAATGGGCCCCCTAAAACGGTCGCTAGCACATAGTGGCACAGCGACAAGGGGGCAACATATTTTGAGGTGCTTGAGGAGTGGAGAGGTATTCCACGGCTATCAGGACAATCCCGGAAGTACGGTCAAGATCCCTACCAGCATCTTACTGAAATACTTCCTTCCCCCGAGCACGTTTGCTCTTGCGAATCTCCACTCAAACCGGCCAATGAAGGCAAGAGAGAGGTGGGAGCTCTGTTCCTCGTCAGTGTTCACTCCGGCCGGCCAATAAAGGCAAGCCAGAGATGAGAAACAAGACTTCTCCCGGGAGATCAGGTCCGTGGGGTCGCTACTGCCCAACAGCTCGCCACAAGCTGCCCTGCGGGCTTATTATTATTATTATTATTGGAGAAATTTTATCTCTAACATTGACTGTATCGACTAGTGAAATAAAATAGCGAGTGTTTATTTTTTAATTTTTTTAGTTGGTTCGATTCCCGGTTTAGGTAAGCATGTCGATAAATCTGTGAATGCAGTTTTGTTTCTTTTTAAAATTAAAGGAATGTTTCCTTTAAGAAAAATAATCTATCTGAAGGATTTAAGGTGGTTTCCCTTCAGGGCCCATTGTTTTTTTCCACCCTGTATACTTAGATAATACTTAAGAATTAATGTTATAACTGTTAGCAAACCTAAAATAAATAACTGACTACAAAAAAATATTTAATAAGACAATCATTACAAATCAGCAAAAAACACTTCTAAGGAAATAAAGGTAAACTGGCTTTATATATTGAGATACTGTTTATTTAACAGTTTAATTGCTAGACTCATACACGAAGAGAATTTGAGCGCGACTCGCCGTATAAAAAGGACTCGAGCGCACAAAGAGACTCGAGCTCTTATACAACATTCAAGAGCTCGAGAGAGTTTAGTTCCCTAGTTTTGGAGTCATGTTACGTAGGTCTGTCTCGCTGACTGCCCCAAGGGACGTAACGCCTCTTATTCTATAAGCATTTTATTATTGTTATGAATATGTATTAGGTATTGAATGCCCAATACGATTCTATGTGACGACGTATGTGTATGTCTATAACTATCTTCAATTTTTTTTATTGCTATCGTTACACTCAAAATATCTTTTATTTTATTTTACAATGATTTTTTCTCTAAGTTTTGATGACATTTAATCATGTAAATTGTTTTATATAGTTTAGCTTCATTTTTAACTGACTTCAAAAAGGAGGAGGTTCTCAATTCAGTTGTATTTTTTTTTATGTTTGTTACCTCATATCTCCGTCATTTATGAACCGATTTGAAAAATTCTTTTTTTGTTCGAAAGGGTATACTTTCCGATTGGTCCCATTTAAATTTTGTTATGATCAGACCCTGAACTTCAGAGATATGGAACGGAACTCCTCATCGGATCAAAGCAAAATTCTCAAATTACTAATATTGCTTTGTTTATATTTGTTGTTGGGAAGTGACTACTTGAAAAGAGGGGGTGCGTGTCCCCCCCTCCCCCACTTTGGAATGTTTTCATTATATCGTGTAAGGTATCATTTGAAAGGACTTTTTATGCCCGACTACGTCAAAGCCAAAAAGAAGGGTTATGAAGGAGGGGGTTAAAATTATGAAACTAAAACGTATTTAATAAAAAATAAACTTTAAAAAAAAGTAAAAACCGACTTCAAAGAAATACTAAAAGGAGTAAAATAATTATCATATAAAATTAACAGTTTCAGAAGTCGGTGCAACTCTACACTGAAGCAAATAGAAGCCACCGACTTCTGAAACTGTTAATTTTATATGATAATTATTTTACTCCTTTTAGTATTTCTTTGAAGTCGGTTTTTACTTTTTTTTAAAAGTTTATTTTTTATTTTTATTGCTATCATTTACACTCAAAATATCTTTTATCTTATTTTACAATGATTTTTTCTCTAAGTTTTGATGACATTTAATCATGTAAATTGTTTTATATAGTTTAGCTTCATTTTATCTTTTGTAAATGTGAGAACTTCGTGGACTTGCCTATACATATCATTGTGTAAATTACTATTATTCATATTGTGTATTTTTTTTCTTTGTGGTTAATTTTTGTACTCAAGACTTGGTTTTATCTCATTACTCACAGGTCTGTGGTCAAGACTACATTGTTCTCTCTTAACTATCATAAATCATAGTACTGTATTTACTGAAGTTGTTAAAGATATCCTTTTTTAAAAGAGTAACCATGGAGTTTCTTGCCGGCTCTCCTCCATAGGAAACGACTAATTGGAACCGTGCACCTAAATTCGACTTTTCATAAGCGCCTGTATTGGTTTAGGTGTTTTTTTTTTAACCGACTTCAAAAAGGAGGAGGTTTTCAATTCGGTTGTATTTTTTTTTATTTTTTATGTTTGTTACCTCATATCTCCGTCATTTACGAACCGATTTGAAAAATTCTATTTTTGTTGGAAAGGTTATACTTCCCGATTGGTCCCATTTAAATTTTGTTATGATTAGACCATGAACTTCAGAGATATGGAACGGAACTCCTCATCGGATCAAAACAAAATTCTCAAATTACTATTATTGCTTTGTTTATATTTGTTGTTGGGAACTGACTACTTGAAAAGAGGAGGGGGTGCTTGTCCCCCCCTCCCCCCCCTTTGGAATGTTTTCATTATATCGTGTAAGGTATCATTTGAAAGGACTTTTTATGCCCGACTACGTCAAAGCCAAAAAGAAGGGTTATGAAGGAGGGGATTAAAATTATGACACTAAAACGTATTTAATAAAAAATAAACTTTAAAAAAAAGTAAAAACCGACTTCAAAGGAATACTAAAAGGAGTAAAATAATTACCATAATATAAAATTGACAGTTTCAGAAGTCGGTGCAACTCTACACTGAAGCAAAGAGAAGCCACCGACTTTTTTTTTTTTTGCTTTTTTTGATATGTAACTGGTGCGGCAGCCGTGTCCCTGGCTGGAGAGCCTGGGGCCGTCTGCTACATTACAACGGGTAGGACCCTGGTCTTAAGGGATTGTGGGATCGACGATTTAAAGATATCACGTAGCACTGAAGAACTTGAGTATAGGGAACAGGCTAGGCAGTACATTACCTGGTAAAGTCCGTCATCTCCAGCATGATCATGCACATATGTTTGGCCAGCATGATGATGTCGTTGCCTGCGTCATCCCACTTGGCGACCTCGTTGTCGAAGGTCATCTTCTCGCGACGGAACAGCTCCACTTGCTGGAGGATCTTGCGTTTGTCTTCCTCTGTCATCTTTCGCATGGCTTCCTGTGAGGATAAGGGAAGTTATCTCAAAACTCATTTATTCAAAATACAACGTATGTTTTTTGATATCCCATAACTCTAGGGTTATATTATTTTAGTAAAAAGAACACAACATCTCGTAGAATAGGTAGTCCAAAAATACAGTTTCGAAGATATAATCAATCACAATTAAATTATAGGTATCTAAGTTTCATTGATAAATAAGAGTAATTCATTTTTGTTCAAACCAATCATTCTTAATTAAAGCTAAGAAAATGCGACGTTGTCATATTTCACGTAAGGGTGTTTTAAATTAATAATCGTGACTTTGTCGAATTATTTTGTATGAAAAATGAAAACAAAAAAGATGATTGAAGAATAATTCATATGCCAGTTGGTTCTTTGATATGGTCTGAATCATACCCTAGAGTTATGGGATATCAAAAAAAACATCTTGTATACTTTTAAAGGCTAGAATTACTTAGTTCTTTTTGAACGTCAATTTTACATAAGATAGCCCCCAAAAGCGATTCACCGCTTCCTAGTGTTTATGCTGTGAAGAAGAAACGGCGCAACAAACTACCCAGCAACAACACAATTATCTTCAGCATGTTATCGGTAGCGGGTAGCACTGGGCAATGTTGACAAACGAAGGTAGTCGTCGATATGGATCAACGCACCCGATGTTATAAAGGCGGTGGTCATTCGACGAAGCGAGAGCATTCGGTGCTGAACAGCTGAAGAAGTCTGACCTTTTATATCTGACTAGCTTGTCCTTATTTTATGATCTTGTAATAATTGTGTAAAGTATTATATTGTGATCTAGTTCATGTTACTAACACTAACGCAAATACAAGTACTCTCAGTGGTGGAGAGTCTATGTTGGTTTTATTTACTACATTTACCTTGCTCGCAATCCTGATATACCGATATTGGCTATAATTGTAATGATAGAATCACCCCTGAACGATTATGTTGTTGTGTCTTTTACAAGCATTTAGTTTTCTGCAGTTTGGGTTTAATAAACTACAGCATGCATTCCGATCAAGACAACAAAGCTTTACAGCGGTTTCCGAATCCGTGAAAATACGTTCCGAAGTAGCCATAGAACTATTTGTATGGTAGTTTACGCACTACATCCGGCATCCGTCAGCCGATTTCTACCCGTCATCCGTGAGTCTCCAATTCGGAAGAAATATTGACGGACCGAAGTAGCCGTAGTAATGTTTGTATGAACGCTTTCGTACTACCTCGGATTCAAATCGGACGCCAAATGGATATGCCAAAATGGCCCTTGAATTGTTTGAATTTGGATCAGAGATCGGAATAGTGCGTAAGCAACATCCGAATTCGGTCCGAGATTTTTACTCTAGATCGGTATTTTCACGGATTCGGATCGGATGCAGTGCGTAATCGCTCTTAGAATCCTATACTACGGTCAGTCTAAGTATTCAAATAATTTAAAAACTTTAAAAAAGTAAAAACCGACTTCAAAAAAAACTAAACGGAGTAAAATAATCATCATTTAATAAAACTACCAGTTTCAGAAGTCGGTGTTCTACGCTGAAACAAATTAAATGCAATGTCGGTTTTTACTTTTTTAGAGTTTTTTTTATTCTATACTTTTTAGTGCCACAAATTACGATTTAAATAGTGTACAAATTCTCGGACCAGCACTACAACTAGAACGTCGTCTACCTACGATTTGTGTATTTTTTTTGTTGTTTTTGTTGATTTTTCCAAAAAGTGCTGAATCAATTTCAATAAAATTTATATGAGACAACCTCTGAAGTATGGGCTACCAAACAAAAAAAGAATCATCAAAATCCATTCATAATTGGGGGAGATATCGCGTAACAAACATGCAAAACAAAAAAAAAAAACATTCAGACGAATTGAGAACCTCCTCCTTTTTGAAGTCGGTTAAAAAGAAAAACACTTACCCTAGCATTAGTGATGCCGCTGATATCAGGATACTCATCAACCCCATGTTCTCCAGTATGAGCGCTTGCTGTCAACATACAAATAATGTTATGATAACGCTTTTTATATCTTACGAGGTAAGCAGCACTTTAAACAAAGCAGCAGGAACTAAGAGCTCAACGTTGGAAAGTCTCCCGTCCCAGAGCCTACTTCGAAAAACGAACGCCGAAGTTTCGGAACGAAATAACGAACTTATACGATCAAAGTATTGTCAAACAATGAACTAAAGCGAAAGTGGCGCCACTTCAGAAAAAAAGCATTATTACTGTAAACACACAACATATTGAAATTTCGTACGTACAACATTTTAGTCAAGTGTTGTAGAAATTTTCGAACACCAAATATCAACACTAGAGTTTCTGGATTCGAAGTTTTAGCGATAAATACCAAAAACGGCCGTTTTCAGCATTAATTACTGAAACTTCTAACCTATGATGTCAAGTGTTGTGTTTTGGTGTTCTTAAATTTCTACAACACTTGACTAAAATGTTGTACGTACGAAATTTTAATATGTTGTGTGTCGACAGTTTTTTTTTCTGATTTGGCGCCACTTTCGCTGGGGGAGTGCCTTAACATTTGGCAGTAGGGTGAACGAAAGACAAGATGACAAATCGCGAAAATCGAATCGATGATTGGATCCAAAGCAGTTTTGTGGTTTGAAAACGTGCAATTCTGTTATTTTTCTTGTTGTGAATTCCTGCCCTCTGCATTTCTCTCATAACTATACTAAATCATGACTGTATTTACTCAAATTGTTAAAGATATTGATTTTAAAACAGGAACCATGGAGTTTCTTGCCGGCTCTTCTACATAAAAATCGACAAATTGCAACCGTGCACCTAAATACGACTTTTCACGTATTGTTAACGTGTTTTTATTTTTGATTAATTAATTGATTGATTGAAACCCTAAAAAGAACTCAAAGATTAGGGCGTATACATAAAGGAAGCAGGTAACCAGCGCCGATCTACCAGCGCTTATCGGTACTGGTCCGTGCAGGCAACCGCTATATAAAGGAAGCGGGTAGATGCAGGGGCTGGCATTTTTTAACAAAAATACGCGTTGTTCCTGTGCAAATACAGCAACAAATGACGGCCTACCAGCGCTGATCGGAGCAGATCGGAACTTGTCGGCAACGTTCGGAGCTTGTCGGCGCTGTTTCGCCACACAGTATAGTATAGACTACCTGCGCCGACTAACTGCGCGGAACAGCACCGATAACCGCTGGCAGATCGGCGCCGGCAACCCGCTTTCTACGTGTATACGCAATTACACACTTAGGTTGAACTCTCCTGTTTACTGCTTTGCTTAAAATCCTGGGCAAAAACGTCACATTTGGTGAAACATATTTCATAACTGCAAGTGAGCCCGCTCATTCAGTCGGAAGTTGTCACGCTGTTGCACTGACTGCATTTTAATTGCCTTCAAACTACATTTGGCAGTTTCATAGTATACAGTTGCGACTATACGTGTAGTCTACTTGCAGTTATGATTACGCATATGAAACGAAATATTATTCACCAAATATGACGTTATTGGCATTTATAAATTAGAAAATAATTAATACCCAATTAATTAAAACACATTAAAAAAGCTAAAACATGCCAATTCTAGCTTTAATACCAACAAATAAAGATGAGATTAATGTTCACCATGCGTTACCCCCCCTCCTACACTTAGGGCCAAAATACACTTAGCGTATCTTGAGCCGAATACCAACTACGCAAGATACGCGACGCAAAATACGCCAAATAGAGTTAACATCGGTCAAACGCAAGATGTGCGCGAAACTTCTAGACCCTATTACACCCGGCGTAACAACGTATAATACGCTTGGTGAGGCTGCGCAGGATAATTTCTATATAGCGCGATGCATACGCGTATCGTAACATGAGCCGCGTAAGATATGCTCAGTGTGTCTGTAGTTTTAGGTGGGGTTATAAACTAGACAACATATACGTAGAAATGCGAGACAATATATTAGATAATCTCCAATCCCCTTAGCTCTATTGCTCTATCGTGGACGAGGCGCTTAAAGAAGGACCAAGAATTAAATTTTATTTATTGCATAAAAGGTATAGAAAGGACACGATTGTAGAAAAATATAAAAAATGAGTTTTTTTTCTTTTGGCCTTCTGTATATTATCCTTGCGGATCGTTTTTACGTAACCGGGCAGTTATTGGCGAGACCTGAAGCGTCTCCAGCCAATGGGGGGGGGGGGGGGAGTAAAGTACTTAACCTAAGCTAACTACTTATACTACACTAACATCATGACTACCTGCAACAACAGCACTAAGGGCGACCCCTAGTGGGACTCGGACCTCGGCTTAGAGCGTTGCTGGGGGGGGGGGGGGGGGGGGGGGCAGCTTGATGAGGGCTGAATTATCGAAATGACTACAGAGTCTAAAGAGATGACCGGCTCTACGACGGTAGAGCTCGGTGGATCGTGACCGGAGTATCTTCTGTGCAGTTCGCAAAACGGACGTTGTACGGAGTGATGTGAAGTTACTATGAAATTCATAAGGTATACGTCATCGCCTCATAGTGATGTCTCTGTCATTTATAACTGGGGCATTTTTCACTGTCGCGAGTCCCTTACATTGATTTGTACAAAAAAAAAAAAAATTTAGAAAAATTGAAATGGCTTTATAATGATTTTTGGTACCTAAAGAATAGCTTTAGGTAATTAAAATGTTTTTAAAACGTCGCCATAAAAATATAATTTATGTTATTATTCCTAACTTATCATTGGGCTAATTCCTGAACGCGATAACATTGACAGTTGATTAGTTTGTGTGACATTTTTTTAGTTTGTGTGACAATTTAATAATGTTTTTAGGTTTGTTTATACAGGGTGGTAATTTGAGATGGGGCATGAAGGGCAACTACCTTAACCAATGTAGCTACAGGAAAACGTCCTTAGAAGACCACCCTTAACTTTTGGGATAATTTAAATCGGCATTCACAGATTTTGAAAAAAAGGTACAGTCAGCGAGAAAAAGGGCTGTTTTCACAAAACTTTTTTATGATGCCAATCGATTCCATTTCCCATAAGGATCAAAAGACTCTTCCGGACTAACTGAGGTTGGAGTACTAGAAAAGTCAGAAATAACAAAAAACTTATTTGAGATGGGGTAGTAATAGGGGCAGCTACCTTAATCGTTGTGGCTAGAGGAAAATGTTTTTAAGAGACTATCCATGTTTTTTGAAAATATTTCGAACTGCATTCACAGATTTTGAAAATAAAATAATTTATTTTTTCAGCCATAACGTCACTTTTAACAAAATGTTGTTTTTCGTGATTTTTGACGTTTCTAGTACTTTTACCTCAGTAGGTCCGGAAGAGTATTTTGTTCCTTATGGGAAATAGGATCGATTGGCATCATAAAAGAGTTTTGTAAGAACTGACCATTTTTTTGCTGACTGTACCAATTTTTTTTTTTCAATATCTTTTTATGCAGTTCGAAATAATGTCAAAAACTATGGCCAGTCTCCTATCAAAATTTTCCTGTAGCGACAACGATTAAGGTAGCTGCCCTTATAACTAACCCATCTCAAATAGTTTTTTGTTATTTCTGACGTTTCTAGTACTCAAACCTCAGTTGGTCCGGAAGAGTTTTTTGATCCTTATGGGAAAGGGGATCGATTGGCATAATAAAAAAGTTTTGTTAAAACAGCCATTTTTCTCGCTGACTGTACTTTTTTTTCAAAATCTGTGAATGCCGATTGAAATTATCCCAAAAATTAGGGGTGGTCTTCTAAGAACGTTTTCCTGTAGCTACAATGGTTAAGGTAGTTGCCCTTCATGCCCCATTTCAAATTACCACCCTGTATAATGAATGAGTTTTGATAACTTTAAATTTGTATGCCATAAAGGCCGAACATGATGGATCTCTTTTGTTTATGAACAACCTGCATGCCTTGTATGTATACTCATGTTTCTACAAATAAATGTCTTGAATCTTGAATTAGTATGACACGTTCAGAAATTAACTCAATTTGGAATGATTTTGTTAGGAATATTATATTTTATTCCGAGCTTCTTAAAATATTTTAACTATAGAAAGTTTTTTTTTTTTATTTATTACTAGGCCTGCGTTTGGCCGCTATCTCGCCTGATGTTAAGCGATGATGCGGTCTACGATGGAGCACGCTTGCCCAGAAGAAACCGATTCACTCGTGACTTGAACACACCCAGATTGTAGCTGTCGGGGAACACCCACTCGGGCAGCGCATTCCACTGTTTGGCGGTTTTCACAATGAAAGCCTTCTTTCAATTCTTTGATCCTTTTCTATTTCTTCTCACAATTTTTTTTTGTTTTCTAATCCTGCCGTTATTCTTTGCTTACTACCTTACCCTATTCTCGAAAAATAGTTAATTCGTTTTGAAAACTTTTCACCCCACCACCACCTTACAAATTCCCCCTGTCTACTCACATCGACTCCTCGTCTCCATGGTCATATCCTCGACGGGTTCGAACTCTGTATCCGTATCGAGATCCTCGCTGGTCTGCGTTAGTGACGGAACATGCAAACAAACACGACGACATAAAGCATGCGAGTAGATAGGATTTTGTTTAATATTCGTCAGGTTCTTTTTAGTACACGCTGTATAATTGTGTATTTTTTGGAACATCCTGTATAATTGTGTATTTTTATGGAACATTCTGTATAATTGTATATTTTTATGGAACACCCTGTATAATAGTGTATGTTGGTCATGATGGATAGATGGCCGATGGATTTGTTTAGGGGCCGTCCATTAATCACGTGATGTTTTTTTATCATTTTTTAACCCCCCCCCCCCCCCCCCCCTGGTGAGGTTTAAGACTACCCCCCCTCCCCCACTCAAAATCACGTGTATTTTTTAGTACCTAAAAAGAATCTTACAATTTTTTGAATATTATCTTTTAGGCATAAAGTATAATCTAATTTTATTCTGAAATTAAGGACCATGATAAAATGTCTAGACAGAAAGGTTTCAGGTTGTTTTTGACTGGCATAAAAAAATTCGCTTTTCGGTTTAGAAATCGCGCGTTTGACGAAAAAATAAATAGACGTGATATGTTACTACACCCCCCTTCCCCCCTTGTGATATTTCGTGATTTTTGCCAAACCCCCTCCCCCCCTTTCGAGCCTCACGTGATTAATGGACGGCCCCTTAGACTAAAATGATCGCAACTATTTATCACGACCAACACGTATTCTTTCTTAGACAAGATATTCTTTTTATAATTTTATGTTCAGAATTAAATATACAATCCCTTCTCTCAATGTTTAGGTTCAAACAACCTTTGTATACGTTTAAACAAAATCCTTGCTACTTAAACACAAAATGGATGATGGAACAAATGATATTAAACACATGAACCACACGAAACAAAAAACCTGTAAATGTATGAACCGAAAGCAACCGTAACACGAAGCAGATGGTTGCTGGCAACCAAATATTTAATACAATACAGCCGACATACCTTGGCGAGTCTGAAGTTAGTTGTTTGGCTGCGCAATGAATCTTTTAGAAACGAAATCGTCTACTGCGCAGCTAATCAGCTAACTTCAGCCGGCCGTGTTGTACAAGTAATAACTCTAGTTTCATTGAAACGTAAACAAATGCATATTATTTTTGAAGTGCAAGGTTGCCAGCAACCACGAAGTGTATGTTTGCTCTCAAATTCACACTGTTAAACTATATTAAATGACACTGAAAATGAAACACAAAATCATTCGGGAAACCACGTAGCGTAAGGCTGCTCTAATTAGCAACTTTAACCTTTATGAAAACTATGGCTGGTTCACATCAAATGCAGCTGCGATGCTTGGGCGACGCAGCAGGGTTTGTTATGTATGAAATAGGGTATCTGACTGAAAAAAACTAATTAGTCCGTCAGTTAGATTATCAAAAAACATTTCACATGTATTTTTTTCTTTTGTTTCGTAAACCAAAATTGACGAAGATACGACACTTTTAAAATTGGAAAAACGTCACAAGCAAGTACAATTTTTACTTGCTTCTGACGTCACAAGCCCCCACTCTCGAGTTTTGATGCGTTTTATCTTTCCAAATATTCATAGATTTAACAAAAGAAAAAATACGTGTCCATTATTTTTCAAAACTCTAACTGGCGGACTAATTAGATTTGCAATTTATTGATGCTGTCAACATGTCTATTCGACTAACAAAATTGCTGCCAAGCGCAAGCACAAACGAAACGCAACCGTCAGTCAGTTTTTATTTACGAAAACTGTCAAAATGATCGGTTCTGTTATGATCAAACAATTTGACAGCTTTTGAAATTGAAAACTGTCGAAATAAACGGTTCGGCCTTGCTTCAGTTGCAATTAGAGGAGAATTGGGCCGCAAATTTATGTTTCCCAGGTTGCTCACTGCATTTGATGTACACCAGCTTTATATTAGCAACCAAAAAATCATTCACATTAAAAACATAACATTCGAACAACCAAAACAACCACAGTAGCGCAGCACATGGTTGCTACAATTAGCCTTTAATTAAATAACCTAAATGACATGAAATTAGCAACCATATTAAAAACGTGGACAACACAGGCAACCAGAAGCAACCAATTTAGTTGTAATTGCGAAGCGCGCTTCCGAAATGTTTCAATATTTGATTGATTTAATTTTTACTTGGTTTCATTCCACGGGGCAAATACAAAGAGATGTTGAAATGCGAGTTTTTGATAATACGATGCCTGACATTTAGCGGGGCGAGGGGAACGTTACAGCCCGCCTACTTCTATATTTTCCATCTAGCGGCGAATAGGAAAAACTAAAAGCTTCGGATATTATAGATAACTAACACGTGGTTTAGCCATATTACGCCAGATGTCTCTATCAATACTCAATACATTTATTGCACTCCACAAGTTAAATAGATGTTACATTAATATAAGAAACACGTGTGGGCCTTATCAGGCACGGCAAATGTAGGAGAGAGGAGGAAGTTTAATACCCTTTTTAACTTCGTATTATTACTTATACATTAATTAATTAGTTTATTTATTTTATATTGTTTCACCAATTTAATTGGGTTTTGAGAATCATATTTGAATTTAAATTATTATGATCAATTTATTACGGTGCATCTACTAAAGTTACCTCCGGTTTCTGAATTGAGAATTTGGGATAAGCAATACTTAATTAGTATTTGAGTACGGAGTTGTACAAAAAAATGCTTTAAAATCCGTCATTTTTTTGACAAATCCGTACTCAAATGTTACTTAAATTCTACTTATCCTAGAATACTCAATTCAGAAACCGGAGGTTAGTCTCTAGTGTCACAAATGTAATAAATTACGTATAAAATTAATTGTAAGTGAAATGTGATGCCATCCATGGCATTAGAACGTTCATCCGAGTAGCTTTGGCAAGATAACACACAACACTTCATCTTTTTATTAAAAATAACAAAGAAAATAATAAAATGGGATGGGAGCGCGAACGTAGTGTTCACAGGACGAGTGTCGACAGACTGACAATGGCCACGCCCACCGTGATGACGTCAGGACCTAGCTGGTATCACAGTGCACAGTTGCTTAGGCCAACTCCTCTTTGTATTTGCTTCATATAATAAGGTCCATCAATTCATACACGAAATATTTTAAGGGATACATCTATGGGTGGTAAAGAAGCCATAAAAAATTTAAAAATAAATAAATATTGAAGTATATTTTTTTTAAATTAAATAATTTAATTGTACTTGATACACATAAATACTGGCTCACTACTATTTTCAACATCCATTACGCTAGTTTCTGAAGCAGGCTTCAAAACAATAAATACTACGTAGAAACTAGCGTAATGGATGTTGAAAATAGTATGAGCCAGTATTTTTTATGTGTATAAAGTAAATAAAATAAAAATAAAAAAAATTACGTACTTTATTTGGCTTCTTTACCACCTATAGATGTATCCCTTAAAATATTTCGTGTATGAATAGATGGACCCTATATAAGTCGTTATTTTTAGTGCGTTCGAAACGTATAAAATTTTAAATTATTTTGAAGAAACATTTCGTCTTCGCGCTTCGCGAAGTAGAAGGTTGCTCTCACATTTGCTACGCGTCTCCAATGTGTAATGTTCGTCAAGTTCCACGTCCTCAGGATCCAGTTCCTCCTCATCCTATTCAAGTAGAAGTTGGTTAAACATCTAGTTTTTATTTAAACGTATTTTAATGATATAAACGAGTTTAGTTGGAAAGGGTGTACGTACTATACTGCGGGCATTGAATAATCTGTTTCATAGAAACAGTTTAAAAAAAACTTTTTTCTTATTTTTATTCCAAAAGATAGGCAGCCCTGATAAAACCTACTTAATAAAACTTTAACCCTGATTGATTGACAAACAACGCACCGCTTAAACTGGTGGATCTATAAGGAGATTGGCGGGTTTCAGTAGTAGATAAATTAATAAATTATAGTAGTGTTTCATTTATTTAAACATTATTCGTTTTATAAGTTTTTAAACTGACATGGTCACTAACACAACCATTAGAACTTAAAACGGGATATTTACCATGTTTATTATTTGATGTGAGTTTCCGATATTTCCGGAAACTCACATCAAATACAATCATTCAATCCAAAGATTTTGGTTAAATTATTTTATATTTAGAACACAAACTTTAACATAACAGTTTTCTGCTAAAACTTACTCATTGCTATACTTATATAACTTTTACCAGGTTCTTATTCTATATAATAAGCTTATATGAGTTTGAAATAATGTAAACTGTATTGAAATTACACTTTTTTCCGTGTAGGCAAATTTTTATTTCTTAGCCTAACGCACAAAGGAAACCCGCCAATCTTTTTTTGCAGAGGAGTTCAATATAAAAAGTAGAGGAGAAAAAGACAGGATTTTTGAAAATTCATCCCCTAATTGTATTAAATAGGGGATGATTGTATAGAACTTCGTTATTTTTGAAGTATGGGAAATCTCATCGGGAACACGGCTAGTCATAGCATGAAACATAACTTAGGCCCGGACTCCACCAAAGCGGAGATGTGCGGAGATGTCTCGATCAACCAATAGAATTGCGTTATTTTCAAATCTCTCCGCTTAGCTTCAACTCAAAACGAATTCCTATTGGTTGTTTACGAGACATCTCCGCACATCTCCGCTTTGGTGGAGTCTGGGCCTTAAAGTCAATTTTTCAATTAGCAATTTTGAGGCGATGCTGTGCGTCTTCAAACCTATTTGACGAGGATATTCTGAAAGTAAGATTAGCCATATCATAGTATATTCTTTGTAAAAACTCACTCTGTTCATCAACACAGCTCTGCGTATCTCGCGCACGGCATCGTAAACCAGTCTGCTAGCGTCGATAAAGTCGTTTTCATCGAGTGCTGCGCCTGCGCCGCCTCCTAACGCGGATACTGCAGCGTCGACGCGGACGCCGAATTTTGACATTACTGTAAAGAAAGAAAAAAGATTTTCAATAAATTAAGATTTGAAAATGATAAATCTAATATAGCTAATATTTTAAGGCATAATAAATCTAAAGCTCTATAATCTAAAAGGAGGAGCTCGTGGCTAAATAATTACAGCCGCATAGACCGATCTTCCGGGTTAAGCCACGCTTGCCGAGGTTGGTCTGTGGATGGGTGACCATTTACCATAGCGAGTTTCCTCCGTGCCTCGGAAAGCACGTAAAGCCGTTGGTCCCGGCTGTCATTTGTAGATCTTTGACAGTCGTTACTGTTGGTCAGAAGCCAGAAAGTCTGACAACCAGTCTTACCAAGAGTATCGTATTACCCAGTTACTGGGTTGTGGAGGTCTGATAGGCAGTCGCTCCATGTAAAATACTGATATTCAGCTGCATCCGATTCGACTGGAAGCCGACCCCAACATAGTTGGGAAAAGGCTAGGCAGATGATGAATAAATCCCCAGCTAACGAAGACACGGTTAGCGTAGTGGCTGAGCAATGGTTTGCGCTGTGGTCGTAAGTTCGATTCTTGCACGGAACAAATATAAGTATGGCCAGCCATACACGGACAGCTTGAAGCAGTCAGGATCGACTGCTTCAAGCTGCAACTGCATAGTACACTACAGCCTTCTACGTACGTAGGTACATACACGAAACAGCTCGAGCAGTTGCAACTGCTTCGTGCGGTTGGCGGCACGGCGTGCGGTCAAGCAGTCGCCAGGCATACACTGACTGCTCGAGCTGTCGACTGCTCTCTCGCAGTTATGCTGGTTTCACACGAGGGCAGAACAGTGAGGCAGAGCAGTAGACAGCGCAGTACTGCTACTGTTTGAGCGCACACGCCGAGACAGAACAGTACTGTCTGGACAGTGACCAAGGCAGAGCAGTTAATAGCTCGCCGGTCTATTTTTTCGGGGCAGTTTGCTCCCATAATATTGACTTCACACGACTGCAGCCGACCGCGTGAAATTGATATCACGACTGAACGAAGTCAAACGTACAACAGCATGCAGTTGAATATATCGACTGCGCGCGGTTGCTGCGATGCAGTCCGTCTGATGGCAGCCTAATATGAATTGAATTTCACAATTCAATTCAATTTATTTATTGCAGATAATAAAAATCCATAATTTTACATAAAAAACAAAATAAAATAAAACAAAAATAAAAACATTTTAAATCTTATTGTAGAATTTAAATATTACAAGTATGAGGGGCCGCTAGCGTGCAGTCGCATCCACCTCATCAACATTGGTGAGTCCCACCTCTGGGACAACGCTCCAAGAATACCATTCGGGCTGCCACGCACACGCCTTAGCAGCGAGGCGCACCTTTTTCTGATTATGGCGAAAAAATCATCAGTCTGCGCCTCAGCAAACATAGCGGAAGCACTACAGAAGCGTGGCAGCCCCAACAATATCCTAAACGCATTGTTATACTGGACACGCAGAGCACCGTACCCCCACAATGTAAAATTAGTCCACAGGCTGCACGTGTAGAAGGTCTGACAGTATGCCTTGAATAATGTTATCTTTACTTGAGTAGTGCAACGTGCAAACCTACGAGCCAACATATTACACCGGATGGACAGTGCCCTGCGCTCCCTCTCGATGTCCTCATTGTCACACAGGTCTTCGGTCAACTTGCTAACTGCTCGAGCAGTTAAGGTAAATATGGCAATGGCAGCTTCAAGCTGTTGACTCTGACTGCAAGAGCGGTCCGTGCATGTTTGTGGCGGCATCTATCTCGCCACATGCGAACTATCCTACATCGCGCAATCAAGATTTAACACGCAGATAGTATATATACAACCTCACAACATCAACCGTTGGGCAGTAGCCCGCCAGGCACAAGACTCCGCCTGGTTGGAGGATCCTCCCTTTGGTTGGAGGAACACCACACCAAGTTTTTCTCCACATGTTTATCACTGGCTAACTGCTCGAGCTGCCCGTGTATGACCGGCCTATGGCCTACAGATCGGGTTGTGGTCTGGAATCCAAGACAATATCGCTCACGGGCCGCTCGTTGTCGACCGCTGCTCGAATCGATCTATCACCACTATGTCAGGTTTATTGGCAACAATAGTCGTGTCGGTGAAGATAGATCGATCCCAAGGATCCAATTCAACTAATAGAAACTTTGATCAATCGCAATGAGGGTTTTCTGAAACGACGCCCACTAGGCGGCAGCACTGAGACGTCAGGTCCAGAACTGTCAAAAGCGTCAGAACGCCTATATTTTCATTTCTGATTTATTGCATTTTTTTTAATAAAATTAAATAAGTACAATAAATATTCTCTCAAAAACGAAATGCCACAATGTTGTGCAGTTCCTATATGCTCAAAAAAAACGGGAGGTCATAAGTTTCCTAAGGATAAAATACGTTTAAAACAATGGCTTGTAGCCATTCGTAGAGATCAGTTTACGCCTACAAATAATAGTCTTATATGCAAAGATCACTTCAGAGACGATTACGAGAAACATCAAAACATAATCATCATAAATATTTTAAAATTTGGCGAAAATAAACAATGAAAAAAACATCTGAAAGTTCAACCTTTTTTTGTCCATATACACGCAAATTATCCATTTTCAAATAATATTAGGTAGGTTTTAAAATTAAACACTGGAAAACGATTAGTGGAACTGTGCAGAAAATTATTTTATTGGGATGGGAGACCTCTAGCCAAGGTGGCGCCAACTAGTGGCGCAAATTTTCGTAAACACCCTCATTGTGTCGGTGATGATAGTTCAATCCCAGGGGTCCAATTCAACTAACAGAAACGTTGATCAATCGCAACCGAACCGAAGCCGAATTGTTCAATCAGACAGTTTTCATTTACAAAAGCTGTCAAATTGACAACAAAAACAAAACAGAACATTTTTAGTTTTCGTAAATGAAAACTGACTAATGGTTGTGTTTCGTTTGCGGTTTGTTAACAATTTTGTTGGGGCAAATAATAAATAGGTACAATGTAGCATGAAAATTCTCGAGAACTAGGTCTAGCACATCATTATTTTTGTTTTGATTTAACGTAGAATTGGAGTCTCCATCTTTAATCGAAAATCTTTAATTTTAAAACTGCGTAATAAGGTGTGGTTCATTAAACCGTGCGCATATTGATCAGTCACATGTATTTCGTCAGTCAACCTTGACCCTTTGAGTGACATTCCTAAATCAGGGCCATGATGAATTACACGGTGGTACCCATAGTATATGTTCTATGTTAGGAGATGTGGTTTCCGCACTTAGTCCTTTAAGTGGACCATTGTACGTGGGCCATGGCGGCCATCATTCCAACCAGCCCACCTCCTTCCAGAAGCAGATTAGGGCTCTCAGTCCGCTCAGAACATTTGCGAGTGATTCCGGTGCGCCAAGGCTTGTTTCTCGTATTCGGGTGACCCCTGTGCATTCCAGGAGCACGTGTGCGACCGTCTCTTCGGCCCCCATACATGCTCTGCACAGAGGGCTGTCCGTTATGCCTATCGTGTGGAAGTGTTTGTTTAGTGAGCAGTGTCCGGTTTTCGTTCCAGTCACCATTCGCAGGCTGCTCCTGTCCAGGCGCAACAGGCCCCTTGTCAGTCTGCCATCCATGAGTGGCATGGCCTCCTTGGATTGCCTGCAGCCTAGGGCTGAAGTCAACCAGTTCTGTGCCTGTGTGTGAGTAAACTCCTGAAGCCACCTGCGTAGTTGGTTGAAGGGGACGGGTACTATAGGTTCAGGGCCATAGGCCACCGTGCCAGATCCCCCTCCTGGCCAGTTCGTCGGCTGCATCATTTCCTAGTGATCCACTGTGTCCTTTTATCCATTGCAGTGTTACTGTGTTGTACCCATAGTATAATAATATGTTTCACCAGGTATTCTGTTTCCGTGACAGCTGGTCACGTGATTGCCACAAGACTACGTCATCGACTGTGAGTGCTGCCACTATATGTATAAATTACCAGAGCAAAATGCTTTTTTTTTTACTTAGGTACTTGCTTCTACAGCGTGTCCGGTCATGGACTAGTGATATTCTAGGTACTTATACAGGGTTACAGCGGTTACGCACTGCATCCGATCCGAATCCGTGAAAATACGTTCCGAAGTAGCCATAGAACTATTTGTATGGTAGTTTACGCACTACATCCGGCATCCGTCATCCGATTTCTATCCGGCATCCGTGAGTTTCAAATTCGGAAGAACAATTGACGGATCGAAGTAGCCGTAGTACTGAATTGTTTGAATTTGAATCAGAGATCGGAATAGTGCGTAAGCAACATCCGAATTCGGTCCGAGATTTTTACTCTAGATCGGTATTTTCACGGATTCGGATCGGATGCAGTGCGTAAAGCAATATCCGAATCCGGTCACAGTTTTTTATATCCGTATTTTCACGGATTCGGATCGGATGCAGTGCGTAATCGCTCTTACAGGGAAAGTCGTACTGAATATTAAAGGACGTTATTATTCAGGTCATTTCTGATGGATTTGATTCTGTAATATGGTATCCGAAACTTAACCGTTATGGAGATATTGAATTTTAAAGATATTTTTTATGTTGTGTAGTACAACACTTGGGCCTATTCAAATAACATTTTTTTTTTAAGATTTTATGAACATTACCTAGTAGATGTTATACGTTTTTGAATAGCTAAAGAGACGTAGAAGTTTTTAAAATTATTTGCAGAACAAATTCCATACTTTTTTTTAAAAAAACACTTAGGTAGTGAAAATTCTATAATTGTAACCATTGTCGAGCAGTCTTTTTAAGCTGTTAGTAGTAGGTTCAGTTTCTGTTAATCATTTTTATTAAGACATCTCTAACAAGATACAAAAAAAAACGGACCCTATGAGCTATAATCCCAAAAAATTTAGGATTTTTTAAACATATCTTTAAAATTCAATATCTCCATAACGGTTAAGTTTCGGACACCATATTACAGAATCAAATCCATCAGAATTGACCTGAATAATAACTTCCTTTAATATTCAGTACGACTTTTCCTGTAACCCTAACAACTATTCTAGTACACAGATACTATATTTAATAATACTAGGGTCCAATCCACTTCGAAGCGAGCGCACGAAGCCCTCGTCATCCCCTTCGTGTTAGGTTACTTTAAACCCTGCAGACAGAAATAGGAGGCTCCGTCGACCTAAGCTACACCTAGATCTAACCAACTGCTATAGCGTTGAGTAGGACATACAAGAGGCGGTACATTCGTCCCGTACATGACGTCAAAATGTAAGAGCGGCTCGAAAATTTAAAGTGTACTACTTCAACTTTTATGTCGCGGTAGTCGCGTTACTCCTTACTCTCGGTAAGTAAACCATAGGGTGAGAAAGAGAGGGAGCGAGGTACATGCTACAATAGCACGTCGTTCGTTCTACAATGGACATTACGTGACCGCGACTCGAGAGAGACGTAATCAGTAGGTACATCGAAACCAGTAACATCAATTGTCATATTCGTTACTTCAAACGTATCACCGAGCTTCAGTACGCCTCGCCTCATTTGAAGTAGTACATTGTACTGGCTCAGAGCAAAAAAGAGGCTACTCTTACAAACTCTTTTTCAAGTCATGTCCTACCCAACACTAAACTGCTACTGGTTGCACCTAGTTGTACCCGGGTAAACCTAAGTGTAACCGCCATTCGGCTTTTACCCGTAACATAAATATTAATTAATAAAAAAATCTTGCCGGTCTCTAGATTCGTTCAACCCTAAATTTGACAGAGCGACAAAGTAAACAGAATTACCATAGTATACATAATATTTGTATTAGGACGAAGGCCGAAACTACTAATTAATTATGTTCTCAATGACAACAGATGATCGGAAGATGAAATAAAATATTTATAATGGTGGATGACATATACGGCCTATGGATGTAAACAGTGATGACGTAGACGGCGAATTTAACCAAACACGAAAACTAATTTAAACGATAAATTATTTTTAACACTTCGGATTATTTATACAAGATGTTTTTTTGATATCCCATAACTCTAGGGTATGATTGAGACCATATCAAAGAACCAACTGGCATATGAATTATTCTTCAATCATCTTTTTTTTTTTTTGTTTTCATTTTTCATACAAAATAATTCGACCAAGTCACGATTATTAATGTAAAACACCCTTACGTGAAATATGACAACGTTGCATTTTCTTAGCTTTAAATATGAATGATTGGTTTGAATAAAAATGAATTAGGTACTCTTATTTATCAATGAAACTTAGATACCTATAATTTAATTATGATTATATCTTCGAAATTATGCATTTTTGGACCACCTATTCTAGGAGATGTTGTGTTCTTTTACTTAAATAATATAACCCTAGAGTTAGGGGATATCAAAAAACACACGTTGTGTATTATATTATTCGGATAATCGGGCGCTAATAAACCTAAACTTCACTTTTATCCCCGCGAAAGAATAATACGGACATGCCTTTCAGAATCCCGGTTCCCGGAATCGTTTGAAATTCCTGAGATTGCTAAAAATGTTAGCTGCATCTATACATATAAAAGGAGACTGACTGACTGACTGATCTATCAACGCACAGCCTAAACCGCTGGGGTTAGAAAGTTGAAATTTTGACAGTAGGTTCCTTTTGTAACGTAGGCATCCACTAAGACGGGATTTTTCGAAATTCAACCCCTAAGGGAGTTAAATAGGGGATGAAAGTTTGTATGGAAAATCGTCACTTAGCGGGTTCAAAATTTCACGCAAGCGAAGCTGCGGGCGAAAGCTAGTACAAAATATAGATAGAAACCGGAGTAAAAATGACAATTTTTTTTTAAATCTTCTTTACGTATAAAATACAATAAATTAGTCGATTTGATCACTAAATCTGTTAGATAGATAAATCAACTTCCACTACTTGAGCGCATTGTGCACATTATCAATTTTTATTGATATTCCATTTGTTTTGAATAACATAAAGATACTAAATCAAAACAATCATTGCTATAATTTCATTAAATTTGTTATAGTTGTTTTTACAAAATTGTTCAATCCCGGGAGCCCGGGATTACTTATTTATTCAGAAAGGAATGTCTAATTATTCTTTCGTGGGAAGAAGTTTAGGTATAGAACGCCCGATTATCCGATCACTGCTTATAAGTCAATGTTATTTATTTTTTTGGCTTTATTTCGCCCTTTTTTCATATCTGACTAGCTCTAAGAAGAAAAGCCGAAACAAACTCAGAAGTCAAAGTCTCTTTTAAAGTCCAGACATTGTGGTATAAAAACTATGTGAGTGTAACAATGTAGGGCAACGTTTGGAATGGCCTTTTGAGGGAAGTGCCATAGCAGGTTTGAGTTGACCTGTCCCAACTGACGGCACGCATGCATCAGTTATCGTGTTTCAACCTTACTTTAGGGAGCTCAACGACCCGACACACGACGCCACCAATGAGCAGGCCATTTGCATTTTTTTTATTTATTGAAAATAGTCTAAAATAGGATATTTGACTGAAAAAATCGAATTAGTCCGTCAGTCAGATTATCAAAATATATTTGACCCGTATTTTTTCTTTTGTTACGTAAACCAAAATTGACGAAGATACGACACTTTTAAAATTGGCAAAACGTCACAAGCAAGTACAATTTTTACTTGCTTCTGACGTCACAAGCCCCCACTCTAGAGTTTTGATGCGTTTTATCTTTCCAAATATTCATAGATTTAACAAAAGAAAAAATACGTGTCCATTATTTTTCAAAACTCTAACTGGCGGACTAATTAGATTTGCAATTTATTGATGCTGTCAACATGATTATTGCGGAGGTCAGATGGCAGTCGCTCCGCGTAAATATTGGTATTCAGCCGCATTATGTTAGATTGTAACCTGACCCCAACACAGTTAGGAAAAGGCTAGACAAAAAGAACATAGGGCAAAACTAGTTATAATCCCAGCTTAATCCCAATGTACAAAGGTGAACGTCTAGTCTAACCAGGTTATATATCATTACAAAACTAGCATCCTAACTTCCTAACTAATATTATAAATGCGAAAGTAAGTTTGTTTGTTACCTTTTCACCTATAACCTAAACCACTGAACCGATCGTCCTGAAATTTTGCAAATACAGAGTAGTTAACAGACAGAGTTACTTTGGCATTTATAATTTCCTTACTAAGGATTGCAAATGAAATGTCAAAACTCCCCATCGATACAACTTCTGCAAAAAAAGTTATACAATGTCGAACGTCAAAAAAATTGGTGATTCGTAAATATCTCTTATAAAAACGGTGTGTTTCTCATAATCGTAATAGTTCATACAAAGTTGTAGATTATTCGATTCTCTACAAAAAATGTGTCAATTCTTTTTCCTGCGATTTATTTATTAATGAGATATAACCATTTAAAAATCGGTAAATCCCTACTACAGGGTGTTTGGCAGAACGTTGAACATACGAAAATGGTGGATAGGTGGGGTCGTCTGCTACTTACTCAGACCTAATTTATTTCGCCCTGGCACCCTGGTTTGTTTTTTAATGCAAGTTGAAATTAAGATTTAAGTATTTTTTACATCTTTCTGTAAGTTTGAGGACTCATTACTTTTTTTCTAGCTAATATCTGAATAAAGCAATAATTTTATAAGAATCTGCCATCATTAAAAATTTAATAAAAAAAACAAAAATATTGCCTGTTTTACCCATTTTTAATAAAAAATACACTTTAAAGTTAAGAAAGTGGTGAAAAGAGAAGAAAGCAAAAAAAAATTAAAAAATATCTTTCTTTCTTTCTATATCTACATAGTATAAGACAAAGTCGCTTTCCGTCGTCTGTACGTTTAGATCTTTTAAACTACGCAATAGATTTTGATGCGGTTTTCATCTTAATTTATGTTATTTCTTCCGGAGGGTTTTAAGCTATAAAACGTACCCGAGCGACGCAGGGCCGGGTCGCTAGTCCTAACTAATATTATAAATGTGAAAGTTGTTTGTTTGTTACCTTTTCACGCCTAAACCACTGAATCGATCATCCTGAAATTTTGCAAATACGTTGTCAGGTGTACAGAAACGGACGTACCTTTCATCATGAAAAAAAGTACTGTTCTCGAGGAAAACAACAATAACCTTCTTATGATAATAAATAGATGGCGCCACGTGTGTTTCGAATTGATTGAATTATACAAGCTTAGTTTTAGTATATACTAAACCTGAAACTATATAGTTTGTTCAGAATCACTAGGAGAATCGATTGAAATATTTTTTACACATTTGTTTTTTTTATCCTTAAATTTCAATTTTGTTTCAGTAGGTTTCTACCCATAACAGTTGACGGGAATAGACACCTTGAAGCTTGAGATGGTCCGCTCGATCAGTTTCCGTGTATTAGACAAACCCTGCATAGCACATCTCAGGCATTTCACACTTTACTAGGGAACTTAACGCGACATAAACTACGGTGTAACTTGGAGATTTATTATAAAAAACACATATTCAGGCAGTTCTGATGAAAATCTTGTTGGGGTGTCTCGATTTTTGTATATACTAAAAATAACGTTGTATTATTGTATCTAATACAACCCGAATTGATTTTCAAATTCTAAATTAACGCAAGCCAAGCCGCAGGCAAACGCTAGTTATAAATATATAAACACACAATACTAGTAAACACGTGTATTGCGTAGTAAAATACAAATAAGATGGTAAACTAGTAATAATAAGTAGATGTAAAGGTGAAGGATGACGCGTGCACAGAGTTGTAAATGAATAGACTGTATGAGGTTTTTGTAGAAATAAAAATATGTTAAGTAATGTCACATAGATGGTATGCGTGCGTTTGTGACACAACCAGAGAACGGAATCAAAACACATCATCCACGATTCATACATTTTTGGTCCAAATGTGAAAGTGAAACAATTGTTGGTGTAATTTATTGTCCTCCCACTGTAGATTACTTCACTGAATTCGAATCGGTTCTAGAATCTTTGGGTTCAGAGTATTCACATCACATCATCATGGGCGATTTCAATACGAACCTCCTTGCCCACAATTCCCCTCGACCCCTTAAACTCCTGCACCTCATCGAGTCAGCTAGCTTGCACGTTCTGCCTCTACAAGCCACACATTTAAACACCGCTGGTGATGACACTTGGCTCGATCTCATCCTCACCTCCAATCCTTCCCTTGTTTCCTCCCATGGTCAACACGTTGCTCCTGGCTTTTCTCATTATGACCTTATTTTCCTTTCCTATATCCTGAAACCACCTAAACCCAATCCTAAGGTTCTGTACATGCGTTGTTTTGAGCGCATGGATGTCGAAAAACTACATAAAGATGCATCTGAAATAAGCTGGGAAACCCTGGAGGGCGCCGCCACTCTCGATGACAAGGTTCGTATCTTTAATGATAGTGTGGTAACTCTTTATGACGTCCATGCCCCCATTAAGAAAGTCAAGTTGAAGCGTCCGCCTGCGCCATGGATGACAAAGGGAATCCAAATGGCAATGAGACGGAGGGATCGTGCATTTCGGAAATTTAAGAGAGACCGTACCGATGAGAATTGGGCCTTCTTCAAGACTGCTAGGAATCGGTGTAACCAGATGATACGCAACGCGAAACGCCGCCATATTCAAGATAATATCACTTCCTCTTCGCCTGCCGATATTTGGAAATTCCTTAGAACTCTGGGCATCGGCAGACCGCGAGATTTAGACCTCCCAAACACAATTGGTTTGAATGATCTTAACCGCCATTTCTCCACTGCCTCTACTCTAGATCGCCAAACCAAATGTCAAACTCTCAGTTACATATCTGGTCTAACGCGTCCTAATATTGATACTTTCAAATTCATTCCAGTTGACCCCGGAGACATCAAAAAGATTATCCTATCCATTAAATCCAAAGTGGTGGGCTGCGATAATATTACCCGCTATATGATTGTAACAGTTCTGGACCATCTCCTTCCAGCAATTACCCATATTATCAACTTCTCCCTTTACTCTGGAGTCTTCCCTTCCTTATGGCGCAAAGCCTATGTTCGTCCCCTTCCTAAAATTCCTAACCCTTCTCTTCTCAGCCACTTCCGTCCGATTTCCATTCTTCCTTTCTTATCCAAAGTGCTTGAGGGCTGTGTTCACAAACAATTCTCCCATTTTATCCACCATAACTCCCTCATCAGTCCTCTTCAGTCCGGGTTCCGGCTTGGTCATAGTACCGTTTCCGCCCTCCTTAAAGTGACTGGCGATATTAGGGCTGGCATGGAGGACACCAAAGTTACGGTCCTAGTATTGGTCGATTTCTCTAATGCTTTTAATACCGTCAGTCACGACATCCTGTTATCCATTCTTTCCTATCTTATGGTCTCTCAGGAGGCACTGGAATGGTTCTCTTCTTATCTTCAGGAACGTCAGCAATCAGTTCATGTGGGTGAGTCTTCATCAAGTTGGTGTGACCTAGAAACTGGTGTTCCTCAAGGCGGTATTCTTTCTCCACTTCTGTTTTCTATTTTTATCAATCTCATTACCCCCGAGCTTCAGTGTGCGTATCACCTTTATGCTGATGACCTGCAGTTGTACTGTCAAGCTAGTGTTGACGGTATATCCGACGCGATCAACAGTTTGAACCGGGACTTGGTGGCTATTAAGAACTGGTCTGATAGGTTTGGTGTGGTGGTAAACCCTACGAAGTGCCAAGCGCTAATTGTAGGGAGCCCCCGAAATATAAGCAAAGTGGACAGTGCATCCTTAACATCTGTTATGTTCAACGGTACTGTTATTCCTCTGAGCTCTGATGTTAAGAATCTTGGTTTGCACATAGACTCTACACTCCATTGGCAGGCCCAGGTCACTAATGTCAGCCGGAAAGTCACTGGAACGTTGCGGTCTCTCTACCGATTACGAAACCTATTACCGTCGAACACGAAAGCAATGCTTGTGCAGACCTTAATATTTCCCATGATTGACTATGGTGATGTGTGTTACTATGACCTGAATGCAGATCTTCTCAACAAACTTGACCGCCTTCTTAATAACTGCATTCGATTTGTTTTCAATCTTCGTAAATATGACCATGTCTCTGCGTATCGGTTGCTTCTTAAATGGTTGCCTATTCGCCAACGTAGAGTCCAAAGGGCATTGACTACTCTATTCTCATTTCTCTACTCTCCCACTTCCCCTACTTATTTAACTTCTCACTTTCAGTACATATGCTCCAATCATGACAGAAATCTTCGCTCTTCACACAACCGTCTCCTTCAATGTCCCTCTCATCGCTCTGACTTTATACATTCTTCCTTCTTCGTCCAGTCCATTCTTTTGTGGAATGCACTCCCCTTGGAAATCAGGATGGCAACCAGTCGCTATACCTTTAAAATTAAGTTACGTGAACATCTTCACAAGGCATTGGCAGAATCATCTCAGCGCTGATTTATCCTTTTATATATTTTTGTATGTATTGTATAGTATATTAATTAATATATATTTATGTATGCTTAGGTATATAATATCGTATGTATAAATATTTATTATTGTATTTAAACATGTACGTAAATATCTTTTCAATATGTTGGTAATATTGTTGCCAAAAATGTTTCCAATAACTTTGTTAATTTTTAATAGCGTATCCTTAACCTCTTTTCAGTGCACCTACCATGTTTTTTCTCTGCACCACCCTAAGGTCGACTGGTAGAAAATGCCTAAGGCATTAAGTCCGCCTCTGTACAAAGTTTGTGCGAAAGTATAAATAAATAAATAAAATAAAGTGCCGGCCAAAAAACAAAAGTGCTTTATTCTGATAGAATTTGTCCGTCTGAGCATTTCTTATTAGTGCACCGAAGTTGTAGCACCGCTCGCCTTGATTTTAATTGAGTTCAAAAAGTCTGCCTTTTTATACACTTTCCATTAAATGAATGAAATAAAACAAATGATTTATCTTGTCAGAATATGACGTATGATGATGTATTTCTGTTGCCGTTATAACAACAAATACTAAAAAAAACAGGATAAAATAAATATTTAAGGGGGCTCCCATACAAAAAACGTGATTTTTTGCCGTTTTTATAGATAATGGTACGGAACCCTTCGTGCGCGAGTCCGACTCGCACTTGGCCGGTTTTTTTTGTTGCTTATTGCGAGGAATTTTGAAGTTGAAGCATTAAAATTTTAGTACAAACTATTATTTTGCAAGAAGACTTTTAAAGTTAGAAGTATTATAAATTAAAGTGCAAGCTATTAAGGTTAAAGATTTTTAATGTGGAAACTATTATTTTCAAAGTTCATTTATACAGGGTGTAAAAAGACCCATCACATAGCCGAAATCTACGCCCTCTGTACATCAAACTAAACTACATTGACCAAAAATACTTGCTGGGAAACGACTTTTATTTTTTGGCATAAAAAAATGCTTTTATTTCTAGCGCGCAATGTGTGGTTGTGACTTGTGACGATGCCGCGCGTTTGCATGCGTGCAGCGGCCACACAGCTGAGCCAAGGCGGTCGTGTGCGTTTGATATTCGTTGCGTTATTGTAACTTCAAATGCGTAATTTGTGAGGAAAAATTTTAAATTTTGATAAGGTTGTTTGGAAGGAAGTTTAGTATTATCACTTAGAATAAGTTTTTGGAAAAAACTAAAAAAAAAATGTTAACTTTGACCTTCAATATCTCCAAACCCAATGGTTTCCCAGGTATGGTCTGGTAGAAAAAAATGATCCCAATGATGGGTAGACTATGTGGTTTTCGTTATCGTTAAGGGTCTTTTTACACCCGATATAAATCTTATTTCATAATTCTCAAAAAAAAACAACAATTTTCTATGTTTTTAACCCCCCAAAATGACGTCCGTAAATATTCATAGGATCGCCGAAAAAAAAACCTAATTTTTACCTTAGTCATCACTACATAGCATAGTATAAAACAAAGTCGCTTCCCGCTGTCTGTCCCTATGTATGCTGACATCTTTAAAACTACGCAACGGATTTTGATGCGGTTTTTTTAATAGATAGAGTGATTCAAGAGGAAGGAAGCCGGGGTGAGTCGCTAGTGATTATTATTCTTGCCGCGTCTTCAACATTCTTAGCTCTGTATGTCGTAGGTCAAGGTGGCCAAATAATGATCTTTGACTGCATAATATTACGTATTACGCGGCTATTTCAGGAAATAACCACATTTTTGAGTACAGGAGACCTTTTCAAATCAAGTTTGATTACGGTTAAAGTTATTTGAATAATAAGTCTATACAACGTTATTTTTACTTTATACGAAAACCGAGACACCCCAACAAGATTTTCATCAGAACTGCCTGAATATGTGTTTTTTTTAGTAAATCTCCAAGTTACACCTTAGTTTATGTCGCGTTAAGTTCGCTAAAAAAGTGTGAAATGCCTGAGTTGTGCTATGCAGGGGTTATCTAATACACGGAAACTGACCGAGCGGACCATTTCAAGCCTCAAGGTGTCTATTCCCGTCAACTGTTATGGGTTTCTACCCATGTTATGGGTAGAAACCTACTGAAACAAAATTGAAATTTTTGAAAAAAAAAAAAACTAAAAAAAATGTGGTGTAAAAAATATGTCAATCGATTCTCCTAGTGATTCTGAACAAACTAGTTTCAGGTTTAGTATACTAACCTTGTATTTTGTTTATTTTTTATGGTTTAAAGATAATTCATGTTTTAATTGTATGTATGGAGACATCTGGTATTTTTGAAGTAACAATCGAGGCTTGCCGGGGTTGCGGTGCATGCAGCTGCGAATCCCGGCCATAAGTCAAGAGAAGGAAAACCGTGGGTTTTTAGCCGGTAAGAATTCGGCATAAACCTTTGCCTACCGCGGAGGATATCCAAGAGGATTTCACCACAGTAAAAAAGGTCAAAAACTAGCAATTAAAACTTTTTTTCTACTATACTATTGTCTGTCCCACTGCTGAGCAAAGGCCTCCCCTTTTGTCTTCCAAACATCTCTGTTTTGTGCCGTTTCTGACCATGCTAGCCCCCCAAACACGTCTAGATCGTCACGCCACCTTCACCGAGGTCGACCTCGGCGGCGATGTCCTCCTTCAGTCGTCCAGTAAGTAACGGTCTTTGCCCACCTGTCCGGGTGCATTCGGGCGACATGACCGGCCCACTCCCACTTTAGCCTGGCTGTTTTTTCTCCAACATCTGATACTTGCGTTATGGAGCGCAGGGTGGTGTTTCTAACACGATCGGTTAGACAAACAAAAATGCAAATAGAATATCTAGCTTTAATTCCGCTGAACAAGATCGCTAGTTTGGATGCAGTATGCAGCACCACCCTCCCGCCCACAAGTATATGCACATGCAGAAAGAGTGAAAAATTGTGCAACATGCAACCAAACCAATACACGACACGTGTTTCGCCCCTGCACGGGGCATCCTCAGGATATGTTGACTCCTCGACCGCTAGGACGCGAATGATTCGCGACCTAGCGGTCGTGTATTAGTTTGGTTGCATGTTGCATTATTTTTTCACTCTTTCTGCATGTGCATATACTTGTGGGCGGGAGGGTGGTGCTGCATACTGCATCCAAACTAGCGATCTTGTTCAACGAAATTAAAGCTAGATATTCTATTTGCATTTTTGTATATCATGGATTTCCGCAAACTAACGCCTGATTCCATCATTTACGATCGGTTAGTTTAGTACCCAGTACACTTAGTAAAACTTTATATTTTTTAATAATTTTACTAGTTTGTGGGTCGTCCCTAAAACGTCTGTTTTTACAAATTGTTTGACATTGACATTTGAGCAGTTCTCATTATTGTTTTTAAGTTTAAAGAAATCATAAATTATTTATCAACACGACTTTAGTATATCATCAATCACTTTGGATGCGTGAGTAACAGATTTATATGTTACGAAATAATTTTATGCGAGGCGTCACCGGTGCGGCTTTGTTGTCATCTGTTTGCTTAGAGAGCTAATGCTACTCGTACTAAAGCGCAATTCAGGAGGCTTACAATGACCTCTTATGAAAACGGTAATGCTTGTTCATGGTACGAAAAGTCTATAAAAAAAAAGGTGAACAAAGGGGATAGAACCTTTGTGGCATAGGGCGCTGCCATTTTGATTTTTTTTTCCAAATTGCTGCGCACGATTACGCTAACATATATAGGTAGAGGACACTTAGACAAACAAAAAATATCATGGATATGGTGCCCTAAAGTGTCACGTTGCCGAGATATTAGGACTTAAAGATTTTTTTTTTCAAGATTGCAGCGCACTTTGTGTCTGGTAAATATGGGTAGAAGACACTCAAACGAATAAAAAATATTCAGAGATATGGTGCCCTAAAGTGTTACCGAGATATTGTATCAAGATAATCTTGAAAAAAAATCTTTGAGTCCAAATATCTCGGCAACGGGACACTTTAGGGTACTATATCTCTGAATATTTTTTATTTGTTTGAGTGTCCTCTACCCATATATGTTAGTCTCATCGTGCGCCGCAACTTGAAAAAAAAATGAAAATGGCGGCAGAGGCCTATGCCAGCTTCCATAGAAAAATGTTCGAACCCCTTTCGTAAACGTCAACGTAGCAGGCCTGCCGCAGGCCTTCTCTAACGATGTCATAGTACAAAAAAGCAGGGCAGTTCAACTTCCAGACAACTTCTGTCCTGCTTTAAGAGGTCATAGTAAGCCCCCGGAATACATTATACAAGGTTACAGAGAAAGTCGTACTGAATATTAAAGGACGTTATTTTTCAGGTAATTTCTGATGGATTTGATTCCGTAATATGGTATCCGAAACTTAACCGTTATGGAGATATTGAATTTCAAAGACATTTTTATGTTGTGTAGTACAACACTTGGGCCTATTCAAATAACATTTTTTAAAGATTTTATGAACATACCTAGTAGATGTTATACCTTTTTGAATAGCTAAAGAGACGTAGAAGTTTTTAAAATTATTTGCAGAATAAGTTCCATACATTTTTGTATGTTAAAAACACTTAGTGAAAATTCTTTAATTGTAACCATTGTCGAGCAGTCTTTTTAAGTTGTTAGTAGTAGATTCAGTTTTTGTTAATCATTTTCATTAATTGAAATCTCTAACAAGATCCAAAAAAAACGGACCCTAGGAGCTCTAACCCCAAAAAAAGCCAAAAAATAAAGGTTTTTTTTAAAATATCGTTAAAATTCAATATCTCCAGAACGGTTAAGTTTCGGACACCATATTACGGTATCAAATCCATCAGAAATGACCTGAATAATAACGTCCTTTAATATTCAGTACGACTTTCCCTGTAACCCTGTATAATATACAGGGTGTAAAAAGACCCATCACATAGCCGAAATCTACGCACTCTGTACATCAAACTAAAGTACATTGACCAAAAATAATTGCTGGGAAACGACTTTTATTTTTTAGCATAAAAAAACGCTTTTTTTTTGTAGAGCGCAATGTGTGGTTGTGGCGATGCCGCGCGTTTGCATGCGTGCAGCGGCTACACAGCACAGCTGAGCCAAGGCGGTCGTGTGCGTTTGATATTCATTGCGTTTTTGTAACTTCAAATGCGTAATTTGTGAGGAAAAATTGAATATTTTGATAAGGTTGTTTGGAGGAAAGTTTAGTATTATCACTTAGAATACGTGTCTGGAAAAAGCAAAAAAAAAAAGTGTACTTTGACCTTCAATATCTCCAAAACCAATGGTTTCCCAGGTATGGTCTGGTAGAAAAAAATGATCCCAATGATGGGTAGAATATGTGGTTTTCGTTATCGTTAAGGGTCTTTTTACACCCGATATATGTGAGACAAGTACGTGTCTGTGTACATGTGTCGATTCGGACGATTATAGGCAGTTGAAGTTACTACTTTACCTTATAATATACTGTGCCCTACTGTCCGGCATTTAGCACGAAATGCCAAAATAAAACGAAGTCCGGCTTTGAATTTTTTTGGGTCTGACAACCCTACGTAGATTAGCAATATCTAATACCACCATATACGGACACACTTGAGAAAGTCAGTTCACAAAAGTGCGTTACCTAATTACAAGTTACAAAACTTTAGTGACAGACAGCCGGATTTTAACATTAATTATATAGTTACTTGCGATTTTGAGATGACATTTAAGTACGAGTTGATGAAACTTTAGTTTCAATGAGTGACGAAATATTTTTAGTTAGTGTACTTTTCGAAACCGTTTATTATACACCGTGTACGGTTATCATTCGATTCCGATGCCTAATTGGAGAAGAAAAGCTAGGATATAGTTTGTTGAATAAAGCTTAATTTTCGAAATATTCATTATTTACGGAAATTCACAAATCGAAAAATTTCTATGGTAACAAGTCCTATGAACGCTGCGTTACGACTTTTGTCATACCATACCCCTCTCGCCGTATGTCTTATTTGTCGGGGAGAGTTGTGAAGTGAGAAGTTTCTTATCCACTCACACGATAATTTATAAATGTTGCCAATTCAACCTAAGGTATTGTTTCCAAGGAAGTACTAAAGTGAATTGATTTATTAAGTACCGAATATCAAAAAAAAAGACTGAATTGAACTTTCGTTGATGTAACATTTGACTCATAATACCATTAGATAGGCGTGCTTAAAATCTTTCGGGTACCTCGGACCCACGGTTATTTTTTCTAGATTAGATTAATTAAGAGACAATATAATTTCAAAAAAAAAAACGCTTTTTTCTCTAATATTCATGACTAGTGGTGGTTGATAAAACGTATAGCGCCAAAATATAACAGACTATGTGTACATAGCGTATAGCGTTTGCTACAGCGGCTCTGACTTCGCGCTATATTATAACGCCTCAACCTACTCAACGAATAAAAGTCTAAACGCGCGTAGCGGGGCCAGAACGAGATAGCAAGATAGCGTAGCGACTAGCAACACCGCGTAAGGGAATGAAATATTATTATATTTTTTAGTGTACAGCGCGTTGCGAGATAACATTTACCGGGCATCATCAAGTCCGTTTAGCGCGTTGTTAAATAAAATTATAGCGTCTCCGCGTTCAGACTGCGCCCGAGTTTAGTAACACCGCGTTATAATGATAGCGTATATAATAACAGACTATATGAATATATTTTATAGTTTATAACACGTCTACAGTTTATAGCGGATTTGAACATCACTATTCATGACACTATGATCAAAAATATCATTAAAGTCAGAGTTTGGTTAAAACAAGAAAAGAAATCATAACGCGAAAACTACAAAACATCGCGGAACATACACATTTCAAAAAAAAATTGCGATCACTTTGAAAAATCGAAATCTTTTTTGTTACGGTAGATAATATTATGATTTCTTCTTCTTTTTAGATTATTTATTTAAAAATATAGATTTAGAATATAAAACAATAAAACAGTTCAGTTGTTGATAAAGTTCAATTTAAAAAATTATATCAGCTTATGCTGGTGATCGCAAACTTTTTTTGATGTGTGTTCATCGGGGTGATTCGGGTACCTCTAATAGGGGATTTACACGGGTCGATTTTCGCCCGAAAATCGACCGTCTAAATGACAATTCGACTAGGCCGCAAGGGACTAAAATCGCAAGCCCCAAAGTTGGGTGCCATCCGACTTTTGCCGTGCGGCGACAAGCCGCATGCGGCGGGTGACTAAAATCGACCGTGTCACTGTAAATGGTCAGTTGCATGCGATCGCCCGCCGCATGAGGTGTGTTTTGCGCTGTGTTGTTCCGCTAGAACTGAACAAGTCGCATGCGATTTTTGTCGACCGCTGTAAACGGGATGGCGATTCGATTTTTACAAGCAATCCGACTGGTGACTTGCCGCGCGGCTAAAATCGACGCATGTAAATCCCCCATAAGGGTGCTCTATCTCTGGACTTCCGTTTGACACTACTTTTTGGGACACCCTGTATTATAATACCAAAAGCCAAAGTTGTATATGTCAGAAGCCTCATAACAGCTTAATCATACAAAAATTTATTATGTGTCTGTGTTAATTAGTTAATTAAAAGGTCGCCAGTCCAATATAAGTGGTTAGGATGCTCATTTGACTTTTAACAAAGATATAAACAGAAAATCTACGTTGTTGTACTTATATCAACACTCGAGAGTGGCTCGTGGCTAATTATTAACTGCCAATCATATGCCGCGGTCAGACCGTTCGCTACACATCGAGAGCCCCCGTGCATCGAAGAGCACGTTAAAGGTCACAGGTCATTACAGCCACCCGGTACCCGACCCGCATCGCCTCGTCACTCGGCGTCCACTCGTTGTCAGCAGGTGGTTCACGGGTGGACGCTGCGTTATCACCAGTAAACGTCGCGTGGTCAACCAGAGGAGTCGGCGTAGGAGTCCACTCGATGGCAGCGCGCGGTTCACTCGGGACTTGTGCGTTGGCAACGCAAGGCAAGCATGCGAGCAGCGAGTTGTCACTGAGTGGTCAACTCGTCGTCCGCGCGTGGACGGCACACGCCCGAGGCGATCCGGTGACGCTACGGAGTTGATGTAGTGAGCGCACATCCATACAAGTTCATATAAAGAATACTAACCACACGAGGCAAGGCGATGCGGGTCGGATGCGGGGTGGCTCTAATGAGCTGTGACCTTAAACCGTCGGTCCGTCTGTTTGTTACTTTTGACGACTAAACTGCTGAGAAACAACTACTATAACGAACATAAATCATATTTACACATAGATAATGTACATTTTTAGAGAGCTTATTATCTTATATATAAAGAGACTGGTACTGACTGACATTTCATTCATCAACGCAGAGCCTAAACCACTAAAGCTGGAAATATGAAATTTGGACAGTAGGTTCCTTACGTGACGAAAACATCCACTAAGAAGGGATTTCTCGAAATTCAACCTCTAAGGGGGTGAAAAGGGTGATTAACGTTTGTATGCAAGTCCGTCATTTTTGAAGTAAGAAGCATGAAATTAAGTATTAAGGTTTCTGGTTAGGAGTAAATGTACAGGTGTTTAAGCGTTTTTGGAAATTCAACCCCTAAGAGGGTGAAATAAGTGTTGTAAGTTTGTATGAGAAATCTGGTACTTTTGAAGTAAGAAGCATGAAATTCAATATTTAGGTTACTGGTCAGAAATAAACATACACGTGTTTCAGGGTTTTTGGAAATTCAACCCCGAAGGGGGTGAAATAAGTGTTGTAAGTTTGTATGAGAAATCTGGTACTTTTGAAGTAAGAAACATGGAATTCAATATTTAGGTTACTGGTCAGAAATAAATATACACGTGTTTAAGGGTTTTTGGAAATTCTACCCCTAAGGGGTGAAATAGAGGATAAAAGTTTCTACGAAGTTAAAAGCATGAAATCAAATAATAGGCTTTCTGGCTCGGTATAAATACATGTTCTTGAACGGTTTTATAAATTCTACCCCTACGGGGTGAAATAGGAGGTGAAAGTTTTATGTAAGATAAAACCATGAAATCAAATAGAGTTGATGGTTAGAAAGAAATGTACAGGTATGAGCGTTTTTGTAAATTAAACCCCTAAGGGGGTAAAATAGCGGATGAAAGTTTGTATAAGAAGTCTGGTACTCTTGAAGTAAGAAGCATAAAACATACACGTGTTTCAGGGTTTTTGAAAAATCTGTCCCTAGAAGGTGAAATAGAGGATGAAAGTTTTTTTTATTGTTGACACTTGTGCGAGACTTTCTAGCATAGTACGAGTATGTACCTTCACCGTAATATAGGAGGTGGTGCGCGAGTAGTATCGGGTAATTAACGCATCGTTCATCCGATTGAGTTGAAACTTTGTATAGTTGTTGTTACTCACGGGAAAGTTTCTGACATAGTACCTTCAACTTACAATAGGTGGCGCGCGAGTCGTATTGCATAATTGTTTGTCTTCTTCTAATATAAAGAGAAAGGTACCGACTGGAACATGATGTTTGGACAGTCGATTCCTTTTGTAACGTAAGCATCCACTAAGAAGTGATTTCTCGAAATTCAACCACTAAGGGGGTGAAAAGGGTGATTAACGTTTGTATGCAAGTGCGTCATTATTGAAGTAAGAAGCATGAAATTAAATATTAAGGTTTCTGGTTAGATATAAATGTACACGTGTTTGACCGTTTTTGTAAATTCAACTCCCAGGGGGGTGAAATCAGGGTTAAAAGTTTGTATGAGGAATCTGATACTTTTGAAGTAAGAAGCGTGGAATTAAATATTTAGGTTACTGGTTAGAAATTAATATACACGTGTTTTAGGGTTTTTGGAAATTCAATCCTTAAGGGGGTGAAATAAGTGTTGAATGTTTGTATGATAACTCTGGTACTTTTGAAGTAAGAAGCATGAAATTAAATATTAAGGTTCCTGGTTATAAACAAATGTACACAGGTTTGAGTGCTTTTGGAAATTCAACCTCTAAAGGGGTGAAATAAGTGTTTAAAGTTCGTATGAGAAATTTTGTAGTTTTGAAGTAAGAAGCATGGAATTAAATATTTAGACTTTTGAAGAGAAATAAATATACACGTATTTGAGGGTTTTTGGAAATTCTACCACTAAGGGGTGAAATACGGGATGAAAGATTTATGTACTGAAGTTAAAAAGAGCATGCATTAAAATAATAGGGTTTCCGCTGGGAAATAAACATAAGTACACGTGTTTGATGTTTTTTGGAAATTCTACCTTTATGAGGGTGAAATAATAAGTGTTGAAAGTTTGTTTGAGAAATGTGCTACTTTTGAAGTAAGAAGCATGGAATTAAATGTTTAGGCTTCTGGTTAGAAGTAAACATACACGTTTGAGGGTTTTTGGACATTCTTCCCTTATGGGATAAAATACCTAAGGGATGAAAGTTTTTTCGTACTTAAAAGCATGATATCAAATAATTGGGTTTCTGGTTAAAAATTAATTACATAAATATTTGAGCGTTTTTACACATTCAACCTTTAAGGAGGTGAAATAAGGGTTGTAAGTTTTTATGAAAAATCTGGTACTTTTGAAGTAACAAAGGGAGAAACTGACTGACTGGCTGACAGATCTATCAACGCGAAGCCTAATCCGCTGGGGTTAGAAACTTGTAATGTTCAAAGTAGGTACTAATAACGTTGGTATTCACTAAGGAAAGGTTTTTGGAAATTCCACCCCTTATGTGGTGAAATGGATTGTTAACGTTTGTATGAAAACGCTTATTCCATGGGTAACCCCATAAACTTAAAATGTGCACAAACACTGTTCAAAATAAATACTAAAAGACGGACTTTTTTGATTTTAAGCCTAAATTTAAAAAGGGGCTTAAAGAGGGTTTAAAATTACACGCAAGCGAAGCTGCGGGCAACAGCTATCAATCTATATAGATGCCTTACAGCCAACAAGGGATAACCGCCAATTTATAAACTTTACAGAAGAGTAGTTTAAAGACTCACACCGATAATTCAGCCGTCATCAAGGTGTCTCCCCCCCCCCCCCCCAAGTCCCCGCCAGCAACGCCCTAAGCCGAGGTGCTCGTCCCACTAGGGGTCGCCCTTAATGCTGTTGTTGCAGGTAGTCATGATGTTAGTGTAGTACAAGTAGTTAGCTTAGGTTAAGTATTTTACTTACCCCCTATTGGCTGGAGACTCTTCATGTCTCGCCAATGACTGCCCGGTTACGTAGAAACGGTCTCCTAGGAGCACGTACAAAAGTGCAAAAAAAAAAGTAGTTTAAAGTTCGTTTACGACTTAGAAATTAGGGTAAAGACCTTAATTTATATACCGCCTAAGCGTAAAAAAGTATATCGTAGAGTCACGAGACTTAATAACAATAACCAATTAAAATAAAAAATTAACCAATTAATCGGTGCAGAAAAAAAATGAAGATTCCAACGATATAAGTCCATTTCGCAAAAAAATGGCGCTTATCCCTTTTTGGCTGTTAGGCATCGATATAGATTGACAATAAGCTCTCTAAAAATATACCTACATTATCTATGTGTAAATATTATTTAGAAAAATAATAAAATCTTTCACAATATTTATGTCAATAACCGTGATAATTAACACAGAAATTCACTTATCACTTACGAAGTTCAGAGAATAAAGTCTTAGATTTAGAAATCTACGAAACTATCTTTTGCCCGCGGCTTTGCTAATTTGACAATAAACTCTTAACACACACGAATTCGTGTAATTCCTTAAAACCACATGATCTACTACTAGTGTAGATTGGCCCCGCACGAGATTTAGATTGTTTAAAAATTAAAAAAACCATTTTTTTTCATGCGGTTTCGGTAATTGAGCATATCTTAACCACCTACTAAGGAATCAGTAAAAAAATATTTTTTCTTTACAAATTTTTATTTTTTGAACATTTCGATGCCACGCATAAATTAATGAAAGCACGGCGACACGGTTGGCAGGTACGACTAACGCGATATCGCTCTTTGCAGTCAGTTAACTCGGGCTCTAAAATGACTCAGAAATTGTTTTTTTTTTTTTTTTTTTTAATTTTAATTTTCGAAAATTCCCATTTAGGGTTAATCTGTGTCACCAGTAGATCACACGGTTTGAAGGAATTACACGATTTCGTTAACACCCCGTATAGTTTATTTACTAGCATAATTCAATCATGTTTCGAAAGACACGTGGCGCCATCTTTTATCGTTATTGTTGTTTTGCTCGGGAACAGTACTTTTTTTCGGGATAAAAGGTACTCTATGTCCGTTTCTGTACACCTGACAACGTATATGCAACATTTCAGGATGATGGGTTCAGTGGTTTAGGCGTGAAAAGGTAACAAACAAACTTACTTTCGCATTTATAATACACACATCAAAAGTGTCTAGGGATCAAGCATTTTTATGCGGATTTCTTGAGATTGAGATGTGGCTTTGTAATAAATTTATGATTTTATAAATTTATATGGATCCTTTTTGGTGCATTTCATAATTTGAATCAGGAACTGTGAATCAAATTCGAGTAAAAGATGAAAATCAGCTGTCAATATTTTCCCTATAAAAACATACAACGCATTGAAGACATTATTAGTGCTACTGTTTCCCTACTACTGATTAAAACCAACGTTATTATGGAGCGGCGACGTCATTTAAGCAGGGAAGAAATGCTCAGAGCCGTGGGAATGATAGAAGCTGGTTCCCGGCAACGTACTGTGGCTTTAGCTCTGAATACAAGTCAGAGTGTTATCAGTCGACTTTGGACACGTTACCGAAGCACTGGTACCGTGGCTGAGCGCCATGGAGGACGGTATCGCTGCACCACACGGAGACAAGACCGATACATTCAAATCTTAACTCGAAGAGCTCCAACAATAACCGCCATGATGTTAGCCGTGAGGCTTCATCACTCTTCAGGGAACTTAATTAGCGACCAAACAGTCAGAAACCGCTTGCATGAAGTGAACCTTCATTCCCGAAGACCGCTACGGGTACCACCTATAGCAATGCACAATCGTAGGATTCGATATCAATGGGCTCTTGGACACAGAAATTGGGCAGAAGAACAATGGCGTTTCGTGTGCTTTTCTGATGAGTCTCGTTTTGGTATGAGACCGGATACAAGACGTATACGACACTGGAGAACCCCTGGACGCCAACAGCGATTAAAATCCTGCCAGGAAGTCCATCCTTATAGTGGTGGAACCATCATGGTATGGGCGGGTATTTGGATCGGCGGAAGAACTGAGTTGATTTGGATCAGAGGCAACCTCAACGCTCAAATTTATGCTGAGACGATTGTATCAGACGTCATCGTTCCTCTACAAGCGCAAATCGGTCCCTTATTTCAGTTAATGCATGATAATGCACGACCGCACACCGCAAGAGTTGTAAGACAGACTCTCGCCGCAGCTAACATCAATGTCCTGCCCTGGCCTGCTCAGTCGCCAGACTTGAACCCGATTGAGCATGCATGGGATATGCTACAGAGAAGAGCTCTGCCGAATATGGAGGGTATCCAGTCGCAAGAAGACCTTTTTTTGTTGTTGCAACGAACATGGGCGGCCATTCCACAGCGTGATTTGGATGAACTCATTTTGAGTATGCCAAACCGATGTTCTTGTGTTGTTAGTGTTCGCGGTAGAAACACGGATTATTAATTGTTTAAGTTACCCAATAAAATTTTAAAGAAAACTGTTATTTCAGTCTTTTTTTCGAACTTTTGTGTTAGTGGTTCAAATGTCAAAAATCCCTTTATTAGGAAAATGGCAAATTTCTTTATTAATGCAAAGGTGACTTGGTTTATCGTTACTGTGACAAACGAAAACACTTTATTTGATGAATCCTTAAAGAAAATTTTAATTAATATCAATCAGGAGAAAAGTTATTGCAAAAATATATGTTGATCCCTAGACACTTTTGATGTGTGTATTATAGTTAGGACTTGCTAATACAGTGAACTACTTGGCGTCTTTAATGCCAAGGTCAAATGGTAAATAAATAAATTTTAAGCCTCAACTCAGTACAATAATGCGTTCAGGATGTTGTTGGGTCTGCCGTGGCGGTGCAGCGCGTCTGGGATGTTTGCTGAAGCGCGCACTGATGGTTTCCAGGCCATCATGTGCAAAAAAGCAGCTTCACTGCTGGCCCGTATACGGGGGAGCAACAACGGCATTCTGAACGCAATAGCTGTACGTTTTGACTGTCCCTTTCAGAATCAGTGGGTCAAGTCTTGTGTAGGTGTGGTGAGTCATGGCAAATAGAAATTTAAATAAATGTGTATAAGGTTTTTATGGGTCTATGCCACCTGAAATAAAGTTTATATCTCTTTGGGAATCACGGCTCATCTTCCGTGTGGAAGATGTCCGGTCCTTTGGAAGGCATACGGGGGACACAGGTCCAACGCGCAGAAGCCCCTTTGAGAACTTTAACCTAAAATGGGGTGGGGCACCAACCGGGGACTATCCACGGCTGCACTATTGGAGTACAGTCATGGACCGTCCCAGGTGGGTGCAAGACTATTGTAAAATGTGGTAAAAAATATCTGGTCTATGGGAAGGGGTGTTAGGGTGGACTGGATAGCTTCTATTGCCGGAAGAAAACGGCGTCTGCCTTTCAAGCTTAAATTTGAAATACATCGGTAGACGGTGACTCGCCAGCTCACTAGCTGGGGCCCTGAAAAGCTGCCAGTACATAGGCGAAGGGGGCAACAGACGTGTGAGCGTTATTATATTATTAACTGTCCCGCTGTCGGGCAAAAGCTTCTTCTCATTCAGAGAAGAAACGAGCATTGATCGCCACGCTTGCTCACTGCGTGTTGGCGATTTCAGACCATTAAGTCCAGGTTCCTTGCGAAGTATGTGCGGTGTAACTTTGAATGATAGATTGAAGAATGATGTGATAAGACAAAGTTGCGGTTTAAAAGATGATGTAGTGACAAAAATTGAAAGGAGTATGCTTCGGTGGTTTGGTCATGTTGAAAGATTGAGTGAACGGCGATTAACAAAAGGAATTTATAAGGCGAATGTCAGTGGAAACGTAGAGGACGCCCTAGAAGGACATACATTGATGTTATTGGTGATGTTCTTCAAAAAGGACAGGTGCGTAGTACTTTCAACCGGCGTGTTTAACGTGGACGAAGCGAAAGGAGTATGTAAGGATCGTAGCATGTGGCGTTCTACAGTTTCTGCCTACCCCCATGGGAAAAAGGCGTGAGTTTATGTATGTATGTAAATCCAGGTTTCCTCACGATGTTTTCCTTCACCGTCTATCAGTGGTGTCTTTTAACTAAGAAAGTACATATGACATTGAAAGTCACCTTGTAATTGACCTAAATCTCACAAAAGGTGGTCCAGCTCAACAGATGCGCACCAATCATTATCCAAACCTTGGAGGCGGTTGCTTAACCATTGAGTGTCGAAACACTAGTATGACATCATTTTTAACGCCGAGATGTTATTATTAATCATCGGAGAGATTTCTTTGTAGGGATGTCATTTAAAAGTTAAAATGATTTTGTTTTCGTACGAAAAAAGCGCTAAAAAATCTTCTATACAGGGTGTAAACGAATTCGTTTAATTCCTTCAAACCGCATGATCTACTGCTGACGCAGATTAACCCTAAATGAGTATTTTTGAAAACCAAGTAAAACTAAATTCAAAATAAAATCTTGATTTTCTATTCCTAAGTCATTTTAGAGCCCCGAGTTATCTGACTGCAAAGAGCGATATCGCGTTATTCATGCCCGCCAGCCGCGTCGCCATGCTTTCACACATTTAAGCGTGGCATAGAAATGTACATCCAAAAAACGTTATTTTTGCAAAAAAATTATTTTTGCAAAAAAATATACTTATTTTTTTACTGAATCCTTTTATGGTGGATTAGATACGATCACTTAATCCGCCTGCATGAAAAAAAAAGAATTTTATTTTTTTATTTTTAATCAATCTAATTCCCGCGCGAGGTCAATCTACACCAGTAGTAGATCATGTGGTTTTAAGGAATTACACGAATTCATTTACACCCTGTATAGTTTTTTTTTTTTTAACCTTGCGAAGTCCTCAAATGTCTTCTTCCGCTCTGGGCGGAGCAGAAGGGAGTGTCAGACTCTTACTTACTAAAACCCATCCGTGTTCCTCCTAATGCCCTTTGCGTTCCAGGGGCCCGGTAACTCTTTCGAACAAATTCCGCAACCCTGGCAGGCACTGGCCCTAGCGGGCCCCGTCTACTACGCTGACATCTCTTTGAGGCGCGCATGGAACACAACGCGCCGTCGACCCGGGCCTGGTTCTGATAGGACGGCGAGCCACCCTGCGCTTGCCGTCCGCAGGCCCGCGCCTGCGGTGGCCGGGACGAACCCTGCGACTCCTGACGCCCGGGGCGCCTTCTTCTGTTACAGCGGCTGGGGCGTAAGGTTTGTCTCTCCCTCACGCGTTCCGCCTCCTCCTTCGCTAGCATTACTGCTTCGCAGAAGGAGGTGACTGCTTCCCACGCCCACTCGCCTCGACCATGGATTGAATCAGGGCCGGACAGAGGTGTATAGCAGACCCACATTTCGCCGTTATGTTTAAGTACCATGTAATAGGGGCCCAGCCTATTGCCATCAACCGGGCACAAATCCAGATTCGGGGTGCTACTTTGAAGTTCCACACGGAAAAATCCAATAACATTTTGCCCGACCTGGGAACTCAAGACCTCGCGCACGCGCTTGTGCCCGTGTTTGTACATGAGAAATATTTTAAAAAATGCGGTTGGGTTAAATGATAACCAATAGAATCCATTTCAATTATTTTTGGATTTTTGTCTGTTAATCTGTTTGTCGTATTGTTTGTGCACGCATCAAGTAAAAAGAACTGATTCAATGTGTTTGACTTTTTAACCGACTTCAAAAAGGAGGAGGTTCTCAAATCGGATGTTTTTTTTTTTATATATGTTCGGGCATAACTCCGTCATATATGTATAGACGGATTTGCAAAATTCTTTTTTTGTTTGAGAGGTTATTCTCCCGAGGTGGTCCCATTTAAATTTGGTGAAGATCTGATGAAGACTCTCGGAGATTGACAATGGAACTCTTCAATGGATAACAGCAAATTCCCTCAATCAATTTCCCGGGTGGGATTGCTGTAATTGCATGTTTGTGTATTTTTAGGCCACGTAAAATAGAAAAATAATAAAAAAGTAAAAACTGGCTTAAAAAAAAAACTAAAAAGAGTAAAATAATTACCATATTATAAAACTAACAGTTTCAGAAGTCGGTGCCTTCAATTTCGTTCAGTGTAAAATTGCACCGACTTCTGAAACTGTTAGTTTTATAATATGGTAGTTAGTTTACTCTTTTTAGTTTTTTTAAGTCGGTTTTTACTTTTTTTAAGTTATTTTATATATACAAATATTGTGCGTATGTCGGAGTAACATTTAGTTTTTGTTTCATCGTAATCGGTTCGCTCAATCAAAAGATATTAGAATTTAAAGTTATCAAGAAGATAGTTTAGTTATTGCGACTCAATATTGATTTCCGACTTCCCCACGGACGGAGTCACACACAGGGCACAGCTAGTTGTAAATAACTTGACGCCTACCAGCCCTATTTCTCTCACAACATATTTACAATACAGTGAACTTAACCGCTCGTCTGCCGACCTACTTTCTGTAAGTCACGATAATACATCAGCTTTAGGGCTTTGTCGGAGACAAAACGTTGTCGAAGCTAAATTGATTATGCAGAAATTATGGGTCAATAAAAGCTCTTGGGACGAAGAAGTTTCGTCAGAGATTTTGCATCTCTGGTCTTCATTTGCTAACACATTACACTATCTTAATAAATTACAAATACCTCGATGGGTTCTTAGTGATCTTTGCGTAAAGATTGAAATCCATGTATTCACAGATGCTTCTCAAAGTGCGTATGGGGCATGCGTCTACATTCGGTCTGTGTGTAACTCGGGGATTGTACGTGTTCAGCTCTTAGTCTCGAAAAACAAGGTTGCTCCGATCAAGCCCACAACTATCCCACGTCTTGAGTTGTGTGGGGCCTTATTAGGTGCAAGACTGTGTACTAAGGTAAAAAATTCACTTACGTTAAACATTAACATGTGTCGGTTTTGGTGCGATTCCACGATCGTATTAGGGTGGTTGTCCACCCCTTCAAATCAACTTAATCAATTCGTACGTAATCGTGTTAACGAGATCAAGGAAAGCACCAGCGGTCACACGTGGAGCTACGTGCCGTCCAAGGAGAACCCGGCGGATCTTGTTTCTCGCGGGGTGAAGGCTGATATTATCAGCGACGCCTCGTTGTGGTGGTCAGGCCCATCGTATTTGCTCGAGTCAGCCCATTGTTGGCCAAAAATGCCTAATGAAACCCAGAAACAGGACCTACCGGATCTCCAACCTTGTCTTGTTATAAATAATGACGTTAGTGATAACGATGACAATAAACTATTTACAAAACTTATACCTAAATATTCACAATTTACACGTTTACAAAGAGTCATAGCCTATATATACAGATTTATTCATAACTGTAAAAACAAAACGAACAAATTCTGCAATCATCTTTCTTGTGAGGAATTGCAAAATTCATTTAATTTTATCATGCGCACTGCACAGTTAGAAATGTTCCCAAATGAATATGTTATCTTAAAATCAGGTCATGCATTACAAAAGAAAAATAAATTAATATCATTGACCCCATTTCTAGATTCAAATGATATCTTGAGAGTAGGCGGTAGACTTGATAATTCACCTTATAGCTATGACACAAAGCATCCTATATTATTATGTGGCAAACATCATTTAACGAAAATCATATTTCATATGCATCACTTAAAGCTTTTACATGCTGGACCTCAGTTATTGTTGTCCAATATTCGTCAAACCTTTTGGCCTTTAGGAGGAAGGAATCTGTCTAAATCCATAACGAAAGGTTGCGTAAAATGTTTCAGATTTAAAGCCAGCAATGTTCAGCCAATAATGGGACAGTTACCTGAATCCAGAACTACACTGGAATTCCCTTTTTTACACTGTTCGGTGGATTATGCAGGCCCAGTTAAGATAGCTAACCGTAAGGGTCGAGGTTGCCAACTGACTAAATCTTACTTGTCCATTTTTGTCTGCTTAGCTACAAAAGCCGTACATTTAGAGCTCGTTACGGATCTGACTAAAGAGGGATACATGGCCGCTCTAAATCGGTTTGTGGCTCGTCGAGGGAAGCCTCAAAGTATAACCTCAGACAACGGCACTAATTTTGTAGGCACATGTAACGAGTTACATCGTTTCTTACAGGACTCAAGTTCGAAAATTAGTTCTGAAGTCGCCCAAGAGGGTATAGACTTCCTCTTCATTCCGAGCTACACCCCCCATTTCAATGGTATGGCTGAATCTGCTGTCCGTTCCACTAAATATCATCTTCGTAGGCTTCTCCAACTTACGCATTTCACATATGAAGAAATGCACACTTGTCTGACTCAAGTGGAAGCCATCCTTAATTCACGTCCTATCACCGCCTTAAATTCCGATCCTACAGACTTCACACCTTTAACACCCGCTCATTTCCTAATAGGACGATCACTTGTGTCAGTTCCACATCCACAGCTGACAGAAAGAATAACAAGCCTTGAGCGGTACAAACGAATCGAGTTCGTTAAGCAACATTTCTGGAAACGATTCTCCAACGAGTACGTCACCACTCTGCAGCAAAAGACGAAGTGGCCTACTGCGTCAAGCGAACTCAAATTGGGTTCCTTAGTCCTTATAAAGGACAAAGCGTTACCTCCATTACGTTGGGCCCTGGGTCGTTGTGTGGCCGTTTTCCCAGGAGCTCAGGATCAAGTCGCTCGAGTGGCCGATATAAGGATCAAGGGAGGAACCATTATTCGAAGGGCGTTTAATAACATTTGTCCCCTTCCAGAACCTGCTTGTAATCCTGCCTGTTGAATCAGCTGCCTCTCTACCTACTTCAACCCGGGGAGTATGTCGGAGACAAAACGTCACTGCAACCACGGAGGGGGGACAGCGGCGAGCGGGGAGCGGGCGACGAGGAGCCGCGAGCCGCCGACCGGCACTTACTCAAAAACACGGACCATAGGCGCGCGTTCTTACGTCCAATAAACCTACCTATAATTACAGTCCGCTATTTTCATTTCTACACCTCGAAGAATCCTCAACAGGCTTTCTCTTACAAGTGCGGTTGGCGACCCGAATATTGTTCGGCGTACACCACCCACTAGGGATGTCGGAAGTGAAAAAAAATATCGATATTTCGATATATCGATATTTATTAAAATATCGATATCGACTTCAATATCACGAGGAAAAAATATCGATATATCGATATATCGGTCAAATTTTCAGAGATTTTCGGTTTTAAATAATAATGTATTTAGTTCAGTCTGGCTCAATAATAGGTAGTAGTATTTTTTACACAAAATGCACATTATTTTAATGTATGAGAATCTTAATAAAAACGAAGGTAATTCAATCATTATTCCTTTTTATTAGGCAAAATCGATACTTCTGTACGTCCGGCGCACCCTGGGCAGTCAGCCCCGCTACCAACCTTGCTGACTATCTAATCTTTTCACCACAGCATGAGCTATTTTTGTATAACTCTTACTGACATGAGAGAAGAAGAAGATTAGGCAAAATTAGAAAATATCAAAAACTAAATAACAAATTCCTAATATTTTTAAGACCAATTTATTTTTTCTTAAATTTGAAAAAAAATATCGTTTTTGATACGATTTCGATATTGAATATTTTGTATCGATATATCGATATATCGGATTAAAATATATCGGGTAAAAATATCGATATATCGAATCAAAAATATCGATATTTCGATATATCGATATTTTTTCAACAAGCCTACCACCCACTACTTGAAACCCCTGAATATTTTTTTTTTTAATCTTTTTTTATTAACGAGGGTTTGATCACAATGTGAACATGTCACCCTCATAGGAAACCTTAGTTACATCAAACACTTAACATCTACGCTTAATCCCTAAATTAACTAATTTATATATTATTCTAGCAGCTTTGGATGCTGGAAAAGCTAGAATAGTATTACATGCTCCTAATTGACGGACATCTATATTAAATTTGTCTAGAATCAAACATCTTTCCACTTTGTTCCGGACACACTCCACCATAATATGGAAAACGTCTTCAACCACATTGCATTCCGTGCAATTTGGTGTTGTAACTTTGCCCATCAATGCAGCGAAACTATTCAATGGGATGTGTCCGGAGCGAAGTCTCAAACTTGTCACAATTTCTTGCCTACTCATATCGGCATTATCAAACCAAGGATACTTATGAATGGATGGTTGCATCGTCCGATACCAAATACCTTTGACCAATGACTTCTCGTCAAAGAATTCTTTCCAATTTTTTTGACATTTCGACGTAACATCACACAAAATGTCTGTCCAGTAAGGCTTATACGTCACAGGAATACCCACAAAGCACGCTTCCTTAGCTACCCTATCAACTTTTTCGTTTTCTTCAATGCCGATATGAGAAGGCACCCATTGTAAAACAATATTTTTATTTTTAAATATTAATCTATTTATAGAATTTATTATTTTATATGCTATCGGATTGAACAAAAAAAATTTTTAAAAAACACCAGTAAAAAGGCAGACTAAAATAACATTTTGTCCGAACTGGGAATCGAACTCAGGACCTCAAGCTCAGCAGTCGCGCTTGCGACGTCAGAACGTGTCGACTAAAACACGGTGAAGTTCAAGTCGTAAACTAGTTTGACATCTCTAACTTAGTTGTTGTCTATCACCGTCCTTTTCTCGACTACCACTACTTCGACACTGGGGGGTTTAAAGTAACCTAACACGAAGGGGATGACGGAGCTAGAGTGAGCGAGCAAAGCGAGCGAACGAAGCCCCCATCACAGTAGACATATAAGCTAAAGCAGTACTTCAACTACCTACAATCGTCCGATTTGACACACACACACAGACACGCACTGCAACAAGACAAATAAGGTATTTTCGGGATACAGTTCCATACAAAAACAAAAAACTACTCAGTATACAGAGCGTGTCTGTGTGAGTGTTTCAATTCATGAGATTATAGTAAGTTGAGGTACTGCTTTAGCTTATATGTCTACTGTACCCCCGTCATCCCCTTCGAACCTAACATATATATGCACCCGTGTCGGGGTGCCCCAAATTAGGTGTCGAAGTTCCACAATTGTCGGAGTAGCGTAATGTCGGAGTTCCATAGTGTCGAAGTGAAATCTTGTCGTACAACGATTTGTCGAAATTCAGTTTGGGAGTACCTTCTCTCGCGTTGTCTGTTAGTAAAATACAGTGTGTCTTTAAATAATGTGCACAGACGAAAATAGGTAAAATAAGACCACAATTTATCGACAAAAATAATGAAAAAAATCTGAACCAAATAAAAATTTGTCGAAAAATCACACAATAATTTCAAAATTCCTTCAAATAAACGTGTTTTCTAATTTAATGACTGTTTTTAAGGGTTGTTTTTTATTTCCTAGTAGGGATCGCTCGCGGCTTCACCGGCGTGGATGACGTTCATCGCCTTTTCCCTTTTTTCGGGGTAAAAGCCTATATCCTGCATCCTTCCGGGTTCCAGATTATCTGTGTACTAAGTTTCATAAAAATCGGTTCAGTACCTAGTTTAGTCGTGATGAGGTAACAGACAGAGTTACTTTCGCATTTATAATATTAGTAAGGATGCGACAACAATACTTATCTATCATTTTTGTTTTTATTTAAACTAAAAAAAAATTAATATTTTTTCTAGTAAAAAAACTAAAAAAGCTATATTAATTCAGAGATTTGTTTTTAGTTTTTTTTTTTATTATTTTTTGTCGATAAATTGTGGTCAAGATTCACCAATTATCATCTGTGCACATTATCTAGCGATACACTGTATAGCAATTCTCTAATTTTAATTTAGTTGATAAACAAAAAAAGCTAAAGCTCCATTGACTAAGAATACTGCTCTTTAACCACAGCCGCAAGGTATCATCGCGACCTTGCGCAGGCGCAAGTAATAATGATTTATATACAAGCACAACACATAAGCTTGACCAGTCATCTGTGAGATTTTGTGCAGTGAACAACTAACAAATATGGTGAGTGATGTGTTTTAACTTAAATTTTTAATACTAAATGGAAGTTTGTACATCGTAAACGTAGTAATGTATAGTGGAAGTGATTTATTGTTGAATGTAGAAGTAAACGCCCCTAAGACGACCCTCTGACCGTAAAAAGATTAGGATTATCCCATTAGGATAGCCATTTGTACTGTTTTAATTAAGTGTATTCCTTCTGTTTTATTTCTTTTAATGTACGCACGGCTACAGATTAAGCTATACAAGGTGTTAACGAATTGGTGTAATTCCTTCAAACCACATGATCTATCAATGGTATAGATTAACTCCGCACGGGATTTTAGATTGATTAAAATAAAAATAAACTTTTTTTTCCCAATTTTTTTTTTATGTGATAAAAATTTCGATGCCATGCGTAAATTAATGAAGTCACGGCGACACAGCTGACGGGCACGACTAGCGCGATATCGCTCCACGCAGTCAGTTAACTTGGGACGCTAAAATTACTCAGATACAGAATACCATGGTTCATTGTCTGAAAACTTTTTTTGTTGATTCTGAAAAAAACCTATGCAGGGTCAATCAGTGTCCCCAGCAGATCACGCCGTTTGAAGGAATTACACGAATTCGTTTACACCCTGTATATGTCCAGTATAAGCTGATCTCGCATTGTATAGGATTTCCTTACAATGAGAGGTCAGTGTAAACTGGCAATATATAGCTTGATGTGTAGCCGTGTTTACAACAAAGTATATCTATCTATCTAACTATTGTCTAAAGCGATTTTTTGTTTTATAGAAAGTTAGTCCGAAAGGGTGTTAAAGTACCCATAATAACGAATAACTTTTGTTCTACAACTTTTCACAAAAGTCAATAGTTTAAGAGAAATAGCTGTTCAAAGATTTCATTAAAAATACGCTATAATCTATCTATCCAGCTATGATCAGCTAAGTTTACATTTTAAGTTCTATTTGGGATCACGGATTAGTAGCTAAAATTATACAAGGTGTAAATATAAATAACGCACAACCTCTTAAGGGGTCACTGTACCTACTCATCATTATGAACAACTTTTATTATGGGAACAAATTTGAAATCGCGAAAAAAAAATCAGCTGTTCCCTACATTTATGTTCGCATAACTCGTCAAAATTCGCGTAGAATTCGTTTACACCCTGTACAGGGTTATCATTACGAGATCGTGACCTATTGCAGGACATGTGTTATCCATTATCTAATATTCCAGAATTATTAGTTTATGAATTAATTAATCTATATATAAAAATGAATCCCTATTTCCCTTGGTCACGGCATCACGCGTGAGCGGCTGGACCGATTTCGCATTTTTTTTTTGTTGCGTTCGTAATTGTCTGGGTAAGGTTCTTATGAAAGAAAATTTTGATATTAAAAATAAAAATGAAATTATCTCAGTATGTCCATATTCTTTGTTTGTTTGCCGCATGCATGAAAATGGTTTTAACTTTTTGTTACCATTTTGATTTTGTTTCTGAAGGTAGGTAGTAGGTAAGTAGTAGGTAGGTAGTAAGTAGGAAAAAGTGCATTGTAACGCATGCCGGGTACAGCTAGTTTATTAAATTAGGGAAAGGTGGGCAACTTTAATATAATTATTATCTCGGAAATGGTTCATTTTTGTTTAAACTATTTCTCGGTTATTAGATAATGGATAATATGTCCTACAATCTAATCACAGGATCGTGACTAATAACAAATAACCGTGTATAATTTGAATCAGTAGAAGTTATTTTTATTGCTAGTTAATTAATGCTTATTATAATTATAAAGATACCAGAATTGCATGTTATTCAGATTCTTGTTACTCTGTTTTTTTTTTATTATCTATTCAAAAGTGAACAAAAAAAATCGATTGGCATAATAAAAATGTTTTGTGAAAATTGTCCTTTTTCTCGCCAACTATTTTTTTTTTTTCAAAATCTTATGTGGGGCCGTCCATTAATCACGTGATGTTGCTTTTAGCATTTTAACCCCCCCCCCTCCCCCTTCGTGATACGTGGTGAGGTTTAAGACTACCCCCCCTCCCCCACCCAAAATCACGTGTATTTTTTTAGTACCTAAAAAGAATCTTAAATTTTTTAGAATATTATCTTTTAGGCATAAAGTATAATCTAATTTTATTCTGAAATTAAGGACCATGATAAAAATGTATAGACAGAAAGGTTGCAGGTTGTTTTTGACTGGCATAAAAATTTTCGCTTTTCGGTTTAGAAATCGCGCGTTTGACGAAAAAATAAATACACGTGATATCTTACTACACCCCCCTTCCCCCCTTGTGATATTTTTGCCAAACCTCTCCCCCCCCCCCCCCTTTCGAGCCTCACGTGATTAATGGACGGCCCCTGTCGAGCAAAATTTTAAAAAGGACGAGCCTAAGAACGTTTTCCAGTAGCTACAACGGTTAAGGTAACTGCCCTTACTGCCATTTCAAATTAACACCCTGTGTAATCCCAATCGACTTTAAAGTTAAAACTGGTTGCTAGCCTTTTTATAGATCCTTATAAAACGACTGACACATAAAAAAACTGTTGGACAGGTCTCATACAATTTTGGTCGTCATCCTTTCTCGATAACTTTAAATTCTAATATCTTTTGATTGAGCGAACCGATTACGATGAAACAGCAAAAAATTAAATTAAAAAAATCTATAACCCAACTACGTAAAACAGGGGTCTAAAAAGGACGAAACAAGAAAATAATTCAAATAGAAATCCAGAAATGCATAGGTACAAAAATGGTCAAGGTAGAGCCGTGGTCGCACCCACTGTATACTATACATACCATGTCTGTTTAATGGAGGTGTTCCTGGCACCAACATAATCATAGTAGGTATACAGTAAGTGCGACCACGGCGACACCTTGACCATTTTTGTATCTATGCATTTCTGGATTTCTATTTGATTTATTTTCTTGTTTCGTCCTTTTCAGACCCCTTTTTAGGGTTCCTCAGTCAACAAGGAAGCCTTATAGTTTCGCCACGTCCGTCCGTCCGCAGCTTAGCTCAGAGACTCTTAGTAATAGAAAGCTATAGTTTGGCACGGATATACATGTAAATTACGCCGACAAAGTGGTAATATAAAATCATGAAAAATATTTTTTTTGAGGGTGCCTCCTGTACATCTAAAGTGGGGGTGTTTTATTATAATGATATTATTTACATACTTTACATAAACATTCTAAATATTTAAACTACCGCAAAACGATTATTTTAATTTGTTTTATTGCAGAATTAATTACTATTGATTGATGTTTCTCAACGAGCGTTAGTCATAAATAAATATTTTATCTATATTAAATATTTCCTAACACGCATAATAAGTAAATAATTTATTAATCCTCTAGGGTCAAGGTCAATGGCATTAATGTATTAAATAAATAAAAAAATTCAAAATCGAATAAACAAAAAATCTTTAGAGTTATAAGGGGCCATCCATAAATTACGTCACACGTTTTTGGGGGGAATCTAATACATATATTTAAGAAATAAAACTAATTTCGAATTTGCTGTTATAATTTCTAAATGTAAAATTGCAAAATATGTGACCTCACACTAGGGAGGGTGGAGTCTCCCAAATATGACCAGCTGTGACATGGACGCCCCCCCTCCCCCCAAAAGCATTAAATTCGTATGACATAATTAATGGCTGGCCCCTAGCCAGAGAGCGGAATCTAATGGCCAAACAATTCATTGAATTGTTTTTTTTATCGAGTATTCAAGCAGACTTAACGAACGGTCACCCATCCTCGGACTAACCGCGGCAAGCGCAGCTTTACCTTGCAAATCATATGATCAACGTAGCTAATCGATGATTGATAGTGCCACGAGGACACCCTGACTTCTCAAATGTTCATTTAATTTTTAAACTATCCTCCTTTTCACAGAAACTCCTCATCCTATCAATCTGCGTGGCGCTAGCCGCTGCCGACGTATCCCACATCCTGCCTAAAGGCGGAGAAGCCGACGCCAAGATTGTACGACAAGAGCTGGACGTAGGAGTGGAGGGATCATATCAGTACGCCTACGAGACTGACAACGGTATCTCTGCTAGCGAGTCCGGTACCCTCAACAATGCGGGATCCGTAAGTGTCTTTGAGAATTATAAAAGTTCTTTTGACAGATGGTAACGTGCAAATATGCTTATACAATATCTAGCTTTGATTTCGCCAAAGACGATCGCTAGCCCACAAGTATATATAGTCGGCTAAAAGTGATAAACTGATAACTCCATTTGAACGATTTTACAGGTAATGAGTAAAATTTAATAATTTCTAGGTAGTTAGTTAATTATTTATTTTGCAAAAGAAGAGCATTCTGAGTAATTTTAGACTACTATCAATAAACGTGATTTTTGTTTTAATTCAATATAATTAATTGAAAAAAAAAGCAGTCTCATGAATAGAGAATATGCATGTAATTCAAAACTCTTTCATTATTTAGATATACATTGTTTATGAGTCAAGACACAGATTGTATTTTTTTTACATTTTTAACTCATTACTTATTTTACAATTCATTGTTTTATGTTACGTTTTTTTCGTGGAACAGAACGCAATCTCGAAACGCGTCGTCTTCGAAAATGCCGGAAGTGACATCAAAATCCAGATGACTAAATCTTTAAATAATCTTTTCTTAGCTGTTTGATTTCTCACTGATGTTAAGTTAGTAAGTGCGATTTCTGCTTGAATAAAGCACAAGAAATAATTTAATTTAAATGATTTGTGGCCAAAAAAGAGATGTAAACAAAGCAGTATCTTGGATTATGACGTCAGATTATGACCGCGACAATAAAGGACGTTTGAACTGTAGAAGAAAATTGTTGAAGTTTAATAATTGTTTTGAGCAAGAAATAATACTACCTAACATTTGACTTTTAATACTTTTCTTGGGTTTATATTAGTGTGCTTTGTTGATTAAGAGAAAAAAAAAGTTACATGCATATTCCCTATTGTCTGTGAAATCATCTTGAAATGGAGTTATCAGTTTATCACTTTTAACTGACGATATGCACATGCAGAAAGAGTGAAAAAATAATGCAACATGCAACCAAACCAATACACGACACGTGTTTGGACTCCTCGACCACTAAGACGCGAAATCTCCAATTAATTTATATCTCTAGATTTTGCCCGCAGCTTTGCTTGCGTGAAATTTTGAAACTGACGATTTTCCATACAAACTTTCATCCCCTATTTAACTCCCTTAGGGGTTGAATTTCGAAAAATCCTTCGTTATTCCTTGTCTACATTATAAAGGGAAGCTCTGTGCAAAATTTTAGGTTTCTAGGTCCAAGGGTTTGGGCTGGGTGTTGATGAGTCAGTCAGTCAGGACTTTTCTTTTTATTTATATATATTTAAATTTAATGAATTTTGTTTTCCTTCACCGTATGTCAGTGGCGTCTTAGATTAACTAAGAAAGTACATGTGACATTGAAAAATTCACATTGGTACATGCCTGGGTTTCAACCTGCAACTCGGTGCTTAACAAGCGGGTCTGTAACCCGCGACCTCGACATTTGCATAAACAATCATTTTTAATTCCAAGATATTAAGATTTATGTTGTTGACTCTGATTCATAGCTCCCAAATGTAATTTCATTCTTTTAACTGATCATAATTCCTATCAACAGGAGAACGCAGCGGAGGTAGTCCAGGGCTCAGCCAGCTGGACCTCTCCTGAAGGTGAACAGGTCCAGCTCCAGTACACAGCCGACGAGAACGGATACCAGCCACAGGTGAGAATAACATTCTACTTATACCTAGATACACCCTCTGAATTCGTATAATAGGCATGTTGACGTTGAGTTTTGAAAAATAATGGACACGTAGTTTTTCTTTTGTTAAATATGTGAATATTTGGAAAGATACTCGTAAAACGCATCAAAACTCGAGAGTGGGGGCTTGTGACGTCAGAAGCAAGTAAGAATTGTACTTGCTTGTGACGTTTTGCCAATTTTAAAAGTGTCGTATCTTCGTCAATTTTGGTTTACGTTTGGTGCAGTGGCTACGCGATAGGCTTTCTGTGCAAATTTGTATGGCCTACAGATGGTTGTTTCGTGTCTGGGCGTTTGTGTATGTGAGATTTGTGTTTATAAACGCGCCCACGACACAAGACAAATCAAAGTGTGGGGAAAGGAAGTAGTAAAAAAAAACGTAAATACCGACTTCAAAAAAAAAACTAAACGCAGTAAAATAATTATCATTTAATAAAACTATCAGTTTCAGAAGCCGGTGCATTCAACTTGTTTCAGCGTAGAATTACACCGACTTCTGAAACTAATAGTTTTATTAAATGATAATTATTTTACTGCGTTTAGTTTTTTTTTCAAGTCGGTTTTTACTTTTTTTACTTTATACTTTTAAGTGCCACAAATTACAATTACACTAGTGTACAAATTCTCGGACCAGCACTACAACTAGAACGTCGTCTACATACGATTTGTGTACTTTTTTTGTTGTTTTATTGATTTTTTCAAAAAGTGCCGAATCAATTTCAATAAAATTTATATGGGACCACCTCTGAAGTATGGCCTACCAAACAAAAAAATCATCAAAATCCATTCATAATTGGCGGAGAACCTCCTCCTTTTTGAAGTCGGTTAAAAGAAAAAATTACATATTTTTTTCTGTTTCAGGGTTCTCACATCCCCACCTCCCCTCCGATCCCGGAAGCCATCCTCCGTGCCCTCCAGTACATCAGGGACCACCCCCCGAAGGAAGAGAACTAAATTATGAAGATAATTGTTACAGAGTAGCTTGTACGAAGCCTCTTTAAATTTTGTTACAAGAAAATACTCGTTCATGTATATTTTTTATGAATAAAATACTGTGATAAGGATATACTTTAAATAAAAACTTTTTTTTTAAATAAATGGAGTTTTTTTATGTCATCCTGTTTCTTTAAATCACGGAATAGAAAAAACCAAGTCGAGGTGCCCACACTAATATCGCGCGTGTGTCAGTCACTATTAAGCATCAGACTACACTATACCTATATACAGTGGTGGACATATAATTAGAAACACCAAGTGCGACTTTTATTTTAGTACAAATTACCTTGATAATTAATGTTTTACGTATCATAGAGGGCTTATACTTATTTATCTATAATGTATCCACATCATGAAGTATTATTATGTCAGTTTTGGAAATATCAAACAACCGTATGTAAAAACTGGTACACTTTATAAAATAAAATGAAACTGCATAACGTACTAAGGTGGACAACTAATTAGAAACAGAAAAAAAACATTTACATAAATATGAACAAAGTTAACGAAACAATAAATAATGAAGTTAAATGGTATAAACGTTTTATAATAAACAATTATTATTTGGTTGGGAAGCCTCTGCTGTCGATTACAGCTCTACAACGACGTGGCATTGATTCTATCAATGTTTCATACATTTCCAAAGGAATATTTCTCCAGGCTTCTACAAATGCGTCTTAAAGTTGTTGAAGTATGATACTAGTAGTAGTACGATGTTAGTGATATGTTTATTGGACAATGTTTTCTTTAAAATGTACCACAAATTTAGATTTGATTCAAATCCGGACTATCTGCAGAGACTAATAAGTGTTGGTGTTAGAGTGGTCTGCAGACCACTCTAACACCGTTGTAGAGCTGTAATCGACAGCAAAGGCTTCCCAACCAAATAATAATTGTTTATTATAAAACGTTTGGACCATTTAACGTCATTATTTATTGTTTCGTTAACTTTGTTCATATTTATGTAAATGTTTTTTTTTTCTGTTTCTAATAAGTTGTCCACCTTAGTCTGTTGTGCTGTTTCATTTTATTTTGTAAAGTATACCAGTTTTTACATAAACGGTTGTTTGATATTTTCAAAACTGACATAATAATACTTCATGATGTGGATACATTATAGATAAATAGGTATAAGCCCTCTATGATACGTAAAACATTAATTATCAAGTTAATTTGTACTAAAAATACAAGTCACACTTGGTGTTTCTAATTATATGTCCACCACTGTATATTTCTATCCCTACCTCTTCTTCTAATTATAGGCAAAATTCTTACATTGTGCAAAGCAATGATTTTAATAAACTGTGTAAAGAGTTCTCATTTGACCCATTTGTTACTAATAGTAGCACGGCAAGAAGGGCGCTTAACCTTAAGTTTTTCAATTACTTAATTGTGACGTGTTAGTTTTATGTTGAGACTATACTACTGAATCGTAATTGTTTTGCTATCAAGTGTTCCCTAAGTTTCTGTTTTAATATCTGTTGCTATTCGTGAAAACCTGTAATTGGCTTTATGTCACTAATGTTAATTACTCATTCAATTTTTTGTAGCTGTTGGTTTTCCTAATAAAAATAAATAAATATACTACACACATCAAAAGTGTCTAGGGATCAAGCATTTTTATGCGGATTTCTTGAGATTGAGATGTGGCTTTGTAATAAATTTATGATTTTATAAATTTATATGGATCCTTTTTGGTGCATTTCATAATTTGAATCAGGAACTGTGAATCAAATTCGAGTAAAAGATGAAAATCAGCTGTCAATAGTTTCCCTATAAAAACATACAACGCATTGAAGACATTATTAGTGCTACTGTTTCCCTACTACTGATTAAAACCAACGTTATTATGGAGCGGCGACGTCATTTAAGCAGGGAAGAAATGCTCAGAGCCGTGGGAATGATAGAAGCTGGTTCCCGGCAACGTACTGTGGCTTTAGCTCTGAATACAAGTCAGAGTGTTATCAGTCGACTTTGGACACGTTACCGAAGCACTGGTACCGTGGCTGAGCGCCATGGAGGACGGTATCGCTGCACCACACGGAGACAAGACCGATACATTCAAATCTTAACTCGAAGAGCTCCAACAATAACCGCCATGATGTTAGCCGTGAGGCTTCATCACTCTTCAGGGAACTTAATTAGCGACCAAACAGTCAGAAACCGCTTGCATGAAGTGAACCTTCATTCCCGAAGACCGCTACGGGTACCACCTATAGCAATGCACAATCGTAGGATTCGATATCAATGGGCTCTTGGACACAGAAATTGGGCAGAAGAACAATGGCGTTTCGTGTGCTTTTCTGATGAGTCTCGTTTTGGTATGAGACCGGATACAAGACGTATACGACACTGGAGAACCCCTGGACGCCAACAGCGATTAAAATCCTGCCAGGAAGTCCATCCTTATAGTGGTGGAACCATCATGGTATGGGCGGGTATTTGGATCGGCGGAAGAACTGAGTTGATTTGGATCAGAGGCAACCTCAACGCTCAAATTTATGCTGAGACGATTGTATCAGACGTCATCGTTCCTCTACAAGCGCAAATCGGTCCCTTATTTCAGTTAATGCATGATAATGCACGACCGCACACCGCAAGAGTTGTAAGACAGACTCTCGCCGCAGCTAACATCAATGTCCTGCCCTGGCCTGCTCAGTCGCCAGACTTGAACCCGATTGAGCATGCATGGGATATGCTACAGAGAAGAGCTCTGCCGAATATGGAGGGTATCCAGTCGCAAGAAGACCTTTTTTTGTTGTTGCAACGAACATGGGCGGCCATTCCACAGCGTGATTTGGATGAACTCATTTTGAGTATGCCAAACCGATGTTCTTGTGTTGTTAGTGTTCGCGGTAGAAACACGGATTATTAATTGTTTAAGTTACCCAATAAAATTTTAAAGAAAACTGTTATTTCAGTCTTTTTTTCGAACTTTTGTGTTAGTGGTTCAAATGTCAAAAATCCCTTTATTAGGAAAATGGCAAATTTCTTTATTAATGCAAAGGTGACTTGGTTTATCGTTACTGTGACAAACGAAAACACTTTATTTGATGAATCCTTAAAGAAAATTTTAATTAATATCAATCAGGAGAAAAGTTATTGCAAAAATATATGTTGATCCCTAGACACTTTTGATGTGTGTATTTCGCTATACAGGGTGGTAATTTGAGATGGGGCATGAAGGGCAGCTACCTTAACCATTGTAGCTACAGGAAAACGTTCTTAAAAGACCACCCCTAACTTTTGGAATAATTTCAATCGGCGTTCACAGATTTTGAAAAAAAAGTACAGTCAGCAAGAAAAAGGGCTGTTTTCACAAAACTTTTTTATAATGCTAATCGATCCCATTTCCCATAAGTATCAATAGTCTTCTGGACCAACCGAGGTTGGAGTACTAGAAAAGTCAGAAATCTCAAAAAACTTATTTGAGATGGGGTAGTAATAAGGGCAGCTACCTTAATCGTTGTGGCTACAGGAAAATGTTCTTTAGGGACTGTCCATAATTTTTGAAAATATTTCGAACTGCATTCAGATTTCGAAAATAAAGGACAATGCTCATGGATGTATGTAGCCCCGTACCATGCTGCATCAAAGTCAAACTTTGTTTTTTATAGACTACACTTATCATATTAACTCCTACAAAAGTTCTTTTTGTAAACAAAACGCGAGTTTTGGAGATTTTAGAAATAATCTAAATAACGTGACAATGTGGACATGTCATACACGATTTATTATTGCTCTAAAAAAACAGTTATCCGCATCTATTGCATTCTACATCTCTATGAACGGCTGTGTACGAACAATTAACCATAGATAAACAAATGATAATCGTTTAAATAAAAATTCTATTCTATTCTAGTTGTTTTAAATTATGTAGAATCGGCAAAGTATATTTTTTTACATGTTTTTTGGAAGATGTAATCATAACACTTTCAAAATTCAAGGTTATAGTATTCATAAACCATGTGAAACGGAACGTCGTGTAAATGGAATAAAACAAGATCAACACTTTTTTAGTTTAAATTAAATTCCCTGTTCAAAAATCAAATCCCCGACGCGTAATGTCGTAAAAAATTGTGAAAATAATTACTATAATATTTTGATCTTGATGCATGAGACTTTTTGGTACGGTCAGCATCAAAAGTAGCTGAACATTTAAGTTTTTAAACTTTGCATTAATTAGATAACTAATTGATAGGAAGCAAAAAATTTAAAGCATACTTGAGAGCTATATCTAGCAGCTCTAGGTATCTATTAAACTTTTTGTTTTAAAACAATATCGTGAACGGGTGCTGTCTGTCGGGACTGGTCAGCCCTTAACTGCTATGGCAATCCTAGAAGGCATATTTTTCTATTTGTTACTCTTATGTGAGTCTATTTCTTACATTAACCTGCATTATTCTCATTCTATTTCTCACTCTACTGTAATGGAATTATCCTGAAGTACTATTTTGAAAAGAGTATTCATGTAGTTTCTTGCCGGCTCTTCTCCATGCAACCTACCTTTTGGAACCGTGCACCTAGTTTTGACGTTTTAAAAGTACCTGTAATCTGGTCTATTTGAAATAAAAAACTTTGACTTTGACTTTGAAATTCGTTTTCTAATTAATGCCAAGTTTAAAAACTCAAATGTTCAGCTACTTTTGATGCTGACCGTACCACTTTTGGTCATTCTCCTTTGTATGTATAACGCCGCAGCGGCACCGCTCAGGCGCCGCAGCGGAGCCGCACCGCATCGTGTGGCTTCTCTTTTAATGTAAATGCACCTACCTTGATCTCTAAGCACTGTGACAGCTTCCAACACTCGTTTGGTGTAGATACAAGGCTCGTAGTTGTCCATCTCTTGAGTCACTACCGAGCATACTCTGAGAACAAAATAGATTACGGTTAGAAAATTATTATTTTTTACATTCAAATACAAGGTTAGTCGGAAAGGGGGTACTAATCCGAAGCCCACTTATAGTATCGCTGATGACTGTTTGAAAGCAAGTGTTAAAATTTCAAAATTCGATATTTTTTATTTTCAAACAAAATGACTTTTATTTTAGTTTTTTCAAAAATTCTTCATCCCTGCTTTAGTTACAAATTCAGAAAATGGTGCTTCTAATTCATGACCCCAAATATGACATAAACTGTAAACACAGCTGATCATAACTGGGGATAGATAGATTTTAGTTTTTTTTTTTTTGAGATTTTTGAACAACCGTTTCTCTTAAACTATTGACTTTTGGGAAAAGTTGTAGAACAAAAGTTATTCATTATAATGTGTACTTTAACACCCTTTCGGATTAGTACCCCCTTTCTGACTAACCTTGTATTGAAATTTTTATATCCCACTACAATTTTATTTGTATAATACTCTGCCTTAATAGTCTGATATTGTTTTATATGTATAATTTTGATAATATCATTTTCTAAACTGTAAAGTTTGAGCATCATGCAGCAATTTATGATACACCTTTAATCATATCATATTACTGCCCATTGTCTGGTAGTATGAGTCTGTCATGCTCACTTAAATGTCCTGCTGATGGTGGTGTTGTATATCCGGTCGTTGGGTTCCCTACAATATGGTTGAGCTAAGCGATGCGGATGTGCACGTCATGCTCGTGAACGGGTGCTGTCTGTCGGGACTGGTCAGCCCTTAACTACTATGGCAATTCTAGAAGGCATATTTTCTTTTTGTATTTTCTACTCTTATGTGAATTTATTTGTTACATTAACCTGCATTATTCTCATTCTATGTCGCACGCTACTGTAATGGAATTGTCATGAATAGTCATGATCTACTATTTTAAAAAAGAGTATTCATGGAGTTTCTTGCCGGCTCTTCTCCATAGAACCTACCTTTTGGAACCGTGCACCTAGTTTTGACGTTTTAAAAGTGCCTGTAATCTGGTCTATTTGAAATAAAAAACTTCGACTTTGACTTTGAAAATCAATAGTAAGTATGGTCAGCAGCGCCCTCGTGTCTGCAAATAACAACTGCATTCACTAATCCGTTTGACAAGCATGGTGATTAGTGAAAAAAACGTGTGCAGCGTCAATCACTGTTACCAGTAGATCACGCGGTTTGAAGGAATTACAATTTAGCTTCATTTTATTTTCTGTAAATGTGAGAACTTTGTGGACTTGCACTATACATATAATTGTGTAAATTACTATTATTCATATTGTATTTCTTTTCTTCTATTTTTTTCCCTTTTTAGTTAATTTTTGTACTCAAGACTTGGTACTATACTCCAAGGTGGTCTAGACTACATTGTTCCCTCTCATAGTACCTACTGTATTCACTGAAATTGTAAAAGATACCCCTTTTTTTAAAAGAGTAACCATGGAGTTTCTTGGCGGCTCTTCTCCATAGGAAACGACTAATTGGAACCGTGCACCTAAATTCGACTTTTCATAAGCGCCTGTATTGGTTTATGTGAATTTTTTTTTTTTGATTTTTTGATTTTTGATTTTATGCAATAAAACGAGTTTTGTAAAAGGTGTCCCTTACTAGGTTTTGAAATGGGACAACCGACCTGGTGTAGCACATTATTATATTATGCATCGTTGTAGTTTATTAGTTGTTGTACTGTACCTGGACGCTCTCCCGCGGATGGCTCCTGCAGTCCTCTCCAAGGAGTCTGGGTCACCTTCTTGTAACGCCACCACGCACTTGTTCACGTCTTCCAAGATATGGTTCTCTGTGAAAGAATGCTATGGTGAGTATTACAATGTATGGCATGTTAATAGACAAACAAAGGACCATCTCATATCGTTCTGAAAGATAAGGAATTATGTTATGAGGATAGCTCACACTATACAGCATGAATGTTTAAGTAAATGTCCGTAGCTGAATATAGCCCTACAAATAAACGGTCGGAGAAGAAATCACCATACTCCCCACACTTGGCGGACCAATTGGTGATTGCAGGATGTTGCACTCACACACCGTGAACAATTATAGGAAGCTTTTGCACTAATCACCACAGTTGGCAGGTGGAATAATCTGTTTGTGGTTATTAGCAGAAGGTACAACTGACGAGGCGTAAGCTGAGCTTTGCATTTGTGTGAGTGCACATAGAATCGATTGCCACAAAGCAGTATAAATGACGTGACGACACGTCCCAGTTTGAACGGGATAGTCCCGCTTTTGAGCTATGTGTCCCGTTGTCCCCAAAGAAAAATATAGAACCAGCCCAACAGACTACACAAAATTTGTTCCTATTTCCGATTTTTTTTTCAAATATACTTGTATCTTCCTTGAGTATGTGTTTCATTCTTATACAAATTTGAAGACGTCCCGTTTTGAGGGAAAAAAATAATGGTCACGTTAAGTATAAACCAGTTTAAAGCAAGCAAAGGACGCGTCTGCATTCATTCTCACACAAATGCAAAGATCAGCGCGAGGCCTCGCCAATTGTAGGATGCTGTGTCTTCATGTTTCTAGCTTCAGTAGTTTAGGCTCTGCGTTGATGAATCAGTCTGTCAGTCAGGACTAGCGTTGAAAATTGCGAAAGATACATTTTGTTTCTTTCGAAACTTTGTATCTTTCCCAATCTTTCCTGTATAATACATGTAATTTTCGAAAAAGACAAATTTCTCGTTCGTCTGAAAAATACAATCATACACGTATAATACTTGTTTTATACTGCGTATTTTTCATATTTAACAATCAAAGGGAAAAAATCTTGTTTATTAATATTAATTGAACAGTAATGTAGGTACAGAAAATGTTATTGTGTTTATGTTATGCTTTGCTCTCTCACTCTAGCCTAACTAACACTTATCTAGTCCTTCGAACCTAACCTATTCGTGTCGGGGTGCCCCAAAAAACCGAGCACGCTTCACTCGCTCTTGAAATCAGTTTATCTCTGTTTTATTTTTCATCGATTCGCTAATTCTACGGTAGGTATAATGTTAATTTGTATACCTACATTTCCTAGTCCCATTTAGGAATTGCATTCAATGCCTAGGAAATATTTACATTTCCTAGAAAATGTATGTATCAAAGAACCTTTGACAAATTATTTTACACATTTCAAAAAATGCGAAAAATACATGTAAAAAACTTAAACTTGCGAAAGATTCAACCGAAGATCCGCAACGAAAGTTTCTGTATTTTATTGAAAAATACAGGGGCGTTTGAAAGATATATGTATTTTACATGTCATTTTCAACGCTAGTCAGGACCTTTCTCTTTATAAGTATACAGGGTTGTAATTCCCTCAAACCGCGTGATCTACTGGTGACACAGATTAACTCTAAAGGCTCATTTACGCGGAGATCGTTCCTCGAAGCGAGTCTCATGCTATCTCTGTTTTCATCGTAGAGAAAAACAACGACAGAACGAGTCTCGCTTCGAGAAACTGTCCTCGTGTAAATCGGCCTTCAAAGAGCATTTTAGAAAACCAATAAAAAAAACTTGGTTTTCTATTTCTGAGTCATTTTAGAGCCCCGAGTTAACTGAATGCAACGAGAGATATCGCGCTAGCCTTGCCCGCCAGCTGTGTTGCTGTGCTTTCAATTATTTATGAGTGGCATCGAAATAAAAAACATACATAAAAAAAGAATGCCTCTTTTTATTTTCCTTTTTAAAGTTCCGTACCCAAAGGGTAAAACGGGACAATATTACCACAGTAGACATATAAGCTAAAGCAGTACCTCAACTTACTATAATCTCAAGAATTAAAACACTCACACAGACACGCTCTGTATACTGAGTAGTTTTTTGTTTTTGTATGGAACTGCATCCCGAAAATACCTTATTTGTCTTGTTGCAGTGCGTGTCTGTGTGAGTGTGTCAAATAGGACGATTGTAGGTAGTTGAAGTACTGCTTTAGCTTATATGTCTACTGTGCTATTACTAAGGCTCCGCTGTCCGTCTGTCACCATGCTGTATCTCATGAACCGTGATAGTTAGACAGTTGAAATTTTCACAGATGATGTATTTCTGTTACCGCTGTAACAACAAAGACTAAAAAACAGAATAAAGGGGGCTCCCATACAACAAACGTGATTTTTTTGCTCGATATTGATAACGGTAACAGGTAGACGCTTTAAATATTCACAGGATATTTAGTTATATATTCACTTTAAAAATAAATAGTTAAATTAAAATAAAACAAATATTTAAGGGGGACTCCCATACAACAGATACGATTTTTTTGCCGTTTTTATAGACAATGGTACGGAACCCTTCTTGCGCGAGTCCGACTCGCACTTGGCCGTTTTTTTTTGTTGATTTCTTGATATCGTGTGGTTTTAAGAAATTACACGAATTTGTTTACACCTATAGACATGGAGTATTTGTGTACGTACCGCTAACAGCTAAGAAGTCGTCAATGGTGGTGATATCGTCAACTGCGTCAGTGAGCAGTTTGACGGCGTTCTCCCACGCGCGAGCGAAGGCGGCCGCGTTCTCCTGAGCGACGCGAGAACGGGGACGAGCTGCTAACACGCGAGCTGCGTTGATTACCTACGGACATATTTAGATTACTATAGGTGTAGCGCTTAACTGAGTCAGTGCCTAGGGTATGAGAGCGGCACGGGAGGGGTGACATAATTATGATGACGTGTCCGAACTATCTCGCTATACACGTGTACAATATAATGAACGATATCTTCTCCACGCCTACCGTAATGACGTCAGAACTTAGTTGGTATCACAGTGCACAGTTACTTAGCTAGATCCTGTTTGTGTCTGAACGATTAAGTTGTTGTGTCTTTTACACATATCTCCTCTCCGCTTAGCTTCGGTGGAAATGGATCAAGTGGAAAGGAGAGGAGATGTCTCATTTTTGCATAGAATTTTGTGCCGCTCGCGAGCAAGCGGCACGCCATAGCGGAGATGTGTGTAGTCGGGTGGAGCCCGTCCCTTTCCTCGCACACTCAAATTGTCTGATTTCGAGCTCTCACAGCTCACATCTCCGCTACGCATCTCTTCTTCGCTTTGGTGGAAATAACCTGCCAGCTTCACAGCACATCTTCTCTCGTCTCCTCTCCTCTCCGCTTTGGTGGAAATAACCTGCCAGCTTCACAGCACATCTTCTCTCGTCTCCTCTCCTCTCCGCTTTGGTGGAAATAACCTGCCAGCTTCACAGCACATCTTCTCTCGTCTCCTCTCCTCTCCGCTTTGGTGGAAATAACCTGCCAGCTTCACAGCACATCTTCTCTCGTCTCCTCTCCTCTCCGCTTTGGTGGAAATAACCTGCCAGCTTCACAGCACATCTTCTCTCGTCTCCTCTCCTCTCCGCTTTGGTGGAAATAACCTGCCAGCTTCACAGCACATCTTCTCTCGTCTCCTCTCCTCTCCGCTTTGGTGGAAATAACCTGCCAGCTTCACAGCACATCTTCTCTCGTCTCCTCTCCTCTCCGCTTTGGTGGAAATAACCTGCCAGCTTCACAGCACATCTTCTCTCGTCTCCTCTCCTCTCCGCTTTGGTGGAAATAACCTGCCAGCTTCACAGCACATCTTCTCTCGTCTCCTCTCCTCTCCTCTTTGGTGGATACCGGGCCTAATGGGCAGATTATGATGATTAATTATATACTCACTTGTGGACAAAGCGCCTCGATGTGTTCTGCTGCATGTCGTACCATCTTCACGCCATCTTCGTTGTTCGACATTGAGCAGACTAGGTTAGCTACCTGAGGACAATGATTATTGATTTATTAGTTAGTTCATTTGAGGTCAACAATGACACACTTTCAGAGCATGAGGGACGAAAAATGCTTTTTCAATACTCATAGTCGGAAAGTAGGTCTGAAGTTGCCTGAGGAGCGGGTTGAAAGTAATACTTTTCAGCCCTAGGGAGAATCGTTTTCAACTGACAGCTGTCAAATTATTAAAAAAAAGTATACTCTGTTCACCCAAAGATGAGTCCTGACAGCTCGGTCATTTCGTAAATAGTAGCCGTAAGAAGACTGCTATCGAAAAAACGTAAACGACATCATCAAGAACCGTAAAATAGCTACATAAAAACGCTGTGTTTTAAAAAAAAAAGTTATTCTTTGTGTGGTAACGTTTTGTAGAGAAATGTCACTAATCAACTTACGGTGAAAAGGGTATACAGTTCTATTTTAATATTTCTATTGAATCATGTTCCAACTTTCTACACCGCCACTCAATTACAGCGCGATGTAAAATTGTAATAACATAAAGTTAAGTATTAATTAAAGAATATATTTTTTTGAATGACTTTATTATAATTTAGTTTCAACTATTTCTTTAAAATAACCCAGTATTGGGCAAAATAATTACCATGTTTTCAATGATAAAAATCAAAAATAATGGCTGAATAGCTGGCCGGCCATAGAAAAAAACAAAATAGACGGGAAAAAAATTAAAAAAATTTTTTCTTTAGCTAATTCATGTTTTTATTTTTACTTTCCTTGTATTCGTAATGAAAAGCACAGTGTTTACCTCGGGTTAAAGACTTATTTAGTCCTTCGAACTATTAGCGAGTCGCCAAACCCCGTCTCGGGACTAAATAAGTTACTTTCACCCCTAAGGTAACAATGAAAGTTACTTTCAACCCCTAGGGTAACAATGTGTAATGTTAAATACATCCCAATAAAAATTAATCACAAAACTTACCTCGACCAGTTTGTTAGCGTGTTCAGTGAAGACGAGCGCGTATTCTTCGACTTCCTTCTCGTTACCGTTGCGAGCTGCCTCCATCAACACCAGGAGAGGCACGTTTGTTTCCAGGAAACTGCAGTGAAATACAGTTAGTTTGCTATGGACGTTTACGGGGTCATATCATATTCATCAGTCAACGTTTACGGGCTGATTTGATTCAACAGTTGATAAAATATTCAGCAGTGTATGTTTACAAGTTTATGTCATTTTTAGCAGTGGACGTTTACAGACTAGTATCATATTCAACAGTTAACGTTTGCGGTCAAATATCTTATTTAACAGTTAACGTTTACGGTCTAATATCATATTTAAACGTGGACGTTTACAGACTAATTTCATATGCAGCAGTGGACGTTAACGGCCTGAACTTACTCAACAGTGGACGTTAACGGTCTGAACTGATTCAACAGTGGACGTTAACGGTCTGTTGCTAGTTCAGCACTGGACGTTAACGGTCTGTTACTAGTTCAGCACTGGACGTTAACGGTCTGTTATAATTTCAGCACTGGACGTTAACGGTCTGATATAATTCCAACACTGGACGTTAACGGTTTAATATAATTTCAGTACTGGACGTGTACGGTCTGTTACGTGTTCTCACCTGTCAGACACATGGTCGACGACGGCCTTCCTGAGCTGTCTCCTGAGGTCCCTGGTCTTGCGGCACATGTTCTCTATGGCGCGCTCCAGTCCGGCCGACTGCTCGGGCTTGCCCGTCTGTGAAGTAGACTGCTTTGTAATTGTGGTAACACTGTTTAAGTTACATTATTTTTGGGGTTAAGTTATGTTGCAATGAAGGGGATAACAAAAAAAAAACACTTTCAAACGATAGTATCCTTAGAGGCTTACCTCCGGTTTCTGAATTGAGAATTCGGGATAAGCAATACTTAAGTAGTATTTGAGTACGGAGTTGTCAAAAAAGATGCTTTGTAATCAGTAATTTTTTTGACAACAGTGCACTCAATTTAAAAAAAAAAACATTTCCCCACACTAAGATTTCTCTTGTATCATGGGGTTACAGACACAAATCTCACATACACAAACGCCCAGACCCAAAACAACCACCTGTAGGCCATACAAATTTTTGTTCCGTGTGGGAATCGAACCCACGACCCGTAGCGCAGAAGCCAATCGCTTAGCCACTGCACCAAACGTGTCGTCAAAGAAAACTTATGCAGTCACGGAAAAATGCTTTAAAAAAAACACATAGCATAGTGGATGTAATTTTTTTCTTATCTAAAAAAATTAAATATTTCATATTTTGGAGGCTCCTCTCTTGTAAAGGTCCTGGAGCCAAAGTACCCAGGATTCGGCCCTGTTTATTGTGACTTACTCCATGTACAAATACTCACATTAGCCATGTACTCGTGCAGCAGATCCTGCAACGCCTGACGTACCGCGTTGCACTCTGCTACGATGCGCTCACGACGCTCGTCCCTGGCAAAGTAATTATTATGTTAATCTACTCCATAAAACTCTCACACAGTCAGTGGGACTGACAGACAACGCACAGCTTAAACCGGTGCGTCTAGAAGAATGAAATTTTGCACGGAAGTTCGTTATAAAACGTAGAGAAGCATAACCGGTGTACATCTCCCGCCTACACTACACCACTAAGGCGGAGGACATCGAGGAGTACGTGCGCCAAAGGACCAAGTACACGGCGAGAGTGCAGCTGCTGGAATCGCGCCGCAATGTCAACTTCAGGGCATTCGTGGCACGAGTACCAACTTGTCTTCTGCACTTCGACATGGAAGAGGTCTTTTGGCCGCATGTAGTGGTGTTCCGTCGCTTCCGCGGACAAGTGCCACACGATCGCACAACGGATAACATAGTGCGCAAGTGAAGTGTGTTTACTAACATAGGCTTAAGTTTTATTACTAACATAAACTGTATTATTTAACATATATATGTTAGTTTGTAAGGTATGTATCTATGGGCCAAAGTAGCCTGAAAATAAATGAGTTTATTATTTATTATTATTATAACACAGGATTTTAGAAAATTCATCCCCTAAAGGGGTTAAATTTTGTATGAAAGTTCGTCATTTGGTATTTACGCTTCTGAAGCACTTCGAAAGTAAATACCCAATAAAAAATACGTTTTAACCACGAAGCAGATACAAAGAGAAGTTGGCCTAAGCAACTGTGCACTGTGACACCAGCTAGGTCCTGACGTCATCACGGTGGGAGTGGCCTTTGTCAGTCTGTCGGCACTCGTCCTGTACACACGACGTTCGCACTCACATTTTATTATTTTCTTTGTTATTTGAAAGAAAAAGAGGAAAGTGTTGTGATCTTTCAAAAGCTACTCTGATAAACGTTCTGACGCCATTGGTAGCATCACATTTCACTTATAAGTAATTTTATTACATTTGTGACACTAGAGACATCTAGCGTAATATGGCTAAACCACGTGTTAGTTATCTACATATCCGAAGATTTCAGTTTTTCCCATGGTATAATAATATGCTACGCCAGGTATTCTTTTACCGCAATGGCCTAAGACTACGTCATGAATGTCACGATCAGTGCTGCCATTGATTAACATCTACAATACAATAAAGGAGATGTTTAATTCATAATAAATATTAAGTAAATTGCTAACTAGCCTAACTATTTTCTATTTCGTGTTATTCATCTATTTAGTTAAAAAGTAAACTATATAAAATTACTAGTTCAAAATTGCTTCTCTAAAGAAGCAAATATGTGAAAAAATGCATCTTGCTCGGGTAATTTATTTATAGGCACTTGTCCCACCGCCGGCGAGGAAACGACTAACTATCAGCTATTTTCTCGCTCAAGAAACGTACAATAGATATACATTCCGTGTAAACAAAAGAGATGCAAATGTCGCAGAATCAACACAGAAGCACAACTATTAGAATGACTATTGATTATTGTTAATGTAGTAGGACGCCATCTATTATCGTTTGTCGGAAACGTCAAGCAGTGTGCTTGGGTGAGGTCGGTGCGGGGCGTGGCATGTCTTGTTTGACGGTTGTCAGCAAGCTGTCAGCTGTCGGCTGTCAGCTGTCATCCTTTTTGACATTGGATGCATTTGATTGGAGAGACATGACTTTGGAGTGAGACACGAGGCCGAGAGGTCGTTTTGCCAGCCTGCAGCGAACTTACCGCGTTTCCGTACTTTAATCTATTTCCATCGGTTTGATCATTAGAGATTTTATTATTTTGTTATCGAGAGTGAATAAATAGAGGACTATAATCAGTGTTGTGACTATTATTTCCTACCTACACCAAGTCGAACTTGGACTCTGATGACGAGGTACCCCCAATGAGTGAACTACCCTCGTTACATATATTAATAGTTAATTGCTGACTGTTCACACTGCCGGCGAGGATTCGCTCCACTAGTTTGTCGCTGAGCGACAAGAGCTATCAAAGATAATACTCGCTCAGTGATGCTCGCTTGGCCGTCAGACCTCACGCCGAGTGACCAACCAGCGGTCATTTGCGAGTGGTGCGAGTAATCGCCCGTCACACTCGCAGTCTCGCTTATAGCCCAGCGACAAAACTATCGGAACTACACACTCGCTTCTCGCTGCTCGCCAACTCGTTTCTAGCTCTACTCGCTGCTCGCTCATCGTTCGCGGTGGGACAAGTGCCATACATAGTGGAAGCACCACCAGCTGATGACGTAGTCTTAGGCCAATCACGTGACCTAGCTGTCACGGGAAGAGAATACCAATGAAACCTTCGATCAACAATAGCAACTAGATATCGGGTCGGCGCAAGGAAATCGTCTCGGCAAATAAGAGCTCGCTTGAGAAGTGAGCTCTTATCTTGTTTAGTACGCTTGAAACACGGCCAACGTAATCACGTCTCACGATGCCGCAGTGTGTAATTACAAGTTGCAAAAATAATACCCGAAAAAGCAATTTAACGGCCGGAGTGTCTTACTTTCGGTAAGTACATAAAAAATCTATACTAATATTATAAAGAGGTAGAATTTGTTTGTTTGTTTGTTTGTTTGTATGTAGGAGGTAATCTCCGAAATTACTCATCCGATTTCAAAAATTTTTTCACCAATAGGAAGCTACGTTATCCCTGAGTGCTATAGGCTATATTTTGGGATCAAAAAATTAGTGATCCGTAAATTAACGGGAGCGAAGCCGCGAGCAAAAGCTAGTAAGTAATATTTTAAGCTTCATAAACTAGTAAATAATATCAAATTAGACAAAATTACCAATTTTAAACCAACGCCACAAATGTTTGTGCGTGTGTTGGCGATTCTTTAGCCAAGGCTCGCCAACACACGCACAAACGAAACAAAACGACGTAGATCGCAAGGCAATAACGGAAAAATTATCTTTATTTGTTGTTACTTAAGGTTGAATTCACACTAAATATTGTTTAACTTATGTCTTTTAATTTCTACATGACAGGAGTAATAAAATGCTTTGCTCGTCTTTTGTGACGAATGGTCGTAAGTATTATAGATAATATTTTGACGATTTGTGACTTTATCAATAGGTGTCATGGTTGTTATTAGGTTGAACTTAAAACTATTTTAAAACATTTTTCTCCGTTTGTTATTTTTTTACTTTATTATTCACGCGGACAGAACTGAGCTTGATTTTGTACGTAACCCTTTATCTAGCTGCTATTGTTGATCGAAGAATGAAACATATTATTATACCATGGTTTTTCCTATTCACCGCTAGATGGAAAATATAGAAGTAGGCAGAGTGTAACGTTTCCCTCGCCTTGTGAAATGTCACGCATCGTATTATCAGAAAATCGTATTACAACATCTCTTTGTATTTACTTCGTTTTCTGAGATATTTATGTTGAAACACATGAATAAAGTATAGAAATACTAGCTTTTGCCCGTAGCTTCCCTTGCGTGAAATTTTGAACCCGTTAAGTGACGATTTTCCATACAAACTTTCATCCCCTATTTCACCTCATTAGGGGTAGAATTTCCAAAAATCTTTTCTTAGCGGACGTCTACTAACTATAAACTACCTCCCTGCCAAATTTCATCTTGATACGTTTAGCGGTTTTCGATATTTCGTGATGAGTGAGTGAGTGACCTTTCACTTTTATACAAGGTTAGTCAGAAAGGGGGTACTAATCCGAAGCCCACTTATAGTATCGCTGATGACTGTTTGAAAGCAAGTGTTAAAATTTCAAAATTCGATTTTTTTTTTTTCCAAATACAATGATTTTTATTTTAGTTTTTTCAAAAATTCTTCATCCCTGCTTTAGTTACAAATTCAGAAAATGGTGCTTCTAATTCATGACCCCAAATATGACCTAAAATGTAAACACAGCTGATCATAACTGGGGATAGATAGATTTTAGAGATTTTTTTTCGAGATTTTTGAACAACTGTTTCTCTTAAACTATTGACTTTTGGGAAGAGTTGTAGAACAAAAGTTATTCATTATTATGTGTACTTTGACACCCTTTCGGATTAGTACCCCCTTTCTGACTAACCTTGTATATTTAGATTTACTTTAAATAAATATTCTTATTCCAAAAAGCCCCAATATTCCAATGGGAAATTCGATCTGGCTGAAGTCTATACAGTATATTACCTGGTACAGGAGCTGTCAGCCATGAGAGCAGCTCCAGAGATGATGGACTCCAGCCTCTCCTCCAGAGACGGACGCGTGCGGAGCTCGGAGTACGCGAGAGGTTCCATCACCATGCGCTCCTGTGGATTTAATGATCATAGTAGTGTTGTTTTAGGCCAAAACATACTGCGTCGCGTACTGCGTAAGATACGGGACGCAAAATACGCTTAAGTACAAAAATTATGTCGAATATACAGTGAAACCTGGTTAAGTGAGCCCTGCATATGTGAGAAACCTCTGTTATTGTTAATTATAATGAGGTCCCGACACTTTTACATTGAACTACCTCTGTTACTGGGAATTTTCAAACTTTGTTAACTGAGATAAGATTTCATAGATTTTTTTGATGTTTACCTCTATAATAGGCATGTTGACAGCATCAATAAATTGCAAATCTAATTAGTCCGCCAGTTAGAGTTTTGAAAAATAATGGACACGTAGTTTTTCTTTTATTAAATCTATGAATATTTGGAAAGATAAAACGCATCAAAACTCGAGAGTGGGGGCTTGTGACGTCAGAAGCAAGTAAAAATTGTACTTGCTTGTGACGTTTTGCCAATTTTAAAAGTGTCGTATCTTCGTCAATTTTGGTTTACGTAACAAAAGAAAAAATACGGGTCAAATATTTTTTGATAATCTAACTGACGGACTAATTAGATTTTTCAGTCAAATACTCTATTCGGTATGTAAAGTAAAAGTTAATCTATGCTGATTCCAAAACCATTTCGAAATTTTAGTTTTCTAAACCGTATTTTACTATTTCTAGCTATTAAAATTATAAGATGGTGCTTATTTTTAGAGTATTTATTTATTTAAGGTACACCAACAGCTTCTGTATAAGTACAAATTTCAAATTACAGTAGGTAACAATTAGTTGTGGTCTTATATAGTTGCCAATAACAGGTGAACCAACATTCTCAAATAAAAGTGACAATCTAAGCTAAAAACTAAGTGTACTAAAAATTAAGTCGAATAAACTAAGAAATATAAAATTACAAAAAGAATAATAAAAATAACAATAACAAAATTGCAAAATTAGAGTACACCAGTTCGCTTGAAATCTATTCGTGACAGATCCGGCGGAATGGGCTAAGAGCGATTACGCACTGCGTCTGATCCGAATCCGTGAAAATACCGATCTAGAGTAAAAATCTCGGACCGAATTCGGATGTTGCTTACGCACTATTCCGATCCCTGATTCAAATCCAAGCATGTCAGGCATCTTTGGCATATCCATTTGGCGTCCGATTTGTCATACAGTACTACGGCTACTTCGGTCCGTCAATATTTCTTCCGAATTGGAGACTCACGGATGACGGATAGAAATCGGATGCCGGATGTAGTGCGTAAACTACCATACAAATACTTCTATGGCTACTTCGGAACGTATTTTCACGGATTAGGATCGGATGCAGTGCGTAACCGCTGTAAATACGTTCGGTTCAGTCTTTAATTTAAAAAAAGTTTCTGAATGTTAATTTTAATCAATGTGTCAACTTTTTAGCCACGAAGACTAAAAAATTACTCTCTAACAGAGGCGAAGGCTCCATACAACTCGATTCCTATCGGCTTCCCTTTCGAAACGAGTAGTTACTGGAATTCACGCATCACACTTGAGCAAGGTAAGCATTTTTTGGTACGGCTTCCCTTTTAAGAAAATTCACCCTACGCCACTGCTCTCTAACACCAGATGATGTAAAATAAATCAACATTAAAACTCTTCACCCATTCCGTGACGTCATCACTAGCAAAACATTAAAAAATAACTACCGCATAGTAAACACAAATATTCAAATTAGTTTCTTAAGAGGCCGTATACGAAATTTTGCCGATTTCGCTATTTATGTGATTTTACAGACGACGTTTTGCAGTTAAAATGATATATTTCTGTAAGTTTGAATGCACAACATGAAAGATCATTTCAATTATGATCTAATGAATGAGTCTACTTATGGCTTGCGTCGAGTATTATAAGTCGAGATTTAGATTCTTCTAAAAGTGTTTTTACTGGCAATTTTTTTATGATATTTTGCATATTTTTTTCCGAAATTTGATTGATATTGAACTGAAGTTTATTTTTTGTTGCTTTAATTTTATGAACGAGAGTTCTAAATAGCCAAAATCAAAAGCAATTCTTTGCCCATTTTCTCTAAAATTTGACTAAATGAAATATTTTTTTACTCCATTTTTTTATATGAAAGTGGTAAAAGTGATTCATACATTTTATAGACGACTTTCACAACAATACATACAAAATGTTGTCATACAGTTTAGACGTCAAAACAATTCGTAAATATGTGATATTCTAAACTTCTTACAACAAAAATTCACAAAACAGTCGTCGGTTTATGGTCGATTAATCGGAATTAAAGATAAAAATAAAAAAGTAGCTCATTCATTAGGTCATAATTGAAATGATCTTTCACGTTGTGCATTAAAACTTGTAGAAACATATTATTTTCACTACAAAAACACGTCCGTAAAATCACGTAAATCAGCGAAATCGGCAAAATTTCGTACACGGCCTCTTAAAATAGACTAATCTTTAAGAAAAAAATACGTTACATACCGAATTAGTATAAGATAGCAACCTTAAATTGCACCTCACTGTGCTAAACGGTCTCCATTATTTTTACTCTGTTTATGTCAATCGTATAAATCGTTTATATGTCGTGGTGGCCCGGAGGTTACAGACCCGCTTGTTAAGCACGGGGTTGCGGGTTCAAACCCAGGCAAGTACCAATGTGACTTTTTCAATGTCATTTGTACTTTCTTAGTTAATCTAAGACACCACTGACATACGGTGAAGGAAAACATCGTGAGGAAACCTGGACTTAATGTTCTGAAATCGTCAACACGCAGTGAGCAAGCGTGGCGATCAATGCTCGTTCCTTCTCTGTATGAGAAGAGGCCTTTGCCCAGCAGTGGGACAGTTACAGGCTAATATTTATTTATTTATGTCAATCAAGGGCTGGCAAACTACTGTGTGTGTATCTACTTAGTTGCTTGAAAGCAAATAAATGAATATAAATAAACGTTTTTATTCTATAAACTTACATAATAACAATTTTACTTTTGGCACTAGCTCCCACACTAGGATTCCCTGTGTCGTGGAAGCTAGGCGAAACTAATAGATACACATACAATATTACTACTATTAAATATTACAAATTTATACATGCGAACGCATACATTCAAAAATAAATCAAAAGGAAACAAAAACTCACATCAAAATCATCGAGTGCTTGAGCTAATTCGCCTGGACCTTCCACCGGACGATTCCCTCCTGTAGAAAATAATAATTATATTTATATTAGTATTTCCATCTCGGAGGAGAGGAGCTCGTGGCTAAATAATACGAGTAACAGCCGCATAGAGCGATCTTCCGGGTTAAGCCACGCTTGCCGAGGTTGGTCTGTGGATGGGTGACCATTTACCATAGCGAGTTTCCTCCGTGCCTCGGAAAGCACGTAAAGCCGTTGGTCCCGGCTGTCATTTGTAGATCTTTGACAGTCGTTACTGTTGGTCAGAAGCCAGAAAGTCTGACAACCAGTCTTACCAAGAGTATCGTATTACCCAGTTACTGGGTTGTGGAGGTCTGATAGGCAGTCGCTCCATGTAAAATACTGATATTCAGCTGCATCGGGTTCGACTGGAAGCCGACCCCAACATACTTGGGAAAAGGCTAGGCAGATGATGATGATATTAGTATTTCCTTAATCTATTCTTTATGGCTAAATACAGTGAGTAACCGAATTCGTGTAATTCCTTAAAACCACATGATCCATTAAGTCGGGTCTGTTGCGCCGTGTTTTCGTGTTTGCAAACAGGATAACGTTGTTTGCTAACCGAATAGGGGCGTGGCCTAACAGTTTTGTTCGCAAAAACACAATAACATGTTAGAAAATTGGCGCTGCAGACCCGGCTTTACCGGTTTAAAAAAAAAATGTTTTCGATAAAAAGGATAGTTTTCACAAAACAACATTTTTATGGTACCATTCGATCTTAGATCCGATACGGATCAAAAGACTCTTCTGGACCAACTGAGGTTGGAGTATTTCATTTATTTTTTCATCGATTTTATTTATTTTTTCACACAGCGTGTTCTTTCTATACTTTCTGTAAAATAATACTTAATTGTTGTAGATTTTTAATGGTAGTCAAATACCGTATTATAAATTATCAAATTTGAAAATGTTTAAGAGTATAATGTAAGGAGACTGTCCATATACAAGGTTAGTCGGAAAGGGGGTACTAATCCGAAGCCCACTTATAGTATCGCTGATTACTGTTTGAAAGCAAGTGTTAAAATTTCAAAATTCGATATATTTTTTTTCCAAATAAAATGATTTTTATTTTAGTTTTTTCAAAAATTCTTCATCCCTGCTTTAGTTACATATTCAGAAAATGGTGCTTCTAATTCATGACCCCAAATATGACCTAAAATGTAAACACAGCTGATCATAACTGGGGATAGATAGATTTTAGAGATTTTTTTTTGAGATTTTTGAACATCTGTTTCTCTTAAACTATTGACTTTTGGGAAAAGTAGTAGAACAAAAGTTATTCATTATTATGTGTACTTTAACACCCTTTCGGATTAGTACCCCCTTTCTGACTAACCTTGTATATTTTTTTATTTCGTCTCGCAAATACAAGGTTAGTCGAGAGACGGGGTACTAATCCGAAAGGGTGTTAAAGAACCCATAATAATGAGTAACTTTTGTTCTACAACTTTCCCCAAAAGTCAATAGTTTAAGAGAAATAGTTGTTCAAAAATTACATAAAAAATACGCTAAAATCCATCTATCCTCAGCTATGATTAGCTGTGTTTACATTTTAGGTCATATTTGGGGTCACAAATTAGAAGCTCCGTTTTCTGAATTCGTAACTAAAGTAGGGACGAAGAATTTTTGAAAAAACTAAAATAAAAATTATATTATCAGTGATACTTTAAGTGGCCTTCGGATTATTTATTTATTTTCTTGCATACATGTACAATATATTTCCATAGGTCTTTTAGTAGGATTTAAAATTAGGTATCTACATGCACCCTGTAAGGGCGTTTGCAAGGCAGTGCGATTTGCTTTTACATTAGTATCTTAAGAATTAAATTTAAAACAATTATACACTGAAATAACTTAGCAATAATAATTCAATACATTATACATTTGGTTAACAATCATTTTTAAATAGCAATAAAACATTTTTTATAATTACCTACGCCTACATCTCATCAGTTATAGCACATATACTATATATATATACCTGTTTAAAACTATAAATTTAAGCCTGTATCACAATACTGATTCATTAAAAATATTTATTTATTTAATACATGTTTGTCGGTTTTAAATTCTTCAACGGAGTAGTAGCACTTTTTGGTTAAGTATGATTTAAGTTTTTGGTAGAACAGGGTATTTTTTGTTTCATTTTTCAGGTATTCAGGAACTTTATTATAAATTGAAATTAATCTAAAGTTCGGGCTTTTACCTAATATTTTTAAATTAGCCGATGGTAGGACAAGTTTATTTTTGTTTCTTCTATTGTAACATTCATGTATTTCACCGTTTGATTTAAAGAAGCTCCGATATTTCCTTACAAACTGACATATTTGTAGAATATAAAGACAAGGTAGGCTTAGTATTTCTCTTTCTATGAAATGCGGTTTACACGTTTCTCGCGGTTTAATATTAACGAGAATCCGGAGGCATTTTTTTTGCATAAGCATTAGTACCACCTTTCCGACTAACCTTGTATAGACAGTTTTTTTTTTTTTTTTTTCCTATTTTTTTCTTTCTTTTTTTCCTAGTTTTATATTTTTTTTCCAATTTTTCTTTTTTTTTCCTATTTTTTTATTTATGATTATTTACGGTTTACTCACGTGCATTTTTCGGGATTGCCCGACTAGTTTCGGACCCAAACGGAGCCCTTAATCATCATAAATATGAATGTGTCTCACGAAAGTTATAATACAAAAATATTTTTTTATTTTTTTTTCCTATTTTTTTTTCTTTTTTCATCTGTTTCTTGATGCTGTCGATTACACAGCACATAGTCGCAGTTGTCAGTCACTACTTACCTACTACTGGTACAGCTTGTCCCTTAGCAACACAGGAGATGCTGTCGACTGCGCAACACACCGCTCGCAGCACATAGTCACGGTTAGCTTTAGCAGCTGCCAGCTCTGGGTGACGTACGTACACCTGGAGGAGAAATACGTGTTAATTAATGTATTATTAAATAGTTTACGATACCCCATTGAAATTTTGCATAAAAAATAATTTAAAAAAGACTGGGGTATCACGTTCAATGCCGTAACGGAGACTGGTGGGCAAAAATCTAAAATGTCGCGGGGCCACTTCAAAAAAATTGATTTTGCTAAAGGAGATAAAACCTTTGTGGCATAGCCCCCCCCCCCCTGCCATTTTGATTTTTTTTCCAAGTTGCGGCGCACGATTACACTAACATATATGGGTAGAGGACACTTAGACAAACAAAAAATATTCAGAGATATGGTGCCCTAAAGTGTCACGTTGCCGAGATATTGTATCGAGACAATCTTGAAAAAACATCTTTTGAGTCCAAATATCTCGGTAACGTGACACTTTAGGGCACCATATCTCTGAATATTTTTTATTTGTTTGAGTGTCTTCTACCCATATTTACAGTTACAAAGTGCGCTGCAATAAAAACTTTAAGTCAAAATATCTCGGCAACGTGACACTTTAGGGCACTATATCTCTGAATATTTTTTATTTGTTTGAGTGTCTTCTACCCATATTTACCAGTTACAAAGTGCGCTGCAATAAAAACTTTAAGTCAAAATATCTCGGCAACGTGACACTTTAGGGCACTATATCTCTGAATATTTTTTATTTGTTTGAGTGTCTTCTACCCATATTTACCAGTTACAAAGTGCGCTGCAATAAAAACTTTAAGTCAAAATATCTCGGCAACGTGACACTTTAGGGCACTATATCTCTGAATATTTTTTGTTTGTTTGAGTGTCCTCTACTTATATATGTTAGTCTCATCGAGCGCCGCAACTTGGAAAAAAAATGAAAATGACGGCAGGGGCCTATGCCAGCTTCCATAGAAAAATGTTCGAACCCCTTTCAACAATGTATGTTCAAAAACCAACTAATATGGGGTAGTCTAGAGGGCCTAGACCCTTTTCATACGATATATTTGGCTCCTGAGCTACAAGTATCTTTTTACTTAAATAGGAATTAATAGTAGATTGTTGCACCGAGCGCAAAGTGAGTCATTAATGCACGAGTGTTATGTTGGTGACCGAGCGCAAGCGAGGGCACTAAATTAACACGAGTGCATTAATCACTCACTTCAGCAAGGTGCGTAATCTACTTTTCTTTCAACTACCAATCTACCTACCGTGATAAAATATACCTACTCAAAATAAAAACTCAAGTTAATGAAAACAAGGTTATCCTGCGACTTTTGCGGCAAAAGGTTATTAACAATTTCATTTGCAACTGTTTTTATACTTTCTGGACTTGAATTCATATCGCTATCTATTTCCATTTTTTAAACTTTTCTTGCTAAATAAGAAGTATCAAAGTTTTACAATGGTACAAAATGCGCGCCATTTGTTTTTTTTTTTCACCAAGTCGGTTTTATTCAGCCGATTTTTATTTTCAGCCAGTATCTTTTTGATCTAATGCATAAGAATGCATACATTTAATATTAAACTTAACGGGAGACATTAAACCTCTGTGGTATTTATATCTAAATAAAAAATAAAAAACTGCATTAATATAAAACAGTGCAGTAATGAGATTTTATACAACATTTCTGCACTGTTTTGCTTCTAAGCAGAAAAGACGTATTTTGTGATCGGTTTTGTAGCGATTAATGATAACATTACTACATAGTTGAAAGAAAAATATTATATCATCTTTGGAATAAAACGAGAAAAAATTGTCTCACTTTGTCCAATGACATCATGTTCCATAGAATAAATGGGAAATACTGCTCCTTACCTTGGAAGCCGTCAACAGCATAGTAGAATGTTTCTTCAGCACAGCCCTGGCTGCGGCCAGCTCATCCTTCATCCTGGGTTCTTTCAGCTCTCTCTGACGCTTGGCAGCTTGAGCAGCTAGCTCAGACGCTGACCGGCCGAACTGACGAGCTGACTCCATTAGCTCGGATTGAGAAGAAGCTGACTTGAGCTTGTCCAGATCGTTTTCAACCTGTGGAGAAGTTTGTTTTGAGATTTTTTCGAAGTCAAAGTTTGTTATTTCAAATAGACTAGATTACAGGCACTTTTAAAACGTCAAAACTAGATGCACGGTTCTAAAAGGTAGGTTGCATGGAGAAGAGCCGGCAAGAAACTACATGAAATACTCTTTTCAAAATAGTAGATCATGACAATTCCATAACAGTAGTGTGAGAAATAGAATGAGAATAATGCAGGTTAATGTAAGAAATAAACTCACATAAAGGCTTCTACACACCAAAGCCGCCGACCCGGCGGCTTTACCCGCCGGGTTATGCCGGCGGCCAACTAACGCGAACTAAGCGAGCGAACATAACGCAAAACAAGCCCGGCGGCATAACCCGCCGGGTTAAGCCGCCGTGTCTTTGGTGTGTAGAGGCCTTAAGAGTAGCAAATAGAAAAAAAAGAATAATAGAAGTAAACATTAAAAATTATGTTAGGTCATCGTGAAAGCTGAGAAAGATAAACAATTAAAATATCTTGATTTAGCACACGAGGTTGTCGGCATGTGGGATGTGGACTCAGCAGCCATTGTTCCGATAGTCGTTACGGCGAATGGCCTCATAGCCAAGAGCCTCGACCAACACTTTAAGAGGCTCTCGTTGGATGGCTGGATCAAGGGCTTGATACAAAAAGCAGTACTCCTGGATACGGCACGCATAGTGAGGAGGTTCCTTTCTCTGGAGCCCTGACTGCCGGCAGCTTGGACCTTGTTCCCGATGCCGGTGGGATACTATTTTTTATATTTTTAAATGTTTTTATTTTTATATTGCAATATTTAAAAATGTAATTAAATATGTTTAAAAATGAATAAAGGAATGTTAGGTCATACAATCAGTTAGACAGGACCAGAGGGTCGCAATGTGCAGGACGGAGTTGTACGCCAGGCATCTTTATCTTCGATATACTGCGTGCGATTGTGTGCAGTACGTCAATAGGCGGGGTACTTGATGGATTCGCTGTGACACAGCACGTCTATCGGCGTTATGCAAGGTGTCCCAAAAAGTAGTAGCACCCTTATGGGGATTTATATGGGTCGATTATAGCAAGTCACCAGTCGCATCGCTTGTAAAAATCTAATCGCAACCCTATTTAAACCAGTTGACAAAAATCCCATGCGACTTGTTCATTTCTAGCGGAACAACACAGCGCAAAACACACCTCATGCGGCGGGCGATCGCCTGCAACTGACCATTTCCAGGTCGATTTTAGTCACCCGCCGCATGCGGCTTGTCGCCGCACGACAAAAGTCGGATGGCACTCAACTTTGGGGCTTGCGATTTTAGTCACTTGCGGCCTAGTCGAATTGTCATTTAGACGGTTGGTTTTCGTCGTGCGGCGAAAATCGACCCGTGTAAATGCCCTATTAGCTTACCCGAATCATCTTGATGTATGTTCCGCGATTTTTTGTAGTTTTCAAGTTATGATTGCTTTTCGTTATTCAACATTTTTGTAGTGACATTGTAGTATCACCTTCATGATCGTCATCTTCACCGACTGGCCATTTTTATATTTTGTACTTTTTTTGATAATGACAGATAGAATGCTAATTTAGACTTGGTTTTTTTGGGGAGATTGTTTTTGAGACCATGGTGATTGCTTTTGATACGAATGTCTGTTTTATTTTATATTGATATAAATATTATAAATTTAAATCCGGGTGACTGTTTAATTATGTGGCATGCCACAGCAATCATACCCTGAACACTGCTCCATGCAACATCCGTTTTTACGTTGGACTCGAAGGTCTTGTGCGAGCTGGACAACCTAAGCCTCCACCACCTATCCAAGAACCTGCGCTCCCATGGTACCAAAGTGAGATGCATTCCGGTGCCCGAGGGTAACCCCTTCTTCCTTCTCTTACACTTCGTCTCCTGCTACACATACGAGATCGGCGATCGGGCTGGCTGTCACCTACCCGCATGACTAGATATGCTTCAGCCGGTCTGTTTGCTGCCGCCGGTTTCTATCAAATGGCTGTGTGGGCCATTGGCGAACGCCGTAACTACAAGAAGGAACTCGCTGACTACCCCAAGGGACGTGACGCAGTCCTGCCTCTTATTCTCTAGCCATTTCTATTTTTGTTATTTACGTACTAGGTATTGAATGCTCTACACATTCTTTACAACTGGTGTAGCAGACGTGCTCTCAGGAGATCCTAGGGCCGTCTGTTACATTACAACATGAATAGTTGAGACAAATGCGTTTTTTTTTTTAAACTATGTTCTAAATATTACGTTTTACTATTAGGATTTACCGTTGTTCGAGCTTTTACAGTGAGTACGCACTGCATCCGATCCGGATCCGTGAAAATAAGAATATAAAAAACTCGGACCGAATTCGGATATTGCTTTGCGCATTGCATCCGATCGAATACGTGAAAATACGAATCTAAAAAACTCGGACCGAATTCGGATATCGCTTACGCACTTATCCGATCTCTGATCCAAATTCAAACGGGTCATCTTTGGCATATCCATTTGGCGTCCGATTTGAATCCGAGGTAATGCGAAAGCGTTCATACAAACAGTACTACGGCTACTTCGGTCCGTCAATATTTCTTCCGAATTGGAAACTCACGGATCACGGAGAGAAATCGGATGACGGAAGTCGGATCTAGTGCGTAAACTACCATACAAATAGTTCTATGACTACTTCGGAACGTATTTTCACGGATTCGGATCGGATGCAGTGCGTAACCGCTCTTACAGTAACATATACAAGTGCTATCTCACTACAACCCCCCTCCCTCCCCCCTTGTGACATTTCATGATTTTTTCCGAACCCCCTCCTCCCCTTTCGAGGCTCATGTGACTAATAGAAATCCCTAAGAAAAAAAATAACAATGTTAAAGTTCAACTTACAGTATTAAGTTTGTTGAGCAGCAGATGTACGTCCACCATGTCAGCTAGTATGAGCAGGCGCGTGACGGCTGAGAGCAACCCGCGCGCCGCTCTCACCATGCTGGAGCGCACTTGAGACGCGCACGGCTCTTCTGAGAATTCGCGAGCAGCCAGGCTCATTGCCGCTCCTGGAGAATGAAAGAGAATTTTATTTTATACAATGTTAGTCAGAAAGTGTATTAGGCTGATCCAACAGAGCTGTGCGAGGAATATGTAATGCGTAATGTGTTAATGTGTAATGTGTACTAATGAGCGGTGCGAGTATAGGTAGCGGACTCTTTTCGAATATGAGGGAGAATAATACACATTCCTAGCAACACATTCCTCGTAACACATTCCTCGCAACACATCCCTCGCTCGCATTTCTTGCTTGTTTTGTATGAACAAAATCCTCGCACCGCTAAGCCCATATCCACCAGAGCTGCGCAGAGCGAAGCTAGGTAAATGAAGTGATTCTATTGGTGCTTACAAAACACAATCCTCGCTACGCAGCTTAGCACAGCTCTGGTGGATGCTTAGCCTTAAAGTACCCATATTAATGAGTAACTTTTGTTCTACAACTTTCCCCAAAAGTCAATAGTTTAAGAGAAATAGCTGTTCATAGATTTCACAAAAAATAAGCTTAATCTATCTATTCAGCTGTGTTTACATTTTAGGTCATATTTAGGGTCACGGATTAGAAGCTCCATTTTTAGGATTCCGTAATCAACAAGAAACCCTTACCGCCTTATTACAAAATGTGGTTTCAAGCAGACTAAGATAAACCCAGATTTAAAATATACCCATTATTTTCTAACATAATATAACAAAAACACGGGGCTATTTTAAAACTTGAGTTTTTCTTAGACCATCGTTTGTAATATGGGGGTTATAGTTTCGCCATGTCCGTCCGTCAGTCCGTCCGTCCGTAGCTTAGCTCACAGACTCTTAGTAAGTACTAGAAAGCTATCATTTGGCATGGATATACATATTAATCAAATATTAAACTTTAAAGTGCTAATTTTTGTTAGGGTCAAGTGTCCCCCCCCCCCTGCCAGCTAAACGGCTAGTTTTGGATATGTGAAAAAATTCACAGTAGTAGTATACACAATGAAGTTAAAAGGAACACTATCACAGCTAAGTAGGCTTTACAAGTTTAGGAGTAATAGTCGATCAACCGGAAAAGTAAAAATTTCGTACAAATTCCATTGAAAAATTACTAAGCCCTCTTCTTAGTCCGCATTATTGTACAACTACGGAACCTTATTACTGCACGTGGCCCGACACGCACTTCACCGGTTTTTTTGAATTCGTAACTAAAGAAGGGATGGATAATTTTTGAAAAAACTTACAATAGAAATTTTCTACTAATTTGTAGGGTGTCACTAACCTGCCTTCCGGACCTCCTCAACAGCGGAGAGCATCTGCTGTGTAATCTCAGGGTTCTCGTAAGCAATGGTCTGACCTCTCTCTATGAAGATCTCCGTGGCTCGCTCCACCGTCGCCACGAGAGCGCTGGCTCGCTTCGACTTGCCAGCTGAAACAAAATCAAAATGAATAAATATCAGCCTGTAACTATCCCACTGTTGGGCAAAAGCCTCTACTCATACAGAGAAGGAACGAGCATTGATCACCACGCTTGTTCACTGCGTGTTGGATATTTCAGACCATTAAGTTCAGGTTTCCTCACGATGTTTTCCTTCACCGTATATCAGTGTCGTCTTAGATTAACTGAGAACGTACATATGACATTGAAAAAGTCACACTGGTATATGACCAGGTACAACAATATTTAATTCTTGACCAGTAAAACCGATAATTCAGCCCTTATCAAGCTGTTTGCTCCAAATCTCCCGCCAGCAACGCACTAACTAAGCCGAGTCCCCCACTAGGGGTCGCCCTTAGTGCTGTTGTTGCAGGTAGTCATGATGTTAGTGTAGTACAAGTAGTTAGCTTAGGTTAAGAGTATTTTACTTCCCCACCATTAGATGGAGACACTTCAGGTCTCGCCAATAACTGCTCGAAAAGTAGAAACGGTCTGCAAGGAGTATCTACAAGAACACGAGGAAAAAAAAATTGTTCATTGTTAGGGTTCCTAGGGTACCCCAGAGGTGCTAATAGGACCCTAAGGGCCATACCTCACCGAGATGCCATGGCGACGTGGCCAGCGACGTCGCCAACTAGTTCTTATTGAGATGTATGACGGCTAACTCACTTGGCGACGGACTGGCAACGTGGCCAAGTAGCCAGAGTCGACCGCTCCACATGCGGCGACTGGCGACGCTAGCTACCTGGCGACGTCGCCAGTTGTATGCACGTGTATGTATGCTCCGTCACTCACTCAGTCGCCAACCAGTCACCGCGTTGAACGCGCGTCGTATTGAGAGCAAAATATCGTTCGATACTGAGAGATTTATCATAGAAATTGAAAATCGGCTGAGTTTATGGAACAACGCATTGAAAGAGTACTCTGACCGGAACTAGAAATATTTTTTTTCTTGAAATTTTCGTTTCATCTTTTTGCGACGCTGGTAATAATATAATAACAGTGCAGTAATTTCCACGTCTATTCCTGACTGTGTCGAGACAGAACTGAATGCATTGGCGACGCGATTTGGCGACTCAGTCTGGCGACACAGGGACGCCAGACGTAGCCATGGCAACGTCGCTGGCCACGTCGCCATGGCATCTCGGTGAGGTATGGCCCTAACACTAAGCCTACGCCATCTGTCTGTAACAGAACTCTTTGAAACCGTAATATCGTATCATCATACGATTTACAAGGTTAAATTTCGCTTGTTTCGTTCCAAATTTTTGTTCCGTGCGTGAATCGAACCCACGACTCGTAGCGGAGACATAACGGACAGCCCTCTGTGCAGAGCATGTATGGGGGCCGAAGAGACGGTCGCACACGTCCTCCTGAAATGCACAGGGGTCACCCAAATACGAGAAGCAACCCTTGGCGCACCGAAATCACTCGCAAATGTTCTGAGCGGACTGAGAGCCCTAATCTGCTTCTGGAAGGAGGTGGGCTGGCTGGAATGATGGCCGCCATGGCCCACGTACAATGGTCCACTTAAAGGACTAAGTGCGGAAACCACATCTCCTAACATAGAACATAGAACTCGTAGCGGAGAAGCCTATCGCTCAGCCAAACGTGTTGTCTAGATCAAATATAAACTCACGTCTTTTCTTCTTAGCATCCCGATCCTTGCTGTTGACCAGGGTAGTAACTTGCAGCACGAGGGGCTCCAACGTCCTCTCCACCGACATGGTCCGTATCTCCAGGTTACGGGGATCCCACTTGAGGGTCAAGGTCCCCGTGGTGCCGTACTGGTCCGTCATAGTCGCCATTGTTGCTGGAATAGAAATTAAAATTGCTGGTTATACATTACCAAATGACTTTAATGTCAAAATAGTTTTTATTTCAAGTAGACCAGATCACTGGTGCTTTCAAAAGGTCAACACTAGGTGCTCGGTTCCAAGTAGTAGATCCTTTGGAGAAGAACCGGCAAGAAACTCCATAGACACTCTTTTAAAAAAGTAAATGGTTTGACAATTTTCATTGTAATAAATAATAACAATGCGGATTAGTGTACATGCAGTTAACAGCATGAAAAGCAATGAGAAAGATAGCCTTTTAAAATGATTCCCATAGCAGTTACGAGCTGACCAGTCCCAACAGACAGCACCCGTTCACGAGCATGACGCATACATCGGCGTCGCTCAGCTCAACCATGTTGCAGGGAACTCAACGACCCGATGCACAACGCCACCATCAGCAGGACATTTCAGTGAGCATGACAGACTCATACCGATAGACAATAGGCAGTCAAATGTTAAGAATGAAAGTGTAACACTAGTTGCTGCATGGTCCTCACATAAAAAAGGAACTAATTGCCTCATTGGTCTAGTGATCGTAAGCGCGACTGCTGCGCATGAGGTCTTGGGGTCGATCAAATCGGTCAAAGTATTTTTGGGTTTATTTATTTTAGAGGGGTTAACTCAACCCTTTTTTTATTTTTTTCTTCGGAACGTCCTCATGTATATCCTTCGCCCGGGGAAGGCGAAGGGGTATGCCGGACTCTTACCGTCTAAAAACCCACGGTGTTCCTCCTGACCCTAGGCCGGGGTCGCGGGATTCGCAGCTGCATGCACCGTTACCCCGGCAGGCCTCCGCCAGCCCCTGGCGGACCTCTCCTACTGTGAGGCCTCGCCTAGGCTTACCAACCTTTATGTACGAACTTACCGGGACTTTAGCAGTCAAAATGCGGGACGTGGCAAAAAAAAAGCGGGACCCAACTGTCAAAGTAAATGGAGGCGAAAAATACAATTACAAATTATTTTTTCGTTCGTTCGACGCGAAATTCGTGGTCGCGATCTCCACTCTTCTAGCTAAACAGAACGTGCTTTCACTAAATAAATAAAAAAATTCTAACTTCTGCCCGAAGGTTTAGCCGTAGGTACGATAAAACGGGACAATTGGCGTCCCGCACAAGTCTTTCGCGGGACGCATCCTCTAAAGGTCTAGAAACGGGACGTCTCGGCTCTCGCGGGACGGTTGGCAAGCTTATTCTTAATTGATGCAAGCGGTTTCTCTCCCATCCTAGGGAACTACTTCATGTACGTAGATAGAAAGTATCCTATGTCCTAAGGTAAAAGCACTAATGCCCGACAGTGAACTAAAGGATGACACTTTCGAATAAAACCTCTTCTACTAAGAATAATAATCATTGAATTTACTTCAAGATTGCTGTAACAGACACCTAGATATCTAAGATACGCGGTCAAAAATTTTCATTCACGTATTTAAGCAAATTTAAAAATGACGTCAGTTGGCAGTAAACAATGTGAGAAAGAGAACAAATGCAATGTGATTCTAAAAGAAAATGCTAACGACGCCGACATGTAGCTGGTATGATTTTGTTCTACATTTTTACGATTTTTGCTGCTTTTTGTATTGTTTATAGAAATGTATTAAGTTATTGACATACCAGGACCATTGCCTTCTTATTTCGGTTAGGTTTTCTAACAAATTAAAGGGTGTCTACTATTAGTGCCAGAAATTAGTAAAAACCTAAAAGCCGACACATGTGTCATCTACTGGTATCTCACCAAACAGATTTTCTCAGCACATGTTCATGCAATTATTGTCTCTATATCCTGTCAATAAAGTGCTGTTTAATTTTTGTTCGTTTCAAATGATCCTATCCAACAGTAGACAGGGTGTCAACTATTGGGGTATACTAGGTGTCAACTGTTAGTTCTTTTGATTTCAGATTTATTTTTGAGCACTATGCCGCCGTACGAGTTTAAGACATGTCAAAAATTATTATAACAAGTGATAGGATTAAGTCTAAATTGCATTTTCTGTTACAAGTTCACGGGTAACTTCATATTATAGTATTTCAGTATTGATTTTTTTTAACTTGATAATAATAATATCAAACCACTATTAATAGACATCTATTAGCACTAATATTAGACACGTCTAGTATTAGCGCTAAGGGATGTCTACTATTAGTGGTTTCGTTTTTTTGTGATGTCATTTAATAGTTCCTACGACAAAGTGTAAAAGAATGTAAATTAAAGTATGAAATATGTTATTAGATAAAGCTTTTATGTTGAAAACTAAATATCTAAATGTTACTTTAGCATTTAAAAAGATTTAACTGTGTTTTGTGATTAAATTACATTTGTTATTGAAGAATTAAATTTGTGTTGCTCTTATACTGTCGGGCATTAGTGCTTTTACCTTAATTGAGGTCATGTTTTACCTGTGAGCCAAATTTTATTCAAATCTGTTCTGTGATTAACAAATATCCAAATTCATTTGGTATTACTATAATTTTGTGTATTATAAGTTATGTTAGGTATTACTATAATAACATAACTTGCAGGATAACTTTTTCATCATCATCTTCATACATCATTTCACCTTCTTTCTATAAACAGGGTGTCCCTGGAAGTATGGATCAAATCGAATAGGGGCATGGGCAATGTCATTTCCAAACTTTTTAACCCTGAGAATGTCAGTGCAATTTTTTACAGTTCAAAAGTTATGACCAATTATTGTGTTTTTTTCAATCACTTCGCATAGAGAAAAATCATAAAAGAAACTATCAGAGCTATAATTTTTTTTCAGGACTTTGGCGAACAGTAAGCCTTTCTTGTGGTAATACTTTAACGCAGCTAGAAAACATGTGTTCAGTAAGAAAAAACATTTACTGCAAAGGCTTTTTTGGTCTGGCAAAAAATTTACTCAAGTTTTTACTACTACAAGTTTTGAAATGACCTTGCCCACGCCCCTATTCGATTTGATTCATACTTCCAGGTATACCCTGTATACTAAACCTTTTTTTTTTATCACAGGCCACATCGTTTTTAATTATTATATTCGAAATTGGAAGAGCACTCGAAAAAGAGAAGAAACAAGGTTCTTTGGCATTGATTCGAGAGGCAACGAGAAAAGTGTGCAGTCTGAGATAAAAAAAAGGTTTAATATAGAAAGAAGGTGAAACGATGTATGAATATGATGATGAAAATGTTATCCCACAAACTATAATTAATTATAATAAATAACATTCTTTTGTACTTCTTCACCAAGTACAAAAGTACCTTTTGAGCAAGATAACAGCTGACTCAAGAGCTCTTAGAATGTTCATTCAATATACAATAGCTATGTAAATACCATTATCCATTCATTGACATGTCATTCAATCAAGTGACACATTAAATCTATGTATTTAAAAATAAAAAAATAAAAAAAAAAAAAAAAAATACAACCGAATTGAGAACCTCCTCCTTTTTGAAGTCGGTTAAAAATGAATCCCATTTCCCTTGGTTTGGGCTAGTGTTGTTGCGATAGTGATAGTCTATCGATAGTATCGTGATACTATCATGACCTTGATGACCTTGACCTTGAAAATCAGTCATACTATCGATAGTCCTATCGAAACTATCGACCCTTGACGATACTATCGATTGATAAAATTAAGTAATACTATTGCTAAAGATCAATAGTATCGATACTATCGATAGTATTAGTACAAACACTATCGATGGTATCGAGAGTATCGATACTATCGATAGAATGCATTTCGATAGTATCGGTAGTATCGATACTATCGATAGTAATGCCCTATCGATAGTCGAACATTTTACGATAATATTGCTTGCTCATAAGGTATAATATAGCTGGTGATACATAGTTCATCTATCACAAATCATCCATAGTGTCGTTCGTTCGGTCGCAAATATTAAATATACCGTATATTTGTGTCGCTGTGTTACCGACCAGGTGTCGTTTTATTCCCAGTCGATAGTATCGAAAATTCGTCGATAGTTACTAAAACAAAACTATCGATACTATCGAAACGCGTCGATAGATCATAAATAGTATCGATAGTATCGACTATTTTGACACAATACTATCGATAGTATCGATATAATCGATAGTATCGACAAAGTTCAATAGTATCGCCTAATTTTCACTACCGATACCATCGATAGTATCGATAGTATTGCAAGATTTCGATATTTTCGATAGGACTATTCGCGCTATCGACTGTTTTTCAAGGTCAACTATCGATAGCGAAACTATCGCTATTGCAACAACACTAGTTTGGGCATCACGCGTGAGCGGCTGGACCGATTTTGCAATTTTTTTTTTTGTTGTTTTCATTAAGTATTGTCTGGTGCAGGTTCTTGTCAAAGAAAATTTTGATATTTAAAAAAAAACTTATCTCAGTATATCCACATTCTTCATTTGTTTACTGCATGCATAAAATGGTTTTAACTTTTTGTTACTATTTTGATATTGTTTCTGAAGCTAGGTAAGTAGTAGGTAGGTAGTAGTAAGTAGGAAAAAGTGCATTACAACGCATGCCGGGTACAGCTAGTCTATATTATACATATAATAAAATTGGACATAGGACATACACGAAAAGGATCCACAACATGGTCAAAAATGAGTTCAGTGCACCAAACTGATGATAAATATCAATACTATCGGCCAATAAAAAAGATCCTAGCAAAAACAACTGTCTATCACTTTTTATCAACCTCAGAACCAACCCACATGTATAGCATGTCTAACATCTTCCAAACTTTAAACATCAATATCTCTATAGTGATTTTGTGTGGATTGGATCCTTTTCGTGTAACTACTTACGTCCAATTGTAACTAAGCAAAAACAGTTTTTGCAGGATCCTGCAAACAAGATGCTCCTATGAACACTAGTATTGAAACATTTCCACCACTAAACGGGATCCTGCAAAAAACAGGATTGCTGTGGGAATGAAGCATAACATAGCGTAAGAAGACCAGTCAAACTTCAGTTTCAGTTTATAAAGATGTCATATAAACTTTATCCCCCTTTTCAACGAAAGAGGTTGATTTAAAAAAAAAGTTTATCGTTTTGTTTTTTGCTATAAAACATGACTTCTCTCAAATTTTCAAGTTTCTACCTTTAGCGGTTTAGGCTGTGAGAGAGTATGAAGTACAATTTCACTACATAGTATAAAACAAAGTCGCTTCCCGCTGTCTGTCTGTCCCTATGTATGCTTACATCTTTAAAACTATGCAACGGATTTTGATGCAGTTTTTTTTAATAGATAGAGTGATTCAAGAGGAATTTTATATGTATTTAGTATCAGCATTGCACCCGTGCGAAGCCGGGGCGGGTCGCTAGTAAGAGATATTTAGGAAAAATTGTTTTTTTTTACATTTGACATTCAATAACTTTTGACATTTCATTTGTAGTGATTTATTTACGGTCTGTACAAATGTTCAGCTCTATGCGAATTATTCCGAAGTTTGTTTACATATTTTGACTGGACTAATGTCTCAATAATACGTAAAAAAATCGTTCCATTCATCTCAAATGTTTGACCTTTTTAGAAGTGAAAGTTATCGTCATACATCGTTGTAATCACCATGGAAGTATGGAATAAGTATCATAGGTAGCTAATACGAGTAACGGATACTTCGCGATAACAAGAAAATACAACGAACGGTCCTGTTTATGTACTTAGCATCGACTTTTAACAATGAGTGACTCACTACACAACTATGAATTATTTCTCACCTTTCAAATGGTATTATTCACGTAATTATGAGTCAAACGGGAGAATTGACAACAAGGTTTTGTAAAAACCTTTGTTATTTTGTTTGATAAGTCAAATTTATTGCTATTTTTAAATCAAAATCCTAATTACAAATACTACAGTATAATACGACTAATCTTAAAAGTGTTCTAAAGTTTACAACAGTAAATAATGACGGGTTTATTCAATTCGGTAGGATAATGCATTGACAGCATAATATAGACACTTTTACCTGATTATTAGCAACGATTCCTATGTTTTATTCACACTACACAATATGAAAAAGATGTAACGGTTTATAATACACAATATTTCACTTAGTTTTTATAAAATAACGCACAAAATCACACGATTTCTAATATAAATAGTTGAAGAGTATCACGTAGGCGTGTCAAAAAATATCAACTGGGTTGTCAGAGTAAGAAAAATTATTGTACTGTCCTGTTTTCTTACCAATGGTAGTGTGGTAGAAACCGTTTCCTAAATAGTAGAAATCGGGTATAGCAAACTCAAAGATTGCTCTCAAAAATAAGTCGGAAGTTTGAAAATTAAATGTGTCCATCCAACCCGGTATGTAACAATAGTAGAAGCAGTGTGTATCCGACTCAAAAGAGTGCTAGCGCTAATTATTAGCACACAATCGCATAGATTCACCTCCACCAGCGAAATGGCATCCTGAAGAAGGCAATCTGGATGCGGAAGGCGGTAGACAAAGTGATGTGGTTCTACTTCGGAGAAGCTTAAGATTTGATGTCCACGTCAATGCCTAGCAGGGACGCGTAGAATGCTGAATATCTTTTCAAATACTTTTGTTGCGGACGGCAAGCCTAACTTCAACTAAGACGTAAAAAAGGTCATAAAATACGTCACAATGTATAGAACAAGATGACCACTAGCTATAGACAGTGGACTATGTAGCCACAGCTAGCTACAGTAAACAGAACAATTTGAGAAAATATAATGGTAAATGAACATTACCGGGGGGTTACACCATACACTACTTGTGCCACCCTAAATGGTAGGTACCTAAGCAGGTGCATCCGCCGGCATTTTGGTCGGCACTCATTCTACGCTCCAGGAACCAATACGAAGAACTGAACCCTGAACCCCTGCAGCCCTGAAGAAAGAAGAACGTATAGTCGATTCGTATTAGAATGAGTGCAAAGTTTTTAGTGTAATTAATATAAGTTTGTTTGAATAAATACGGCAAGTGCCTTTCGAAAATCAATTGTTTTACTGGTTGTCCTCTACAACTATTTTATGAATGTATTGTGAGTAGTCTAAGGCTCAATTGACACCGCCGCGGAATGGAATGGAAGCGACGAAATTGTACATAGCATAATGAACTTTATGTCAATTGTATAAAATACAAACTAAATACGAGCTAAAAAAGGTCGCGAGGATTCCCCGGAAGACGCGCGACCTTTTTGGCTACGATAGTTTGTGTACGTTATACAATTGACGTGAAGTTCAAAGTTCAATATGCTATGTACAATTTCGTCGCTTCCATTCCATTCCTCGGCGGTGTAAATTGAGCCTAAGTGGACCAAGGAGAGGAACGTTGATCAATAAAACAACATTACAATGAAACTTATTACTTACAACCAGCGCTGTGGCTCTGTAACGCACGTGAGTCACAACATTATGCTTAGCGATGGCCGTTTTGTGCGGATGTGTCGCATGTTTTTCCCAATAGTTTTTTTTTTTTTGGTTTTGTGTACACATGGTGTAAACCACGAATTCGTGTAATTCCTTCAAACCACATGATCAATTAATGGTATCGATTAACGCCGCACGGGATTTAGATTGATTAAAAAGAAAATTTAAACTTTTCTTTCCAAAAAAATGTTTTTTGTCGTAGAAAATTTCGATGCCACGCATAAATTAATGAAGACACGGCGGCACAGCTGACGGGCACAACCAGCGCGATATCGCTCCACGCAGTCAGTCACAGACTAGATAGGGATACAATCAGTCAGTTAACTTGGAACGCTAAAATTACTCAGATACAGAATGCGATGGTATATTTCAAGTTTTTTTTTTTTTTATTCTGATGTAATCTTGTGCAGAGTCAGTCAGTGTCACCAGTAGATCACGCGGTTTGAAGGAATTACACGAATTCGTTAACACCCTTTAGTTTTATTTTATTTTTGTGCGTCATGTTGGCGCGAATAAATATTTCTTCTTTCTTTCTTATTCTTTCTAACCTACCACCACCACGGCATAATGTCATTATATTTCTTATATGAAAAAAAAAACTCGTAATTTGTAGGCCTCTCTCTTGTGGAGGCCCTGGAATTAAAGTTGTTCCTCTTCCCTAAATACGGCCCTGTACATACCATTCGAATTCACATTCTGTAGGCCTAGCATGAATATTTTGACGTATAGTAACGTAAACGTAATAGGTATATGCTCTAAGAAACGTAACGTTAATGTGAGTGAATTTTAAATTGAAAATACAACTATTCTATAGCATTTTAGTTTAAAGGAGATGTTTCAGAAATGTATGGAGCCTGGGCTAGCACCATGTACACTATTAAATAGGTATAGCTATACATTAAAATAACCGTTTTTTAATGTTAATTTTCTATAATTTTACTTCGTTTCTTACATCAAATCAAATCAAATCATTTTTATTTGCAATATAGATAACTAAGTACAAAATGTTGTTACAGAATGGGGTTAGTAGGTATCTCTATATTTTGCCACAACAAGGCGTGCAAATGTTTAATACGATGTTAAAATTTTTCAGTGGAAAATGTCAGTAAAATTGTACATGTCGGTCTTATTAGGAAATCATTAATTGTATAATAACATTTTTCAATCAAAAACTTACTCGTACATTTTTTTAATTGCATTATATTTTTTTTAATGTCATCTGGTAATTTATTAAAGATTTTTTGTGCCATGCAAAAAAAAACTTTCAAGTTATTACAATATACTCGTTACATTCAAGTTACCTTGGACAAGGACAGCAACACAACACATGAAAATATGGCGGATTGAAATTATGTGAAATGTCATTTTGACAACTGTTGACATGTCAATGACCCCATAGTGTTTATTTCTTGTGTACTTACTTAGCGTATGTACTTTGTTTATAGACGAAACTACTTGGATTACGGTATAATTATAATAAAATAGAACTACAGGCGTTGTACACGAAACCTAGGACTGTCAAAGTTGTCAAACTCATGTCAATGTCAAACATAACTGTCATGGCTACCAGAAAAAAAGGGATATCATATTAAAAACGTCACCAAATAATAATTCCCGTACAAGAGTACTCTTCTTCAAATTAATTTATTTGTATTTTTATGGAAATCCCATATTTTTTTCCTATTTTTCTACTGTACATAGTGGTGGCCCAAAATCAAACATCTCCTTTATGCGACAAGCACAAGTTGTATCATACTTAGTTATGAATAAAGTTTTCAATTCGATTAAATATTATGTGCGAAACGAGTATTTCCAATTCAAAATTCACTCGCGTTTACGTTATCATAAGTAACAACATTCGTACTAGGCTTACAGCGATTACGCACTGCATCCGATCCGGATCCGTGAAAATAAGAATGTAAAAACTCGGACCGAATTCGGATATTGGTTTGCGCACTGCAACCGATCCGAATACGTGAAAATACGAATCTAGAGTTTAAAAAACTCGGACAGAATTCGGATATCGCTTACGCACTTATCCGATCTCTGATCCAAATTCAAACAATTGAGGGGCCATCTTTGGCATATCCGAGGTAAATGCGAAAGCGTTCATACCAACAGTACTACAGCTACCGGTCCGTAAATTTTTCTTCCGATTTGGAAACTCGCGGATGACGGAGAGAAATCGGATGACGGAAGTCGGATCTAGTGCGTAAACTACCATAGAAATAGTTCTATGACTACTTCGGAACGTATTTTCTCGGATTCGGATCGGATGCAGTGCGTAACCGCTCCTGTACACTCATTGCAATTGTGTTTCTCCGATTCCCAGATCTAATTCTAAAGAGGCGTATTATTGTATCCGAAGTACTTATACCAAAGAATGTTTATTGTGATGTTTATGAGAATTTTGCCGGTACGCGCTTTGAGAATAGCCTTTTATAACGAATAGAGATCCGGTGTTGCGTGGATGGTCAATTATTGTGTAGGAATAATGAATTTTGGAGTGGGTGGTGTAACTGTATTACTGCGGAAAAGGGTGGGATAAAACTGACTGATTGAAGCGTTGGTGGTACTCTATACAACGTTATTTTTAGTAAGTATATACAAAAACCGAGACACCCCAACAAGATTTTCATCAGAACTGCCTAAATATGTGTTTTTTTTAATACATCTCCAAGTTACACCGTAGTTTATGTCGCATTAAGTTCCCTAAAAAAGTGTGAAATGCCTGAGATGTGCTATGCAGGGGTTGTCTAATACACGGAAACTGACCGAGCGGACTATCTCAAGCCTGTGGTGTCTATTCCCGTCTACTGCTATGGGTAGAAACCTACTGAAACAAAATTGAAATTTATGAAAAAAAATGTGTTGTAAGAAATATGTCAATCGATTCTCCTAGTGATTCTGAACAAACTAGTTTCAGGTTTAGTATATACTAAAACTAAGCTTGTAGCTAGGTCTGCACCAGCGCGTTTCATGTTCATCTTGCGTCTTCGTCTGAAGCATGCGTGAAGTGATATAGCGCATGCCTTAATACTAGTTCGACATCAGTGCATGCCCCTAGCGCACGCTAATCCGTCTTATGTCGACTGACGACTGACCGAGGCGCACCGGTGTACACGATAAGCTGCATGCGTCTTATAGCAATCAATATTGCATGCGCTTGACGCAAGAGGAATTGAAAGTTCAAAGCGCAAGATAAACATGAAAGCGCACTGGTATAGACATAATTATACTGGATGGTACATTATACGTGGTCGGCGTGGATCCAGCCTTCAAATTAAGTTATGTTCACATTTGGTCGGAGTCACAGTCATCTTTAAACATTTTACCAATACAGTTACGGGGGAAATTAATAAAAAAACTTTATGGAATAACAAAAATATATAATTTTAATAACGAATTCAAGTTGACTCTTCGTTTTTGTAAATTAGTTGAATACACACGCGCCAAGTAGAGCATAGACAAACGTAGCTGCTGGTGGTCACATCTTTATTGTTTGTACACTAAGAGCGATTACGCACTGCATCCGATCCGAATCCGTGAAAATACGTTTCGAAGTAGCCACATAACTATTTGTATGGTAGTTTACGCACTACATGCGGCATCCGTCATCCGATTTCTATCCGTCATCCATCCGTGAGTCTCCATCTCCAATTCGGAAGAAATATTGACGGACCGAAGTAGCCGTAGTAACGTTTGTATGAACGCTTTCGCACTACCTCGGATTCAAATCGGACGCCAAATGGATATGCCAAAGATAGCCCCTGAATTGTTTGAATTTGGATCAGAGATCGGAATAGTGCGTAAGCAACATCCGAATTCGGTCCGAGATTTTTACTCTAGATCGGTATTTTCACGGATTCGGATCGGATGCAGTGCGTAAAGCAATATCCGAATTCGGTCCGAGTTTTTTATATCCGTATTTACACGGATTCGGATCGGATGCAGTGCGTAATCGCTTTAAAACTACAGATTAAAAATAAGATTGCGGTTCGGTCACGGAGTTCGTTTCATTTCATTTTGCGCTTTATAAAGTGAAACTACCTTCATTAAATAATGTAACTTTGTAAAACTAAACTTGGACTTGATAAAATAGGGATTTGCTATTTCGTTCGTCGACCAACGCGACGACCTCCTCGAGGTTACGGTCAGTGCATACTGACCATATAGGCAGGGCCGTCTTAGGCCATATAGGGGCCCCTGGGCTGAGGCGGCGAGCCTCTTAGCCGGATCCGTGCCCTGGGATCTGGAGGCAATGGCCCTCGCGCTGAGATATGGTCAGCGCGAGGAGGCGCCTGAGCGGAGTGAGCTCCGCCAGATCCTAGTGGCCGAATGGAAGGAGCGACTTGCGTAACCCAGCGCAGGGCACTCCGCGATAGCGGCGGTAAGGCCCGTAATAGAGGAGTGGCTGGAGAGGCGTCATGGTGCCCTCAGCTTCCGGCTGACGCAGGTACTCTCGGGACATGGTTGTTTCGGGAAGCACCTTTGTCGCCGGGAGCAGACACCCGGTTGTCATCACAGCGTCGACTGCCCCGAGGACACGGCGCTGCAGGCGTGTCCTGCGTGGGCGACGCCGCGCCGCGAGCTGGTCATGGCGGTCGGTGGTGACCTCTCGCTTTCAGCCGTGGTTCTGTCCATGGTCGGGAGCGAGAGTGCGTGGGAAGCCGTCGCCTCCTTCTGCGAGGAGGTGATGGCGACTAAAGAGGGAGCGGAGAGGGAGAGAGAGGCAGCTGCCACTCTCCCTTCCCGCGCCAGACGCACCGCGGGCGCCGGAGGGCGCGCGACGGTCTCCGGCCACCGCAGTGTGTGGCCTGCGGGCAGCGGGTTAGAGGACCAGTCGCCCGACCAGTAACAGGCCCGAGAAGGCGGCGCGCTGTGTTCCGTGCGCGCCTCTCAGGAGGACGTGGGGCAAGGCCCCACAGTAGGAGAGGTCCGCCAGGAGCTGGCGGACCGAGACCTGCCGGGGTCGCGGTGCATGCAGCTGCGAATCCCGCGACCTAAGGAACACCGTGGGTTTTTAGCCGGTAAGAGCCGGCATACCCCTTCACCTTCCCCTGGCGGGGGGCAACCATGAAGATAAGCCCACGAAAAAAAAGGGGGCCCTAACTTTGCGCCGAGGGGCCCCTTTTTAGAAAGCCAAAAAACGTGAAAGAAAACATCAGAATGTACTTTTGTTCAGTGACTTCATTGGTTATTAGATTGTCGCCAACTTTTAGGTCAAGTTGTATTCATATTGTAGTGAAAAGTTAGAATATTGGAAGCAATTTGTCTCAAATTATAGGACATTTCTGCTAAGCAAACCTGGCTATCTGGGTGCTTTGTTAATGATGCTTTGAACTAAGAAACCAGCGGAGGCCTCAAGCGGCGAAAATAAGTATAATAACTTCATCAGTCAGTATGTAATAATATTTTCGAGCCGTCTGGGGTCGAAACACTCGGGTCGTGGGGTCCGAGTGCCCAACTTCTATATAGAGAGGTTGCAAGGCGGCTGGTCGACGCTTCCCGTGACCCGAAGGCTGGTCTCTACTGTGGCCAAAGGATTAGCATTGCCATACAACGTGGCAACGCTGCCAGCCTTCTGGGCACGTTATCAGTGGACAGCGATGCGGAGGAATATTTTGATGCCCTATTTTAGTTTATAGTGTTATTAGGATATATTTTTTGTTATTTGTATATACTTTTATTTGTAAATATCGTTTGTGTAATTATTTAACGGATCTCACCGATGGCAAATTTAAATCATACGTTAAATCAGTTCTCATTAAAAAGGCAAACTATAAGATAAACGACTATGTTGACGATAGGGACGTGTGGCGCTAGTTCTTTTCTGCACATGTGGCTTCCCTGGAAACCATTAGTTTTTATGTGTTGTTTTATATAAGTATCTATATTATTTAGATACGATTTTGATTTATCTCAATTCATACAGAATTGATTTACTTATATACCTACTTATGTACTATTTTAATTTTTACTTTTCCTGTGCATAATTTTATTATTGTAAAAAATTTTATGATTTTCTTTGTATAGAGTCAATTAATTTATTCACTTGACAGACATAAATCTGTGTTGCTGGGTAGTTTGTTGCGTCGTTTCTTCTTCACAGCATAAACACTAGGAAGCGGTGAAGGGAGGGCTTTTTGGGGGATGTCTTATTGTAAAATTGACGATCAAAAAGAACTAAGTAATTCTAGTCTATTTTGAATAAATGAGTTTTGAGTTTGAGTTTGAACGTTATAAAGAGTATATAAATAAATAAAGAAACCACTGTTTTTTTTTAAACTGATTTTTTGTCTAAAAATGCTTGGACTTCGGCATTTTGGGGCCCCTTTTAGGCCAGGGGCCCTGGGCCCGTGCCCCATGTCAGAACTGCATAGAAGTGTAACTACCACTGCATAAAATTACACACAGTCCAGCAGTTATTCATTCGAAGAACGGCCGGCTCGTCTAACGTCGTCGTGTCTATCGTCGGTTTTGTATAGACTTGTCTCTGTTTCCCTGTATCCTGTCATCTTCTTCACTTACCGATGTCCACGTAGACTTGTCTCTGGATAGACCTGCTAGAAAATATACAGACATTATGTTATATTTCATATTATACAGGATGTAAACGAATTCGTGTAATTCCTTCAAACCGCGTGATCTACTATAGGTGTAGCGCTTAACTGAGGCAGTGCCTGAGGTATGGGAGCGGCACGGGAGGGGTGACATATGACGTGACATGACATGTGCGAACTGTCTCGCTATACACGTCATAAATATAATGAAGATATCTCTTACGATATTTTTACTACTGCTAGATAATGAAAGTGATTCGAGCCATTCATACAGTGACGGTACAGACAGCGATAAGAAATCTGATTAATTAAATTTGGGATTTTGGGATTCATTTATTGTTTTTTGTTGTTTCAGTTGAAAATATTAATCATTATTAAATAAAATAATATAATTATTGTAATTTATTTTTTTGTTTACATTGTCACGCGCAATTATATCAATCAGTATACACACGTAAATATCTTCATAGATATCTTCATTATATTGTACACGTGTATAGCGAAATAGTTCGGACACGTCGTCATATGTCACCCTCCCCCGTGCCGCTCCCATACCTCAGGCACTGCCTCAGTTAAGCGCTACACCTATAGTGACACAGACTAACCCTAAATGGGTATTTTTGAAAAATAAGTATAAAAAACAAAAAATAAACTTGGTTTTCTATTTCTAAGTTATTTTAGAGCCCCGAGTTAACTGACTGCAAAGAGCGATATCGCGTTAGTCGTGCCCGCCAGCCGCGTCGCCGTGCTTATATTGATTTATGCGCGGCATCGAAATGTTCACTCAAGTAAAAGATTTTATTTAGCAAAAAAAAATTTTCTTTTTTTATTGATTCCTTATATGTGATTTATATTACCTACTTACGATTATTTACCCGAACCGCATGAAAGAAAAAATATTTTTATTTTTAATCAATCTAATTCCCGTGCGTGGCCAGTCTACACCAGAGATCATATGGTTTTAATTTAAGGAATTACACGAATTGAGCGGAGCGGCACAACTAGTGAGGTTCGCCAGGCTTGTTTTGCGTCATGTTCGCTCGCTTAGTTGGTCGCAATAATTCGCTGGCAATGAATGGCGACGAACCGCCGCCGCGTGAAGCCGGCTTTGGTGTGTAGAGGCTATAGGCTAAAGTATCGTCTATTCCAGGGCTTCCCTAAATATGCGTCGCGACGCCCTGGGGCGCCGCGGTATTATCCCAGGGGCGTCGTGAGGCTATCTAAATAGGTTGGATGTCTGTATCGATGCGACCGAGTCGAGTGAGCGCCATGCGCATTGTGATTAATAGAACTGTCCTGTGACTCCAGCCTTAAGCTCCAATACAACAAGGATAAGCTACTTGAATTTTGGAGCTCAGTTTATCAAGAATATCGTTCCATCAGCACTGCAGCATTGAGGGTTTTATCACCGTTTGCGACATCATACTTGTGCGAGACAGGTTTCTCTGTAGTTGCAGTAATTGAGAACAAGTACAGATCGAAAATTTTAGAGACAGTGACTAGAGTGGCAATTTCGAAACTTGAGCCTCGTTTTGAGAAACTATGCTAAGAAAAGCAAGCACATCCTTCTCTTTAGTACCAGACGAAAAGAGATAAAAAGGGTGTGCTTGCTTTTTATCTTTTTTGTTTGCTTTCATTTTTGTTTAGGTTTTGTTCTTTGTTTTTTAATAAAAATTTAGAGTATTTGGAGTTTTTCTGACGAATTGTAATTAAGCTAGAACTACAACTAGTAAGTAAATGCATGGCAAGAAGGCCAGGGCGTTGCAAAAATATGGCAACTTCCATAAGGCGTCACAGTTAAAATAAGTTTGGGAAGCCCTGGTCTATTCTATCATGCCAAATTTGTATACATTACGTTTCAGCCATAATTCTTCATCAGCATCTACAGAAGGTTTCCAGTTAGTCATATTAAGTGTTTTAATCTCAAAAGTCCTATTTCCATGTATCAGAGCATCAATTAAATTCATTTTCAAGGCCGATTCTTCGTCACTGTAGCTCGATCGTTCAGCTATTTTTCGTACCAACCCTGCTCTCAATTCAATTCTGTCAGTTTTTTTTTGTGATTCGAACTCCGTATACCGCTTCCTCATTTGATAAAAGAAGTTTTTATAATTTTTAGTGTGTCTCTGGTCTCGTGTACTTCTAGATTGTTTGTGGTTTGATTTTGACACTCTGTATTTGCCGTCGAAATTATTAATCTGTGCCAGTTTGTAGTTTATGGTCCTTCGTGTCGGTTGTGTTGGTCGTATCGTTTGTAGCAAGTTCGTCCGTATTCTTCTAAGTCTTTCATCTGCTGAAGTAACAACACGAAATCTTCTTTGTTCGTTCGTTATTGGCTTCATGTCTCTTAATTGTAAACTTGGTTCAATTCTTTGCGTGTATTTCTGTCTTAATATCTTCTCGTTGTTAAAATCAGAATTTATTTCTTTTTCTTTTATAGTAATTCTTCTGTTTGGTCTGATGTAGGTCTCTGAATGGTCGGATCTATGATGCTGTAACGTTTTTCTTTGATTCTCTTTAGAATTCGTTCTTCTGGCTTTACTTGAAGCCGTCTGCGTCGCTCTAAGGGCTTTCACGTTTTTGCCGAGGAGAAGTTTTTTCTGAGTTGAGTATTTTTGTGCTGTTAGATAATATTAATTACAAATTAATTATAAATTATCGTTTAAAAACATATTTGTCAACAAATGACTACTATTAAAAACGTACAACAATTTTCAATGTGTGTGTGCATAATGCCAACGAGTCACCATGTTTGTATTTGGTATTAAGTTGATTTATTTCTCGACTAGTGCATAATTAAAGCGAATGAATGACACGTTGTAAATATCCTATCTCACAATTTTTTACTTCCAGTATCAATGGAGGGGCGTGCGATGTTTTTATTAGTCGTAGTTTATCTCTCCATTAGTACCCCCTTTCCGACTAAGAGCGATCGCACTGCATCCGATCCGAATCCGTGAAAATACGGATATAAAAACTCGGACCGAATTCGGATATTGCTTTACGCACTGCATCCGATCCGAATCCGTGAAAATACCGATCTAGAGTAAAAACCTCGGACCGAATTCGGATGTTGCAGCACTATTCCGATCTCTGATCCAAATTCAAACAATTCAGGGGCCATCTTTGGCATATCCATTTGGCGTCCGATTTGAATCCGAGGTAGTGCGAAAGCGTTCATACAAACAGTACTACGGCTACTTCGATCCGTCATATTGTTCTTCCGAATTAGAAACTCACGGATGACGGATAGAAATCGGATGACGGATGCCGGATGTAGTGCGTAAACTACCATACAAATAGTTCTATGGCTACTTCGGAACGTATTTTCACGGATTCGGATCGTAACCGCTGTAACCTTGTAGATATAGATTCTAATATTATTACCAACAACAATAGTAGCTTCTTCATTTGACATCATAGAACGTAGATTTGGGAATCGTTGTGTAAGTGCCAAGTTAATTGAATCCAACAGTCGTTGTCGGCGCTCAGAATTGTACAGACGTCGGTATGGCATTAAGAAATTTTCTATGAGGTCATCCGCAAGATCGTAACTGGATTTGGTTACTGAAAACAGAGAGAAAATAGGTTTACCATTGGAGCCGTGACGACCACCGGTGGCCGACAAACAAGTCTTCCGTTCGGCGCGCGTCGCCCACCGGTGACCGCGCGCAGAAAACTCGCTATATCGTATGAAAAGGGACCCGCACGGACTAGGCTACCCCATAATGGTTGGTTTTAGAAAATACATCGATGAAAGGCAAAATCAATGTTTTTCAACTGGCCCCGTGAGAGTATCGAGTGTCGCCTACCAGTGTCCGTTATGGTGTTGAACGTGTTAAATACCATTGACTTAACACATGGACTTCGGGTCAGCGCTCAAAAATGTCTGAACTGAATAGACTAAGGCCGGCCGCCCATTATCAGAAAATTCTGTCAGAAAATTTCTGAAGTGCGACCTTGCTCATATATTATGTGTTTGACCCCGCACGCTATCAAAATTTGATGGATCCAGAAGCCTGCTGGTACTAGAACAAAACGTTAGAGAAGATAAAAAAAATAACCTTGTTATAAAGGTCATTCATTGGGCATTTTTGACCTAGTACCTCGAAGTACGCGTCTATTATTGTAATGTGGTTTGTTTTGAAGGTTTAGTTAGGGTTAAAATTTCACGGAATGTATTTATTTTAATTTGGTTAAGCGTCGATTAGCACCGACTTCTGACACTGTTAATTATATAATATGGTAATTAATTTACTCTTTTAATATATTTTTTAATCGTTTTTACTTCTTTTTTTTTAGTATTCTATTGACCTTTGTTTTTAGGTATTTTTTTCTTTGTTTTTTTCTTTTATGTAAATAATAGGTGGATGCGAGAAGCACAGGACGACAGGACCGGTCGATATGACGATGCTTGCGGGAGGCCTATGTCCAGGAGTGGGCGTCTTTCGATGATGATGATAAAATAAGAGGTAGAAACTGGAGATGATATGACGATCTACGTACTATTAGGGAACTCCTCAAACTCCTTCAGCACATCGAAGAGTAGTTCCATCTCCGCATCCTCGTACAGCATATCAGCGTAGTCTATGATAGAGTTAACATCGACTGCTAGCATCGCTCTGTGGTTCTTCAACATTGTATGTATCACGCTCACGTATTCTGCAGGAAAGGAACATAACATCAAGCTTGTCTTCGCCGAAGAGTTGGGCAGAGGTATAAACAGGGTGTAAACGAATTCATGTAATTCCTTCAACCCGCGAGATCTACTAGTGACACAGACTAACCTAGGTTTTATAGAAAATCAACTAAAAAATAAAGGAGAATGATCATAAAGTATGAAAAAAAAAACCAGAGCGAACAGACACAACATGTAGCTCAGAATTTTAGTGATATTTAGTGATATCATTCTGTAAATATTTCGCTATAAGATTCGATGGCTTAGTGTGTGATATTGTGCTGTTTGTTTTTCATCAGGAATGTTTTTTTTTTCTTTAACATATCTTCGAATTGGGTATATCCGACGATATAATTACATACATACATACATACAGTATGTTCATTAACGAAGGGCGTTCCCGTTAATCCGCAACAGTATAGCGCACAAACAAGATAAAAAAAAACTGGAAGTACGCGAAAAAAAAACTGCTTTTCCCTAATTACAATATGTTACATATTTTGTTTGCTTATCTCGTCAAAATGTAGGGAACAGCAGATAATTTTTTCGAGTATTTTTAGGTTTTTTTTTTGCATTTTTAGACGCGAAACGAAGGGCGTTCCCGTGAACTCGCAATAGTATATTGCGGGTTAACGGGAACGTTAATTAACATATCTACTGCAGGTATGTATGTATGTAATTATATTGTCGGGTATACCCAATTCGAAGATAAGGTAAAGGCACCCAATTCCGAGGGGTTCTAAAAATGGCACCTTATTCCGATGTATTTAGAATAACGGCGTTTTCAAGCAATTTACAAGTTCTTTTTGTTTGCAAGATACATTAATCAATTAATAATTTATCTGTTTAAGTTTATATGAGCAAAAGAGTGCTTTGGTGCTTTAACGTTTTAAAATAAACAGTAAGTTTGACGCTAGCAGCTGACTCGAACGCGCGCTTCATACATTTCGGACCTTATGCACGTGATTAATACGATTTGCTAAATAGTGTTTCGTATGATAATTTTATACCGTGTGAGTTTTTGTTTAGGTTGAAATATTGGAAGGGTTATATTTTTTATTGAAAACAGTTAACATTTTAATATTTTCTTTACAAATTGAGGAGAAAATACGTTTTTAAAATACCGCGGCATTAGGTGCCAAATATTTTAGTTGGTTCCTAAATACCGATGTATACCACGGAAATGCAATTTAATAGACGTTGACTTTTTTTCAAATTTTGAAGGCAGATTTATGATTACGAACTTAATATTTTAGATCTGATTACTTAAATAACCAATAGATATAAAAATCTATTTCCGAGGTACACTATGGCTTCGCATTTACTAATTATAGCAGGTCAAAGATTGCCTGTTTAGGTACTTTATTAATTCGTTGCATGGAAAAGCTAAGAACAGTAAATTAAGTTATTAATGTGTTCTGATATAATCCTGAGTGAGCTTTGTATATTTTTACAAAGACATCGCAATTGAACATTAATTTATTTGTTTAATATTAAAAAATCTTTTACTTTTTATTACTCGGAATTAGAAATCTTGATTTAGTATTATAAAACGCTATTCCGATGTATTTAAGTCGGAATAAGGTTATATTAGTACCTAATTCCGTGGTATTGGCACACGTTAAATACAGAGTGTTCATTATCTTACGCAGCTTGTTCAAAACTTTAGTATTGTTTTAGTAACTGCAAGAATATAATTTTTCCCTTTAAAATAACTTTCATATTCCGATATACTCAGATATAGTTATACTTACATATTATATACTTTTAATAAAATTAATAAAATTGTTTTATTATTATAATTGTTTTATTGTAGGAGAATGAAGCCAAGAAAAAAATACACGGAAGAGGATCTCCAAAATGCTATTACAGCAATTCATAATGGCAGTAGTGTTTATAAAGTTTCTCGACAGTACAATATTCCCGAATTCCTATCTAAGTAAATTACATATTGTGGTACCATATTAATAATCATGTAAGACAGAGTCTGAGACTGATCCAAAGACAAACAAAGATAAATTGACTTGATTTTTTTAACATCATGTATCATTCTCCCCACCTCCTGTCCTTTGCATTTTGTACACTCGGAATTAGGAACCAAATGCATCGGAATTAGGATTTTTACATCGGAATTAGGTGCTTCGGACTTCTTCATATTTTTAAATAATTTGACATTATTAATAAACTTTTATTGTCAAACTGTGAGTATATTTCAAAAATAAGATATATAATACTTCTGATAAAATAGCCAATTCTACAGAAAGGTATATTAAATACTTAATTTTTAATGTTCTTTCTAGTTATGGTGAAAACACCGCGGAATTAGGTGCCTTTACCTTATATTAAAGAAAAAAAAAACATTCCTGATGAAAAACAAATAGCACAATATCACACATTTAGCCATCGAATCTTATAGTGAAATATTTACAGAATGATATCACTAAATATCACTAAAATTCTGAGCTACATGCTGTGTCTGTCCGCTCTGGGTTTTTTTTTGAGCATTCTCCTTTAAAAAAAAACTGGATTTCCTATTTCCGAGTCATTTTAGAGCTCCGAGTTAATTGACTGCAAAGAGCGATATCTCGCTAGTCGTGCCCACCAGCTGTGTCACCGTGCTTTCATTAATTGACATCGGCCCGTAGCGGTTCGGCTCACAGACCGACTCAGACACACACCCCCTTATTACAAAAGATGGTTTAAACCAAGACTAAGGTAAACCCAGCTTTAAAATATACCCATCACTTTCTTATGTCATATAACAAAAAGAGACGGGGCTACTCTAAAACCAGGGTTTTTCTTAGACCATCTTTTGTAATAAGGGGGACAGACTCCGTAATTTTTAAGTAGTGTTGCCTCTGTCTCGTGAACAATTTTAAATAGAAAAGAAAGAAAGAACGATTTTTTTTTATTCTGGACTCATACAGGCAGTTACAAAAACAATTATACAAAAAAAAATGGAATAATAAATAAAACTACCTGCACGAGGCCGAAAAAGGCTCCTATCACAGCATAATGAAGCGACATTTAAAAAAAAAAACTAAATGTATACATAGATCGTTAACTTGGGCATTTTATTAAATACTAGCTTTTGCTCGCGGCTTCCGTTAATTTACCTCCTTTATACGAACAAACAAACAAATTCTACCTCTTTGTAATATTATTATTGATATTATATTAATTTACATTAAAGTAACCCAACCTTGGGTTACTTTAATGTAAATTAATTACGGATCCCTAATTTTTTGATACTAAACTATAGCCTATAGCACTCAGGGATAACGTAGCTTCATATAGTGAAAGAATTTATGAAATCGAATGAGTAGTTTCGGAGATTACCTCCTATACAAACAAACAAATTCTACCTCTTTATAATATTAGTATAGATATAGATTTCATCGTTTTTTTCACTGTTGGTTAATATTTTTGTAATACTTTCGAGATTTATAACAAAAAAAACTAATAGTCAAATAATTAAGTAACTTAAAACTTACTTCGTACAGTATCGATATCCGCTTCTGAGATGAATATGGATAGCTTCAATGCAACAGTTGGTAGACGGTCTCCCCACCACGCCATCGTACCTTTCTCCCACATTCTGTTACATAACAAATTGAATATACAGCATGTTAAATAACGAAAGGTGTAGACTAAATAATAAAAAAAACCCATAAGCAAAACAAAACAAAAAATTGGTACGTAAAAGCAGCGCTAAGCCTAGGCGCACACTAGGCGACAGCTCGGCGACTAGACGCGACGACAGGCTGCGTCCGACAATTTTCATATATTTTGTTCAACACTTGGCGTCAGAGTCGCGGAATCGCGACGACAAGCTAGGGGAAGTAGCGCGCGCTCGCTACTTGTCGCCGCGTCTAGTCGCGCTAAGCACGCGCACACACGACGACAGTCGCGCGACAGCGCAGCGTCAGTCTCGCTGTGAAACAACACGGTCGTCTCTCTCGAATACTCTACTACTAATGATCGCTTCCTGCACAACGTTTGTTGTAACGACTAGTCGCCGACGCAAGTGACAGCTCCGCGTCTAGTCGCGGCGACAAGTCGCCCAGTTTGTGATGGCCCTTAGTGTACATGCGCACTTGTCTATCAATGTGGAAAACCTGGCAACATAGCATGTACCCTATCTACGATACAATTATGTACGGTTTTAAACAGGCCCTTCCGAATTGTTTTTTTTTTTTCAATTATACAGGCTGTAAGGGTAAACACCGTTATCCTTGAAACCAGTGCTTTGGTTTCATTTAAAGAACGTAAAATCAATGAAAAATAACAAACTTTTTTTTTTATAAAATTTTCATTTTTCCTCAAAAGCATTTCACCCTATGCGCAGGGCACTCGCCGCGTGGCCCGACGCACGGCCCCGCACAGTTTGCTACCCCAGTCAGTCAGCTGTCTCGTTAGCGAGTGTGTGTACGCCGCGTCGTAGCGCCGCAACTCGCCGCGTGGCCCGACGCACGGCCCCGCACAGTTTGCTACCCCAGTCAGTCAGCTGTCTCGTTAGCGAGTCTGTGTACGCCGCGTCGTAGCGCCGCAACTCGCCGCGTGGCCCGACGCACGGCCCCGCACAGTTTGCTACCCCAGTCAGTCAGCTGTCTCGTTAGCGAGTGTGTGTACGCCGCGTCGTAGCGCCGCAACTCGCCGCGTGGTCCGACGCACGGCCCCGCACAGTTTGCTACCCCAGTCAGTCAGCTGTCTCGTTAGCGAGTCTGTGTACGCCGCGTCGTAGCGCCGCAACTCGCCGCGTGGTCCGACGCACGGCCCCGCACAGTTTGCTACCCCAGTCAGTCAGCTGTCTCGTTAGCGAGTGTGTGTACGCCGCGTCGTAGCGCCGCAACTCGCCGCGTGGTCCGACGCACGGCCCCGCACAGTTTGCTACCCCAGTCAGTCAGCTGTCTCGTTAGCGAGTGTGTGTACGCTGCGTCGTAGCGCCGCAACTCGCCGCGTGGCCCGACGCACGGCCCCGCACAGTTTGCTACCCCAGTCAGTCAGCTGTCTCGTTAGCGAGTGTGTGTACGCCGCGTCTCGTAGCGCCGCAACTCGCCGCGTGGTCCGACGCACGGCCCTGCACAGTTTGCTACCCCAGTCAGTCTGCTGTCTCGTTAGCGAGTGTGTGTACGCCGCGTCGTAGGCGTCGTAGCGCCGCAACTCGCCGCGTGGCCCGACGCACGGCCCCGCACAGTTTGCTACCCCAGTCAGTCAGCTGTCTCGTTAGCGAGTCTGTGTACGCCGCGTCGTAGCGCCGCAACTCGCCGCGTGGCCCGACGCACGGCCCCGCACAGTTTGCTACCCCAGTCAGTCAGCTGTCTCGTTAGCGAGTCTGTGTACGCCGCGTCGCCGTCGTAGCGCCATCGCGCCGCTCATTTCTCGCGCGTATATTTTTTTATTTTTTTTTAGTCGGTCCTATTTTTGTGTGTTTAGGTCAACTACCCATGGTTTGAGTGATAACGGTGTTAACCCTTACATGCTGTAGTTTCGCTTATTTTTGTTTTTTTATATTTTTATTTTAATCTATTAATGATGTAGATTAACGTGTTTAACGGAACGCTGTTATTTTACATACTGTATATCTGAGTTGTATTACTTGGAGATAATTGTTTCTACGTGGCGCAGCACTTCCTTGACGTCCTCTGGTTTCTTGGTGACTATGAGATCCGTCAGATGAATAAGAAACACGCTCATTGGTCCAATCAGTTCTCTGTCCATCTCGGCATACAAAGCTGCTTTGTACGGATCTACTGTAGTCGTTTTAGGAACAACTGTAAATAAAAAAAAAGATAAAAAACATTGGAAAGTTGATTTTTTATTTCCTTGGAACCGCACCTCTTACTTTGTTTGTAAATGGATTTTTGCTGATTTCTAGAAAACTGTGCTAGTTACAAACATCGTTTTATTTTTCCTGTAATATTCTCATAAACCTCTATCAACTCAATTTATTCCTGATAGACTTGTGTAACTCATGAGCGAGTAGTTCAGATGAACTGCTCACTTTAGGTGAGCCTAATGAACTGGTTCACCTCTGTGAAGCGTTTTAGTTCAGTAGTTCAACTAACTCCCTCCACGTTCCGAGTCACAGCGAGCGCCTGAGGTGAGGCGGGAGCCGTGAGCCGTGAGCCGTACTGAACTACTGAACCGTGAGCGAGACTCGATTCGTCAGCTTACTCAGTTACTCACACACATGATCAGTCGCATTTATTACTATTGCGTTCTTGGCGAGTTGTCTAAGTATGAAAGGAAGTAGATTTTTTATATTTAACTATTAAACTAGCGTATTATTTAAAATATTGCGCTCTTACAATTAAAAAGTATAGATAGTCATCAGCGGCATAAATAGTTCCTTAAAGCAGTTCAGTAGTTCATTTCGTTCTCGGCTCTCGCTCAGAGTTCAAGAGCTAATAGTTCTTGAACTCTGAACTAATTTCGTACTGATTCAAGGAGCTATAAATGAACTACTGAACTACTTTGATGAACTAATTCACTTTACGAGCGAGATTTGGTGAACTAGTTTGCCCAAGTCTATTCCTGATATTTCGCTTTGCAAACTTTGGAGATAAGGGGAATGGTATGGACGGGCGTAAGTATTTTACTTCCCCACCATTGGCTGGAGACCTTTCAGATCTCGCGAATAACTGCCCGGTTACGTAAAGCCGCGTCTAGACGAGTGTAACGCGTAATGTAAGATTACGTGTAATTTAGCATCAACAGTGTGGACGCCACACGAACTCAACGCGAATCGTGTAAACGAATCTTTTTCAAGAGCTGTTTCCACTCAGTTGCCACGAACATGTCGAACAGATAGGTCACGATAGCTGGTGCTGCTTTTATTTATTTTTATTTATTTATTTACTTTTAAGAAGGCTTACAGACTAATAATATTATAGAAACAAAAAGAACATAAACAAGTTGCTAATAACAAGCCTCCACAGATAGATAGATACCTACCAATATCGATTAAGTACTGTAAAATAATTCATACATGTATCTTAAGTTATACAATAAGGTTAATCTATATAGACTTAATTACTTAGATTTATTTAAAGTTAAGTGCCGTTATTGGATACTTTATCACCAAAAAATTGTTTGGCTAATAGCCTTGCTGTGCTTGCATTAGTGCAGAATAGATCAATATTAAGCTCACACGAAATCTTGTTAAAGCAATTCGAACTTCTTAGAAAGAATGCATTTCGCCTATAATTAGTAGTTGCAAAAGGAACATGTAGCGTAGCACATTTACCTGTATGTATTTATTAACTGACGACTGGAAAAAACTGTAAGTGCGTCGATGGTAGAGAACAAAATTGTATAAGAAAAGATCATTACTTGTGGAACTAAAAGGTCAGATTTTCAGGTCAGGTTGATATAAACTGAGAAGTTCAAGCAATTATTCGTCAGTCCACATCATGAATGTCCACACGACACGGACGCCGTCCAAACGTGCACTGCAAGCGCCTTTGTGTTCACGCTAAAAACCGACCGCCGATGGATTACGGCGAGCGCCGGCGCGATCGTCACATGTAATGCTCGTAGTGCCGTACACACGTAGAATTCGCGTTACATTACAAGATTACATTATATTACGCGTTACACTCGTCTGGACGCGGCTTAAAAACGGTCCGCAAGGACATCTACAGCAGACCAGTAGAAAATAAAACTTTAAGTGCATACCTCCAAAGAAGACATCACCAACAACAGTTGACTTTCCAGCTCCCACTACAGTCGGCGTATCAATAGTAGGACTAGTTCCAAGGTATAAAAGACCAAAATCGTCTAAAATGAATTTGCCCGTATGTCCCATGATCGTGGGGTGTCCGGGGTACTCGGGGTCTAAAGTGAACCCCGGCTCTGGGGGTGGAGGACCTTGGCGAGGGGCGGGTAGTGTGCGGTACTGCGAGATGTTGCTGTCAAATTTGATGTTGTTAATCCAAGCCGGTCTGAGGATGCTTCGTTCAATTGCGACTTCTTGGCGCTGGTCTTCTGGAGCTGGTGGAGGTGATTGAAGGTTTAGTATTTACATTAACCCCCTTATTACAAAAGATAGTTTAAAACAAGACTAAGGTAAACCCAGGTTTAAAATATACCCAACACTTTCTTGTCATATAACAAAAAGAGACGGGGCTATTTTAAAACCTAGGTTTTTCTTAGACCATCTTTTGTAATAAGGGGGATAAGGTTAGTCGGAAAGGGGGTACTAATCCGCAGGCCACTTAAAGTATCATTGATGACCGTTTGAAAGCAGGTGTTATAATTTCAAAATTCGATAATTTTTATTTCCGTGTAAGTATTTAACATAATTATAAACGCAACGTGCGTCGATACCCTGGCACCATCCCATCTTCCTAGCTCGGCAGGCTGTGCTGGCGCTGCTGCTGCATCTGCGGAGGCCCTCAAGCGGCGAAAATATAATAACTTCATCAGTAATTATATTTTCGAACCGTTTGGGGTCGAAACACTCGGGTCGTGGGGTCCGAGTGCCCAACTTCTATAAAGAGAGGTTGCAAGGCGGCTAGTCGACACTTCCCGTGACCCGATGGCTGGCCTCTACTTTGGCCAAAGGATTAGCATTGCCATACAGCGTGGTAATGCTGCCAGCCTTCTGGGCACGCTACCAGTGGACAGCGATGCGGAGGAATATTTTGATGCCCTATTTTAGTTTATAGTTTTATTAGGATATATTTTTCGTTATTTGTATGTTTTTATTTGTAATTATGTAAATGTGTGTAAATAAATGTGTCTTTAAGATTAGTTCTAAAAAATACATAATTATTATTTCAGTTTTTTCAAAAATTCTTCGTCCCTACTTTAAATGACACAATAACATAATCTTCTAGCCCGGGTGATTTTATCATTACAGTTATAGCTAATATCAGTATGTCAGGATTGCGAGCAAGGAAAACACAGTAAATAAAACCAACATAGACTCTCCACCACTGAGAGTACTTGTATTTGGGTTAGTATTAGTAACATGAACTAGATCACAATATAATACTTTACACAATTATTACAAGATCATAAAATAAGGACAAGCTAGACAGATATAAAAGGTCAGACTTCCTCAGCTGATCTACACAGAATGCTCTCGCTTCGTCGAATGACCACCGCCTTTATAACCTCGGGTGCGTTGATACATATCGACGACTACCTTCATTTGTCAAAATTGCCCAGTGCTATAGCACTACTTTAGTTAAGAATTCAGAAAATGGAGCTTCTAATTCCTGACTCCATACCTAAAATGTAAACACAGCTGATCATAGCTGAGGATAGATAGATTTTAGTATATTTTTATTTTTGAACAGCCATTTCTCGTAAACTATTGTTTTTTGGGGAAAGGGGGCATCCATTAATTACGTGAGGCATTTAGGGGGAGGGGGGGGAGTACGAGCAAAACCTCACTCAATCTCACGTGGGAAAGAGGGTGAGGTCTCGGCAAATATCACGTAATTTTTCCGCAAGAAACAGTGTAAAATTGCGAGAAAAATGGGTTATAATAGTTCCTATTAAAGTATTTTATTGTTTGATTTTCTCATTGTGATTCTACGCTACGTCATTAAAAATCTTAAATAAAAAAAAAATAAGAAAATTGTTTTTAAAAATAATCTCATGTGAATTTTGGAAAGAGGAGAGGGGGTCGAGCAAAATCTCACGAAATCTGACCAAGGGGGGAGGGGGGTCGCAAAATAGCCAAAATTGTCTCACGTAATTATTGGATGCCCACAAAGTGATAGAACAAAAGTTACTCGATATTATGGGTTCTTTAACACCCTTTCGGATTAGTAGCCCCTTTCTGACTAACCGTGTATACACACTATTAGCAGTACCTCAACTTACTATAATCTCAAGAATTGAAACACTCACACAGACACGCTCTGTATAATGAGTAGTTTTTTGTTTTTGTATGGAACTGCATCCCGAAAATACCTTATTTGTCTTGTTGCAGTGCGTGTCTCTGTGTGAGTGTGTCAAATCGGACGATTGTAGGTAGTTGACTACAACTACCTACAATCATCCTAACTACTAATAAGCAGTAAGTACTAGAATGCGCGCAAGATAACTCTGTGCGTGACTGAGGGCGTGCTAAACGTTTCCATGATCGCAAAAGTTCAAATTACCGCTTTTTAAGCTTAACTTTTTTATCGCTAAACATAATTTTCCCGTTAAATATTCCTACAATCAGGTAGTTCTACTATCAAAATTGATAAAACGGGACACACTTTGGTGGACCGTGATTAGTTCCGATTTCGGCCGCGCGCAGACTTATCTTGCGCGCACTCTAACTGCTTTAGCTTATATGTCTAATTGTCTACTGTGGTATAGGTGCGGCTGTCAGAGACGCAGGACCTATGGGGGGTGCATATTAGGCCGCTCAATACATTCAGGGTGTGTCGTTAATAGTGGTCCAACGTTAAGGGGTCGACACGCCGTGTATTCAGCTATCACATACCACAATTTGAACAAGACTCAGTTTTTCTTTATTTTTTATTAATGTTAACTCTTCGTTTTACTAATTTAGCTGTAATTTCAACCCAATACATTATTTTCCTATTTTGTTTTTTGTTTATAACTTCTGAATACATCGTGTGCTATCATATGCAAGTAATTTTTAGTTATTTCTTTCGAAAAAAACTAAGTAAAAAAAAATGGTATGTGATAGCTGAATATATCGCGTTTCGACCCCTTAACGTTGGACCACTATTTACGACACACCCTGTATACAGAATGTCCCAAAAAGTAGTATTAAGCGGAAGTCCAGAGATAGAACCAGAAGCGAGAGGTCACCACCTACTGCCGCGACTAGTTCACGGCGCTGCTTCATCCAAGCAGGACACGTGACACGCCTGCAGCGTGTGCAGCGCCGTGTCCTCGGGGAGTCGACGCAGTGGTGACAACCGGGCGTCTCCTCCCGGCCTATGCGACACAGGTACTTCTCGAAACAACCATGTCCCGAGAGTACCTGCGTCAGCCGGAAGCTGAGGGCGCCATGCCGCCTCTCCAGCCACTCCTCCATTACGGGTCTTACCGCCACTACTGCGGTGTACCCTATATATTGAGCGTCCTATTTTGGTTTATTTTAATACCCCCTTTTTTTTTAGTGATGTGAAATCATCATATGACTCCTTCCGCTGCCCCCAGAGCGGAGTGTCAGACTCTTACTGACTTAAACCCATCCGTGTTCCTCCTAATGCCTTTTGCGTTCCAGGGCCGCGGTAACTCTTTCGAACAAATTCCGCAACCCTGGCAGGCACCGGCCCTAGCGGGCCTCATCTACTACGCTGACATCTCTTTGAGGCGCGCGTGGAACACAACGCGCCGTCGACCCGGGCCTGGTTCTGAGCGGACGGCGAGCCACCCAACGCTCGCCGTCCGCAGGCCCGCGCCTACGGTGGCCAGGAATCGCCTTGCGGCTCCTGACGCCCGGGGCGTCTCCTTCTTTATTTTAACCCCATAGGTCCATTTTTTTTTTTTCGTTTGAATATCCTCATGTATTCCCTTCGCCCGGGGAAGGCGAAGGGGTATGCCGGATTCTTACCGGCTAAAAACCCACGGTGTTCCTTCTCCTGACCCTTGGCCGGGGTCGCGGAATTCGCGGCTGCATGCTCCGCGACCCCGGCAGGCCTCGGTCCGCTAGCCCCTGGCGGACCTCTCCTTCTGTGGGGCCTTGCCCCACGTCCTCCTGAGAGGCGCGCACGGAACACTGCGCACCGCCTTCTCGGGCCTGTTACTGGTCGGGTGACGGGTCCCCTAACCCGCCGCCCGCAGATCACTCACTAGGGTGGCCGGATATCGTCGTTAGCCCCCCGGCGGCGCCCGGTGCGTCTGGCGCGGGAAGGGAGAGTGGTTGTCGCCTCTCTCTCCCTCTCCGCGCCCTCCTTGGTCGCCATCACCACCTCGCAAAAGGAGGCGACAGCTTCCCGCGCACTCTCGACCCCGACCATGGACAGAACCACTGCCGGAAGCGAGAGGTCACCACCGACCGCCGCGATTAGTTCACGGCGCTGCGTCGCCCACTCACGGCACTCCTGCAACGTGTGCAGCGCCGTGTCTTCAGGCAGTCGACGCAGTGGTGACATCCGGTTATTTTAACCCCCTAGGTCCTGCGCCCCTAGCTACGAAATTAAACCAACAGCAACAATGAATTAAATACTTACTTGGGTGACCCGACGTAGTCGGAGACACATGCAGCGTGTTCTCTGCTTCCAACGTGTAGTTTTCTACAAGCAAAGTCATCGTAGATGTTTGATTCAACCACAAATCTGATTCCGTGTCCGTTGTCCTCTCTTTTGGAAGTTCGTCGTAGTTATAGTAATTAGGATTCTTCATCGTAAGATTTGCTAAACCTCGAATCGTTTCAGGAACCCTACTAGATAGTTCTTCTAGCACCACCGGAGCATACGAAGAATGAGGGAACTTTAGCGGTATTGGTGATTGAGGAACCTCTTGATAAACTTCAAAAATTCTTTCAGGTACAACAGTAGTAGGTGTGTAATCACGTTTTGATAAAACTGGAGCTTCAGAAACGTAGTCGTGTATCTTCGGTCTGCGTGGCAAAGTGAAATGCAGCGTTGGAGGGATACGATCTCCAGCATACCCAAAATACCTCTTAGGGCGAGGTCTTCTTGACTGATAGTGTGTGGTTGATGCGAATGGGAGAGGACGAGTGACCTGCCATTCTGGTATAGGTAGAAACGAAGTTTGAGGCGCGTTCTGCGCAGACCAGGAGGTATCGTTCCACCAGATATTCGTCATGCCATAGTTGAGGAATTCCTCAGACCTGTCTTCTATTTTACCGATTCTTAAGCCAGAGCGTTCTTTGTGGGTGTTGGGGGGGATATTTTCAAAGAATTCAGCTCGGAGTTTAGCGCGGATGATCGAATTGTGTAGCTGATCTATTAGTTGGGTTTCGTTGAATTTTATTGCTGGAAATAAAGTGTTTTTGTTATTGATTGTTGCCAGTGGTCAGCTCACAAGTGCAAGGTGTAAACTTATTCGCGTAATACCTTAAAACCATATATTCTATTCCACGGACTAGAAAAAAAAGAAGGACTCCGCGCCACGTGTATCGAAAGTGAAGCACTATAAGTATGCCGGACCGTTTGTACAAACATGCCTCACGCACACATTTACATCATACGGTGCCGACTGGCCGCCATTACGCGGCACCGCGCCGTCATTGTAGGTACTGTTTACGTCAAGTAATAAAATAAAATAATGCCTTCTTGTGTTGTGAAATGGTTTAAAAATAATTCTACATCTCAGAAAAAGTGTCAAGGAATAACATTCACAAGCAAGACACTTATTTAACCTGTTGATTTATTGTATTTTTGTCATTTTAAAATCATTACTATTGGAACACAAAACCTCAAAAGACATAGGAGTGCTGTCGGAAAATAAATGGGTAATTTTCCCGAGAGATTGGGTAATCCATTTTTTTGTGTTCTTTGTGAGTTTTTTGCAAGTATTGAATATGATTATTTTTATAGATTTCCTACAGCAAATCAACCATGGAATAATGATTGGATTAAAATAATAAGAGCCTGCAGAGATGAAGAACATTGAATTCCGTCGAAAACGTTTTTCTTGTCACTCATACAAAATAAATACGTAATTTTAAGTTTTAACTAAGTATATGTTTGTAATTGCAATTAAATAATGTAAGCGGACTTCTTATATGGCTTCATTTAAAGAAATGAAACTTTCAAAATATTTAAAAAAAATGGGGAAATTTTCATTTATCTGGTATCCCTCAAATCACGCACACATAGATCGGTAAGGTGCTTCACTTTTGATATGCGTGGCGCGGAGTCCTTCTTTTTTTACTAGTCCGTGTTCTATTCCTAGCTTTTAACCGCGGCTTGGCTTGCGTTAATTTAGAGTTTAACAATCAACTCTTAACGTACTACTAAAGTTTATATAATGAAATAATTCAATTATGATTCGAAAGACACGTGGCGCCATCTATTAACGTTATTGTTGTTTTCATCGGGAACAGTACTATTTTTCGGGATGAAAGGTACCCTATATCCGTTTCTGTACACCTGACAACGTATATGCAAAATTTCAGGATGATCAGTTCAGTGGTTTAGGCGTGAAAAGGTAACAAACTTATTTTTGCATTTATAATATTAGTTAGGATTAGGATATCTAAATATAAATATAAATTCTAATTCTATTATTGGTATAGATTAACCACGCACATGCTTTAGTTTGATTTTAAATAAAAATATTAATCTTTTTTTCTTGCGGTAAGGGTTATGTGTCAGTTAAAAGAAAATCGGAATTGCCTTCAAATTAAAACATACTCAAAATGAGGCGTGAGGTGATTCCCATTTCTTCAATGGAACATGACGTCAATGGAAAAAATGAGTCTGTTTTTACTTATTTGTTCCATAGAACTGCAAACTAGCATTTTATCCGACTTCACTTTTCAGTGACGTCATGGAACAATATAGGAATTGTTCTATAAGTTTGACACAAAGATCCGACAATTTGTGAGTGACACGTTGTTAAAATAAATATTTAGATAAAATAAAATACAAATAGTCATGTTCCGTAGAACAAATGGGAATTAAAATATTTATGTTCTATGCAATAAAACGAGAACAAGTTGTCTCATTTTTTCCGATGACGTCATGTTCCATAAAACAATTGGGAACTACCTGGAGGCGTGGCCTACTTAAAACATCAAATAAAAAAAAACATCTCACCTGATTCATCGTCATTGCAATTAATTAAATCATAACTTGAAAATAAGCTAAATAATAATAAGAACATAATTTTTATCACTTCAGTTAAAATTAATGAATATTTAAAAGATCAACCGTCATTTTCACTTTAAGTAAATAACATGCAACTTTTTTTACTAATAAAATTATTTATCTGTATTTTTCGTTAAAAGTTTTTGAAGTTTGTCGTTTGACGTTTTTATAGTTACAAATATTGTTTGAGCCTTATCATAGTAGAAAAAAAAAGTTTGTGGCCACTTTGTGTAGTCGAAATTATATCGACATTAATTGCACCGATTTTAATATAAAATTAACAACTTAGAAGATGATTAGGTGCAGTGGTGAATTGAGATAATTATATTGCTTATTTCACAATTTATAACTAATAGTTTTAAATATAATTTTCGTGGTCGAGGAAAGATAAATATTTAAAAAAAAAATTTTTTACTATTTTTTTTCTACGCGAAGTTACGTATTAAGTATATTCCTAAAAACATTGTATGTTCACATTTGTTTAAAAATATATACTATTTCCCTTTTATGGGAAATAAAATTTTATACTTATTACAGATTGTAAATAGAAAAACTGTACATAGGCAACCAAGTTTTATGGCTCGCATAAAATGTTAGTAATTTAATAAAATGAAAGTGTACACTTGTTTTCTGCTCTTCAAGATTATTGGTGGGTACTTTTTTACTTATTTATTTATTAAAATCTCCCTTACAACTATCCTTACAGGTGTACTTACATATAATGCGACAGAGCGGTCTTCACATTAACTTACCTAGTAATTAAAACTACGATAAACGTAAACAACTTAAAATAATATCTAAAAATAATAACTAAGTACTTTACTAAGTTCCATAATATAAAAAAAAACACAATATTTAAAGTAGGGCCAATTTAATAAATCACATTTCGTCGGGGATAGTGCAAATCCGCGGAACTAGCATTGGATAATTAGCAAGAGTAATCCTGAAGTTTCTTGCCGGCTCTTTTCCATAGGAAACGTCTGGAACCTAAATTAAACTTTTCATAAGCGCTTGTACCTAATGGTTTATGAGAAATATTTTTTTATTTTTATTTTGGTATCAATTACTAAATAACAATCAACCTATGTAATAAAATTCATCTTCCAATTTAATATACATTACTGATTTAAACTTTCAGCATACGCATACTCTGAGGAAGTCCAAAACGCACCAGTTGAGAATGATAGAGTTGTCAATTTAGCTCTAGAAACAGTTCTAGAATTTGACAACAAAGATAACTCAGCAGACGTAAAGTTTTTAGACGGTATTGAACACTTTATAACTAGAATTAAATCTGTTATCAAACATAAAAATGCTCGTAGACTGCGTTCAGAATTCAAAACCCATAGAGTTGAAACCTTCACTGATTTTATGCAGGAGTTAGTACATATACTCAATACGTATGATAACCCAGTATTCCAAGAATTCTTCAACGCATTAGACCAAGAAATTAGAAAATATCACTACAGAGGATGTAAGTTTTACGAGTTAACAGAAAACATTGAAATCAGAAGACTGATTGGTACTAAATTAGATTTAATCAAAGGCAAATCAGTTTTTGTTTTAAGAACTTACATAAATGTACTTTCAGATCTTATAAAAGATGAAAGTTATGATGATTATGTTAAGGAACTTTTGGATTATATCAATTCTTTATACAGACAAGAAGATAGACAAAAATTTAAACAAGTCTTAAGTGATTTGGAGGATTTTAATACGGCGAAACCTAAAAGTACTAACAGAAATTTGGCTAGAATTATTAGCGACGGGGTACGGTCTATTATTTTCGATCATTATACAGACCTAAACTCTAATGCTAGACGAGAATTGAAATATAAAATTGAAACATTCTTGAAACATTACAAACAGATTGCTTCATTAGATTCTAAATCAAATACAAAACCTATAGACGTAAATACTGTTAAGAATGATGAAAAATATAACATTAGAGATGTTAAAAAAGAAACAACACCGACGCATGAAAAGGAAGAAAATAAAAGAGAGGAAAATCAACATAAGGAACACAATAGAGACCGTGTCAAAAGAATAGAAATAAAAGATTCTGACTACAATAACAAGAAAAAATCTAGATTTGTTATTATGCGTGATGGGTTTCAAGAACAAAGCACACCTCGTGTTAAATTTGCTAAAACAGATAACGGAGAAAAAACAAAATTTAAAGTACCATCTGCTAGGAAGGACGTGGAAGGTTTCCAACGAACGACAAAAGATAATGTTTTTAGTTCAGATGAACATATAACTGACGAATCATTTGAAAGTAATTCAATAGAGTTCTTTCAGGAAAAAATGCTGGAAGCTAACACACAACGGTATATGACTCTGTATCCAGAAGAATTGATAGATAAACCGACTACGACAGAATTAGATGCCAACAATATTAGATCCGCTAAGTCTTCAACTAGAAGACCGAAAGTACACACTCTATGGGTAGATAAATCAACAGGGAGGTTACAGAAGGCTCACCATGACGAGCCAAGACATAAGCCGAAGCATGACTCGAAGAATCAGCCGAAGCAAGGATGGACACCCAGGCCTAAATATGGAGTAAAACATTCGGAATATAAATCGAAATACAAGTTAAAAAAGAAACCTGAAAAAAGCGAATACTTGAAGTATGACAAACCAGCTACCATTAAGAAGAATATAGCTGATTCAATCTTCAGCGAACATCGAGCCTTCTTGGGTATAAAAACAACTAACAAAGAGTTTTACGATGATGAGAAAATGTTTGAACCAGGGAGTATTGAAAAGTAAGATTTTGATTTTTAAGCAAATACAAAGAGAAGATGGTCTAAGCAACTGCGTACCAATACCAGTTAGGTCCTGACGTCATCTTGGTGGGCGTGGCCTTTGTCAGTTTGTCAGCACCTCGGCACTCGTCCCGTGCTCACTACGCTTGCGCTCCCATCCCATTTTATTATTTTTACGTAATTTATTACACTTGTGACATTAGAGACATCTAGCATAATATGGCTAAATCACGTGTTAGTTATCTATTATATCCGAAGCTTTTAGTTTTTCCTATTCACCGCTAGATGGAAAATATAGAAGTAGGCGGGGTGTAACGCTCCCCTCGCCCCGCTAAATGTCACGCATCGTATTATCGCATTATATCATCTCTTTTTATTTGCTCCGTGGGATGTACAGGCTCCTATAAATAGTAGAACTCCTCTGCATATCCCTTGGGGGGTTACATGCGTGTATGTATGTTTATTTACCAGTCCGTTCCATACTGACCAGAGATCGGAATAGGTAGAGTTTATTTACCTAAACTTCGAGGAAGGAAGTAACAGAGTGGATAATACCTCCTCTAAAATCCCGGAACAATTATAATGACGTTTTAATCCTGGGATTTAAAAATCACGAATTATTTATTGGACTTTATTTATAGTTACAAATTATTGATTTGAAAAATCATGTCACATTTTTTAGGGTTCGCTTTGTTTAGGGTTTAATGCGCGTCTTCCGGGGAATCCTCGCAGCCTTTTTTGGCTCGTATTTAGTTTGTACTTTATACAATTGACGTAAAGTTCATTATGCTATGTACAATTTCGTCGCTTCCATTCCATTCCGCGGCGATGTCAATTGAGCCTGAGTAATAGTTCAGAAGCACAGCGAGGCATTTATGAAAGAGATGTCTCTAATTGTTATACTATTTAATTATTTTCTTCTAACTGTTGTATTGTATGTTTTCATCTTTAATTATTGTAATAAACTCACGCTTGTATTCCCCGAAGGATTGGCAGAGGTGTATAGTAAACCCACATTTCGCCGTTTATGTTTGGGTCCCATGTAAAAGGGAGTGAGCCTATTGCCATCAACTGGGCACAAATCCAGACTCCGGGCTGCCACTGAGAAATTCCACACGGAGAAACCCAATAACACTTTGCCCGACCTGGGGATCGAACCCAGGACCTCACACTCAGCAGTCGCGCTATCGACCGCTAGACTAACGAGGCAGTCTTGTAGTTGCAGATTAAATATTGTAATAGCTCCGAAACCGATTTAATTTTATTGTAGTAAAATAAATAAATAAATAACACCACATTGGTTCCAGACATGAAAAAGCCCATGCTACGGAGTACACGATACGTTCTGTGCCAGTAAGACCTAATCCCTCAAGACCTTTCAGAGCTACGAGACGAGCCCGACACACTACAAAAACTGCTAAATCTACTACCGGAGTTAGAGAACTAGAAGGACTTGTGAAACGCTACCAAAAGTTAATAGGAAAACAACACACGAGTTTCAGAAAAAACAACTCACCAAACCATAAAGAAAAAAGCGCGCACAAAAAAAAACTTGACCAATACAAAAACCATAAACTTTCAAGAAGAATTTTCAAAAATGAAACTGAAGCAAATATGTATCCGAATGTTATTAAAAGAATTAGTAATTTAGAAGAGGAATTAAAAGAAGTTAAGAGTAGAATAGATGGTGTTGATATTATTAAGATGAAAGCACAAAATGTTATGGAAAGATCTGAGCCGAAAGAAGAAACCGAAAAAGGAATTAAGTTTGTAACTGTTGACATAAAAGATAAAACCTCGCCAGCCAAAGAAACGGAGGTGACAATTAACAAATTTAAACCAAACGGAACTACCAACACACTGGAATATAAGCCTCTAGTTAAATTTGCTAAAGGAATAGATTCAAAATCAGATGAGATAAAAATAATGAAACGTACAGAAATTGATGATAAAGAAAAAGATTCGAAATCAGATGAGGTACAAGCCATGAAACGTATAGAAATTGATGATAAAGAAAAAGATTCGAAATCAGATGAGGTAAAAGCCATGAAACGTATAGAAATTGATGATAAAGGAAAAGATTCAAAATCAGATGAAGTAAAAGCCATGAAAATTATAGAAATTGATGATAAAGAAAAAGATTCGAAATCAGATGAAGTAAAAGCCATAAATCACGTTGTTACCCAAACCAAAACCTCAAAAGTTACCAAAATGATAGATAGTAGAAAGTTGATTGACATAAGAAACACAAACTACATTGATGACATGAATATTCAAAGCAAAGAGACGAAAGCAGATGCTGTAATTAAACCTATTTATGAGTACCAGGAGAATGATGTAAATATCAAGAATTATGACATGAACGATGATTGGAAAGGTTCAAAGCTGAACACGAAAACAAGCACGACAAGTAACGCTTCGAAGGCAACAGAACCAACTCAGAATACTACTGTAAAAACTACCACTACTGAAAAACCTACTAAAATAGCAACAATGTCGACTAGGGCAGAAATTACAAGCCAGATAACGCCAGTAACTACCACTGTCAAACCACCAAACCTTACTAGAAAGCATGCAGAGCCTCTTTTGGCATTGAATTATGATAATATGATGAAAGATCCACCAGAACTCGACGATTACTTTGCACAACAACATGCAACTGTTACCAACATCATGGACTTTTTAAAAAAAGACAAAAATCCCATAAATAATGTTACAATGCTGACTGTTAACGAAAACGTGAACACAACGCAATCTTTAAAAAGAGAATCATCTCAAATAGATTTATCAAATAGAAAAGAATTTGATAATTCTTCACCACCATTTTTACGACAAAATAGTGATAGAACGACAACGGACGATTTTCATTTTACTGATCCTTTTGCTGGTATTGGGGATGATCTACCTTTTTGAAAAGTTTATAATTGTTCAGCAAATTATTACGAAATAGTATTAACTGTAGGGTGTAAATTAATTCGTGTAATACATTAAAACCACATGATCTAGTGCTGGGGGCCTACTCCCTAAGTCCGTCAACGAAGATAGTCGCCCGTCCGAAAGTAGCCCGAAACGTAGGAGTGAACAAAACAGTGTCAAGTTCAACTTATCGGACGGGCAAAAACTAGGGTTTGCAATCCCGCAGCTCATTCAATCTCGCGCGATTAATATGCGGGATTGCTCAATCCCGCGCGGGACAACGCGGGATCCCGCATCTTTGAAATTATGTTATAAAATCAAATTGAAGCTACAGATTTTTCTGTAAAAATTAACTTTTATTAAACATTTCTTACAATAAGCAAAAGAAATTATTTCTTTTCTAAATAGATTAGTATAAGTAATTAGTAATCTGTTTTCTTAGATTCATCTTTAAATGTTTGGTTTGGCATAGTTTAATAAGTTTTGTTTAATATTACCCTCCTAACAACAGTTTTATATTTTTAATTCAGTCATAATCAAATGGCTCATAATCAAATCACAACTTTCTCTTAGATGCTATTACTATGATATCAACCTATGGTGATAACTTTTGAAAATACGTTCTTAAGAAGCAAATGGCGCTCGTGCGACTTGCGATTTACGCGAAAGTTTTAGCGCCAATTTTTTAATTTGCGGGATCCGCGGATCCGCGCTTTGAAGGTGCGGGATCCAGCAGATTAATACAAGTAGTGGGATCCCGCAGGAATGTGTGATCCCGTTTTGCGGGATTGCAATCCCTAGCAAAAACACATCGGTAATAGGGACAACTGTCAAATCGTATTGTCATTCATTCTTAGTTCGGGCCCCGAAATAATCGTATGTCCGTAGGTGATAGGGAGTAGGAAACGCTCGTAACTAAGGCCGAAACCACGGACTTCGTGCTTAGGGAGTAGACCCCCTGGTGTAGATTGACCCCGCACGGGATTTAGAGTGATGAAAAATAAAATTCATTTTTTTCTTGCGGTTGGGGACAGTGATCGAATCAAAAGCAGTAAAAAAATAAGCAAAAAAAAATGTTGCATGCAACAATATTTTGATATGCTTGAACATGTCGATGCCTCGCATAAATTCATGAAAGCACGGCAACACAGCTGACGGGCACGACTAGCGCGCTAACGCTCTTTGCTGTCAATTATCTCCGGGCTCTGAAATGACTCAGAAATAGAACCATATTTTTTTGTAATGTTTATCAATTTGTTTTCACAAAAAACCATTTAGGGTTATTCTGTGATACCAGTACACACAGTTTGAAGGAATTACACGAAATCGTTTACACTTTGTTAACATGACGAAGCAAATGTAAATGAAATAATAGGTTGATATGATAGCTATTCGTCTTAATTCTGGTATGGTCAAATATACAAGGTGTCAGCCTCGGGGACACTGTACTCATCATTATGAACAAGTTTTACCATGGGACCTAAATCTGAAATCACAAAAAAAAAAACAGCTGTTCCCAACATTAATGCCCTTGTGGCGAAACTTGGTGTGGTGTTCCTCCAACCAAAGGGAGGATCCTCCAACCAGGCGGAGTCTTGTGCCTGGCGGGCTATACTGCCCAACGGTTGATGTTGGGAGGTTGTATATACAGGGTGTAAAAAGACCCATCACATAGCCGAAATCTACGCACTCTGTCCATCAAACTAAATTACATGGACCAAAAATAATTGCTGGGAAACGACTTTTATTTTTTGGCATAAAAAAAAAACGCTTTTTTTGTGGCGCGCAAATTATGGTTGTGGCGATGCCGTGCGTTTGCATGCGTGCAGCGACCACACAGCCGAGCCAAGGCGGTCGTGTGCGTTAGATATTCATTGCGTTTTTGTAACTTCAAACGCGTAATTGTTAGAAAAAATTTAAATTTTTGATAATGTTTATATGGAAGAAAGTTTAGTATTATGACTTGGAAATCGTTTTTGGAAAAAACTAAAAAAAAAAAAGTGTACTTTGACCTTCAATATCTCCAAAACCAATGATTTCCCAGGTATGGTTTGTTCGAATAAAATTATCCCAATGATGGGTAGAATACGTGGTTTTCGTTATCGTTAAGGGTCTTTTTACACCCGATACTATCTGCGTGTTAAATCTTGATACCTCGATGTAGGAACTGTCATCTATGAGAGTTGTCAATGTTGTCGCTGTAGTCGTCTACACCGCCGATGTGTTGCGTAGTTCGCATGTGGCGTGGATAGATGCCGCCACACTCACATAACTCGTCAAAATCTAGGGAACAGCTGATTTTTTTTTCGCGATTTCATGTTTGGTCCCATAATAAAAGTTGTTCATAATGATGAGTGCAGTGACCCCTTAAGCGGTTGTACGATATTTAGGTATGTTACAACTTGTATATCTTATAATAATAATCATTTTCTTTTAAAAAAAACGTTGTTCGGGTTGTTCCACACTAGGGTTTATCCTGTATCGTGGGTGCGTTTACAGACACAAATCTTCACAAGCACAGACACCCGGAACAACTATCTGTAGGCCATACAAATATTGGTTCCGTGCGGGAATCTAACCCGTCACCCGTAGCGCAGAAAACCAATCGTTCAGGTGCGCCAAACGTGTCGTCAAAATCGTTGTCGTCGTTTTAAATGTATTTAGAACTCTAAGATTAATAAATGTAATAAGTTTCATTGTTATGTTGTTTTATTTATCAATGTTCCTCTCCTTGGCTCACTTAGGGCTCTTTTACGGAGACGCGGGGCGTCGCGCGTCGCGTTGTGCGGCGCGGCCCGCACTGAATTCAAACAGATGGCGTTGTATGAGAGCGTTTACGGAGAAGCGATTTTACACGCGTTTGCTTGAAATGCAGGCGGAGCCCGCGGTTGGCATCGCCGCGTCGCACGCGTCGTTTATCGCGGCGGCGCACGCAGCGTTGCGACCAGCTATTCCAGCAAGAGTGTCTATGGAGTTTCTTGCCGGTTCTTCTTCAAAGGACCTACTACTTGGAACCGAGCACCTAGTGTTGACCTTTTGAAAGCACCATTGATCTTGAAATAAAAACTATTTGACTTGACTTGAATTCTCCGTTCACGGTAAACCGTAGCGAAATCCGCGGCGTCACACGCGCCGCCTCACGCCCCGCATCTCTATGAACAACGTCTTATTAAATTGCCATACGTTTGTGTTTACGTGTGCGATGATAAGCGCAGCTTGTCGCGCCGCCGCTCCGTAAACAGAAAAATCGTACGACGCGCCGCGAGACGCCACGCCGCACGCGACGCGCGACGCTCCGCGTCTCCGTAAATGAGGCCTAACTATCACACAATCAAACTTTTGACTCAAACATCCAAATTCCCATTGACGACTTCACCATTGAAGACAAGAATCAAAGGAAGGACGCTCTCTTTGTCGAGTTTTGTTAGTTTATTGCTTAATAAACCTAATAGTTTTAAAGCATCCGGCGTCACTTCTCTGTTGAATAGCAGCGAGTAAATCAACGTGACAAGAAGAACAAACTTGTTGACAAAAATGAATGAGTATGCAAAGGTAAACCTTAAAATAAATTTCGAGAGCAAAAATTTAAACAAAGAAGGTAGCATTACAAAAAAATATACATCTTAATTTCTCGATAGAACGTAAAACTAATGTTGAACTTTTACAATCATACAGGGTGTAAAAAGACCCATCACATAGCCGAAATCTACGCACTCTGTTCATCAAACTAAATTACATTGACCAAGAATAATTGCTGGGAAACGACTTTTATTTTCAGGCATAAAAAAACACTGTTTTTTGTAGCGCGCAATGTAATGCACGTAACCGATTGTGCCTGTGTGTGTTGTGCAGCAGCTACACAGCTGAGCCAAGGCGGTCGTGTGCGTTTGATATTCATTGCGTTTTTGTAACTTCAAATGTGTAATTTGTTAGGAAAAGTTGAAAATTTTAATAATGTTTGTTTGGAAGAAAGTTTAGTAATATCACTTAAAATTCGTTTTTGGAAAAAACTAAAAAAAAAATATACACCTTCAATATCTCCAAAACCAATGATTTCCCAGGTATGCTCTAGAAGAAAAAAATTATCCCAATGATGGGTAGAATACGTGGTTTTCGTTATCGTTAAGGGTCTTTTTACACCCGATATAAATAACTTACAGAGAGTCAAACGAATACCTGTTCGTAAGTATGAAATGTACGTAAATTACATTTCGTTAATTTTTAAATTAGTTTTTAAATATTTTAGTAAGAAAACCGTTTCAAGTGCAGGCAATACACAGGAGTTATCAACATTTTTATTTGGTGATTTTTAAGTCCTAATTACCCGACTGCGCAATACCGCAGTATCAATAACGCGGTATCGATTTCCTTCCACAAGTGATAAATTAGGTACTCAACTTCAGAAATACATTATTACACGCCTGGGACCGAACCGACACTGCACAATGCCATTCCCACCTAACCAACAATCGCACCACAGCCCAGAAAACATTAATAACTATGATTCGTATTTTTTTTCAAAATGCCCGAAAGTTTTTTTCATCGAATCGATGGCCACAACGCTATTATCAGAATTAACAGGTAGAATGGAATGGCTTTTGGAATTGGAGTTTTAAAATTGCTAATGTGATGTTTATAAACAAACATACATATCGCCTACCGCTCTATACCTGAAATCAAAAAAAAAACAAACAATTGTAGATTATTTAACAAGGAGAGGGGGTGCATGAAAAGGAGGGCTTTGTATTTTTATTGGCTCCATCTTAACGTATCTTTCTCCTACACACACTCACAATCGCATAAAATCGCTTTTAGCACTGACACATAACATTATTACACTGACACATAACTTTTGCATAATAGTAGTAACACATTACATCATTGGCCAATATGTAATAATAATTCCAGCATTTTTATATTTTATTTTTTGGTACATTGTGGGTGCACGATAAAATTTAAAAGAGAAGAGAACGCTTCGAAATGTTGCCACTGCATAAACCGTAAAATGTATAATGAGGAAGACATTCTCATGGCATGTACGGACGTCTGTTTCCTTTTCTTCTTTTTTATATTCCTGTTTAGTATATTCTATCACTTATAAATTAAATCATAATATTTATCTATCTTAATAATAATTGTTTGCTGCACCGAACGACGTCATTACGTCGGCGCCGGCTGTCGCTGGAAACCAGCGCTGGGGCTCTGTCTTGCATAGGGTCGCAGCATAATGCTGAGCGATAGCCGTTTTGCGTGGATATGGCGCATGTTTCCCTCAACCTTCTTATTTTTTGTTTTTTGTGTTTATTTTCTTTTTGCGTCATGTTTACCGCAAATAAACGTATTTTCTTTCTTTCTTTCTTCTTCTTTCAAAAGAGTCTCCACTCCTGACGATACTTAAGTACGTCCGGCGCACCCTGGGCAGTCAGCCCCGCTACCAACCTTGCTGACTGGCTAATCTTTTCACCACAGCATGAGCTATTTTCGTATAGCTCGTGTTGACACGAGAGAAGAATTAGGAAAAAGTGCATAGATAGATAGACAGATAAATAGACGGATAGATAGACAGATGGATAGACAGACAGATAGATCATAGTTAAAAAACAGGTTTTTCTAAAAATCTCATAATTTGAAAAGTGAGTGAGTGAATGAGACAGAAGACTGTGAGAGATCTTCAATATATTGACAAAACATTGACAGATTGACGTTCAGTTGTTCAGCCAGCAGTTGATAACAAAGATATTGTTACAATCGCAGGGATCAGCCAACCAAGAGACTACGTCATATCAGCGGAAGCAATGATGTCACTATTACTTAATTTATAATTATTATGTTTACAGTTGATTAATCGATTATTATTGTTTAATTATACTAAGTATAAATCACTATAACCAGATTTATGTAATGTTTAGCTTAATTACAAATAGACCTAACAATGTATCGAGTTGAGCAGTAATATCGAGTAGTATTATTTTTATGTTGGTAACACTGATTTTTAATAACTTATAAAATAACATGTAACGGTCATTGTGGGCTGATTTTGCTGTGAAACAATCAATAAATAACATCTCTCAACGTTTCGTGTGATTTCATTCGCCGCACATACGCTCAGTTTCATCGAAGACCTCATACCACGCCTCTTCTCACAATCCCTTCGTCATAATATGGCGGTACGAAGTTCGCCGGGTCAGCTAGTAACATTATAAATGTGGAAGTTTGTTTGTTTGTCAGGTTTTCACGTAAAAATCGTTGATTAGGGGCCAAAAAGTTACAGTCAAAAATTCTTTATTCAACTAGGATAATAACTTTTTCGAACGTCGTTCATGGAGGCCGAGGGGCTCCTCGAGTTTGGGGTCCCCGGTTAGGGTTACCATATGACAGGCGTTTGCCGCATTTGACAGGCATATTAAGGTTTAGATAGGCGTGCGGCCGGCATTGGTCTGAGACAGGCATTTTTAAATTTCCGTGACATTACAGAATTGATAAAAATCTGCCAGTTTGTGTTCTCTATTTTGGCACACAATGCGAATGTAGAACGTACGTTTTCTCTCGTCAACGCCCAGTGGAGTAAAGAAAGAAATCGGCTGACAATTGAATCAGTAAAAGCAATATTAATTACACAGGAAAATTACAAAACTGTATTGTGAACATTTTTACGTTTATATATTAGAAAAGAAAGAACTAAGTATTAAAAAAAGTTATGTCCTCTGACAAATATCAGTAATAAATATCCTTTTCATTATTATCTGTTGGCTTTTACTTATTACCTACAGCGTTTTGCTTTAGACAGGCATTTTTCTGAAAATTCAGGCATTTTAGGTACCATAGACAGGCATCCCTCTATTTAAATATGGTAACCCTACCCCCGGTGCACTGCCCCGCCTAGCCTTCCGGCAGCTACTAGCTACGCCTCGTTCATTCGTAATGTCTAGTAGGGATGGGATATACTTGCAAAATTCAATACCAGGGCTTCCAAGTACGAGTATGTAAAAATACCAGGGTCGAAAACCAGGGTTCAAAATACTTGAAAGTATTTGGCAGTATTAGATCTAGTCGTACCGTGCTGCAATATTGTACAGGTTTTTTTAGATGAAATTAAATCTTTCCTTCCTACTTTTTAATCACACTTTTCTTAGGAGCCATATTTATAGATTTCTTTATTATTATTTACAACTAATACCTAACTATTACATATACAAAAATCACAGTCTTATTTACAATCTATTATTTATAGTTCAAAAATCGTCTATCCTATAATCCCTCGAAATCACTTCTTATATTTACAACTCCTAACTAATAAACACAGAATCCACACAAAAATGTTCAGTTTTAAATGTTAATTACACACTTATTGTTATTAGTACAAAAATTTACACTAAATTCAATAAATTCGCGAATTAACGGTGACGGTCAGTTGGTGACGTAACAAGTTCGCATCACAACAACAACGTACTGACAAAAAAACGAAAACAAAAAATTTATTTGAATGTAAACATAACAATTACTATAATTACTTAAAATACTTTCGTACTCGCTATAATGTGTCTTATTCGTATAGCAGTAAGGAAGAAAGGCGCGAACTAGTCTAAAAAAATGGAGCCGAAAATGTTTACGCAATTATGTTCCTTATTTTACTCGGGCACCTTCGGAATAGTTCGGGCACAGCCATCGAGCCCCGAACTCGCAACCGCGAGCGCGAGCCTTGCGCCCTTGGCTTCCAGAGTCATCCTAACGAGCAAAATCGTATTTGTGGGAAAGAAAATACTTTTATCTTGCAAGTATTTTTTTTCGCAAATACGATTGTGCTCCTTATTTATATGACAACATGGACCGATTTCCTATGCAAGTATTTTCAACTCGGCGGCGGCGGGGCTAAAAATACTTTGTACTTGAAAGTATTTTTTTCGCAAATACGATTGTGCTCTTTATTTAAATGACAACATGGATCGATTTCCTATGCAAGTATTTCCAGCTCGGCGGCGGCGGGGCTGAAAATACTTTATACTTGAAAGTATTTTTTTCGCAAATACGATTGTGCTCCTTATTTATATGACAACATGGACCGATTTCCTATGCAAGTATTTCCAACTCGGCGGCGGCGGGGCTAAAAATACTTTGTACTTGAAAGTATTTTTTTCGCAAATACGATTGTGCTCCTTATTTATATGACAACATGGACCGATTTCCTATGCAAGTATTTCCAACTCGGCGGCGGCGGGGCTAAAAATACTTTGTACTTGAAAGTATTTTTTTCGCAAATACGATTGTGCTCTTTATTTAAATGACAACATGGATCGATTTCCTATGCAAGTATTTCCAGCTCGGCGGCGGCGGGGCTGAAAATACTTTATACTTGAAAGTATTTTTTTCGCAAATACGATTGTGCTCCTTATTTGTATGACAACATGGATCGATTTCCTATGCAAGTATTTCCAACTGTGGAAACCAAGGGCGCGGGGCTCGTGGCAGCGCAAGCGTGCGCCCCGCCGCTGCTGAGTTGAAAATACTTGCATACGAAATTGATCCGTATTTTCATGGTCATAAGGAGCATAATCCTATTTGCGAAAAAAATACTTGGAAGTTCTAAGTATTTTTTTCGGAAATACGATTTTGCTCCTTATTTATAGGGTGACATGGATCGATTTCCTATGCAAGTGTTTTCAACTCTGGTGTGTTTCACCTCTGCCGCGTCTGACTAGCAAATACTTTCATACTTGCAAGTATTTCCCGTCCGCACCAGGGCGCCCTTCTTCGAAGTGAAGCCCTGGTTTTAAAACGTGGTAGCGTAAATACGTCTCATCCCTAATGTCTAGCCTTTCCCAACGATGTTGTGTTCAGCTTCCAGTGTAACCAGATGTGGCTAAATACCAGTATTTTACACGGAGCGACTGACATCAGACCTCCGCACGTTTAACGTGCTCTCCATGCTCACGGATGGGTCTCGTTCACACCGATAATTCAGCTCTCACACACATTTTTGTATACTGGAATCGTAATAGTTTAAAAAGGGCCGTTATCAAGCCTGTGGTCGAGCCAAAAGTGATATTAAATGACAACATAATGACAACGCCTGATCTCAACAGGAAGTGCGCACCGCCGCCTGCTATTGGTCAATTAATATTGCCAGTTTTTTATTTTGATTGGCTGTCACAAATTAAAAGCACTTTTATATCTTTTGTTTTGTAATATATTTTTATAGTTTATCACAATGTATGCATTATTTATCGACACAATTTAAACACTTAACACTATCCACATAAACAATTAATAAAATATATATCTAAAATTACCTTCGTCCGTGTGTCACTGCAGGGGTACCAACTGAAAATCAGCACTGGGTGTTTGACGCCCAGCATATGCTGAGTTGGTGACCCTTTCGGCATGGGCATGATCCACGGCATAAAGTGTGTGTTCGATTCTTTTATGTTTTTGTTTTTATTTTTTATTGTATGCTGTTATTGTGTCCTTAGCTGAATAAATTTATTTTCTTTCTTTCTTTCTCTCATCAAGCTGTGTCCCCCCCTAAGCCCCCGCCAGCAACGCCCTAAGCCGAGGTCCGAGTCCCACTAGGGGTCGCCCTTAGTGCTGTTGTTGCAGGTAATCATGATGTTAGTGTAGTACAAGTAGTTAGCTGACTAGCTTGTCCTTATTTTATGATCTTGTAATAATTGTGATCTGGTTCATGTTACTAACACTAACTCAAATACAAGTACTCTCAGTGGTGGAGAGTCTATGTTGGTTTTATTTACTACATTTACCTTGCTCGCAATCCTGACATACCGATATTAGCTATAACTGTAATGACAGAATCACCCCTGATTTATTATATTGTTTGTCTTCTACAGTCCGTTTAACGTTCTCATCGTAGAACAAGATCAATACCATCAAAAGTTCAGTGTAAAACAAATGTTTCCAGTCAGTGTTGCTAACTGCAAAAAAGGAAATAATACCACATACAAATATGGTAAGCTGCGCGAATTCCCACTTTTCGCGCGAAAACATTATTTGCTGGGCTTTGAGTAAATAGCAAAATGTATATTTGTAGTTTTCTTGGGCGGATGCAACTATTTAACGTTTTGGTTAGACCTTGCTCACATAAAAAGAAATGGCAGAAGGATGAATATTCCAAAAACATTAACAAAAATTAGGATCATCAATATCCTCATTATTATAAAATATTTTTTTATTACAATTTGTGTTCCACAAATTTTTTGACTATGATGAAAATCGTCCGTAAAATGTAGGTACTTAAATTAAAAAAAAAAAAACCCCGCCTGAAGATAAAACGAACTTAAAAAATTAAGAACTGAAAAGATTTAGACAAAACGTACTTCTAATCATAACATAACATATAATTTACGTAGGTTTACAAAAACACATTCTACCAAATCATAATCATTCGGGTAAAAATACCCCCCTCCCCCTTATCTCCGAAGTTTGCAAAGCGAAAAATCTGAAATAAGTAGAGTTGATAGAGGTTTATGTAAATATTACAGAAAAAATAAAACGATGTCTGAAAGTAGCACTATTTTTTAAGAAATCAGGGGGCGACTCCCTAAGTCCGTCAACGAAGTAAATCACCCGTCCGAAAGTAGCCCGAAACGTAGGAGTGAACAAAACAAGTGTCAAGTTCAACTTTTCAGACGGGCAAACACATCGGTAGGACGAACAACTGTCAAATCGAGTTGTCATTCATTCTTAATTCGGGCCCCGAAATAATCGTATGTCCGTAGGTGATAGGGAGTAGGAAACGCTCGTAACTAAGGCCGAAACCACGGACTTCGTGCTTAGGGAGTAGACTCTGTAGAGAGACCTTCATCATCATCTTTACCTTCTTCCCCTGGTACCAAAGTGAAACGTTTCCTGCCCTAACTACACTTACGAGATGGGATCCTGGCTGTTTTCTACCGTCATGACTAAATGCGCTCTAGCCGGTCTGTTTGCTGCCGCCGGTTTCTATCATATGGCTATGTGGGCCATCGGACACACCGTAACTACGAGAAGGAACTCGCTGACTACCCCAAGCAATGAGCTTATATAATACTAGAGGAGCAGCGTCCTTATACCAAATTCAGAAAAACGTAACCACTTACGAGTTTAAAGTGGTAGCTTTGAAACGGATACATAAATTATGTAAATATGTCAAAATACTATATTTGTCTCATTTCTTCTTCCGTCAAACTAATTATGTTGGAATGAGACAAGACATTGTTATCGGAAAAACGGCCAGAGTTGCCAATGATCTACATAATTTCCCCAGAATGAATGAAGGTGTTAATTAAATCAATTACTATGAAAGGTCGAATTATGTACATTAAGGAAGAAAAAAAAATGCGTCATCATAAACATAATATTTATTTTTTATTAATTACATTTCAATAATTTAGACTTAAAAGGAACATACATTGGTCATTCACTAAACTCCCAACAGTCTGGCAAAATCAAAATCGTTTTTACTGGTAACACTGACGGCAAAAACAATGTTTGATAAATTTATTTGGTCTCGTAATGTTTTTTTTTTGATAATCTTATGAAAAATTAGCACCAAGTGCTTTATTAATCTTTTCAGATCGTGACATGCAAATTTAACTGCATATTTCACCATTTTAATATTTTTATCGCTAAGCAATCACTCACTTGACGTCAAGCTGACAACTGAAGTCAGATATGCCTGCGGACATATACGAAGTAGTAACGCGTTGGTGCTGTACACTGCTGATCTAGTCCTATATAACATCATTGACCCCAAGGGACGTAAAGCTATCCTACCTCATATTCTATAAGCACTTTATTATTGTCATGTTTATGTACTAGGTATTGAATGCTCTACACATTCTTTACAACTGGTGTAGTAGACGTGCTCAGGAGATCCTTTGGCCGTCTGTTACATTACAACTCCCAGACTCAATAACTTTTTATACGTTTCCTTTCAAGGTACGGAACCTTCGGTACGCGAGTCCGATTCATTCATTCGAAGTTTTTTTCACATATCTATGAAGTGAAACTTCTGAACGTACCTGTTCTGCGCCCGCTTTACTTGGAAGGATGTAGCAATAGGCATAATGTTTTGTTTCCTTGAGCTTTCTGTTGAACGAGCCTTACTTCCTTTGCCTTTTTGGGAATCGCGGGAAAGTTAAGAATAAAATGTTGGCAGATAAAAAGGAGTTCAATAAAAAAAAATATCGTCTGGTCGTAGAATTGGCCACATTTAACACTTATTCTTCGATTGTTTTCTAAAAATGTGGATGTAACGGATTTTAAAAGCAAAATGTACCTAGGCCTTGTTTTCGCACGCCACCATGCCACAGACTTGGGGCCTAATTCTCCTAAAATAAATCTTGATAAATCACAACCGTACCAAGGCCGAACCGTTCATTCAGACAGTTCTCAATTTCAAAAGCTGTCGAATTGTTTGACACAAAAAACAAAATCAATCATTTTGAAAGTTTTCGAAAACAAAAATTGACTGACGGTTGTGGTTCGATTGCGTTTGGCAATAATTTATTTTAGGAGAGTTGGGCCCCTGGTATACTTCTTACAAAAATCTGGTAAGTTTCGGGTTTAAACTACTTAGAACCATTTTTAATAAAATTAATGTTCGTTCATCACTACATAGTATAAAACAAAGTCGCTTCCCGCTGTCTGTCCCTATGTATGCTTACATCTTTAAAACTACGCAACGGATTTTGATGCGGTTTTTTTAATAGATAGAGTTATTCAAGAGGAAGGTTTTAAGCTATCGCGAGTGAGCGACGCCGGGATGGGTCACTACACTAGTTATAAAATATATTTTTATTTTCATTTAAGTATGCCGCAGTTTTTGACTTATGATGAAAAATATCTATATAAATACTATTCTCCCCCCTTTATCTCTGAAGTTAGTAAAGCGAAAAATCTGGAATAAATTGAGTCGATAGAGGTTTATGTACATGATACAGTAAAAATAAAACGATGTTTGAAATTAGCACAGTTTTTTAGAAATCAGCAATATTCCTTTACAAAAAAAAAAAAAAAAACCTAAATACAGGCTGTAAGGGTAAACAAAACACCGTCATCCTTGAAACCAGTGGTTTGGTTTCATTTATAGAACGTAATATCAATGAAAAATAACTTTTTTTTTTGATAAAACTTTAATTTTTCCTCAAAAGCATTTCACCCTATGCGCGGGGGCAAGGGGCTACGGGAGGGGACGCGGGGAACTCGCCGCGTGGCCCGACGCACGGCCCCGCACAGTTTGCTACCCCAATCAGTCAGCTGTCTCATTAGCGAGTGTGTGTACGCCGCGTCATACCGCCGCCGCGCCGATCATTTCTCGCGCGTATATTTTTTGTTTTTTTTTACTTGGTCCTGTATTTTTATATTTAAGTCAACTACCCATGGTTTGAGTGATAACGGTGTTTACCCTTACATGCTGTATAGGTATGTTTCGTTCCAAGGGAACCCTCGGTGCGCGAATTCGACGCTCACTTGCCCGGTATTCAATAGTTACGCAAGAACGTTTTTTTAAGTTAGATGCCTGTAATGATCGCACAAGTATCCAATTGCTAGGGTACATACATATCGGGTAAGTGGAAGCTGTTTCTAACGACCGACAAAGCAACTTTTTTCTCAGATGACTCTTTACGGCTGTTCAATGTCTAATCATAGGCAAAAAGTCTTTGATTGCACACGACAGGTCTAAATTCTATTGGTTCAGTGTCCATTGCGTGCGCTACAGACGTATAAACTTAAACCGTCTTCTTACAAAACATGTTTTTTAAGGTTCCGTACCCAAAGGGTAAAACGGGGCCCTATTACTAAGACTCCGCTGTCCGTCTGTCTGTCCGTCTATTATCAGGCTGTATCTTATGAACCGTAATAGTTGAAATTTTCACATTCATTTCTTTTATCAAACATCCCAATTCATCATCTGCCTAGCCTTTTCCCAACTATGTTGGGGTCGGCTTCCAGTCGAACCGGATGCAGCTGAATATCAGTATTTTACATGGAGCGACTGCCTATCAGACCTCCACAACCCAGTAACTGGGTAATACGACACTCTTGGTAAGACTGGTTGTCAGACTTTCTGGCTTCTGACCAACAGTAACGACTGTCAAAGATCTACAAATGACAGCCGGGACCAACGGCTTTACGTGCTTTCCGAGGCACGGAGGAAACTCGCTATGGTAAATGGTCACCTATCCACAGACCAACCTCGGCAAGCGTAGCTTAACCCGGAAGATCGGTCTATGCGGCTGTAATTATTTAGCCACGAGCTCCTCCCGAGCCAAACATCCCAATTATAATACATATTTAGTTAATATAATCATAATACATACACTGGAAGAATGTAAACGAATTCGTGTTATTCCTTCAAACCGCGTGATCTACTGGTGACACTGATTGACCCTGCATAGGTTTTTTTCAGAATCAACAAAATAAAGTTTCCAAAAAATGAACCATGGTATTCTGTATCTGAGTAATTTTAGCGTCTCAAGTTAACTGACTGCGTGGAGCGATATCGCGCCAGTCGTGCCCGTCAGCTGTGTCGCCGTGCCTTCATTCATTTATGTATGGCATCGAAATTTTCTATCACAAAAAAATAATATTTGGGAAAAAAAAGTTTATTTTTATTCAATCTAAATCCCGTGCGGGGTTAATCTAAACTAACTAACAGTTTCAGAAATCGGTGCCTTCAATTTGGTTCAGTATAAAATTTACTGAAACTGTTAGTTTTATATTAATTACTAGCTTTCGCCCGCAGCTTCGCTTGCGTGAAATTTTGAACCCAGAAAGTGAAAGTGACGATTTTCCATACAAACTTCCATCCCCTATTTAACTCCCTTAGGGGTTGAATTTCGAAAAATCCCTTCTTAGTGGATGCTTACGTTACAAAAGGAACCTACTGTCAAAATTTCAACTTTCTAACCCCAGCGGTTTAGGCTGTGCGTTGATAGATCAGTCAGTCAGTCAGTCAGCTTCTCCTTTTATATGTATAGATTTTACTCTTTTTAGGTTTTTTGAAGTCGGTTTTTACTTTTTTTTAAGTCATTTTATTTTGAAGTCAGTTAAAAACATTTAAAACGTCTAAAATCAATTCAGTAGTCGATTCTTAACAAACTACGTTTAGGCTTTGCGTTTATTATGTTACACGTTGTATCACTACATAATATAAAACAAAGTCGCTTCCCGCTGTCTGTCCCTATGTATGCTTAGATCTTTAAAACTACGAAACGGATTTTGATGCGGTTTTTTTTAATAGATAGAGTGATTTAAGAGGAAGGTTTTAAGCTATAAAACGTACTACACGTGCGAAGCTGGGGCGGGTCGCTAGTATCTCATAATGTAATGATTACTCGAATTTTAGATAAACGATTGACACGATTGTTTAACCATGCTTTGGAGAGCGCGTTAAACCGTCGGTCCCGGGTGTAGGGTTGCCACCCGTACTATATTATAGAGTATTGTACTCTATTTCACGTCGCGTCGGTGTACTTTATAATCTAAGACAGTTATAAAGTACGCTATAATAGATACTCTTTTTACCTGACAACATTCTCATTTGATTCTCATCCTACTAGTTAAACTTTTTTGGCATAGTTTACTTGCTCTACGGTCCATGGCTGTAATTGAAACATTCGCACCTTTTTTGAAAGAATCGCAACATGTTTTCAAGAATCTAGAAGCGATGAAAAATAGGTGTGTAAACATAAATAATAAAAGTACTGTTTTTTATACATCGTACTTTATTTTTGCTATCCCAAAACACAAATGTACTTTTATTGCTTCAAAAAAAGGTGGCAACCCTACCCGGGTGTCATACGAATACCTATGACTGCCCTTACGGGTAGTCAGAAGCCTGAAAGTCTGACAACCGGTCTAACCTTAGGATAGAATAGAATAGAATCATTTATTCGCAAGAGACATGGTTTTGCAAACATGTTACTTTTATGAAGGTACACAGACATCTCACCTGCAGTAGGCATGCGAAAGTTTCATACTTATTTATAGCATTAGATTACATTGAATTTTTACATTAATTGATTACATTACATGATTACATTGGTTAAATTGAAGTTAAATAAAAATTATTAAAATGTCACGTGCTATTGTGATTTAATAAGAAAATGTCAAAAATAATAATGTTAAACTGGAATGTCAAAATAATCGATGTCATTTCGAATTACTTTATAGATAAGAAATAATAATAATAAAGATAGACATTAAAAGGCGTAATAGCGGGGAAACCCACTCCGAGTCTCTTAGACCCGCGACGGCGAAACCGGGGCCACACCTCTCTACACCTCTAGCCGCTCACACGTCTGTTGCCCCCTTCGCCTATGTACTGGCGGCTTTTCAGGGGGCCCAGCTAGTGAGCTGGCGAGTCACCGTCTGCCAATATATTTCAAATTAAACTTGAAAGGCAGACGCCGTTTTCTTCCGGCAATAGAAGTTATCCAGTCCACCTAACACGGACTAACACCATAGACCAGATATTTTTCAGCATATTTTACAATAGTCTTGCACCCACCTGGGACGGTCCATGACTGTACTCCAATAGTGCAGCCGTGGATAGTCCCCGGTTGGTGCCCCACCCCATTTTAGATTAAAGTTCTCAAAGGGGCCTCTGCGCGTTGGACCTTTGTCCCCGTGTATGCCTTCCAAAGGACCGGACATCTTCCGCACGGAAGATGAGCCGTGATCCCAAAAAGATAGACATTATAACACTTTTTATAATCAACGATAAATTCTTTACATATATTAATTGTTTTTGATATCGAAAAACTCATTAATTGTGTAGAATATCAGCATTGTCCAGTAACTGTGTTGCGGAGAGGTCTGATGACAGTCGCTCCGTGTAAAATACCGGTATTCAGTCGCATCTGGTTACACTGGAAGATGAACACAACATCGTTGGGGAAAGGCTAGGCGGAACATCAAATTGAACTTTGACCACGTGCAGTTTTTAGGTTATTATAATTATCTGTATCAGATAGTGACAGAGACAAAAATAATGTCCGTCTTGCTCGCGCGTTTACTTAAAAAGAATAACGTTGAGGATAGTATTATGTCGCTCGATATATTGTCGTGCAGTCGATATTGAATAGTGAGCGCTTTTGTGGGCTGTCTTATACAGGGTGTGTCGTAAATAGTGGTCCAACGTTATGGGGTCGATACGCGATATATTCAGGTGTCACATACCACAATTAGTTTTTTTTACCATAGGTCTCAGAATAAAAAAATAAATATTTCTTTCGAAAATGTTTACTATAAATTAAAAATTACTTGCATTGATAGTACATGTATTCAGCAGTTATAAACAAAAAACAAAATACGAAAATAATTTATTGGGCTGAAATTACAGCTAAATTAGTAAAACGAGTAGGAAACTTGAAAAAAAACAGAAATATGGTAAAAAATGGTTCAAATTGTGGTATGTGATAGCTAAATACACGGTGTGTCAACCCCTTAACGTTGGAACACTATTTACGACACACCCTGTATGTAATATTGATGATCAAAAAGAACTAAGTAAGTAATTCTAGTAGGTATATTTAAAATAAATAAGTTATGAAGTTTGAAATGAGGAAACTTGGTTTAGTCATAAGAGCCGTAAGAATGAAATACAGAATCAATGAGGATCCTCTTTATTATTTCAACCCTCACACTAATAAAAACATTAGAGACTTTCACCCTCTTTCTTTTTAATGTTTTTTTTTTTAATCATTTTTTTTTTCTTAACTTTTTTTGTAGTAATATTTTGTTTTGTGCCTTTTGTTGCACTAAATAAAGGTTTGATCTATCTACCTTTCAACAGTAGTCGCTCCGCGTAAAACCAGGCGAACAAGTAACTGTTCGGGCATTAGTCAATGGAAGAACCACTGGCGACTACGACTGCCGTCTGACCGGATTATATTCGCTAAATACTGCCCAGCCACCTGATATAATCCCCCAGTCGCCACTGGCGACACCCACACTTGTCCGCTACAAGGCCCATTGAGCCCCTTAGGAAGAAAAACAACATTATTCTATTCCGACTTGGTAAGGATACAAAATTTCCAAAAAAATGTTCAACGCCATGCCCTTTGTGTAACTTTATCCCATCAATAAATTGACTAATATAAAAACTTTACCTGGAACGGTGGCTAAGAGTCAGCAAATTGTTAACCAGGACTCACTTCGAGATCCAATACCTCGTTCGTTTACAAGTTTTCAATCAAAATACTTAAGTTACCCATCAATGTACATCAAAACAGCTGGGCGAAGTCATAAAATATATGACAAAGAAAGGATTTTAGTTAGTAGTAAAGGTTAAAGCTCTATTGAGCAAGCTATTGTGACTGGTTGCCTTTTATTCATAATCTTTTTTAAGACGACTCTAAAACGCCGAAAAATTTGAAGTAAAATGAACGGTTATGCTACTTATTTAGTAAATAGTAACGGAATTAAAATAGTAATTGGATACCTAATGAGATGATTATTATGATTCGATTGTTTTAGAACTGTTTTGTTAGAGACAGAACATTCTCATGACATTGCTGCACTATGACGACACGTTTGGTGCAGAGGCTGAGAGATTGGCTTCTGCGCTACGGGTCGTGGGTTCGATTCCCACACGGAACAAAAATTTGTATGGCCTACAGATGGTTGTTTCGGGTCTGGGCGTTTGTGTATGTGAGATTTGTGTCTGTAAACGCACCCACTATACAAGAGGAATCTTAGTGCGGGGCAAGGTCCATATTAAAAAAAAAAAATTGCTTGCATGCGCCTGAGCAAACTTATTTTATTTTTATTCAAATGTCAATAGGCATAAAATTGGTCCTTAGAGGCGACATCCGCGTCAACAACAACACACAGACATCATAATACAGTCATACTGCGAATCCCCACTTTTGATAGACCTCCTGCAGATAGGAAGTGGTCATTTGAACCTTGTTCTATGTCTTTTTATTTTCTGTATCCCTGTAAAGTACGAATGTTCCAAATGACCACTTTGATCAAGCTGCTGTGTCCATTGTTACCTAACTACTTAAATATTATCGCCTTGCCACGTAATCACTAGTAAACATTTGTTTATAAACATTGTTTAAGCGTGTTTCTGGATCATTGATACATGTTGCAGTAAACAGCACTGATAATTTTTTTTTTTTGTTTGTTTGTGAGATTTGTGTCTGTAAACGCACCCACGATACAAGAGAAATCTTAGTGTGGGGCAACGTTTTTTTAAAAAAAAAAAAAAAATTTCTGTAAATAAATCTGTTACAGACACTTTTACAAGTCAATGTAATATTTTTTAAGACTAGATTGCGCTGGCTTTTCCTATCTGACGAGCTCTGAGAAGAAAAGCCGAAACAAAGTCAGAGTTCAAAATCTCTTTTAAAGTCCAGACATTGTGGTATAAAACCTATGCGAGTGTAACAATGTAGGGCAACGTCAGGAATCGCCTTTCGAGGAAAGAGCCATAGCAGATTTAAGTTGACCTGTCTGTACTGACGGCACGCATGCATCAGTCATCGTGTAGCTCAACCTCATTTTAGGGATCTCAATGACCCGACGTACGACGCCATCAATCAGCCGACTGACAATAATATTCGATGGCAAAAGCGCTGAAACCTTGTTTTGAAGAAACATTGACGGGATGTTTCAGAAACTATTGGCAACTTGTTTTTGAAACATTGCTTACAAATTAATACATGGATTTAGAGTTGTGGAGGTTCGCTGGAGAACTTCAGACGAAATTTTGGTGCGCGCACGGCTCGGGCTCTGGAAGAAAAAAAACCACCAGATAACATATGGAACTTAGAAACATTACTTTTTATCTCTTTTCTAAATAGTATAAATTGACATCGCTTTTCGCGTCTGTCTGTTTGTCTGCTTACTTCTTCTAAACTACTCGACGGATTATGATGCGGTTTTAATCTTAATTTAGGTCATTTCTTCGGGAAGGGGTTAAGCTATACAACGCACACGAGCTGTACTGTGCTGTATCATTTAGCTTAAATGGCTGTCTCTCACGTGTTTAAAATTCCATAAACTTTTAGCGTTACAGCATTTCAGTTGCTTTAAGACTAAACTTAACGCCCTATCAAAATTTCAGAACATAACAACCGTGATTTTAGATATGACAAATGGCTAATACCTCCAATCTTTTCTTTAATTCTCAGATGAGCGTGGAACAAGTTTTTTCATTGGTCAATTTAACCTTTACATCCCATTGAGGCACTTTGCCAAAAAAATGGGTTTTCGCCGAAAATGTTTTTGCTTGAGCAAGACTACCGTCATGGGAATACAAAAGTATTTTGTATTTGGCTTATAGTTATATTTTTAATGGCTCGGGGGCTCAAAGCGGTCGATCAAAAAGAGATATTTTGGTTCCAAATTCTTGTATTATTCGATGTGGTCTCCGGTTACGAAACGGCCACCCCGATTCTTCCTGTTAGATGTCTTTACATTGTAGATGTATTAAGGAAATCTATTATGCCGAGACGGCAGTATTGTCTATTATATGAGCTCACATCCTCGAGCAGAAGTACATTGAAAATGGGCCTTCTCATAAAAATATTGCCTTAATCACCACGCTGGGTTAGGGAATTAATAATCGAATCCGTATACAGTCACTGCCTATTTATCATCTTAACATTATTTTATAGCCTCCACGAGTGACGATACTTAAGTACGTCCGGCGTACGCTGGGCAGTCAGCCCCGCTACCTACCTCGCTGAATAGCTAATCTCCAAGGTGTAAGCTATTGTCAAATGGTTTGTGTCGACACCAGAGAAAAAGAACATCTTCAAGTCGCCTTATTAGGACGCCTACCAAAAGACACGGGAAATAGCATCCACTCATCCATTGCAAATAAGACTGAAAGATAGTTCATTCACCTTTATTTACCCTAGAGAATTTTATTTAAAGCACGTATCTTTTTTTAAAGCACACTTAAAGAAACAATTTTGCGCATTCAAGCGCAATCCCTCTGTTTACATTTAACATTGTAGATACAACAATGAAATATCGAGCGCTTCCTTAATCAGAACCTTTAGCAAATAAATCACTCCTTTTTCAAACCAGTTCTGTTTCAAGATGGCGTCTTTCCCGCCAAATCAGCTGTTGGTTCACGTGAGAATTGTCATTCGTTGTATTTCAAGTATTTTTGCTAACAAATGTCATTGTTAACTGTAAAAACTTGTTTTAAAATGATTTTAAATGTATTTTTGGTTTGGAAAGTTGTTTTCTATAGGTATTGTATGGCTAGGTGCGTTGGCCTGTGTTTGTTTATTGCATGTTTGAAAAGAGGGGTCAAATTATGTTGGTTACATTATTTGTTTTGTCTAAACTTAGTTGACCTCTTAGTTGGAACTGGTAATTTGAAATGCAAGTTCAACTTAAATTGGATAGGTAATCTTGTCTTTTTTTTTGCGAAACTAGCTTGTTTTACGTGGTTTAAGTTACATCAGGCTTTTATTAGGTATACGGTATGGCATTTATATTAATATTTTATACTAAATACATTGAAAAGATATTCATTTTGCCAATAATGAAGACAGAGGTCATCGAGCACTCTCTAGGAACATTTGATTGCCAAAAACCATCATAGACTTTTTCTAGCCTTAGGTACTTGCCTAGCAATTTTATCCTGGTGTTTTTTTTTAAGTGCCGTGTCGTTTTGTTTCTAAATTAACCGAAAAAAGTAGTACCCATGCCGAAATACTTACAAGAAACCACGTGTAGGAATGACTTAAGTTCGCAATGTTGGCACTGCGGGACCAATGACGTATATCCGGTTTATGAAGCAAGTGCTGACTTTTTTTAAACATAGATTATATTAGACGTTTTTGATTAAGTAACGACTTTTATATTGTAGAGAAAGCTTCATACAGTTAAAGAGGAGGAAATATACGTTTTAATTTCCCTAATAATTAGTTTGGGAGATTTTTTAAGAGTAAAAGAGTTCCTTGTGAAAGAATTCGTCCGGGAAATACTATCTCCATACCTATTTCTGCCGTTATGCAGCATTGCTGTGTTCTGGTTTGAAGGATGTAGATGTCGGACAAATATAGGCACATGAATCTTTCCAACTTTGTGTCTCTAAGATTGGTAACGCATCAGAAATACTCTTGGTATTGTTGGTTCATACAGGCAGCGATAACGGCTTACCTTTAGGTGGGCCATCGGCTTGTTTGTCAACCTAGTAATATGAAAATATACCTACCTTGCTTCCCCGCTCCCTTTCTTTCACCCGCTTTACGCTAACGGACGTGGCCAATGGCCAAATCAGAGGCCATGATGCCTTAAGCGAAATGCACAAGCCATGCCATTAAAAAAACAAAGTTCAAACTGTCAAAGATGTCAAAATAATGACAGGTTCAAGGTTGACAGCAAACTATAACTGAACTTCAGCAAAGACAATAACCCATACAGCCAATTGCGCGGTAAAACCAGCTGATGTAAAACTTTTTCAACCGCAAACCGACAAGGTAACAGAGTATTAACCCCTAAAATAACTTGTAAACACTGACCCATTATTGACAAAGGGCCTGCAAGTCCACTAAAATGATGATAATAGTGTATTTGTCAACTATTGTTGAATTTTTTTAACTGTGAGTGTGACGCCTGGTTTTGGCGGGAATCAGCTGAGAGACCAAACAGGTTGGACGACTGCCCTGTATTATGAAACTCTTCGGTATTCATGCGTGTTGGTATGGACAAGAATTTTAAGTACCGAATGCTGATTTTTGCAAATTTTGGAAAGTTTATGGAGTGTAATCGAAAACTAATGGTTAAGGATCTCTCATTAAGACAGAATTTGTTACACTTTAACTCTAAAAGTTGACTGTTATGTCTAGTTTCACGCAAAAATCTGCAAAGGCGTTGTAAACTTTTGATTTTAACTGCCAGAACATCTTTTTACTTAGACAATTAACTCGCTATAACATATCGCTCCAAAAAATCAACTTTACCAATAGTTTCTACACGAAAATACCAAGAAACAACACAAAAATCAATCAATAATAATAACTCTACAACGATAAATTCCAATCGTTCCGCTAACTCAGTACCGGGCGCCTCAGCCTCACCGATTTCAAAATCAGCTGATGGCAAGCGGCCATACTTATTGTCAGCGAGTTTTTTTTAATTCGCTAACAGGTTCGGGTCTCTACGTATTATGCGTTCTCGGAAAGCTAGGATTTTTTTTACACAAAATATTTGAAGCAGGTACGAAGTTCCGAGGCTCTTCAAACTATGTGTGGTATTGTTAGAAGTTACATTTTTGGGTCTATAAGTGTTTATAAGGCGGTTTGGGTGTGATGGTGGGACCTTATCAGGTTAGAATTCGAAGTTCACGGTTATTTGCTAGTAATCGATCACGTTTACCGCCATTTTTGAATCCACGCATTTTTATGGAAATTATCGTCAAAGATTCTCATCAATTATTCTCTACAGGTCAACTTCAAAACGATAGGTATCAAAAACAAGTACACCAGTTTTCAAAAAGTTTAAAATTACGCGTCAATCTGTCGTGAGCTCTCTCCAGAGTCTGTGCGCCTGTGTCCGAGTTCAAGGTCACAACGGCTGCAACTTTCGGAGTTTATTGCATCGATTCTTCACCGTTTTAAATCTTTAGCACGTTCCTAAACGATTTTAGACTTTTCAGAAATTACTTTTACATTATAGGCGAGTAGCCAGAAGAATATTCCCTTTGATAATTCTAAAGTTTTTTATTTTCGCTGGGTGGATAACTTCAGTGAATTCATAGCTATATACAAAAATGCTAACAGTTTAGAGTTATGCAATAGGTATGAAGTAGGTATTTCGTATTATTTCGTGTTATAACAATAATATAAAATTTAAATTAAAATACTTTTCTGTTTCTTTATTAGTACTATCTAACATATAATAAGAAGAGTGACAACCACAACCTTAATACTCGCAATAAGGACAAGCTTGCAGTACCTGGTTTTAGACTTAGAAAAACCAGTAAGTCGTTTATGGGAAACAGTGTTAGATGCTACAATAAAATTCCACTAAGTGTCACTGATTTACCAGATACAAAGTTTAAATTATATATCAAACGCGTACTAATGTCTAAAGCATATTATAGCCTAAATCAGTACATCGAAGATAAAGATGTCTGGCATACGATTCCCTCCTGCACACTGCGACCCTCTGGCACCGTCTAACGGAACAAACGAACAGTATTCAAATGCTTACTTATTGTAATTTTTTTTTGTTTTATTGACTCAATAAGTATGTCATTTTATCTTATTTTTTTTTTTTTGTGTGTATGTTTCCAATTTTGATTGTTTTTTTTTTTATTGACATTGTATTTGATTTATTTATTGCTAATATTTGCTATTAGTTTTGACATTCAATCGCAATTATTAATATTATTCTATTAATACATACGAAAGCCTGTAAAATGTGAGGACCATGCAGGATTGGTGTTACACTTTCTTTCTTAATATTTGACTGCCTATTGTCTATCGGTATGAGTCTGTCATGCTCACTGAAATGTCCTGCTGATGGTGGCGTTGTGCATCGGGTCGTTGAGTTCCCTGCAACATGGTTGAGCTGAGCGACGCCGATGTATGCGTCATGCTCGTGAACGGGTGCTGTCTGTTGGGACTGGTCAGCTCGTAACTGCTATGGCAATCGTTTTAAAAGGCTAACTTTCTCATTACTTTTCACGTTGTTAACCACATGTACATTAATCTGCATTGTTCTTACATTACTACAATGAAAATTGTCAAACCATTTACTTTTTTAAAAAGAGTGTCTATGGAGTTTCTTGCCGGTTCTTCTCCAAAGGACCTACTACTTGGAACCGAGCCCCTAGTGTTGACCTTTTGAAAGCACCAGGGATCTGGTCTACTTGAAATAAAAACTATTTGACTTTGACTTGACTTTGACTTTGACTTTAACCTTTATATTAGTGAAAATGCTAACAGATAGGTACTGTGGAACAATGGAAAACTGAAAATGACCCGTAACTCATTCAATAAAAAATTTAAGTTTTTCAAAACATTTCCTATAAGCATAAACGGATTAGTTATATGTTACAACAAAAGTTCTAACAACTAAGTAATATGCTGCACAAGTAATTGTATTTTTTCTATGTGTTATGTGAAATATTGAATTTAAGTTTATAATTTTGCGCCTACATATTTGTAATAATAAACTCTGCTACCATACAAAAGTTTCAACATATACGTGATATGCTTTTTGTTTAATAAATCAAATACAGTTTGGGTATTTTGCGGGGCGCAGTGTAGGTACACAAGTCGAGCGGAGGCGCGCGCCGCCGCCGCCGCGCCGCGCCGCGCACTGGTCCCAAATTAAAAAAAAGTGGACATTGATTAGTAGACCGCTGATATTTTTTTTATTGTTGATACAATGATAACAGATAAGGCAAAAAAATATTATTGTCCTACTTCAAATACTTTTCTGTAAAAAAAATTTTTCTTTTTTTTTGTATGGGAATGATTACATTTTATTCAATTTCTCAAAAACCTTAAGCGATGTCGAGATGGCAATCACATATGTTAGAAAACTAATAATTCTGAGTATTTGGCTCCAAGAAACTTATTGCTTATCTCTCCGTACTTTCGAGATAATAGTGACAGAAAATAACATTTTTTTTTAATGATAATTGTTTTCTTTTTTTAATCATAGCCTTACTTTAGCACATATCATGTATGCGTAATGTCAAATAAATAAAAAGAGACTTCTCTGTAAAAGAGGTTATTGGGGCTCACTAATGACTGAAAAGCTCGCATCATAAATAATGTATTTTTTCAAAACAAATTGTAGCCTGGTAGTTACCTACATTTTGATCATTCAAAATAGAATCAAAACATAGGTACTACCCCATTTTAATTACAATTTTCAGCAATAACCTGTTTGTTCACACATAACCAGCTATATTTAACATATCACAATAGGCCCGCTGGCCAGCAAAATGGAGCTTCGACGCGAGTTTGCCGGGATAACAAGATGGCCGCCTCTCATGACGTAATACGGTCACGAATCACACGCGTACACCTCAGTGTACAACTAAATGTGGTTGCGATAAGACGAGTCCTTATTTTTTCTGTGCACTTGAAGAAATGCTTGTTGTTTGTTATTGTTGTATTTTGAATCTTTGGATTTTAAAATCAAATTATTTTTGTTTGTCTTTCTTTCGTCGAATTTGTTTTCGTAATTTTTTTTTTGTTTTAAAATCATAGTCACTTTGTCTTTGATATCTTTGTTTCTAATTTGTTTTCAATTTTCACCGAATTCAAATTTTTCGTATTTGTCACCAACTTAGACTTAAGACTTATACGTTGTTCTTAAATCAGGAGGTGGTATTAAAAATGTCGATTTTTTATTTAATGCCCTTATTGAACGTATTGGTGTTGAATTGTCTTCCGAAGATTTGAGTAATATTAAATTATTTTGTCGTAATTTTTCAAGTAATATCTCAAAAAGATGGTCTGCTTCCAGTAGAGCTCAAAAGACCTTTCTTAACAAAAATTCAGACTGGTTATAATCCCAAATAGTTTGGCCAAAATGTCAAAATATCGATTTAAGCAGCATTTTTAAAGTTGCCGAGGAAGTAATTCCAAATTTCGAAACGCAAGTGGATACTCATCAATTAAGTTGTGGTACAAGTAAAAAACCATTTGTTGATATATCTGATAAACAGAAGAAAAGGCGTTCTCTAACACTTCTAGATCACACAGAGGAGGAATTAGTTTATGCTTTATGTGCCAAATTAAAAGAGTCTAAAAAAACAAAATTAGCAGCTACATATATTAAACGAACTCAGCCAAAACAAGGAAAAATGTGAGATGGTACTATTTGCTAAAAAAAACTGACAAACCGTGTTTACCAGATGATAAAACGTTAGCGCTTTACACCTCAACAAATTTGTCAAAATGTCAATATCGAAATTTTAGAACTATTTTTGCTTCAGAGAAAATGTATGGTCTTCCATCCTATCAAAAGCTCCTGGAAGTTAAAAAAACTTGTTATCCTCCAGAGTTAGACATAACTGTAACTGAATCTGATGCTAAGATAAGATTTCAATCGCTTCTAGATTTGACAACCAATAGGATATTAAAAACAATTCAGCACAACTCTGCCGACAAAAAATCGCTAAAACTAATAAGCAAATGGGGTTTTGACGGGTCATCTTCTCAAAGTAATTATAAACAAAAGTCATACTCCCGACACTAAAATTGACGATTCTCCAGTTTTCATAATTAGTTTGGTTCCGCTTCGTTTGGAAGAAGAGAGTGGTACTATCTTGTGGCAAAATCCTGCTCCCTCTTCAACAAACTACTGTCGTCCAATTGGTTTTATATTTGCAAAAGAAACAAATGAATTGATGAAGAAGGAAAGTGCATCCTTAGAGGAAGAAATCCGTAATCTTGTTCCCACAATTGTAGATAATTTTGATATTAGACATGTTTTGTACATGACTATGATTGATGGGAAAATTTCTAGTGTGGTTTCTAATACTTCTTCTGCAGCTGTTTGTAATATTTGCAATACCCTACCTAGCAAAATGAATGACTTGGACTTTGTATCCAAAAGACTCATCAAAGAAGATATGTATAAATATGGTCTGTCTTCGCTTCATATGTGGATAAGATGTATGGAGTGTATTTTACACATTTCGTACAACTTAGACTTCAAAAAGTGGGCTGCACGAAAAGAAGATGAATTGTTAAAAGAAATTAAAAAGAATTGGACACAAGAAGCATTCCGGGAAAGAACTGGTTTGTTAATTGACATAGTAAAACAGGGATTTGGTACAACCAATGACGGTAACACGGCAAGAAGGTTTTTTGAAAATTATGAAGTATCTGCTGAAATAACGGGTATCCACCCTGATTTAATCAAGAGAAATCTCTTTCAGTCATTTTACAAACAATTTCATCTGGTCAACTTATTAATACCAACTTGATTAGGGAATATTATAAAGAAACAGCAATGCTGTATGTAAACTTATATCCATGGTATTACATGCCTTCAAGTGTCCATAAATTGTTGATACGCGGTGATGATATTTGTGAAAATTTCTCCTTTATTTCGATAGGCATGCTTTCCGAAGAAGCTTCCGAAGCGAGGAATACAGATTTCCGGAATGTTAGAATGGCACATACAAGAAAAATCGGTAGAGTTCAGACTAATTTAGACATTATCCACAGCTTTCTAATTAGCTCAGATCCTTACATCAGCCATATCAAACCAAAGTTTGCTCGTTTACATAAACAGTTGTTTCCAGAGGCTAGTGCTTTGATCTTGAACAATGAATTGCTTTCGTTGGAAAACGAGGAAATAGAGATTTCTCAAGAGAATATAGACCCAAATATTAATCTTTCACCATAATATTTTTTCAGAATCGTCTGTGAACATATTCAACTTTATGTTTCAGCTTTATTTGTCTTCATTTTGATTGTGTTTTTTAGAACTGATGAAAGTACTCCTTCAGAAAGGTCACAGCTTTTCAGTCATTAGTGAGCCCCCATAACCTCTTTTACAGAGAAGTCTCTTTTTATTTATTTGACATTTAGCATACATCATATGTGCTAAAGTAAGGCTATGATTAAAAAAAGAAAACAATTATCATTAAAAAAAAATGTTATTTTCTGTCACTAATAACTCGAAAGTACGCAGAGATAAGCAATAAGTTTTTTGGAGCCAAATACTCAGAATTATTAGTTTCCTAACATATGTGATTGCCATCTCGACATCGCTTAAGGTTTTTGAGAAATTGAATAAAATGTAATCATTCCCATACAAAAAAAAAGAAAAATTTTTTTTACAGAAAAGTATTTGAAGTAGGACAATAATATTTTTTTGCCTTATCTGTTATCATTGTATCAACAATAAAAAAAATATCAGCGGTCTACTAATCAATGTCCACTTTTTTTTAATTTGGGTCCAGTGCGCGGCGCGGCGCGGCGGCGGCGGCGCGCGCCTCCGCTCGACTTATAGTACCTACACTGCGCCCCGCAAAATACCCAAACTGTATTTGATTTATTAAACAAAAAGCATAGCACGTATATGTTGAAACTTTTGTATGGTAGCAGAGTTTATTATTACAAATATGTAGGCGCAAAATTATAAACTTAAATTCAATATTTCACATAACACATAGAAAAAATACAATTACTTGTGCAGCATATTACTTAGTTGTTAGAACTTTTGTTGTAACATATAACTAATCCGTTTATGCTTATAGGAAATGTTTTGAAAAACTTAAATTTTTTATTGAATGAGTTACGGGTCATTTTCAGTTTTCCATTGTTCCACAGTACCTATCTGTTAGCATTTTCACTAATATAAAGGTTAGATAGTACTAATAAAGAAACAGAAAAGTATTTTAATTTAAATTTTATATTATTGTTATAACACGAAATAATACGAAATACCTACTTCATACCTATTGCATAACTCTAAACTGTTAGCATTTTTGTATATAGCTATGAATTCACTAAAGTTATCCACCCAGCGAAAATAAAAAACTTTAGAATTATCGAAGGTTATGTGGAAAAAATATGATATCCCTACTGGACTATTAGGCTGAATAGCTGATGTGTCTTTGCATCTAAAATGTGACAGGAGGCATTTTGCCGCCTTTATTCGGCTCCAACTGGACCTACAATGCCTTGTTGGCGCTATTTCGTTGTACATTCGTAGATTACTAATGACTTTAGATGTCTGTTATACAAAAAAAGCATATGTATTCACTGAACAGTGTGACAAATTAATTTTGACCTAACAGTAGAAGTGATGAGGATTTATGAGGCCAAATACCTATTGTTACCAAGTCATTAAAATTGTAAATAGCAAATAGTCAACCTTTCGTGTATGATGTAGCCAACCATAGACAGATTGAAAAGTCCTTTTTTTCTTAGGCTATGTAGCCAACATTGCAAAAATTATATGATGGAAGCATTTTTAACTATCTGAAAGTTAGGCTGAATAAATGATTGACTTTGCCTATAAAATACAATAGTGATGTCACCTTTCCACGCATTTTTTATCGAATTTCAAACTGGTAGAAATAGTAATTAAAATCAGCTGCTTGATCCGAATCAGAGCTGATTTTAAATGTCTTTGACACAGAATACTATTAATTATAAACCAAGCCTTTTTCAATATGATGACATGTGGACTGGATACACACAAGTATAAAAGGTTATTGATATTTAAACATGGCAGGGTTTTGGGTCATAGCTGTTGTAACTATAATTTCATAATATAAATTTTGATCATAATAATCGATTTAAAAATAGGCTAAGAGATAGACAAACAAATAAAATATCTTGATATAGCACACAGAGGTTGTCGGCATGTGGGATTTGGACTCATTGTCATGATAGTCGTTACGACGAATGCACTAATAGCCAAGAGCCTCGACCAACATCTGATGAGGCTCTCGTTGGGTGGCTGGATCAAGAGCCTGATACAGAAAGCAGTCCTCCTCGACACGGTAAGTATTGTGAGGAGGTTCCTCTCTCTGGAGTCCTAACCACCGGTAGCTTGGACCCTGTTCCCGATAGCGGTGGACCCATATCCTAACTTCCTAACTAATATTATAAATGCGAAAGTAAGTTTGTTTGTTTGTTACCTTTTCACGCCTAAACCACTGAACCGATCATCCTGAAATTTTGCATATACGTTGTCAGGTGTACAGAAACGGACATAGGGTACCTTTCATCCCGAAAAAGTACTGTTTCCGAGGAAAACAACAATAACGTTCATAGTTGGCGACACGTGTCTTTCGAATCACGATTGAATTATATTACTTATTAGGTATAGAAACTTTAGTCGTGTATTAAGAGTTTTTTTGAGCTTAAGTAACGCGAGCGAAGCCGCGGGCAAAAGCTGGTTTCCTTATATTTTTAAATGTCATTATTTTTTATCGATATGTATTTAAAAATGTAGATAATACGATTTCATTAAAATAAATAAATGGGTTTAATAAAAATTGTCTGAAATCATAATGTTGCAATTTTTAGAGTGACAATAAGACTGAAACCTTTTGAAGTTCATTATAATAGACCGAAGCTGGTCAAACCATTTCTCAGAGCAGAATGTCGGCGATGGGTAAGGATTACGTTTGACGTTGAACAAAAATAGACGCGAAACGAATCACTAATACACCTTCTAGGAAATAAGAGCTTAAAAGTCCTCGTACTTTTGTTAAGGTGACCGAAATCAGACAAAACACCATATTAAAGTAAGTAAACGCCATTTAATAAGGGGAAAAATTGTTGGTCACTTACTGCGACATGACAGTTTTATAACTAACATCATATAAGGTAAATTACAAGCAAAGAGAAAGCCAGGTAGACCAAGAAGAAAGTACACAGACCAATTGAAGAAAAAGACAGAAGTGATAACATACAGAGATATGAAGGAATTGTTTCTGGATAGAGAAAGATGGAGATTGATACACCGACAAGTGCACATTGGGGTGCAAGAAAGCAGCCTCCCCGAGCGGCGTTTTCTTAAATCGTATTGCGATTCCAAACGTCCGGCGCACCCTGGACAGCTAGCACTCGGTAACGCAGAGTCTAGCTGACTAATCCTTTCACCACGATGGTAAATCCAAACGGCTTTCCTCAGCACTTCAATTTTGGTTGAATGGATTGACATTAAGTGTCTAAACACACTATGCCGAAGATACGCGATCGAAATTCGGCATGATTACGCCTGCAATGCTATTTGAATTACTGACGACACATTATGCCGAATTTACGTCGCGTTATAGCGTACAGCCGAACTTCGGTCGGGCTAAAGTTCAGCGACAACTCGGCGGCAACGTATTCTGTAGAGCACACTTATACGTGATCGAAGTTCGGTTAGGTTGCCGACGAAGATCCGGGGCCGAGCAGTAGGAGACAGGCATGCCCGCGCCCCGCGTTTCCGCCCACAAGTTTGCGCAATTGAATTTCTGCCGCGTGAGTTCGGCACTTATGGTGTGTCATATCAGCTGAATACGTCAGAATGTAAAATCAGCCGCATAATTTCGGTAGCGTATCTTTCGGCATAGTGTGTTTGGACACTAATAACATCAAAGTTGTATTTCTATACCACTGGTAGTTCTCGGTTTCCGAACGGCTGATCAACGCAAAATTTAAATAACCAACTGTCAAATTCTATGGATGGTTGTCATTATACCACAGAATAAATAGTACAAGTAATTATACTCTTTCGCACTCAAGTGCGTCCTCACGTTTCTCTACAAAATGTTAGAATACAAAGATTAAATATATTAATAAAGAAAAACATTGATTATCTAGCTATTTTACGGTTTTTGATGATGTCGTTTACGTTTTTTCAATAGAAGGCTTACTTACGGCTACAATTTACGAAATATCCGTTGTCAGGTCAGGACTCACTTTTAGTGAACAGAGTATTTAAAACCAATGACGTTCATTGACCACAGATTAAATTAAGTAATGTAATAATTACTACGTACTCCACAACAGATTAGCGTAAAATATATAGTTTTTGAAGTGACAAATCTAGACTAAAAAGCTTATCTCGTTATCAACACGTCATAAATAGTATAGATATCATGCGCAACCTTCATCGAGAAAAGCGCGGGCTTTCAAACAAATGAATACAACCCAATATGTGATTTAACTCCATGAAATAAAGTCTAATTTCTATTAATTGCATTGACATTTCTTTTTGCTGTGGTATAATAATATCGATCGTGAGAAAAATTGGGAAACAAACGAATATAGACTTTGACTCTTTGTGTTAGAGTTGGTTTTTGGATGTATCATAATCGCATACCTGTTCTGTGACCGACAATGACCTCTTGAAAAAGCGAGGGAAAAATGCTTTATCGTGAACGTCACTTGACAATTGAAAAACAACTTTCTTGCGTTAAGATAAAGTTCTGTTTTGTGTATTAAAAAATTCTAGTGATGTAACATTGATAAAAATTTGATTTATTAATGTAAGGTAGTGCATTCATGCTGAAAATGGTGGAATCTGTACTTTTGGCGGTAAAAGCCGGTCGGCCATCTTATCTTTCGTAATTTACGCCTTATTTCCTTGTAAACATCCGTGTAAGTAAATAATGATAATTCCATAGATAACTCGTCTTGCATAGATAAAGCTCCCATACTTTTTTCTTCTAAATAAAAGCTCTAACTTACGTTAAACCAATATTTGAAGCTTGAATGGTGGTCTGCCGAAAAATGTATGGCACCTATACTACTATTTATTCTGTGCCTATCTGTTCAACGAAAAAGTCCTGACTGTGATAATTACGTACATTGTAGCCGTAAGGAGTTAGCTATCGAAAAAACGTAAACGACATCATCAAAAACCGTAAAATAGCTACATCCAATTTTTGTTTTTAAAAAATATTTGATATTCTTTGCAAGGTAACGTTTTGCACCATACGTTGAAATTAATTTAGTAAGCCCTTTTTTAATTAATTCAATAATACACACATCAAAAGTGTCTAGGGATCAAGCATTTTTATGCGGATTTCTTGAGATTGAGATGTGGCTTTGTAATAAATTTATGATTTTATAAATTTATATGGATCCTTTTTGGTGCATTTCATAATTTGAATCAGGAACTGTGAATCAAATTCGAGTAAAAGATGAAAATCAGCTGTCAATATTTTCCCTATAAAAACATACAACGCATTGAAGACATTATTAGTGCTACTGTTTCCCTACTACTGATTAAAACCAACGTTATTATGGAGCGGCGACGTCATTTAAGCAGGGAAGAAATGCTCAGAGCCGTGTGAATGATAGAAGCTGGTTCCCGGCAACGTACTGTGGCTTTAGCTCTGAATACAAGTCAGAGTGTTATCAGTCGACTTTGGACACGTTACCGAAGCACTGGTACCGTGGCTGAGCGCCATGGAGGACGGTATCGCTGCACCACACGGAGACAAGACCGATACATTCAAATCTTAACTCGAAGAGCTCCAACAATAACCGCCATGATGTTAGCCGTGAGGCTTCATCACTCTTCAGGGAACTTAATTAGCGACCAAACAGTCAGAAACCGCTTGCATGAAGTGAACCTTCATTCCCGAAGACCGCTACGGGTACCACCTATAGCAATGCACAATCGTAGGATTCGATATCAATGGGCTCTTGGACACAGAAATTGGGCAGAAGAACAATGGCGTTTCGTGTGCTTTTCTGATGAGTCTCGTTTTGGTATGAGACCGGATACAAGACGTATACGACACTGGAGAACCCCTGGACGCCAACAGCGATTAAAATCCTGCCAGGAAGTCCATCCTTATAGTGGTGGAACCATCATGGTATGGGCGGGTATTTGGATCGGCGGAAGAACTGAGTTGATTTGGATCAGAGGCAACCTCAACGCTCAAATTTATGCTGAGACGATTGTATCAGACGTCATCGTTCCTCTACAAGCGCAAATCGGTCCCTTATTTCAGTTAATGCACGACCGCACACCGCAAGAGTTGTAAGACAGACTCTCGCCGCAGCTAACATCAATGTCCTGCCCTGGCCTGCTCAGTCGCCAGACTTGAACCCGATTGAGCATGCATGGGATATGCTACAGAGAAGAGCTCTGCCGAATATGGAGGGTATCCAGTCGCAAGAAGACCTTTTTTGTTGTTGCAACGAACATGGGCGGCCATTCCACAGCGTGATTTGGATGAACTCATTTTGAGTATGCCAAACCGATGTTCTTGTGTTGTTAGTGTTCGCGGTAGAAACACGGATTATTAATTGTTTAAGTTACCCAATAAAATTTTAAAGAAAACTGTTATTTCAGTCTTTTTTTCGAACTTTTGTGTTAGTGGTTCAAATGTCAAAAATCCCTTTATTAGGAAAATGGCAAATTTCTTTATTAATGCAAAGGTGACTTGGTTTATCGTTACTGTGACAAACGAAAACACTTTATTTGATGAATCCTTAAAGAAAATTTTAATTAATATCAATCAGGAGAAAAGTTATTGCAAAAATATATGTTGATCCCTAGACACTTTTGATGTGTGTATTTATTAAATAACTAACAATTTAAATTGTGTCTGAAATTCTGAATTACATTCATTCATTATTTCATTCATTCTGTAAGTGTCAAACTTTTAGGTTGGTAATCACTAAAACTAATTTCTTTTCTCTGGTTATACGACGACGGTTTATTTTAAATCCCAGTACACAGGTATTCTGTTGTTTAACCAGAGAATTAATTTTGATCACTTAGAGGTTATATCTACAGAATGAACAACAGCATACTGCCCTTCTATTTTTTAAGACTTTGAAAAGAAGGAGGTTATTAATTAAATGAGTAACGTTTTTAAAATGAATGGTTTCTTCACCGATTTCTCCGAGGTTTGTGGATCGATTTCAGTAATTCTTTATTTTATTTACGTAGTTTATTATACAATGCCTACTAATATAATAAATGCGAAAGCAACTCTGTCTGTTTGGGACACTTTCACGCCTAAACTACAGAAATGATTTTTATGAAACTTGGTACAGAGATAGTCTGGAACCTGGAGAACGACATAGGCTACTTTTATCCCGAAAAATACGGAATACGCGATAAACGACACCCACGCGCGGGCGAGGCCGTTTTCGACCTCTAGTATTATTTTAAATGTTTCATTCATTCCCTTCTGTCTCATAGTTATACGGCATAACAAATCTATTTGTCTCACAAACGTGGTGATTAACTGTTTCCAAGCCCAATCGTTCGTGTGCACCCCCAATATCAGCAACGACCAGTCAAAGGAAGGTTAGGAGGCTCGCCCCCCAGAAAATTATCTATTTAACCGCCCTTGATTGTACGTATAGCAATCTATGAGTTAGGATTCTAAGATTATGTCCTGCAGTGATTGAGAATATCTATGTGTTCTCTGGAAATTCAGTATTACAGTGATTTCAGTAAGAATAATCAGATACATTAGAGCTTACACAAAACGTCCCATTTAGTTTTGGTCCATATAAAAGTTATTGACAGTCGTAATTTTAGGAAAAACTTAGTATTATTCTGAGAGGCAAAATGACATTTATTGTTCAGACCACAGACAAAAATCCTGTCTATGATTCAGAATATGCGCACTACAGTCTTTGCAATAGCTTTGAAGACAGAATGAGACGTATGTACTTTTGTACTGAGCCTAAATGTGGTACAATCAGCTTTTTTTAATCCCGCGTGCACGTCATGAACCAAGATAAAAGTAAGCTTAAGTCTTCCTAATGACAGGCTTCATAACTTCAAACTTCCTGTACCTATTCTTCAAAAGCTGTAAAAAAAACATACTTCGAAATGTCAAATTCAAATGTGGTTCTAAACAAGTGTCAGTTGATGACTTCCGGTGATGGACCTCCCGGTAAACGTAGAATATTTTCAAGTAGGTACCTATATTTTTATTTTAACAGCGTGTTAAAGTCACTCAGGTCACAGCTGATTTCATAAAAGTATAACTTAACGTAAACACCGTTTAAAAACACGTAATTTCATCTCATTTCTCGCAGACATGTTAAAAAACCCAACCATATTAAATTATTACCGCTAAAATGTTACCTATTTTGAACTATAACACTTAACATAAAGAAATAAGGTTCAATTCCAAATAGCAACAACTTATAGAGATGCAAAGAGAACGGGAGACATTCCAGATTTAAAAACAACGGTATACTAACCGACGCGTTCGTTTCGCGCGCTTTTGCATCCTGCATACTTTACACTTACCGTTTCATTAACATAAGCGTCTTAGAAATAAGGTTGATTTTTGAGTAATTTTTCAAATATTTAAATTGGTAGTAAACTTGACAGATAAGGCTGAATGAGCTATTGAGTTCTAAGAAATGAGGATTTATTTTAGTTAGAGAACCGATTTTTAAGTTTTGTTTGCTTGAAAGAAAATCAGCTGTTTGTGTTTGTGAGTTATAAATCAGCTGTAGAATGTTGTTAAGTTCGAGTTTTGTTTCCTGTCGGCTCACAATAGAAGTTAAAGGTACCAAAGCACTCACCGAACCAAAAAATTTGGTACCTACTCGTTGAATCCATGCTGGGCATAAATTACTGACAGATTGAGAAAGTTTCTCCCAAGGTTAAGGTGCTCACTTCGCGGCCAGTCCGTTGATGGGTGACCGTCTGGTACACATCAAGAACCTTCCGTGCCTTGGCGAGCACGATAAGCCGTCGGTCATGTGTCATACGAATACCTACGACAGTCTTTACGGGTAGACAGAAGCCCGAAAGTCTGACAACCGGTCTAATCTATAGATATCGGCATTGCCCAGTAACAAGTTGCGGAGGTCTGATTGCAGTCGCTCCGTGTAAAATACTGGTATTCAGCCGCATCCGGTTAGACTAGAAGCTGATCCCAACATTGGGAAAACGCTAGGCAGAACGCACATAATATTTAATTACATTAAAAACTTCATTTCTATTAAACATATAAAAGGAGAAGCTAAGTGACAGTCACGATCCACCGAGCTCTCCCGTCGTAGAGCCGGTCGTCTCTTCAGACTCCGCAGTCACACCGATAATTCAGCCCTCATCAAGCTGTCTCCCCCCCCTATGTCCACGCCAGCAACGCCCTAAGCCGAGGTCCGAGTCCCACTAGGGGTCGCCCTTAGTGCTGTTGTTGCAGGTAGTCATGATGTTAGTGTAGTACAAGTAGTTAGCTTAGGTTAAGTATTTTACTTGGGGTGCGCGGTCAGATACCTCCTCGTGGTGCACCCTGGGCACGGGCGATAACTCTTATGGAAAAATCCCGTGAGCGTTCTCGCCCGTGGCGAAATTCTGATCGTGGGGGAGGGGCCCATGTGGCCAAGGAGGAGGACAAACTGCGGGGCCCACTTGGGCTCCGGCAGTTGGTAAGGGCGACGGGTTTGCTAGTCAGCAATGTCTGGCTGGCAGACACGGTCTGATACAGACCACCGTTCGGCCGACCCGTAATCCTCATTGAGAGGACCGGGGGTCTTGGCTTAATCGCCTGGACTGCGAGGATGATAAACTCTATAAATGGTTCCCTAATCCTAAGCTGCGACGCATGGCGAGGGGATGTATGGCTGCAAGGCTGGCAGTTCCAAGTGCGGGTCCCGTTAGAGTACCGGCCGACCCTCTAACGTAGTAGGCTTATCCGGGCACAGGGGGCCCTACCCGGATGGACCGACTTTCCCCCACACTCGTGGGAATAGTATGGATAATTTTATTAAAAACACAAACCCGAAAACAACTGACGTAAAGGTGGGTGTGGTGTCAAAAAATGACACCGCATCGAGGCTGACGAGAGCGGCGGCTCGTAAAGAGCAAGTGGGGATGAGAGATGCGGTGTCGGACTCTGACACCGCATCGAGTATGGTAACGGAGAGATCGTTTGCCGAAGAGTCGGTAGGGAGCAAGTTCTTCCGCAAACGGCTACGACAGTCGTCTCGCTCGGGATCGGACTCGGCCTCGAGCGAGGAGGAGGTGCCGGCCAAAAAACTCGGTGCCGGCAAGGGGGGCCGAGGGCGGCCACCTTCGACAGGCCAGCATTTTGGCCGGGCGGAGGCAAAAGCGGCATTCGCGGCGGCGCTGCGAGCAGACAAGCTCGAGGAAGAGCAGCGCCAGCTCGCCAAATTGACCCGGAAGGTTTCCGCCGGACGGGTCAATCGACCGTCGGGGTCGTCCTCTGCGGGCGAAACCGCGGCCGTGGACATGACCGCGATGGAGCTGCAGACAAAGCTCCAGGACGCCTTAACGGCAATTAAAAATGTCGCCAAGGTGTCCAAGGGCCTAAAGGGTACGTCCCAGAAGGCCCTCAACGAGGCTACCAGCTTTATCGCAGAAGCCACCGAGGCGCTGCTGAAGCGCACCTCCTCGGACGAGACGGCCAGACTCCAGCTGGAGAACGCCCGCCTGGCGGCCCGGCTTGACGAGCGACGCGCGGAGGTGGGCCCCACCACTCGGCCGTCCGAGACCGAAGAATCAAAGGTGGTTCAGCTATTGAAGACAGAAATGGCGAGCCTCAACGCTCGCTTCTCCGTCCTAGAGGGGAAAATTCTGCGCCCACCTCTTGCTGGCGATCACTGGCGAGCTGACCAAGCTCCACAGGCGACGTTCGCGGCTAAAGCTGCGACACCACGCCAGTCAACGCAGTCCAGCCAGCTGGCCCACGCGGCTTCGGCCACTGCAGCCCCGGCTTCAACAGCCAAAGCTGCAGCAGCCCCTAAGACTCTAAAGGGCAAGGGGAAAGGCAAGAAGGGATCAGGAGCTGCCACACAGGCAACCTCCGACCCTATCGCATCTGCCTCCACTTCAGCTGCATTGACCCCTGCTATCAATTCGCAGCGCTCTACGGCTCCCGAATCCGGTCAAGGTGAGTGGGAGACCGTAGGAGGAAAAAAGAAGCAGAAGAAGGCTGCAAAGAAGGCGGCCAGGAAGAAGGCAGCGGCCGCAAAGAAAACGGCACAAGCCACTAAAAAGGAGGCGGCGCGACTCCGCGCCCCTAAGTCCTCGGCTGTGGTGATAACGCTGCAACCGGGGGCAAAAGAAAGAGGAGTTACGTACGCCGGGATTTTGGCGAAAGCCAAGGCCGAGATTAATCTCGGTGACCTCGGGATCGCGGGCATCAGGGTGAAACACACAGTCACCGGCGCCCGCCTTCTCGAAGTTCCCGGCGCCACCAGTGGCCCGAAAGCAGATGTCCTCGCCGAGAAGCTGAGGGTGTCGCTCGAAGCAGAAGAGGTCCGGGTGTCCAGGCCAACCAAGTGCGCAGACTTGCGAATTTCGGGCCTGGACGACTCAGTCACGGCCGAGGAGGTCGTGGCGGCCGTCGCAAAAGCCGGGGGCTGCCCTCCGGAGCAGGTGAAGTCGGGCGCTATCCGCTCAGGCTTCACCGGTCTAGGGACGGCTTTGGTGAGCTGTCCCGTTGCGACGGCCCACAAAATCATAGAAGGCCGTCGGCTGCTGGTGGGGTGGGTTTCGGCACAGGCGAAACTACTGCCAGCGAGGCCCCTTAGGTGCTACCGGTGCCTGGCAAACGGGCACACCGGGGCGTTGTGCTCCTCGGAGGTCGACCGCAGTGGAGTCTGCTTCCGCTGCGGGCAGCCTGGTCACATCGCAGGTACGTGCGAGGCTACGCCGCACTGCACAATCTGTGCGGCAGCAGGCAAACCGGCAGAGCACCGGGCAGGCAGCAAGGCCTGCGCCGAGCCCACGAAAAAGAAAAAGGGCAGAAAGGGGCGAGGCCGCGGCAAACAAGCCGTGGCCAAGGTGACTTCGCAACCGGCCAGCCAACCAGCTGCCGAAAAGTCGACGCAAAGCGGAGAGGGGGAGGCGTTTATGGACTGCCAGTGATGGCCCCACACTTGCGCCTCCTCCAATCCAACATCAACCACTGTGCCAGGGCTCAGGACCTTCTGCTCCAGAGCATGGCGGAGTGGTTGATCAACGTGACTGTGGTCGCCGAGCCGTACTTCATTCCGCCCAGGGATGACTGGGTGGGGGACTTGGACGGCTTGGTGGCCTTGATAATCTCGCGGGCCGCCGTTGGCTCTCCGTCCATTGTGAACGTCACTCGTGGACGGGGATACGTGGCGGCCCTTCTTGAAGACTGGGTGGCTGTGGGAGTTTATTTCTCCCCCAACCGGTCTCTCGCCGACTTCGAGGATTTCCTCGCGGGTTTGGGCGTCGTCGTCAGTGGCAGCCATCCTCACCCCGTGATCGTTTTCGGGGACTTCAACGCCAAGTCCACGGCTTGGGGTTCCCCGGCCACAGACGCGCGGGGGGAGGTGCTGGAGGAGTGGGCCCTGGAAACGGGCCTACAGATCCTCAACCGGGGTTCCGTCAACACGTGCGTGCGACAGCGGGGCGGATCCATAGTGGACATTACATTCGCTACCCCCGCTCTAGCGCGCCGTGTTCAGGGCTGGCGCGTCATGGAGGAGGTGGAGACGCTGTCGGATCACAGATATATCCGATTCGACGTCTCCGCCCAGACCTCAGGCGCCCCGGCTCAAACGGTCCCGGGCGGGATCTGTCCGCGTTGGGCGCTAAAGCGGCTGGACCGGGAGGCACTCCTGGAAGCCTCGATCGTGCAGGCCTGGGTGTCGGCACCAGACAGGCCTGTCAACATCGATGAGGAGGCGGAGTGGCTTCGGGAGGCGATGTCGCATGTCTGCGATGCGGCGATGCCTCGAGTCCAGACCGCGCCTGCCAAGCGCCAGGTGTACTGGTGGTCGCGGGAAATAGAGTTCCTGCGCCACGCGTGTGTGGTAGCGCGACGCCAGTACGCCAGGCTACGCAGGAGGCGTCGCCGCACCCCGGATACGGCGGTCGTCGAGGCGGAGCTGTACGAGGGGTACAGAGAGGCGAAAATCGCCCTCCAGAGTGCTATCTCGCGGGCTAAAATTGCGGCTAACGAGACACTGCTGGAGACTCTGGACCAAGACCCTTGGGGGCGCCCATACCTTATGGTACGGGGCAAACTTCGCCCGTGGGCCCCCCCACTGACCCAGAGTCTCCAACCTCAGCTTCTGGAGGGAGTGGTGAGCGCTCTGTTCCCTTCGAGGGCGGAGCATGCGCCGCCGCCTATGGTTCCGCCTTCCATGGCGCTTGACGCGGACGATGATGACGACGACGTGCCCGAAGTGACCCGGGTAGAGCTGAGAGCGGCGGTGAAAAGGCTTCAAGCTAAGAACACCGCTCCGGGGCCCGACGGCATACCTGGCCGTGCATGGGTCCTAGCTCTCAAGGCTCTCGGGCCCCGACTAAGGGGGCTCCTGAGCGCATGTTGCGAGCGGGGCCAGTTTCCGCTCCGGTGGAAAACCGGCAAGCTGGTCCTGCTCAGAAAGGAGGGGCGCCCCGCAGATTCACCATCTGCGTACCGCCCCATCGTGTTGCTGGACGAGGTGGGCAAGCTCTTCGAGAGAATAATTGCAGACCGCCTCGTCACGCACATGTCTGGGGTGGGGCCGGACCTGGCGGATAACCAGTTCGGTTTCCGCCGGGGGCGCTCCACCGTGGACGCAATCATGCGCGTGAGGGCTCAGGCGGAGGAAGCAGTCGCTCGGGGCGAGGTCGTCTTGGCGGTGTCTCTCGACATCGCCAACGCCTTCAACACCTTGCCCTGGAGTTGCATACGAGCGGCACTCGAATACCATCGGGTGCCGACCTACCTCCGTCGCATTGTCGGGGCCTACCTGACACAGAGAGCAGTCATCTACCCGGGTCGGGAAGGATGGGGTCGGCGAGAGATGTCGTGCGGTGGTTGGGTCTCGAGGTGGCCCTGCAGAAGTCCGAGGCTCTGTGTTTCCATGGGCCCCGGAGGGGACCATCCTCGGGATCCCACATCATAGTGGGAGGCATCCGCATCGGCGTCGAGTCGACGATGAAGTACTTGGGACTCGTCCTCGACGGCCGATGGGACTTTGGGCCTCACTTTCGGCAGCTTACGCCGAAATTGATGCGCGCCGCGGCTGCGTTGTCGCGGCTGCTGCCCAATCTGGGGGGACCCAATGCCTCCTGCCGGAGGCTCTATGCCGGGATCGTGCGGTCTATGGCCTTATATGGGGCGCCAATCTGGGCGGACACCCTGACGGCCCGCAACATTGCAATCCTGCGGAGACCGCAGCGCGCGATGGCCGTCAGGGTGATAAGGGGATACCGCACGATCTCCTTCGAAGCGGGGAGCCTCCTAGCCGGATCGTTGCCCTGGGATCTGGAGGCGAGGGCCCTCGCGCTGAGATATCGTCAGCGCGAGGAGGCGCCTGAGCGGAGCGAACTCCGCCAGATCCTAGTGGCGGAATGGAAGGAGCGACTTGCGCGACCCAGCGCAGGGCACGCCGCAATAGCGGCGGTAAGGCCCGTAATGGAGGAGTGGCTAGAGAGGCGTCACGGCGCCCTCAGCTTCCGGCTGACGCAGGTACTCTCGGGACATGGTTGTTTCGGGAAGTACCTGTGTCGCATAGGCCGGGAGCAGACGCCCGGTTGTCACCACTGCGTCGACTGCCCCGAGGACACGGCGCTGCACACGCTGCAGGCATGTCCTGCGTGGGCGACGCAGCGCCGCGAACTAGTCGCGGCGGTCGGTGGTGACCTCTCGCTTCCGGCCGTGGTTCTGTCCATGGTCGGGAGCGAGAGTGCGTGGGAAGCCGTCGCCTCCTTCTGCGAGGAGGTGATGGCGACCAAGGAGGGAGCGGAGAGGGAGAGAGAGGCAGCTGCCACTCTCCCTTCCCGCGCTAGACGCACCGGGCGCCGGAGGGCGCGCGACGATCTCCGGCCACCGTAGTGTGTGGCCTGCGGGCGGCGGGTTAGGGGACCCGTCGCCCGACCAGTAACAGGCCCGAGAAGGCGGCGCGCTGTGTTCCGTGCGCGCCTCTCAAGAGGACGTGGGGCAATGCCCCACAGAAGAAGAGGTCCGCCAGGGGTTGGCGGACCGAGGCCTGCCGGGGTCGCGGTGCATGCAGCTGCGAATCCCGCGACCTCGGCCAAGGGTCAGGAGAAGGAACACCGTGGGTTTTTAGCCGGTAAGAGTCCGGCATACCCCTCCGCCTTCCCCGGGCGAAGGGCATCCATGAGGATTTTCCCACGAAAAAAAAAAAAAAAAAAAAAAAAAAAAGGTTAAGTATTTTACTTCCCCCCCATTGGCTGGAGACCCTTTAGGTCACGCCAATAACTGCCCGGTTACGTAGAAACCGTCCCCTAGGACGACCTACAGCAGTCAAATAGAAAAAAAAAAAAAAAAAGCTAAGTGACTGACTGACTGATCTATCAACGCACAGCCTAAACCACTGGGGTTAGATACTTGAAATTTTGACAGTAGGTTCCTTTTGTAACGTAAGCATCCACTAAGAAAGGATTTTTCGAAATTCAACCCCTAAGGGGGTGAAACCAGTAAATAGCACGACATACTGCAGGGGGTGATAGCTTGGGTCAATACCTACCAAAACAACACAATATATGTTCAGCAAAATCTTACGGATTTACAGTTTTACAAAATTTTCCGAAATGTCGAAAAATTTCTACCTTGAAACAGATTTTTGAGCATCTCGTAATGAAAAATTCCTTTTCTAGTTTTTTCTTTTACATCAAATTATTCGTGAATAGTTACTTTACTCATTGATAAGTTTTTTTTCTATCAAAAACAAGAATGCTTTCAAGAAATACAATTTTTTGTATAAATTTTTACAGAACAATTTTATTATCGCTTAACTTTAACCTACAGTGGTGAAAAAAAAATGTATGTGGCAGTTTTGTACAACAAACTTAAAAGATAGCCTGTTTAATGGTGATTTTGGTAAGATACAATAATAGTGCATTTTCATTAAAAAAAATAAAAAAAATGCTATTTTAGTTCCAGAGAAGCTGATTTTGTTGAAAATGTAATGAACGTAATTTTGACAAAAACCACTACGAGAATAAGTAATAGCTGCTCATTTACGCGAATCATTATAAAACAAGTTGTGACATGTAAAATGCGACATGCACGCGTAATGGATAAGGGCGTTCGCTACGTTACGCGGCGGGTACCCGCCTCGCGTGTGTGTATTGAAAGATAGTATGTACAAACCCGTCGCACGCGTCCGCGCCAGTTAGCGCTGCTCATACTATCTTTCAATACACACTCACTAGGCGGGTACCCGCCGCGTGCGCACCTTTAACGTAGCGAACGCCCTAAAGGTTGCCCTAAACCTGCTCGCCGACCGACCCGACCCGACTGGTTACTGTCTAACAAAAGAAGCACACACACGTTGACGTTTGGTGCAGTGGTTGAGCGATTAGCTGCTGCGCTACGGGTCGTGGGTTCGATTCTCACACGGAACAAAAATTTGTATGGCCTACAGATAGTGGTTTCGGGTCTGGGTGTTTGTGTGTGATATTTGTGTTTGTAAACGCACCCACCTACATAGCTCACAGACATAGCTCTTTAGAGCGAATGAGCTAATCGCTCTTTTTCTTTTAAGTGAGCTATTTGCCCATGTCAGAGTTGTTAGTGTTAGTGAACAGAGTTTTTTTTTATTATTGGACTGCTGTAGGTGGTCCTAGGGGACCCTCCCTACGTAACCGGGCAGTTAATGGCGAGACCTGAAGGGTCTCCAGCCAATGGGGGGGGGGGGAGTAAAATACTTAACTAAGGGTGACCCCTAGTAAGACTCGGAGCTCGGCTTAGGGCGTTGCTGGCGGGGACTTAGGGGGGGGGGGGGGGGACAGCTTGATGAGAGCTGAATTATCGGTGTGACTGCGGAGTCTGAAGAGACGACCGGCTCTACGACGGGAGAGCTCGGTGGATCGTGACCGGCGGCGGTGGGACGTCGCGACGGGCCTCGTCGGCGAGGACGGTATGCCGGACGGCGGCGTTTGTTGTGTAGTGTGCTGGTCGATTTATTCGCCTCCTGGAGGAGGGTTATTTCGTCATCGGGTTCTAAAAGTGTGTGCCGCGGACGGCGAACTTTACTTATGAGAGAGGGACTGTAGTCAGCCGCTGCGGCGACTAGGGGGTTCGGATGGATGGGGGCAGTGTTGAAGTAACGCTTGGAAATGCGTTTGAGGTATTGCCTGATGGTTGGCATTTTAAGATCGAGATGGAGTTGGACGTTACGCATGAACCACGGGGCAGCCGCGGCTCTGCGCAACACTCGATTCTGGAGGGTTTGGAAGGATTTGAAGCGAAAAGGCTTAACGTGTGCGAACACGACGCTAGCGTAAGTCAAGATGGGGCGGATGCACGTCACGTAGATTCTCAGCTTATTTCTAAGTGACAATTTACTGCGCGCTCTAAGAATGGGGTGGAGGCGACCGACAGCGAAAGCGGCGCGAGCGCGCACCGCTTTGATGTGGTCTCGGAAATTCAGATGATGGTCGAGGATAACCCCCAGGTATTTGGCTTTCATCTCCCAAGGGATCTGTTTGCCAAACATGAGGACGGGACGGATGTGGGTGTGGGAATCACCGTGTCTCTCGAAAAGAACGGCTGCGCTCTTTTCGGGATTCACCTCTATTCTCCATTTCCGGAACCAGACCCCGAGGGCGTCGGCTGCGGTTTGAAGGGTTCGAGAGATGCTATCGAGACTCCTACCGGAATAGTAGATAGCCGTGTCGTCGGCGAAGAGAGCCAACTTGGTCAAGCCATATTTGGGAATGTCGCTGGTGTACAGCGTGAACAGAAGGGACGATAGCACGGAGCCCTGAGGGACTCCGGCGCGAATGGGGTGAGGGGACGAGAGGGTGCCTTCTAGGCGATCCGACAGAAAGTCTCGAATGATGAGCACGAGACGTCTAACAGAGATGCGTTGCGCACGGCTTAAGGTAGCGTACTGGCAAGCGTCGCAAAAAAGGTTGAGAGAGTAAGACACAAAATCACAATACAAGAAATAGCGGGATAGCACATGCACTATTTTTTTTTTTCTTCTGAAAACGTTGTCCCTCACTAGGATTTCTCCTGTATCGTGGGTGCATTTACAAACACAAATCTCACACACAAACACCCAGACCCGAAACAACTATCTGTAGGCCATACAAATTTTTGTTCCGTGTGAGAATCGAACCCACGACCCGTAGCGCAGCAGCTAATCGCTCAACCACTGCACCAAACGTCAACGTGTGTGTGCTTCTTTTGTTAGACAGTAACCAGTCGGGTCGGGTCGGTCGGCGAGCAGGTTTAGGGCAACCTTTAGGGCGTTCGCTACGTTAAAGGTGCGCACGCGGCGGGTACCCGCCTAGTGAGTGTGTATTGAAAGATAGTATGAGCAGCGCTAACTGGCGCGGACGCGTGCGACGGGTTTGTACATACTATCTTTCAATACACACACGCGAGGCGGGTACCCGCCGCGTAACGTAGCGAACGCCCTTATCCATTACGCGTGCATGTCGCATTTTACATGTCACAACTTGTTTTATAATGATTCGCGTAAATGAGCAGCTATTACTTATTCTCGTAGTGGTTTTTGTCAAAATTACGTTCATTACATTTTCAACAAAATCAGCTTCTCTGGAACTAAAATAGCATTTTTTTTATTTTTTTTAATGAAAATGCACTATTATTGTATCTTACCAAAATCACCATTAAACAGGCTATCTTTTAAGTTTGTTGTACAAAACTGCCACATACATTTTTTTTTCACCACTGTAGGTTAAAGTTAAGCGATAATAAAATTGTTCTGTAAAAATTTATACAAAAAATTGTATTTCTTGAAAGCATTCTTGTTTTTGATAGAAAAAAAACTTATCAATGAGTAAAGTAACTATTCACGAATAATTTGATGTAAAAGAAAAAACTAGAAAAGGAATTTTTCATTACGAGATGCTCAAAAATCTGTTTCAAGGTAGAAATTTTTCGACATTTCGGAAAATTTTGTAAAACTGTAAATCCGTAAGATTTTGCTGAACATATATTGTGTTGTTTTGGTAGGTATTGACCCAAGCTATCACCCCCTGCAGTATGTCGTGCTATTTACTGGACACCCTGTATATTAAGATTTCTGGTTATAAATAAAGCTACACGCGTTTGAGCGTTTTTGAAAATTCAACCCCTAAGAGGGTGAAATAAGTGTTGAAAGTTTGAATGAGAAATCTGTTAGGTACTTTTAAAGTAAGAAGCATGGAATGAAAAATGTAGGCTCTTGGTGAGAAATAAATATACACGTGTTTGAGGGTTTTTGGAAATTCTACCCATAAGTGGTGAAATAGGGGATGAAAGATTTTTTTGATGTTATGACTACACCTAACAAGGGGCTTAACGAGGGCTCAAAATTTCACGCAAGCGGAGCTGCGGGCAAAAGCTAGTGTATGATACATATTGTGCTTGTCGCTTAAATTGAATTCAAAATTCACTTACAATAAATAACGTTACGGTACGTCAAATTTTTGACGTTTTACGTTAGCCTCGATTAACAGAAGACATTTTACGGTCTATTAAGACATACGTCACAGATTATTGAGCCATTCCTATCTGCTTGCCAAGTGTAACCTTATACCTAACTGGAATTTACAAGTTTGCGGGATTTGTATGCATGCAATTCATAGAAAAAGATAACAATAAATAAACACACTCTATATTTTCCTTTATGCACGTAAACTGACATTATGTTCTCATTTTAAATTAGTATGGCCCGATTTTACCAACGTCGGATAGCGTTCATCAGAGGAATGGTAGAGATTTTGACAGAATTTCTATATAAAAGCTGTTAAAATGTTAAAGGGGAATGCCAAGATCCGGCCAATACAAAGTAGCATGAACAGACATACCGTAATTTTGATAATTCGCGTTTATTTTTTGTAAGATTTATGCAATATAAATAAAGTCTGGGGAAGTACACCGTCGGATATTCATTTTAAATAGTATTTTATTGTTTTGGTTAGTAAGTTTCAACGCTTTTTTTTATCTAAAACTGTAAATATAAATGTTGCACAGTATAAAAATATAATTATATCGATACTAAAATTACATTTATAAATCGATTACAACCATGAAACAATATGTAATTGTAAATAATTATATCATAATAATATCATGTTATTTAGGTAAATAAGTATTAATTTTTTATTCACGTTTTCTTGTTTGAGAAATGTGTTAAGTGAATTGTGCTCTTCCATTAATAGCTACAAATTATAGTACTAAGCTTTATTAGTAATAAGCTATTACGAATAATCCTAGTAACCACTATAACACAACAGGTTTGTCACTATTCTTGTGATTTAACTTAGGGCTACTTTTCTTGTACGAAACACAATAAATAACATAATTTTTTTTTTTTATTAAGCTGAGTATTCTGAGCTGAGTATGTATAGGTACCAAAGGCATTCAATAGTGTTAGTTAACATATTTAATTAATCTCTTTGATTGATACTAATTTTAAATTAATGTTTTGTAATATTATGAAATAATTTACAAAGCTATTATTACTAGGTATATATTACTATCAACTATTTATTTTGCGAAATAAGTATATTTATTTTTTATTTTATATTCCATTCGATTTTATACATACTTGATAATCGATTACGTTTAAAATCGAATATTGTTATAATTTTATTTTAATGGCGACAACACCTTTGTCACAATTAAAATGGCTTCCACTTTTTTCTTACGATTATTGCCAAAAATAAGTAGGTATCTGTATCGAAGTAAGTAGGTACATAACCATATTATGTATAATATTCCTATCGTGAATACAATATTATGGATTTTTGTAAAATAAAATACTTTGTTTAGTAAAAGTATGATTTTAATGTTATTTGGTAATACGACATTCATGTTTTATCATCGTTGCCATGGCAACGTTAATATACGACAAATTCCAAATAATTTAATATTTATTTTGCTTTGGTTTTGGTTTGGTTATTTAGGTATTATTCTGACCAAAAATGGATTAGTTTTGTTATTTACATAATTGAATGCTTTAATCAAACAATAATATTAAGATTTTTACAAAAATATTGAACCAATACGACAAGGATTACAAAAATTATTCATGAAAATGTCGACGGAGTATAAAGAAAATGTTGGTTCGATTTTCGAATTACCATTCTTCCCCAGGTTAAAAATCTACTATTAAGGTCAACTTTATCGACCTATAACTTTTCTTGGTGCACTTCCAGTGGAAATGTTGCTATTGTAATATATTCTACAATATTTGCCCTTTTTAATAAGATATTTTTCATCCTTGTTCTATCTGGCCGAGTCGTAAAAGAAATCTTGGCATTCCCCTTTATTCCTTAGATAAAAGTTAGCTGACGTTGGTAAAATCGGATCTAAGTAGGGTAGTATAACACCAAGATTTTCTAAAGAGGCGCTGCACGCTGCTGAACTGGCAATTCTACTAACAAAATTGTTAATCAATCGCAACCGGTATTTAGCGGTCTCATTGACCATCTTGTCCAACGTTGGGACAACGGACAATACCTACTCCTTGCCAAAATGTTTGGTTTTTACAGTTATCCAATTAAACTATATTAAAGTATTTTTTCTTAATTAAATATCTCTTTGTTGTTACACCGTTTTCCCCGTGAGTGGACACTGATAACGCACCCATAAAGCCCAGCACGGTTGATGGTAGAATCTAAACAGTCCGCCTGGCTAGCTACCACCCTCACATTAAAGCCAAGCAGTTTACTGTGTTCCGTCGTGTGTATGTGAGAGCCAGAGGGGTATATTGGAATCCCTCTACATATATCTCTGCTACATGGATTCGTACTTTCAGACCCTGTCTGCGTTTACCATCAGGTGAGTCTAGGGTCAAACGTAACCATGTCAAATAATAAAAAAAAAAACATTGTTCAAAAATACGACAAAGAAAGATAACACAGTCATAAACGCAGTATTTTAAAACACAAAAGACAAAGAAGGAAGAAAAGGTTCCTTGTGAAATTAACAGCAATTACTTTCACTGTATAGGCTGTATACAAAATTCCTTTGCCGCGCTTTAAAAACCTTAAAGCATCCGTTTACAAAACGTCAATCAAAAAAGAAAAAAAAAAATCTGACATTTGTGAACGCACCTCAAATATAATGGTTCGAAAGTTGGCAGCACTGATATATTCAGAGAGACGCCATATTTCCCGCCGCTCGAATTTTTCTTGGTAAACAATTATGATTCGTTAATTGTCACGTTACGTAATAAGAGTTATTAAACTTGAACAAATAATTATACATATATTATATATTATAATTATATACCTAATAATTTAGAACCTGAAATTTCACTACATTGAAGCTGCCTCACCGCGTAATCAAATAAACGGGGGACAGGTTTCCCGCCTGGCTCCCAAAACTATTCAATGAATGTATTTCAAAAATGTGCCAACCTTCACCATTGTATATAGTTGCCATAAACAGCCAGTGTATTTTTTTTAAGCAATGAACAGCTTCTATTGTGCCTCTTTGGGGCAAATTACAGAAAAATGTATCATTTTTGTAAAGACTTTTTAAGTTGCCTCCGGCGCCGCCTGTCAGCTGTTTTCAGATTTTTGCAGACAAAAGAGCGTCAAACTGAAGATCAATTTTGGCATAATTGCACACATTATTGACAAGCCCCGGAAAGGTTATGCAAAGATTTTATTGAAAAATAAAACATAAAGTCGTAATAATTGTAATACCATACCTTAACCATAATATAAAATGAACAGTTTCAAAAGTCAGTGCTAATCTACACTGAAACAAATTAAAAACGCCGACTTATGAAACTTAATTTATAAAGATTTGTAGACCGATTTGAGTAATTCTTTTTTTTATTGCTGCGGAATCTATACAATATTTTTAGTAATTTAAAAATTTACCTACATAGACGACGTTCTAGATGTAGTTGGTTCACGAATTTGTAGACGATTGTAATTTTAATTTGTGGCACTAAAAAATTATACATTTAAAAAACTTAAAAAAAATGTAGAATCCACTTCAAAAACAACTGAAAGGAGTGAAGTAGTTACTATAATTTAAAATTAACAGTTTCAGAAGTCGGTGCTATTCCACACTGAACCAAATTGAAGGCACCGACTTCTGAAACTGTTGATTTTAATGATAATTATTTTTCTCCTTTCAGCTTTGTTTTGTTAGAAGAAATATTCTTTTTAAGATTTACAGTCTGATGCCCAGTTCCAATGACCAAACACGAATGGTCTTGCTTACCAACGATAGCATTTTCAAAACTGAGCATAAAAATATATTCGTAATCTTATTTTACCTGTAATAACTACTAACTTACGCAAAGCCATGAGGTTTTTGCTTCATGAATAAAGAATAGGTATTTGTTTTAACTAATAACGCTAAAATCATTGGAATTCGTCATAAATCAGTCTCCTGGGGCTTACCATGACCTCTTAAAGCAGGACAGAAGTTGCCTGGAAGTTGAACTGCCCTGCTTTTTTGTACTATGACATCGTTAAAGCAGGCCTGCTACGTTGACATTTACGAAATCCGTTCACCTTTTTTATTGTAGGTACCTATAGACTTTTCGTACCATGAACAAGCATTACCGTTCATCTTGGTTCAATAGTCGTTCACCTTTAGTACTGCCATGGTACGATTTTTAGCGATTCAGAAGCAGGCCTGCTTTTGAACGGAAGTTGACTGGCTGGCATTTGAACGTTTTCATAAGAGGTCATGGTAAGCCCTCAGTAAATCATAGGAATCCGCCATAAATCAGTCTCCTGGGCATTTTTGCAAATAAGATTGAAGGCCACCTGATGGGCACCTGTTTGCAGTGCATGTATTGTTACCAAGTGTCTCCAGAAGGTGGAATAATAATATAATTTGATATAGTGATAAATGTTATTAATTTAATTATGTTCGTGTTTCTTGTTCCAATTGTACTAACATAGTTTTAAGTAATACTAACACATGTATGGGGTATTCGATGTACCTGAGTTAAATAAAAATAAATCATCTGTACACGTCTTGTATGGTGGTATATTTTCCAAAACGACTTCAAGGAAATCTTTGTCACAAAAAATCTGTGAAGCAATCCCATGGTCCGTGATTTCCGAATACTTCGCATTTGACTCAGGATTTGAGACGCACAATAGAGGTAGGTACATGACCATGTGTTATTCATAAAATATGTGAATCATCTTTCATTAATCTCATTCATAAATCCGGGTAGGATTATATCGCAGTTAAAAGTTGAGAAGAGAACTTCAAAAAAAAGAAAAACCGACTTCAAAAAACGAGTTTTGTTAAGGTGAACTTCCTGGCTAATGGTAGTCTCTGATCTAGATATAGATAAAAAATCAAACTTAAGAAAAAAAAAAGATAAATTGACTTAAAAAAAACTGTGACGAGAAAAATAATTACCAAATTATGAAAATACCAGTTTCATAGCCTTTAATTTCGTTCAGAGGGAATTAACACCGACTTCTGAAATTGATAATTTTGTAATTTCGTAATTATTTTCCTTTTTTCAGTTTTTTTGGAGTCCGTTTACCTTTTTTTAAGCAATTTTTTGACTTATCTATGCGCAATCGCAAACGACATTAGCAAGTTATTTAATCTATTTCTATCCTAGATCTCTATTACCCAGGAAGTTTACCTAAGCCCCCCATATGATTTCAACCGACCGTTGGTCTTATCTCTGACGTCATGATATCAGTAACGGTTTGTCGCGATAACCTCTGGGATACCCACGGCCCCTCTGGGTTACTAGAAATAGCGGGAAACACCTTTGATTTTTACAAGGTTAGTTGGAAAGGTGGCACTAATCAGAAAGAGTGTTAAAGTACCGATAACAATAACTTTTGTTCTAAAACATGCTCCAAAAGTTTAAGAGAAATACCTGTTCAAAGATTGCAAAAAAACGATTTATCCTTAGAGCGATTACGCACTGTATCCGATCCGAATCCGTGAAAATACGGATATAAAAAACTCGGACCGAATTCGGATATTGCTTTACGCACTGCATCCGATCTGAATCCGTGAAAATACCGATCTAGAGTAAAAATCTCGGACCGAATTCGGATGTTGCTTACGCACTATTCCGATCTCTGATTCAAATTCAAACAATTCAGTACTACGGCTACTTCCGTACTACGGCTAATCCGTCAATTATTCTTCCGAATTAGAAACTCACGGATGACGGATAGAAATCGGATGACGGATGCCGGATGTAGTGCGTAAGCTACCATACAAATAGTTCCATGGCTACTTCGGAACGTATTTTCACGGATTCTGATCGGATGCAGTGCGTAACCGCTGCTGTTAGTCGTGATCAGCTGTGTTTACATTTTAGGTCATTGTGGTCACGGATTGTAAGCAGGGATGTCGGTTTTTTGAAGACACTAAATAAAAATCATTTTGCATGGAAATAAAAGTAATTATGAAATTTTAAGACTTTCTTTAAAACAGTCATCAGTGATACTTTAAGTTAAGTTTAACATTGTATGACTTGTACATGCTAGCACTCTGAAGCTTGGAAATCTGGTAACTGGTATAACTTTGAGATTTAAGAAACCGTGGTTTAACCGACGATCCGGATCGTCAGTGCCATTGTTTATCTATTGTGTTTGATATATATTTTATGTAATTACGATCTGACTATGCGAGCACAAGCAAAGAACGTAGGGCTGGAAGCCTGGAACGCACCGGTCAGGCGGTCGGGGTGGAAAGGTAGCGGACGGGCTGCCCAGTTGCGGGCAGGCCGGCAGCGGGCGGCGGACGACGGGCGGCGGTCCGGGCAGTTCATAGGGGTGATCGATGTTGCTAAAACATCAATGATGACATCAATCAAATATAAAATAGCCGCTGTTTGCCCTGCCCGTCAGATCGCTGACCGTGCCCGGATGCGCTGACCGGATGCCGTGCCCGGATCTCTGACCGGTTGCCCTAACCATGAAGTTCACATTGGATGAGGGCTGCGTTCGATTTGACCGGACCGGAGGACGCAGAACGCATCCAGTGTGACAAGTCTTTTAGAATTAGTTGTGTTGCGAAGACAAAGCGTAGCTCCGTGTAAAATATTGATTACAGCCGCATCTGGTTTCGCTGGAAGTCGACCACGAAGGCCACATAGACCACAGTCGAAAAGATTAGGATGATTTTGTGTCTCATTGCTGACGTAACACTTAAACAATTAAGTTCTAATCATCATCATCATCATTCAGCCGAAAGACGGTCACTGCTGGACATAGGCCTCCCCCAAGCATCGCCACATCGACTGGTCCTGTGCTTCTCGCATCCAGCGAATTCCCGCGACCTTCACCAGGTCATATGTCCACATTGTGGGAGGCCTACCCATGCTGCCCTTCCGGTCGCCACTCCAGAACCTTTCGACCCCGTCGGCCATCCGTTCTGCTAGCAATGTGCCCCGCCCACTGCCACTTAAGTTTGGCAATTCTTCGGGCTATGTCGGATCTCATTTCTGGTACTTATGAACAGTCACGTCGAATAATATGAATATGTACACAAAGAGAAATTCAAAATCGATTTTCTCCTAAAATATACATTAGAATTATAAAATATTTCACACATAGTTGCTACAAATACGTGATACAAAACATGGTTTCGAATATTTCTTAATTACAACCAATAAGAGAAATTCACTTTTTAAATTCGCTATATGTATACATATTATTATACGTGACTGAACATGCAGGAAAACTCTGAGAACAGCCCTCTCCATTGCCCATTGGGTGACCTTGAGCCTTCTTATGAGGCCAATTGTGAGCGACCACGTTTCAGTGCCGTAAGTGATTACTGGCAACACGTAAGGCCCAATTCTCCTAAAACAAATCTTGATTAATCGCAACTGAACCAAGGCCGAACCGTTCAGTTTTCAATTTCAAAAGCTGTCAAATTGTTTGACACATAAAACAAAATTAATCATTTTGACAGTTTTGTTTGGCAACAATTTTAATAGTCGAAATGGCCTCCTGGTCAAAGACTTTCGTCTAAGTTCTAAAACAATAGTGTGAATCAATAAAACTATTTCTTATAACGGAAGTCGCATTGTCAAGATTCTTACAACTATGACCTACCAACACTTAAAACTAATCGTAAAATTTATTATTACCCATGAATATATTATCTGTGTGCGCTATCCAGATGAGATATGTTTAAAAACAATACGGTACCACGGTACCACACACGTTGACGCAACGACTCAAATTCATTAAGGCTGACGGCCTTTCTGAACATTCCGAACCCTTCTATTTATTAAAATGGTCTAACGCATTTACTAATGGCAGGAGCGGGTTGAGGATCGGAAAGCTGGATTTTAAGCGTTTCCCCATTACATAATCAACCTTTGCATTCTGTTAAATAAATATCATCAATAATATATATCAATACATTGACGTCTTTGGCGAAATGCAAAAGCTGAGTGAAGATATAAAAAAAATATTACATGTCAAATCAAAATGTGTCATCACCAGTACCTAGTTAAAAAAAACAATCTATGGTCATCATAGCACGTACAACATAATAAAACTGAAATTTTATAGTCTGTGTCGATCAGCTGTTAAGAAACCGCCATGTTGTTCCTCGAATCTGTAAAAATTGTACCTGCCCTGAATTTTAAATTAAATGTTACTGCTATGTATGTGTAGCTTTTTATTATTATTGATCGCATTTCTTCTTATTCTGTTGAATTTGAGCTTTAGCTTTTAGATATGCATACAGAACCAAGTTAATTTAATATGGATTTCTAGTATAGACTACTAAATTTTGCCAGATATGTAAATCTGATTATAGGAATAGCCAGTTTTGGTGCAGTCTGAGATCGGAAACGAATAGGTACGTTTTAAAAAAACTACACTGACAGAAAAAAAAGAAAATTTAAATAGCGAATGTTGATCAAATACTCCTCAATTATGTCAAACTATATTTTGAGCACTTGCAGTGACTTTGGTAAAGCGGCTAACATCTCTTTATAACCAACACATGAAGCATTGTAAGGTATTTAAGATTTTTTTTTTTTCAATTTGGCTGCTCTATGTGGTTCTAGGGGACTATTTATACGTAACCGGGCAGTTATTGGCGAGACCTGAAGGGTCTCCAGCCAATGGGGGGGGGGGGGGAGTAAAATACTTAACCTAAGCTAACTACTTGTACTACACTAACATCATGACTACCTGCAACAACAGCACTAAAGGCGACCCCTAGTGGGACTCGGACCTCGGCTTAGGGCGCTGCTGGCGGGGACTTAGGGAGGGGAGACAGCTTGATGAGGGCTGAATTATCGGTGTGAAGGTATTTATGAAAGAGGTAGCTCTGATAAAAAAAAAACTTTCCCATGTTTTGTATGTATCTTCATCTATTCCTCTTCTTCCTATCTTTAATTATTGTAATTGTTCTAAGACCGTTTTAGTTAAAGTAAAAACACATGACAAGCGTGGTGGTTATTTCCACGAAAGTGTAGAAGATATTCAAACGTAGCTCTAACGGCGATTTAAATCAGAAAGGTCGTTACGTTGCTACGATATTTTTTGTTGGACGAGTACCTGTTTTGTAAGGCTCAGCCGGTTGAGAGAAAAAGAAATAGGTAATTACATAACCTACCTATAAGGTTGAACTATTATTAGTTGTTTAGTATGCTATAAGTATAAACAGCTCTTGCTAGTGTTTATTATCTATCAGTGACTTGACAGAGCATCTATTTTAACAATATGAAGCTGTTTGGCATAAAAACTGCACTACAGGCGGCTCGCAGCCGTTAAAAACCGATCGAAAGCCGATTGATGCAGGTTTTTAAAAATGACTTCTTTCTTTCAAGAAAATCTTGCCCCATTCTATGATTACTCTTGTATCGCAGGTGCGTTTATAGACACAAATATTCACAAAACGCCCATATCAGCCTATTGCCGTCCACTGCTGAACGTAGGCCTCCCCCAGAGATCGCCAGCCATCCCGGTCTTGGGCAGCCAGCATCCATCCGCTGCCAGCCACCTTTTTCAAATCGTGGGTCCATCGTGCCGCAGGGCGTCCCACACTACGTTTGCCCAAACGCGGTCTCCACTCTAACACGTGTCTGCTCCATCTACCATCTGTCCGTCCTCAGACATGGCCGGCCCACTTCCATTTCAGCGTGCTAATTCTACGCGCAATGTCGGTGACTTTAGTTCTCTGGCGAATTACTTCATTGCGAATTCTATCTACCAGAGAAACTCCGAGCATCGCTCTCTCCATAGCACGCTGAGCAACCTTTTTGTGGACCAGGCCCACGGTGAGTGTCCACGTTTCGGCTCCGTAAGTCATTACAGATAGGACGCACTGGTTAAAGACCCTGGTCTAAAGGGATTGTGGGATCGACGATTTAAAGATATCACGTAGCTTCCCGAATGCCGCCCAGCCCAAGCGTATTCTTCTGCTCGCCTCCTTCTCGAAGTTGTGCCGCCTCAGTTGTATAGTTTGGCCAAGGTACATGTACTCTTGCACAACCTTGAGAATAGCGCCATTTACGACTACGGGTCTCGGGAAGACATGACCATTGTACATGACTTTGGTCTTATCCAGGTTCATCCCGAGGCCCACCCTATAAACGCCCAGTCCCGGAAAAACTATTTGTAGGTTAGTCATACAATAAGGTATTACGCCCATTTTTGAAAAGTGTCTCAATTATATTCTATAGTGCTAATGAACCACTAAAAAATTCACAATTTTTTTATTCAATCGTTAAGTGCCATAAAAATGCATTAAAAATTTTGCATTTTCAAATTTCGCGCGTAATTTGACGAAAACGCTGGACGCAGTGGACGCCATATTACTCTATGGTCATGACGTCAGTTGGCTGTGTAAACAAATGCAGTGATATTTTGTATGTTAACTTAGACTGAGGGCGTCCTCAACGTTGCAATCATCGCAAAAGTTATAATTACCGCTTTTTAAGCTTATATTTTTTTATCGCCAAACACATTTTTCCCGTTAAACATTCCTACAATCAGGTAGTTCTATTCAAAATTAATAAAACGGCACACACTTTGGTGGACCACGGTTAGTTCCGATTTCGGCCGCGCGCAGACTTATCTTGCGCGCACTCTAATTGTTTAGTTGACAGTTGACACTTCTAAGTTTACACAACCGTATGACGTAATAACATGGCGACTACTATTTAATGTTACAGCCGCATAGACCGATCTTCCGGGTTAAGCCACGCTTGCCGAGGTTGGTCTGTGGATGGATGACCATTTACCATAGCGAGTTTCCTCCGTGCCTCGGAAAGCACGTAAAGCCGTTGGTCCCGGCTGTCATTTGTAGATCTTTGACAGTCGTTACTGTTGGTCAGAAGCCAGAAAGTCTGACAACCAGTCTTACCAAGAGTATCGTATTACCCAGTTACTGGGTTGTGGAGGTCTGATAGGCAGTCGCTCCATGTAAAATACTGATATTCAGCTGCATCCGGTTCGACTGGAAGCCGACCCCAACATAGTTGGGAAAAGGCTAGGCAGATGATGAAACAGATTAAAAAAGCTGAAACCTTTGAATTGAATTTTAAAATTTAGTTTGCTATTTTATGAACTAAAACTAACGTCTTCCTACTGCTTTTTGCCTAAGCTATCTCAATAATATATTTTTAATTGTTTTCTCTTATAGAGTAAAATACCCTATTGAACCTACTACCCATAGCACAGAAACCAATTGCTCAGCCACTGTACCAAACGTGTCGTCAAATTACTTCTATTGAATTTCTGTCAAAAACCTACATCAATTGAGAGGTTATAGATTCAAATTGATTATTAATATCGGCCGTTGGACAGGTTGTCAATCAGCATGATCCGATAAAATAGCCCCCCGCTTCGGGGGGCCTACTTTGAAAACGAATGTTGAAGTATCGGATTGAAACGAAGAACATCAAACTTTTAAATATACTCGTACAATCAGTATTGTCAAATAACGAACTCCTAGATGTCAATTAAAGGACAATGCTAGCCGTTGCATGGAGCTTTACTCCCACCAACTAAAAGTGTTTATTTAAAACATATCTGGCATTGTCTTAAGGGAGTAAGGTAACGAAAGACGAAATGTCAAATCGTGAAAATCAAATCAACCGTCCCGCTCAGGATGCTGGATGGACGATAGTGGAGCGAGCCATCTCGCAACACTGACCGTATCTGACTTTGGAAGGCTCATGTTTCTGGGATTTCCGAAGTGTTTGTATCTCTCTCAATCATTCGCCGAATAGACTCGAACGTGGTAATATAACCAGAGACCAGTCGTTTAAGATACAGTGATCTCAGTTTTTTTTTGTCATCTAGTACTTAGGTATTATTCTTTCTCTATATTGCCAAAGCGCCTATTGGTGACTTCAGGCATTTAAAGTCTTTTTTTTCCGTCTACAATAGGCTGAGCAGATATTTTATAGTGTGCATACATATACACACTAATTACGTAACTATTTCATGTTTTACTGAAGAGCTTTTTATTATTCCACACATGTTAAAAAGTCAAACGAAGGATGAATACATCTCGACTCTCGAAGTTATATGAGTTTAGTATACTTAGTTGCAATTTAAAGGAGTATTTGAGATTACGTACTTACTACGTTGAGTCAAAAGTATAACAAACCGTTCGCGCGTTCTAATTAACTACTAGCTTTTGCCCGCAGCTTCGTTTGCGTGAAATTTTGTCCCTCGTTAAGCCCCTTGTTAGGTGTAGTTATAAAATCAAAAACAACTTTCTCCCCTATTTCACTTCTTACGGGTACAATTTCCAAAAACCCTCAAACACGTGACTATTTATTTCTCACCAAGAGCCTACATTTTTAATTCCATGCTTCTTACTTCAAAAGTAACAGATTTCTCATATAAACTTTCAACACTTATTTCACCTCCTTACGCGTTGAATTTTCAAAAACGCTCAAAACATGTAGCTTTATTTCTAACCTTACTTAAAAAATAACGGACTTACATACAAGCTTGAATCCCCTATTTCACTCCCATAGGGGTTGAATTTCGAAAAATCCCTTCTTAGTGGATGCCTACGTTACAAAAGGAACCTACTGTCAAAATTTCAAATTTCTAACCCCAGCGGTTTAGGCTGTGCGTTGATAGATCAGTCAGTCAGTCAGTCAGCTTCTCCTTTTATAAATATAGATAGATTTTAATTAACGGTCTGCTTTTCGAAGGAGCTCCTGTATGATTTTGCTATCTTTGATTCCGACAACAACTCGGTCCCGCAACAATTCCTCATTGACAGTGTCTGGAACATGGTCATCAAAACATTCGTGTAGGTATATGGGGGCTTACCATGACCTCTTATGAAAACATTCAAATGCCAGCCAGTCAACTTCCGTTCAAAAGCAGGCCTGCTTCTGAATCGCTAAAAATCGGACCATGACAGTATTAAAGGTGAACGACTATTGAACCAAGTTGAACGGTAATGCTTGTTCATGGTAGGAAAAGTCTATACAAAAAAAAAGGTGAACGGATTTCGTAAACGTCAACGTAGCAGGCCTGCCGCAGGCCTGCTCTAACGATGTCATAGTACAAAAAAGCAGTGCAGTTCAATTTCCAGGCAATTTCTGTCCAGCTTTAAGAGGTCATAGTAAGCCCCCTGGTTGTATGCCTAAAAGAGCCTAGGTCATCAGTTAATAATAAGGCTCTTTTTGAGTCACGAAACAGACATTTTAATCATTAGCAACAAGGATTGGTTAATCAACAAGCTTCAGCGTGGTTTCTTCCTGAAACCGATATCGTTCATTGTGTTGTCACACCTTGAGGGCCTCCAATATTATCTAAATGGTTAGCGGCGCTGTTTTCATTGAGAGTCTCGGTTTTGACCACTATCTCGCCTGATGCTAAGCGATGATGTGGTCGACGGTGAAGCACGCTTGCCTAGAAGTAACCTATTCACTCTTGACTTAAAGACCCCAAGGTTGTAGCTATCAGGAAACACAGACTCCGGCAGGGAATTCCACTCCTTAGCTGTGCGAACAATGAATGTGTTCGCAAAACGCTTTGTACGTATGGGTGGGATGTCCACCATGTACCGATGGCGCATTGCCGTACGTCTGGTAGTCCGATGATTGAAAGGGCCAGGCGGAATCAAATTGTGCAGTTCCATCGCACACTCCCCGAAGTGTAACCGATAAAAAACCGACAGGCTGGCAACTCGCCGTCGATGTTCAAGGTTCTGGAGCTTTGAGTTGACCAGTGCATCGTTGCCAATAAGCCTCTTGGCCCGTTTGTCGATCGACTCAAGTGCATCGAGTTGGTATTTGGTAGATCCGTCCCAGAAGTGAGAGCAGTACTCCATGCATGACCGAACTTGTGCTTTATACAAGTAAATAAGCTTTACATGTAATCACAACAGAATGTCAAAATCAAAACCATAACTTTTGTGAGACACATTTGTGTTCAAATCTCGACCTCACCGCATGTTCAGCTCATGATTAACGGCTCCGTTATGGTCCAAAACTAGTCGGGCAATCCCGAAAAATGCTCGTGAATAAACGGTAACTAAATTTAAAAAAAAAACTAAATAAATAAATGGAAAAAAACTGTTCATTTATTTAAATTTAATTCCTTATTTCACCGCCTACCAATACCAACTGCCAAACTATAGGCACTAGGCTAGATTATCTAATAATACGAACGTAGCTGTAACCGGCATAGTATCGTTTCAATTAAAATTGCAAATCATTATGTAGTTTTATTATTCAATCACGTTTAGCAAGATCAATGAACGAAGCACGTGGTCGCCAGGTATTCAGCTTTTATTAAATGAAATAAAAATGATTTTATCGAACCTTTTAAATGTACAATATTGCACCAAAACTATAAAGATAATTCGATATGTAAAGTTTTTTTTTTTGTATTTTTTTCTTAAATATTAGGCTATTCAAAGAAACTAATTTGAATAATTTTGTTTTCTACACGGTAGTTATTTTTTAATATATTTTTAAAGTTTTTCTAGAGATGACGTCACGCAATAGGAGGGGTTATCATAGACAAAGAAACCAATTCTTTGTCTACGACAAGTATCATACCATAGAGTTTTCCTACGTCACGAAAAAGGAAAATTAATTAATTACTTAGAGGTCAAATAGATGTCAAGTGAATTCATGTATTTCTGCTAAAATAGACACCATCTTATAATTTTAAGAGCTAAAAATTGCAAAATAAGGTTTACCAAACTAAAACCTCGAAACGGTTTTGGAATCAGCATACTCGTAGATTAAAGTTTACTTTACTTACCGAATTAGCTCAACGACGATTGTTACTGTTACTTATAGCATAGGAATTTTAACCTAGTTTATGTGACAGTGTTCATATTACTTTAATAAACCTACTTATTTTGAACCAATAAACGATTATTGTCGTTCATTCGTCGTACATACATAGAAATTATATTTTTAAAGACACATCTATATTTTTAAATGTTTTGTTTTATATATTAAAAACTAGCGTCCCGCCCCAACTTCGCACGGGTACTATAATATGCATGTATTATACATATAAACCTTCCTCTTGAATCACTCTAGGTATCTATTAAAAAAAAACCGCATCAAAATCCGTTGCGTAGTTTTAAAGATCTAAGCATACACAGGGAAAGACAGCGGGAAACGACTTTGTAGTATGAAATGTATATGAAACGTATACTAAATATGTAATGATGATGTAGATGATATGGTTGTAAAATGAATTAACGAGAAATACACATCTTATTATTATATTAAATTAATCTTACATCAGTTTTTTTGCCCCCACTACAAAGTCACATCTTGCGATCCAAGTGTCAAATTATAATGCCTAGGGGATTGATATTTATAATCTGTATTAAGGATCTAATGTTGGACATAGTCTATTCAGTCTGTAGCCGTCTTCTGCTGGACATAGGCCTCTCCAAAGTTACGCCAGAAACCCAATCTTACGCCATATACGCTCATAAATTCAACGATAAGTTTTTGGGTTTATACGGAGCAACTGGTCGGTCGTTTGTTGTACAAAACCCAGTTTTTTTTTCGAACGGAATATCTGGTTGGGTTCGGACGGCATTTACAAGTTGACCGAGAGAACGAGGTTTTCATGTAAGGTGTGATCTCGGGATATGACGACGTTGTTTACAAGAAAGAAATTATCTAGGAGGGTCTATCGATCCCGGATTCCATTTCTGACTTTTTGAATTATTTTTATCTTTAATTAAATATCAAGACTTGGTACACGAGGTTGTCGCCATGTGGGATGTTGATTCAGCAGTCATTGTGCCGATAGTCGTTACAGCCAATGGCTTAAATAGCCAAGAGCCTCGATCAACATCTAATGCTATCTCTACACCCGTGCGCTTTCATGTTCATCTTGCGCTTTCAACTTTCAATTCCTCTTGCGTCAAGCGCATGCAATACCTATTGATTGCCATAAGACGCATGCAGCTTATCGGCGCCTCGGTCAGTCGTCAGTCGACATACAATAGACGGATTAGATTAGCATGCACTATTGCATGCGCTATGTCGCTTCACGCATGCTTCAGACGAAGACACATGCTTCAGGTGTAGACATAGCTATAAGAGGCTCTCGTTTGGCGGCTGGATCAAGGGTCTTCTGGACACGGCCCGTATTCTTAGGAAGTTCCTCTCTCTAGAGCCCTGACCACATGTAACTTGGACCCTGTTCCCGATGCCGGTGGGCTACTATTTTTAGAGAAATATTAAAAAATGTAGATTAACTTCGATCTTAAAGAAAGGCTGTTTTCTTTAAGATCGAAGGCGTGCAACTTCTGTACACATTTTATTTTGTGCTTTTATGCTAACGCCAAATCGGACATAGAACTTTGTTCGAACTGTAGGACAACTGGAGGAGCTCGTGGCTAAATAATTACAGCCGCATAGACCGATCTTCCGGGTTAAGCCACGCTTGCCGAGGTTGGTCTGTGGATGGGTGACCATTTACTATAGCGAGTTTCCTCCGTGCCTCGGAAAGCACGTAAAGCCGTTGGTCCCGGCTGTCATTTGTAGATCTTTGACAGTCGTTACTGTTGGTCAGAAGCCAGAAAGTCTGACAACCAGTCTTACCAAGAGTATCGTATTACCCAGTTACTGGGTTGTGGAGGTCTGATAGGCAGTCGCTCCATGTAAAATACTGATATTCAGCTGCATCCGGTTCGACTGGAAGCCGACCCCAACATAGTTGGGAAAAGGCTAGGCAGATGATGAGATGAACTTTGTTCGAACTGTAATGCTGAGCGATGACGTAACATTGTCAGGTTAGAATAATGTCAACGTATAGTTCTAGGAAAGACAAGCTTTATGTTATTTTATTAAATACTAGCTGTTGCCAGTATCGCTTGCGAGAAATATTAAACCCTCGATAAGTCTCTTTTTAGGTGTAGTTTTAAAATCCAAAAAGTCCCGTCTTTTAATATTTATTTTGAAGAGTGAGTGCCTTTCAACTTGGAATTTCCAACGTTAAAAATCCATTTCACTCCATCAGGGATGGAATTTCTAAGAACCATTAGGGCATGCCAACGTTATTAGAGGTAATGTCAAAATTTCAATTTTCTAACCCAACGGTTTAGACTGTACGTTGATAGATCAGTCAATCAGTCAATTTCTCCTTTTATATTTATAGATTAGTTGATAAATTCGGTCTACTCGTCAGCCTTTATCTATGTTGTTATTGTTATTTCTAGAAAATTAACCTTTTTTTTAAATTTATTTTGCCCAAGCAACGGCAAGTAATCATACAGCCTGCAGCCCTCTCCATAATTTGATGGCTAAACCTAAGTAGACCTAATAAGTTGCATAATTCAAGTCTTCGGTCAGTGATGCCAGCCAACGGCCGGTCTTACGGTAAAAAGTGCTCCAGTAGGTACCAACATTATACAAAATGTTGGCACTTTAACGTAACGTCTGTGATTCAAAAATCGTGGTCAGAAAAAAAAAACTCTCTAAAATGGCGTAGGTAATTAAAACAGCTGATAATTTAAATTTCGAAAAAGGAATGCTTCGGAGTCAAATTCGTCTTTGATTACAAAATCAATATTTGATTTGAAGTTACTGCCTGTTTTTTTGTCGCCACTTCAAAAACATAACTTTGACCATATGATTGCTGGAGAATTTAAGGATATGGGGAGACACAAAGTTATATTTGCGTTCGAAAATTCCATAACTAATACAAATTCTACCGCATCCCTTATTTTTCCATTGCAAATAAAACTTGGCGCGCTTTTAAGTAGGGTTATGAAAACTATTGCAGTCGATTTTGATTTTTGGTGCGTCGTCAATTGAGTTCAATTTCATTTGTGTTTTGCAGAATGCGATCATATGATTGTTACTTTGAATTTTATCAATGTGTTAGTGTGAGATACTGGATTTCTATCCGTAGTTAATTGATTCTCAATCTTAAGCTAATGTAATAAGGAACATTTTCATATGTCTGTAGTTTTTTGTGTGTGTAAGAACAGGATTCGTTTCCCATATGATTTTTGTATGGCATTCCATTCAAGGTTAAGGTTAAAGAGAATTATGCTCTACGGCGTAGGCTATAAGGTTGAAATTTAAATAAATTATGTTAATATCCTCGATCTAGTTAGGCGGTAAGCTCAGACGGGTTGGCCGTTTCAGTCAGGGTTGCCAGACTTTATTTTTCATTTCTTCCCAACTTTGTTTTTTTTCTCTCATTAATGAAATTATTTAAAAAAAACACAGTATTACTAAGCACGTTACCACAATGGGTTAGTACTTTAAAGGAAAATTGTGTGAAAGAGAGTAACGTAATCTGGCAAATAAAAGTTCATTGCACATTTTTGTTTCTTTTACCTAATGAACTAAACTATTATACCATGAACTCGGACTCATGTCAAATGTGATTTATTATTTGTCAATATTTTATTGTAGCGTTGTCAAATTGGGGGATTTTGTCTCCAAAGATTTAATTTGTCCAAAATTTCTCCAGGAGCAAAATATCTCCCCATCCGGCAACGCTGTTTTCAATTGCCAACAAAAATATAAGTAATGTACTAATTTCGGTTTGGTTTCTTAAATTAATAACAGCTGATTTTAGGTTACCTTACCTATGTTGCGAAACGGTTGATTTTAGTGTATAACTATAAAGAACTTTTTAAAGCTATTAAGAATGGTATTTCCCACGTTTTACTTTTTCTCAAATAATCAAAAAAACTTCTAACTAATAGGTATGCATTCTTGGACAAATTATTACCTGAGACTCATTTTTTTCGGGAAATTTTGAATACCACCATGGAATTACCTACACGGATGTTTATTGTGTATTGTAGCATATACGCTTAACCTTTGTTATTACGACGATTAATTTAAAAATCATTCCAAAAAAATGCAATCACAAATTCGTGACTATATTTTACAAAAACATGATAGTCCTTTTGACACGCTGGTTTTTAGTTGTATTTAACGCCTTAGGCATAATTAAAGAAGATCAGTAAATGCAAATAAATCTAAAAAGGAAACGTAATTAAATAAACTGTTTGTAGTACTAAGAAAAATCTTTGATTTGTGCATTACCTACCATGCTTAAATTATTAAAAATTTAGAACTGATTTAGTTAGTTTATCAAACCTAGTACATGTTTAAAAATCAATTAAGATTCACCACAAATTATATCAAAAGTTTTAGGTTAAGTAGTAACAATCTTTTAGTGTCATTATATAAAAGAAAAAAAAACGTTATAGATTAATAATATAAAAAACTAAACAAAAAATCACAAAAATAAAGTAAAGATAAACTTCTTTGCTAAACTATTTTACAAAAATCCTTCTTAAATTAAACTCCATTCTCCAGACCAAAAAATTACCACAACGGTAGGAATTCCAAAACCCTACGCTCCAAAACACAGAGGGTGGTATCACAAACGGTCGTTTCGCGCGCCCGCGGGAACTGTCCCACTCCCAGTCAGTCACCGCCAGCCAGTCGTCGCTGGACTTCGGTCGCGAGTAGACGTCGGTACTCCCAAAAATACTGTGATAAAAACTTTATTGAAAGACTGATCGTATAATGTACTTTTTGTGAATCTGTGCTGTTATATTGTGCCAAAATGTGGGGTGAAAGCAGCAAAAACTGTGAAATTAACTGCCAATGTTCAGGGTAAGTTACGATTACTGACTCTCCTTTTAACCTTAAAGCTTGATTTTAATCCAGATCTGTCTTCATTACGATAAAATATCAACTCATCATAACAAGTGTTAAACTCATTACTCATCTCTTTACTTCACCGTCGCCTAATGTTTTAATATCAACTTAAAAGCCGGTATCAACTTTTTTATCTCGTTCAACATACATAAATTCTTTTGTTTATATCTAAAGGCGACTCCCCAAAAATTAGCGCCTGATATTCTCAATACGCTAAAATAGCTTTGTTTTTTTATTTATCAGGCCGTATAGATCCAATGCATTGGCCACCTCATCCTCATAGACAGAATGTAAATACGGTTCGTGAAATTGCGTTTTTTTTTAGCGAATAAGTTTGACAACGGCCTGGCTGAGCCATTGACTCTTTTTTGCTCTACTAGCAAGTTTATTGTGCTAGTTATTATGAGTAAGTAGTTTCTTCGTTCATAAAACTTTCAGAAACAAACTTATTACGGGTTTGTCGACAGTTTTAAGTTTGTTGACATGCGCAATAAAGCTTCGTAGTTGATTTAGCGTGCATCATCACTACATATAATATTAAAAAACAACATCGCTTCCCACTGTCTGTCCCTATGTATGCTTAGATCTTTAAAACTACGCAACGGATTTTGATGCGGTTTTTTTTAGTAGATAGAGTGATTCAAGAGGAAGGTTTTAAGCTATAAAACGTACACGTGCGAATTCGGGGCGGGTCGCTAGTACATATACACTTTTCAACCTAAGATGAATCCTGACAGCTCGGTCATTTCGTAAATTGTAGCCGTAAGGAGACTGCTATCGAATAAATGAATACGGCATCATCTAAACCATAAAATAGCTATATTATCCATGCTTTGTTTTTTTTAAATATTTGTTATTCTTTGTATGGTAACGTTTTGTAGAGAAACGTCACTAATCAACTGACAGTGAAAAGGTTATAGTAAATTAGTGTTTGTTCGTCCTACAGCCTTTTCCCTACTATGTTGGGGTCCAAATACCAGAATTTTACACTGACGCGGAGCGATTGCCATCAGACCCGCTTCTGGCCAATTCCAATATCCTAAGGTTAGACCGATTGTCAGACTTTCGGGCTTCTGACTACCCGTAAAGACTGTCATAGGTATTCGTAGGTATGATACCCGGGACCGACGGTTTCACGTACGGTACTCACCGAGACACGGACGGGCCTCGATGTGTAACGAATGGTCACCCATCCACGGACTGACCGCGGCAAGAGCAGCTTAACCTTGCAAATCATATGATCCGCGCGATTATAAATTAACCACGAGCCCCTCAGATAAATTAGTGATTAAGATACTAATACATACTATACTAAAACAAATTCGAATTCATTATTTGTTATAAACTCGTGGCTAAATAATTACAGCCGCATAGACCGATCTTCCGGTTTAAGCCACGCTTGCCGAGGTTGGTCTGTGGATGGGTGACCATTTACCATAGCGAGTTTCCTCCGTGCCTCGGAAAGCACGTAAAGCCGTTGGTCCCGGCTGTCATTTGTAGATCTTTGACAGTCGTTACTGTTGGTCAGAAGCCAGAAAGTCTGACAACCAGTCTTACCAAGAGTATCGTATTACCCAGTTACTGGGTTGTGGAGGTCTGATAGGCAGTCGCTCCATGTAAAATACTGATATTCAGCTGCATCCGGTTCGACTGGAAGCCGACCCCAACATAGTTGGGAAAAGGCTAGGCAGATGATGATAAACTAGCGACCCGCCCCGGCTTCGCAGTGTCCGTTTTATAGCTTAAAACCTTCCTCTTGAATCACTCGATCTATTAAAAAAAACCGCATCAAAATCCGTTGCGTAGTTTTGAAGATCTAAGCATACCTATATAAGGACACAGCGGGAAACGACTTTGTTTTATACTAAGTAGTGATAGTGATGTCTTTCTGCATATATGTTACTGTGTCAACAGATATGAAATCGCTTATCATATTCTTCTATCGTGTCAGCATTTACTATGAGAATAGCTCATGCTGAGGTGAAAAGATAAGCCAGTCAGCAAGGTTGGTAGCGAGGTGAACCCAGGGTACGCCTGACGTATACGAATGTACAATACGGCCGACGTATCTTGAAGAATCTGAAGTTAGCTGTTTGGCTGCGCAATGAATCTTTTAGAAACGAAATTGTCTACTGCGCAGCTAATCAGCTAACTTCAGACTCGCCAAGATATATCGGCCGTATTGTATCGTTACTCGTGGATCATGCAGGCTCTATCTAGATGTTGATTAATATTACGTAATATAGCACTAAGCACGCCGGAAGTAGGTAAATACGTCAAAGTTACAGGTGGAGCAACTTTATGGCAGAAATTACCCCATTAGAGGTCGCGTGTGACGTCATTGGTTTGATTTCCAAGACGGAAGGGTGCTGTCGTTCTAGTTTCAAATTCAAGTCAGCGGCGTTCGATTTGAGGCCGATAATAGCTAGGCTCGCATCTCGGCGAAATCTCTGCCTAAATCTTCGGTGAATACATAAATGCCTATTATGTAGGTACAAGAAGCCATAAAGTTTAACTCATAAAAAGCTCATTAAAGATTGCTGTCTCTTTTTGTTCCGAAGATAATGACAAGGATAGATGAACTTCAGATAACAAGACTACGTTTTAGCTATGTTTTTGACAAATGATTGTGACAGCTATGTGGCACAGGCATTAACCAGTACAGCCTATAACAATTTTTTTTCAGATTCTTCCTTAAGTATGCAAGCAATGTCTGCATTTACTATCTACAAGCTTATCAAGCCTCAATTTACCTTCCTACAGCTACACATGTTAAACATAATAATAATATGCAAAAAAACTTGAAATAATGACATCATCTTTTTTGGCAATAGCCTTGAAGCATAGAGTAGGTGAACGACCTTTGAATGCCACGACTCTATGGTTGTAAGAATGGCGCGAAAGTGGTCAGTGAAAGGGAAATTTAATTTCTATTTTATTGGGTGTAAGTTATGGTTTTTGAAATGTAGGTGAAACAGATTTTGAAAGAAAAAAATTGGTAATTTTACTTTCAGTTTTTCTTCCGGAAAAGATCAAGAAAAATATATTAAATTGTCTATTTTGGACATCGGTATTTTAAATGTAATAAATCGACTATTGATAATCACCAAATAGCCCGTCTTCGACACAGATTTTTTTGTACCTACAGGCTACAAGGCTAGTTACATAAAAATTATAAAAATAAGATTACCTATAGCCTTGTAATACCTACCACAGGATGTGTCTGTTCGTTATGAATGACGTAATTTCCGACACAGTGTCAATCGTAATCTTGAGACCAACTTAGGACTAAGATTTAAAAATCCCGTTCTAACCGTCATCTTGTGACAACGGCACATTTTTTTTTTGTCTTACCTTTCTTTTTAAATAACAATAACTATAGATTCTGATTACAACTCACGAGAATATCAATTTAGACAAACTAGACTCGAAAGAATATAAATGACCTTTGCCAAAAAAAATAGGTTCCAAACTCAAATTCTCGTCTAAATTACCGATTTTAGCACAACCGCACAACTTTTTTCCTTCATCAATAAAAAAAAACATTCATACAATTTTTTTTATCTGCAACAAATAGGATGTAGCCATAACCGATAAGTTATGTTTGTATACTCATCCCGCTCACTCTTACGGAGTTTGGCGCGTAAGAAAGGGACGCGCATGTCAGGATTGGCGGGAAACGCGTTGAATGTCAACGTTTGTACGATTGAATCATATTGGCTGTTGTGTTGTTGTAATTTCAAGTCGTTTCCTGTGGAGAATGTGCAGAGTATAAACAGATATAAGATGCCCTAGTGAACTAGAGATCTATGCTCTCCTTGTGAGAAAAAAATGTAGGTAAACTTTAGAATGTAGGTGAATTCACTCCGCGGAAATCGTGAAGTCGAAGGAAACGGAATAGGGTGTATAAATTTTAACTTCAGTGATACCATCTTGAATACAAAATTGGAATTTGGAACACTGGACGAATTTAGTTAATATTTTTTTTATCCGCCATAGACACTTTCTGTACTTAAGTATTTTGTTCTGACATTTCGACGAAAAGAAACGTCAAAATTGAAACAAAACTCCTTGTTGCGTTTTCTCGCTATAAACAAATGTTTACTAGAGTAAAAACTAAAACAACAAAAGATAGGCCACCCAGAATGGTTATGAATGAAACAAACGACACTTAAAACAATTGGCATTAATTACGTGAACCGGATAACTAGGTCAAATTGATAAAAAAATACCAAAATAAATCGTTTTGATCTGTGAATCGGTGTTATCTAGAATTTATATATTTTAATTTCATGTTATATGTTGGACAGTGGCGTGCACAGAGATTTCAGACAGGGTATGCACAAAAAAAAAGCTGGGTTCGTCATGACCACGGAATGCTAATTCAGATTTACCTAGAAAACAAACTACATCAATCAACCGTTTGAAGATGTTTCTATTTCTGTTGTCTTTCGCGCTGTGCCCTTCAATATCTAACTTTAACTGGCTATTCAAACTAGTCTCTATTCTACCTTTATCAAAAGTTTGGAACTTTTAAGCAGGATTCTAGATGTTTTTCTGAAGAATCATGCTTAGCAGCCGCTTTGTGAAAATTATTTAAATCTGAGTATCCGCTAGGTCCAAACATTATTTTTAACTTGATTTATAAACAAAATGCAAGGGAAACAATCCAATGTATTTGTGTGTACACAACGAATTAGCCAGTAATAGTCAGCATAAAACATTTTATGAAAATAACGAGTAGTTTATTACCTTTTCTTTGAGTTAAATCCAACCCGGGTACACGCCTTCCCTTTGCAATCAATTTAACTGTTTCCTCAAAAATTAACGTGAAAACGCGGCCGATTTTAATTTATTTAAACACATTTCACCAGCACAGGTCTCACAGGTATAATTTTCCATTTTTACAATAAACTTACTAAATAATTACTCGACAGTCAATCACTTGCGCCAAAAAAAACAATAAGGCGAAAAAACTTTGCAATTTATTACGTTACGAACTAATTAATACGAACGAATGAATCATTTGGTTAATCCGACTAAAATAAGTCGACTCTCTGCAATCAACAATTAAACGGTGCATTTACGGGTTCTCAATTTGGACGGTTTGCAATGCAAGCTATGCTTCCAAAACTCCAACACACGCACACATTTTCACGCACACAGTCACTCTTTTGCTGTGTACTACACGAGATGCGTTGTATGAAGAATAAGCCAGGCTTAGTACAGCTTATGCTCACGGGAGGCGCTGCAATGCGCGGTCGCGGCGGCATGCGGCGGGTATTCCCCGCTCCGAGTTAGTTCCAAAAAAGCAATAGATGGCGTGAAAACTAAATTACCATGATTTCTTTTAATTATAGTTATTTATCACTTAGAGGGGCATGTATGGAACTGCAGGGTATGCAGAGCTTATTTGCATGTATGGAGTGCACGCCACTGATGTTGGATGATTTATAGGTTGTATAGGTACACGGCTACATATCAGATTACCAGTTTAAGCTGACCTCTCATTCTCTCAGGGTTACCATTTCGAAATTTGAAAAGTCCTGACAAAATGCTGGACATTTGTCAAAAAGTCAGGACAATTCAAAAAAAGTCCAGACATTTTAGTCACAAAATAAAATAATAGTTTAATAACGACGACACGTTTGGTGCAGTGGTTAAGCGATTGGCTTCTGCGCTTCGGGTCATGGGTTCGATTCCCACACGGAACAAAAATTTGTATTGCGTTTCTTATGTATATGTTTATTGCTTTACCATAATGTGTACTTAGGTGGTAACTTATCCACGTGTTTTAGGTAAATATTTTATATTTTTTGTATGGTAACGTTTTGTAGAGATAGGCGTTTTGTAGAGAAAGGGTATAGGTAGTAATCGGTAAGTTCTTTATAACAGATTATAAAATAAAAACTAATCTACATAACTCTTCTTAAACCAAACTACACTATAAAATTTAAAAAACGAACAAAACAAACCATAAACAACATCATAGACAAAGATATTTTTACTGCTGCGGTTGTCTATGGGCAGACAACAATGTGCCCGTATCCCACCTCTAATCTAAAAAAAAGTATAATTTAAGTGCGTACCACATAGTGTCGTAGATTTTTTGGAAACCGGTTTTTGAATGTAATAGAGGAGATAGAGCTGAACACAATGAATTTCTAATTCAAAACAAGTTTGGGTTGGACTATCAACTTGTCGCTGCATCAGGATTTTTTGAATAAGATACGTTAACCTGCTTGGAGCTTGATTTTTGTTTACGATTTAAGAGGGAACAGGGCGTGCGATTCTCCATACAAATGTATTCCCCTGTTTTCTTCCTGAATAATGCCTAAAGAGCAATTTTTTTTTTGTTCGTAAAATCAAGGTCTTCTGTAAACATGTCCCTGTCATTTCCTTTTTTTCACCAACTAATTAATAAAGAAAATATGACCCTCCAAAAATGACAAAAAAAAACCTATTTTTACCGCCGTGTTTAGAGGACTACCAGACAATTTAGAAAAGTTTTTAACATAAAAGAAAATGATAGAAACCTAAACATACTCTTTCTTAAAATTTCAATGTAAAAATTATTTGAATCGGCTCAGTTTTCGAGGAGAAAAGGGGGGAATACGAAACGTTAATCTCGCCAAATTTTTTGTGATGTAATCGGTCTGAGCTTCAGTTGTCCCTATCGCACAATACGGGGGCAGACTTGAGGTAAGGGGGGTCAGACTTACACGTATATGACTAGGGAAGTGGCAATTGTCGATATTTTTTTATCAAGACTAGTGAAGCCCATCGATGTCGATGTTTATCCTTTACAATTTTGTCTTTATTAAATCGGACCCTGTTAAGCAGAAAAGATCCAACTAACTTTTTCTATGAAATCGAATTATGTATATTTCATAGCCATCTTCATATGAAAATGCACTATATTTTACTTTCAAAATAATGTGAATGATATGTTTCATTACATTACTAATTTTCAAAAAGTGTAGTAAGTACTATTTTTATTATCGCTGCTAAACTTTAAAGTGCATTTACTCAAAAGTAATAAAACATTAGTTGGATCTTTTCTGCTTAACAGGGTCCGTCGTGAGATTGAAAGGTAAATTTCTTACTTTTGTTGTAGGTATTTGTCATGCTACTTGATCTGATAGTCCTATTTACTTGATTTGGATGCTCTTAAAGTAATGACTTGTTCTTTCAAGTATCTTCATAAATTTATACGAGTATAGTTGTGGGTATTTTATTAAAACAAAGAAATTATAACAATGCATAGGTAATATTTATTCTGTCGTCATTTCCGTTCTTTCCCTGACGGGCAAATTGCGTGGTATGCGCCCGTCAATTATTTCAGGTACCTAGAAGGCATTTGTGGAAAAAAGTATCTAGTTTAGGTTCGATATTTTGCCAAAATTCGTCTTTTCTTCAATCTTCTCATGTAATATACTCTTAGGGCTCCACAAAATAAAATAGCAGAATTTCCTGCGTGTTATGTGTAACTGGCCTTGGACTTGATAGAAGTAGTTCTGGTTTCTTTTCAATTTTACCATGTTGTTCTGGAGTATGCAGCTGTCAATTTTTTTTATTTTCTATTCCTTCTTTTGGAGTCATCTCAGCAATTTTATAGGGGCATTTCATTTCTATAATTGAGTCATCATTTATAAGTCCATCAGGACTTGCAGCTAAAAAACTTTTACTGTTGTCGACGAATAACCCACATTTGACAACAAACAGACAGTCCAGTTTCTTCTGAAAATTGTTTAATTGCTTCGTCTTCTTTTTCTTTACCATAATTAGTCGCAGGAGTACCTTTGAATTGCGAATACAATAATGATTTTGATACTCCTGCAACTGAGGTTTTTTTCCGCAGTTTGCAAACTTTGCCAAAATTTGACGCCGTTATGCGTTGCGTCTTTCTAGTGCCCACAACTCATTCTCACTCTGGCCAATCGTATTACGTTCAAGCTCTCTTTAGCTGCCGTTTTTCTTTTAGCACTCAAAAATAAAACTTTTTGTTCCCTTTTCTTTTACGCATTACAGAGGGGTTTACCTAAAACAAAAATGATTATGATTGTATTGTATATGTTCTTATCAATTTATTCCCGTGATGGAAAACAGATAATTTCTGTATGCAAGTTTGTACGGATGTCTCGGCCTCGGTGCGCGAGTCAGACTCGCAATATGGTATTTGACTGCAAAAATCTAACTAGTACGTCAGTTAGATTATCAAAAAATATTTGGCCCGTATTTTTTCTTTTGTCGAAGATACGACACTTTTAAAATAGGCAAAACGTCACAAGCAAGTACAATTTTACTTGCTTGTGACGTCACAAGCCCCCACTCTCTTGTTTTGATGCGTTTTATCTTTCCAAATATTCATAGATTTAACAAAAGAAAAAAATCGTGTCCATTATTTTTCAAAACTCTAACTGGCGGACTAATTAGATTTGCAATAATAATTTACTGATGCTGTCAACATGCCTATTGTCAGGTGTTTTTCATCTTTTCGGGAGTTTATGATAACTTTTTTTTTATGTAACGCAGATTAATGATAAAATACATAGGTATTTACAAATAAATAGAGGTAGGTACTCACGATTTTTCTCCAGTCGTAAAAACAATTACTCAAAATCCGATACACAAGCCGAGTCAAATCAGTGAAGCAAAGAATCAAGTCCGTAAACAATAGCCAAGTCAAACAATAATAACAGCGGGTAGGACAACAAACACTAATAACCATTTCTAACACAGATATTCCCAATCCGACTGAGATGCGAACGTGAAGTAAAGGGCTAAAGGTACCTGTACTATTATCTATTCTGTGCTAAAGGGTAGTGTCGAAGGCGCGGGCGCGGAAGGGGCGCGGGCGGTGGTGCGCTCTTATTACGCACACAAAGTACACAAACACAGACTATTCATTCACACATTGATAACTCGGTTGTTCGGGCGCAGCGCGACGGCAATAGTTTCTTCAAATACCTATTTTTCAAATTCCTTGCAGGCCCTGTCCCCTCTTAAGCCTTTTACCGGAGTCTGATATATCCGACCTTTTTATGGATAGAAACGGATATACCTACATTTTATCCAACGTATGCAAAATGGACACGAAATTTATTGTCGGGTTTATCCGACTGAGGCGGGTAAGGGAGAAACTCGTCAATTTAGATAAGACGGATTGCGAAACTAGGAAAAATATTTTTTCCGATGGCTTATTTCACTTTATGCCTATGAAAGCAGTATAGGTACCTCCTAATGTTTCGACATCAGGAAACCGCTATACAATTCCACGTCTCGTAACAGAGGAATCAATGTCGTTCTTAATCTTCCTCCTCCTTATGCATCAACCGTTCACAAATCTGCAGAATATGCGTCTCTACCTACGTCGGATAACTTTTATGATGTTTTGATAGAATATGAGAACTTTATAAGTTTTTATTCATTTAGGAAATCGTTTATTAACGGCGTCGGTTGGAGTCCCCATAAGCTGAGGGCCCCAGTCTTGCCACACAGTAATACCACTAATTCATTATCACTTAATCATTTACAACAACTAATAGAGAAATTTTTTTTTTTTTCTATATCTTAGTAAAGCTCTATGATGTCTCTAATCTAAACTTAGTAGCTTAGCATTAGGGGACCAAATAACACGTTCACGCCATCTGAATGGTAATCGGAAAAATACGGTATCAATTTTACTTGCATTGAATTTGACATTTTTACTGTCAAATCGTCTTTGCAAGAAGTTTAACCATATACTGCAAAGAATAATCATAAGCCTTGAGTGCTTTATGTAAGGCGAATGCGAAAGAAACGTTAACATCGTGTTAGACGCTATTACAGTAAAATTTGTCGTTTTTAAAGGTAAACAAATACACATACACACTTGAAACTCTCTCACACAAGACGCACTACACTAGGTACGAAGTTTTTTTTGTGCTAAATACCTCTACAATTTTTTTGTTTTGTTATTTATTTTTATTTGTTTGCCAATCTTTGGCCTTGCATGATTCCTTTGCCGTTTCATTGTATTTTACCTCTAGATGAAGAGAGCGCCTTGACTTCCATTATAAAATATTATTTTTATGAAAAAAAAAAACAAAAAAAGTGCCGGCCATTTTATCGCGTCCACCTGAAATGTCATAGACAAATAAGGGCTTGTAGCAAGCAGCACTAGGTCAGTAGAACTAAAACGTGCCACCAAAACGAATCTGTTTTTATACGCTGCACCAAAAATGGAAGTCGTAACAATAGAAGGAAGCGACTGAACGGATGTAACGGTCGAGATCATAAGAAAATAAAAGTTTTATCGAAAGCGAGAGTTACTGTTACTGTAGAGAGTAAAGAGTTTGTAAGAATGATATAAGAACTCTTTGCGAATTGGGTTTGGACTTTTTTTTCTTATTAGATATCGGCATTGACCAATAACTGAGTTGTGGAGCTCTGATGGCAGTTGCTCCGTGTAAAATACTGGTATTCAGCCCCATCTGGTTAGACTAGAAGCTGACCAGTACTGACCACGACATACTTGGGAATAGGTTTAGGTAGATATCTTGAAACATTTCTAAAAAAAAAAACAATAAGATATTTAATGAAATGCCCAAGTTATTCGATTTAAAATTGTTCACATGACAGAGGCAACACTACTAACATATACATATCGATGGCTCCTACGTATATTAGTGCAAGTGCAAAAACACAACTTTACAGGAGAGCGTTTTAAAGCTTTTAACATAAATCAATAAAAATTATAAAATTTTGAATAGGACCATACCATTTCAAAATTTCAAATGTTTCTATTTTTATGTCAAAGTTAAAAGCTTTTTTAGAACCTTTAAACCGCTTTCCAGTAAAGTTGTGTTTTTGCACTTGTGCTAGTATACGTAGGACCCGTCGCGGCGTCGATATAACGTCATACCTTGAAAACTTCATAGTAACTTGACATCACTCTGTACAAAATCCGTTTCGCGTGACAAGGACAAAAAATGCCTTCTCAACAAACTTCGAAACCGTGCGTCTCCTCTATTTTTTCATTGATTTTATTTATTTATGTACACACCGTCTTCTTTCTATAAAATAATACTAGATTGTTTTACATTTTTAATAGTAGTCAATTAGCCTACAAGGAAGTAGCAAAAAAAAAGCTCGAATTTTTTTTAACTACTTTTTCTGTGGTGTCCGGTAATACCTACATTTTTAGTGGGTATCTTTGCCAAAAAGTGGCCGGTTATTGCGCTCGAATGCGCCCGGACAGGTGGGCAAATATCGTTACTTACTGGACGCCTGAAGGAGGACATCGTCGTCGAGGTCGACCGCGGCGTAGGTGGCGTGACGATCTAGACGTGTTTTGAGGGCTAGCATGGTTGGAAACGGCACAAAATACAGGCTTTTGCTCAGCAGTGGGACTGAAAAAACTTCCAAAATTTGTGGTTAAAGACTTTTATTCTCATAAAGAAATTTACATTTCACTTAACTGAGAACAGACTATATTCTAAGTAATTAATCATGCATTCGACATTCAGACTTTATAATTACGATTTAATTATAATCATCATCATAAATCATTTATAAAAGCATCTTAGTACCAAAGTAATTGGTTTGTAAAACAGTTTAAAAACATGTAGTAGACTGATTTGCTTAAATCTATAGTAGTTATTCCGACAAATCACAATTAGTAAAACTGCACTAAACTACCCGCTCGGAGCGGTGAATACTGCGGTCTCGATGTCTCAATACAGGTAAGTATATCGTAGTAGTACTTTATTTGTTATCTGCAAAGACAATTATGAAAATTGTTGACAAAATTTCCCGTCTAATAGACTGCCGTTTTCATTCCCCAGTAAGAGCAAAAATCTATTTTCATTTGACTAATCTCAACCCAGAAAATTTAATATTACGATGCAAATGATTATTCTCGACAAAAAAAACCTATTCCACTCGCAGGAAATGCATTAGCCATTTCTAAAGCAAAATAACTAACTCAATACCTATACTGAACCTCATTTTCTATAATACCATCTAAATTACTGACCACCGAGTAGGAACAGCGTGAAGATCGAACGTGACTAGAAAAACGTGCGTAACAACTATTATACATAGAGCCGCGGATACATAAACTTAACTCCATACAATCGTCTCTCATGGAACGCACACACACGCAACTCTCGTTGACACGAGTTTAGCGGGGATTTACGGGGTAATGCTTGGGGATGTGCTTTTTGAATTCCAGCGTGTTCCATCTTCGAGTGTCTGTTGATAATCTGTGATTGTACTATGAGTAAGTGAGGGTAGAGACAAAAATATGGCTAAGATTTGGACGCAGATGCCTGACGCCACCTTTGAGAGAGACCACTATCGTATATTTCCATAATAAGCAGTCTTCAGCAGCGTAAGCGTCACGCCGGATGCAGCGTACGGCTTTTGTAACTGACCGCAGCTTAAGATTCTTCATGTTTGAAGCAAATAATGGGTACCTAAACCTATTTCATTGAGGACGAAGCCTTATAACGACCACTTCCTTGCTTTAACCTTGGCATTAAGACAGGAAACGCTAGGATAAAGAATGAATAAATGATATGTAAAAAAATGTCGTTAATTCCGACCATTCCGGTGGATGTTTTTGTCCAAAGTCACGTCGAGAACGGCTCCGCTGTTTTGATTTCTAATTTCAAAAATGTTGATGTACATTTTCGTAGGTTTTATTTTCAAAAACCCTTTCTAGCATTTGTCTAGTATCTATGCACAAACACCCAGACCCGGAACAACTATCTGTAGGTAATACACATATTTTTTCCGTACGAGAATCCCATCGCTCAGACTCTGCGCATAATGCTTCGCCGAATTGGCTGAGTGCTTTAAATTTTAGCGGTTAAATAAACATATTTCAAGTTCTGTGGTCTGGTTTGTCTCAGTTGAGTATCTTGTACAACGTAAGCAAGTCAAGGACTTGTAGCAAGAAATGGTAAAAAAAAAACCTTAACCTCCTTTGTAGATCTAAGCAACGATATCATGCCTTCTCGTCGTGCTCTTTGGTCCTTTACAAATTTTCGGGACTCTGTTTTGTCTCTATCTGCAACCCTTAATCGGGCACAGGAAACTATGTTTCCACCGACTTTTTTGGAATACGTCGCGATGTGTCTGTTTTTAAACCGGGCAAAATAACAATTTTTACTATTTTCTTGAATAAAAAATAAAAATGATACCTACATAAAAAAAACGTTTTTTTCTTCTTTTTATTGTTCATTAAAAAATGCCAAATTGTTTGTTATTTACTTTTCTTAAAACCGCCTGCTCGATTAAGGGTTAAAAAAGCTCGTTGGACAACCCTAGAGAACCACTTAAGGCTTGTTGTATAACCACCAACATCGAATTGCAATGTCGGATCTAAAAATGAACGCGGCGAAATAGAGAACTAACATGAAATGTACGACATTTGACAGATTTTTGACAAGCAGCGCTGCCATGCACGTTCATAAACATATAAGATTCTAAGAGGTTTTGAAAAAAAATACATAAGCTTGACATTAGCTGTCAAAACGTCAAAATTACTCAGATAACCGACACGTTTATAAATACGGTCTGCTAAGTTCAAAATTGTTCTATAGTTAAACTTTTTCGAATCTTTATGAAAGTTAATCTATCTCAAAAAAAAAGAATAGTTTTACGATCCTCATAGATCAAATAAGAAAAAAAAATACACGCAGGCGGAACCAATGGGAATAGCTATAGTATCTATATAAAACAACATATATACAGACAAACCGAAGACCCATTACATGTACGCCGCACCACTTTTTATACCATTGCCTTCGAAGGATATCTTTAAATAAAAAAAAGATACTCTATGGCTTTGAAAAAAAAAGTGGCCAGTAATGGTATCCTACGGACGTTCGGGAAATTACTCTACAGTCTATGCCTTCTTTTTGTTTAAAAAGAAATAGATGAGAAAGCAATGTCTTAGTTCGCTGTGGTTTTGTTATTGATTTGCAGAAATTGGTGGAGTTGATTGGCAAGGAATGATATCAGTTTTTTTTTCAAATCCTCAATGCTTTTTGAAGAAAGAATACATAACTTTTAATATTATTATTAACCCTCAATTGGGTTTAAGGTTTGAAGAAAAAACAATTTGCCTTTTTTTATAAAAAAAAATTGAAAAAAGAAAAAAAAAATGTTTTCTTTTAAACAAAATAGAAAAACATCTAAAAAAATTGGTGGCAAATATATTCTCTTTGCCTCATTAAAGGTAAGTTTAAAAAAAGATGACTTCGTCTTCCACATCTACACGAGCCTCTATCGTCCAAATTTCGAACTACATATAATCAACGAAATTACCCTAATTACTCCCTTTAACAAAAATATCTATGAAACATCAATGCCATATGCTGACTGAACCCTACAAAATGCAAACGACACCACCCTCCCTGACCGGCTCCGTCAGAGCGTGAAATATCAACAGGCCGGGGACCCTGATAAGTTTCAACTGTTTCGTAGTTTATGTGGCCCTGGTACCAGATGTTAAAAGTACTGTGTAACGATTTTTACCGAAAACTGATAAAAAGACAATGGTAGCCGTTGCATAGAGCCAACTAAGGTCAAAAACATACTTACCGTATCTTACACCGCGTACTGCGCAAGATACTCGTCTGAATTCACGGCTCATCTTCCGTGCGGAAGATGTCCGGTCCTTTGGAAGGCATACACGGGGACACAGGTCCAACGGGCAGAGGCCCCTTTGAGAACTTTAATCTAAAATGGGGTGGGGCGCCAACCGGGACTATCCACGGCTGCACTATTGGAGTACAGTCATGGACCGTCCCAAGTGGGTGCAAAACTATTGTGAAATATGGTAAAAATAAAACTGGTCTATGGGAGGGAGTGGTATAACTTCTATTGCCGGAAGAAAACGGCGTCTGCCTTTCAAGCTTACATTTAAAATATATTGGCAGACGGTGACTCGCCAGCTCACTAGCTGAATAATATTATTATTATGAGCCCATGTTGTCTCACTGCAGGGCAAAGGCCTCCCCTCCCTACTTCCACTCTTCGCGATATAGTGCGATAGTAGGCCAATCCTTTAAAAATGAGTCCAGCTCATCCCTCCATCTTCTTCTGAGCCTGCCGCGTGGTCGTTTTCTGCCAGTTGGGATCTACTTAGTGGTTATTTGAGCCCATTGCTCCTTCGACGCAGCGGCAGACATGACCAGCCCAGTTCCACTTTAGTCTATAGTGAATAATATAATATTGTTAAATTTTTCGTTTGGCCCACCATTCAGCCACGACAACACCATCCGCTGACGCAGTCATTAGGTCGTTACGTGTGCAGCCGCTGAAACTACGTCTAATATCGATTTAACGCAAGATGAGCGCGAAATTTCTCTATTACGGTCGGCGTAACGACTTATGGCGTATACGCCATACGTCGTGTTGAAGCCGCGCAGGAGAAATTGAAAAACGAGGTGCGCAAGATACGGTGTGTCAGCCTAAAATCCTGCCTTGAATCCAAGATATTCTACTTCACCTTGCTAAGACCATATTCCCATGCTTTCCTGCAATAGATTTATTGCCCTTTTTGTACGATTCCTCAATTGCTTCGAAGGGTCTTCGAACCTCTCAGCACATGTGGCACTTGTATTGCGCGTTCCACTCAAGGATTGCATATTTCATCCAATTAATGTGTTCATAAGTGGGCCGATATCTTTGAGTGTATTCTTAAAAGACCCGATAACGTGTTACCGTTTTAAAATAAATATAATAATGAAAGTAAGCGACAGGCAGTCACAACTGGAAGTTGATTTCAAAATTAGGAAAAGGTTTGCCAGATTGAAAATCATCATCCTCCTGCTCTTATACCAACGTATTTGATGTCGGCGTAGCATATATTTTTCTTCCTTAACGTACTTCTTATTTCACTTGTCATGCTGCAAATGTTTTGGCTAAGGTTTATGACCGGCCGCCTGCCTGACGTCAACCCCTCCTTGGGAATGCTTTTTAACCGACTTCAAAAAGGAGGAGGTTCTCAATTCGTCTGAATGTTCTTTTTTTTTTTTTTTTTTTTGTGTGTTTGTTACGCGATATCTCCGCCATTTATGAATGGATTTTGATGATTCTTTTTTTGTTTGGTAGGCCATACTTCAGAGGTGGTCCCATATAAATTTTATTGAAATTGATTCAGCACTTTTTGAAAAAGTCAACAAAAACAAAAAACAATACACAAATCGTATGTAGACGACGTTCTAGTTGTAGTGCTGGTCCGAGAATTTGTACACTATTGTAATTGTAATTTGTGGCACTAAAAAGTATGAAATAAAAAAACTTTAAAAAAGTAAAAACAGACTTCAAAAAAAGCTAAACGGAGTAAAATAATTATCATTTAATAAAACTACCAGTTTCAGAAGTCGGTGTTCTACGCTGAAACAAATTGAATGCACCGACTTCTGAAACTGGTAGTTTTATTAAATGATAATTATTTTACTCCGTTTAGCTTTTTTTGAAGTCGGTTTTTACTTTTTTATAGTTTTTTTATGTTGATGTTGCTCAGAACATTACTCATATGAAATCAACAATGACTAATACCAAGTCTATACAAAAGTTTTGCAGGTTGATCAGTAGATTTTTATTTCTTACGAATGATTACGACAACTTTACTAAGGTTTGTTGAGGCAATTCCGAACATGGGGTAAATTCGTTCAAATATTACGATATTATCTGAAGTTAGGGGCAGAAAAAAGGCGTCGAACAATTAAAAATATCATCACATTCTACGGTATATCCGTTTGACCATTACTCCAAGGTCTGTAGTCAAGACTACATTGTTCTCTCTCATAGTACCTACTGTATTCACTGAAATTGTAAAAGATATCCTTGTTTTAAAAAGAGTAACCATGGAGTTTCTTGCCGGCTCTTCTCCATAGGAAACGACTAATTGGAACCGTGCACCTAAATTCGACTTTTCATAAGCGCCTGTATTGGTTTATGTGAAATAATAAAAAAAAGATTTTTGATTTTGACCGAATTTAACCCATACTCGGATTTACCCCACACTGTAAAAACTTTGGCAGACACTATTTGAAGACTTAAAAACAAACATTTGCATCTAATATTCACTACAAATGTACAGGACAGTGTTCAAATACAATCAAAAGCTGCAGAATTAGCTAAAATCGATATCCAGCCACAACTTCCTATTTATCACAAAAATAAACTTTATCTTCCAACAATTACAGTTACTTTTGCATTGAACTATTTTCGCAAAACAATCCCCCATTGGATTGGGCAGGTGTTATCACACACCCCTTAGTGTTTAACCCTCGAAACAGAAAAAAAAAAATGATTGCTATAAACCAGAATTTATCGGGCAAAAACTGTTATATTGTATTAATGTCCCTTTGCAATAATAGACTAAAGTGTTTTGAACAATGCATAGTCGTATTATATTTAAATTGGTTTCCCAAAATCGAAAAAAAAAGGTCGAATATATCTGGCATTTTACTCAATGCACCTAAAGCCACAATACGTAATAAAAAAAAACTTTAAAAAAGTAATTTTGACGTTAACAACTCCCGCCGATAAATGAAAGCTAAGAAAAATGGTTCCTTTTATTATCGCAACAAAAGGTTTCAAAATCACGCGATGTTTACTAATGAATTGGTAAATTGTTCTGAAGTAATTTTAAGATACAATAAAGAAAATAACGGACGATAATTTGGTTTCTTTTACATAATGTATCTCTCTCTGCACGATGAGACGAAATTTAAACGTCTGATAAAAAAAAGTTCTTTTTTCAAATCGATGAGACCAAAGAATCATGGCAGGATTTGTACAGAAAAATAAATTTTTTTAGAGAAGTTTGATTAGTTTTACCATTGATCCTTGCTCCCTAAAGAATATCTTTCAGCATTTAAAATAATTTTAGAACCTCGGAATAAAATATAATATTCCAAACAAAATCTTTTTGAAATTGAGTTAATTTCTGAACATGTCATACTAATCACCTGTCAATGTTGCCGCGTTCAGAAATTAGCCCAATGATAAGTTAGGAATCATAAAATCAATTATGTTTTTATTGCAGGGTTTTCAAAATATTTTAAATACCTAAAGCTACTCTTTAGGCACCAAAGATTAATTATAAAGCCATTGCAACTTCTCTGAAATTCTTTATTTTGCTGTACAAATCAATGTATGGAACTCGCCATGATTCTTTGAACAACGTTCTCTGGTAAAAAAAACGAATTTGTGTTTTTTTTTTGTATAATTTTCTTTAAGTTCATTATAAGGCCATGAACTCACAATACTTCCTAGTTCTATTCTAACACATGTCGATCGATACCCACCCTCTTGAGTTCATCGACCTGACCAGATGCGTAACCCTCGGTGTAAACCAGGGGTAAGGGTGTACTGTTATACAATCAAGCTAGCTATTCATAGAGTCGTGGGCAGAGATCGATGTTCTTTTTGTAGTTGGAGGAAAGGAGACGTTTGTTTTTTTTTGCCAAGGTTTTATGAAAAGTATTAAAATAATTTATAATATGGTAATTATTTTACTCTTTTTAGTTATGCTTAGTGTCTTTTTTTTGCCCCTGTTTTTTGTGGAACACTACTACTAAAACTAGAACATCGTCTACATAGGTGATTAATTTTCAAACTACTAATAATATTGTACAAAAAAAATTACTTAACCAAAAATTAAATTCATATGGGACCAACACTAGTGTATTACGCTCCACCTAAAAAGAGAATTACACAAATCTATGAGAAATTGGTGAACTTACATTAAAAAAAAACATACGCGTCGAATATAAAACCTCGTGTTTTGAACTTTGTTAAAAGATGATCTATTATTTTTATTTGATTTAGTATCTATCTGAATTGTAGTAACTTATTTTTTAACAGACTTCAAAAAGATTGTCGAACATTGTCGTGGTGGCCCGGAGGTTACAGACCCGCTTGTTATGCACCGGGTTGCGGGTTCAAACCCAGGCATGTATCAATGTGACTTTTTCAATGTCATATGTACTTTCTTAGTTAATCTAAGACGCCACTGACATACGGTGAAGGAAAACATCGTGAGGAAATCTGAAATCGCCAACCCGCAGTGAGCAAGCGTGGCGATCAATGCTCGTTCCTTCTCTGTATGAGAAGAGGCCTATAGAGCAGTGGGATAGTTACAGGCTAATATTTTTTTTTTATTTATTTATTTCAAAAAGAAAGAGGTTCTCAATTCGACTGTTTTTTTTTTTATTTTTTTGTTTGTTTTTTACGCGATATCTCCGCCAATTATGAATGGAGTTTAATTATTCTTTTTTTTGTTTGGTAGACCATACTTCAGACGTGGTCCCATATAAATTTTATAGCTTTATTTCTAAATAGCACTTTTTGAAAAAAATCAACAAAAACGAAAAATATAATACTTAGATGACGTTTTGGTTTGTGGTTCCCTTCAACAAAAGTTTTGATGAGGACTTTCAATCTCTGTTTTAACTGTCATCCCAGAAACATTAGCCAAGAACAAACAAGATTGTTTGTACCTATTTGTAAGGAGCCGTCATGATAATTTTACCTTAATACCTATTCTTAAAGAAAACTACCTAGTTGTTGGAAAGATTTCGCAACGTATCATTTAAATTTGTAGTCTTAAACCGTGTAATTTATGGCACTAAAACGTATTTAATTAATAACTTTAAATAAAAGTAAACACCGACTTCAAAAACTAAAAAGAGTAAAATAATTACCAAAATATAAAATTAACAGTTTCAGAAGTCGGTGCAATTCTACACTGAAACAAATAAAAGCCACCGACTTCTGAAACTGTCAATTTTATATTATGATAATTATTTTACTCTTATACTTATTTTTTTCATAAATAATTTCGTCGCTTAGCCGGTAAATTAAAAAAACATCTAACACGTGTAGGTACGCCACCTCCAATTAATTCAATTAAGTAATATCTCTTCTCCCAAAGAAAAGCTTAGAAGATTCTACTGACCACACGTAAAGGTAAAAATCTTTTCTATCCCAACACACAGAACAAAAAAAAACACCTAGCTTGTAAAACCACAGCTTAAAAAATCACCTTAGATAAAAAAAAAAACTCAGCCATCAACAGGCTTCATTCAACCGTTATTCTCTATCCCTTTCTAACGCATCCGTTTGTCTCGCTCGCACGCTAATCTTACATTCCACACTCTTGTACTTATGTCATCCTGGTAGGTATTAGATTGTCGTGATGAATTTATTATATTCATCTGAAATGATTATTTCCACACCCTGAAGGAATTATTCTACGTTAAAAACTTTTCTGATTTTTTTAGAAAAAAAATATTTTTCTTGCCTGGAACTACAAAGTTAGTCAGAAAGGGTGTTAAATTACCCACAACTTTTGTTCTACAACTTTCCCTAAAAGTTTAAGAGAAAAAGCTGTTCAAAGATTTCATAAAAAATACGCTAAAATCCATCTGTCCTCAGTTATGATCAGCTGTGTTTACATTTTACGTCATATTTGGGTAACGAATTAGAAGTTCCATTTTCAGAATTCGTTACTTAAGTAGAGACAAAAAGCTGTTCAAAGATTTCATAAAAAAATATGCTAAAATCTATTTGTCCTCAGTTATGATCAGCTGTGTTTACATTTTAGGTCATATTTTTGGTAACGAATTAGAAGTTCCATTTTCAGAATTCGTTACTAAAGAAGGGATGAAGTATTTTTGAAAAAACTAAAATGAAAGTCGTTTTTCATGGAAATAAGGTCCGAATCCCTCTAGGGGTCGCCCTTAGTGCTGTTGTTGCTAGTAATCACGATGTTATACTTCCCCACCATTGACTGGAGACCCTTCAGGTCTCGCCAATAACTGCCCGGTTACGTAGAAACGTCGCAAGGAAAATCCACAACCAGTTGAATAGAAAAAAAACACTTCACAGTTGAGTAGAGCAGGAACTGTTTACCATTTCGCGGTTTCCCTTCAAAAGTGTTTTGTGCATATTTAATTTTCATTCTAGCGTTTTTTCTTACTTGTGGTCACTTTCCAGGCTGTCCAAACGGGACTAGTAACGTTACATTTGATGACTTATCCTTCGTTCATTGATATCGCATTATAACTGAATATATTCACAGCTTCATTCTTAGCGATTGTTTAAAATATTGTAGCTATACGGCCACGCATCAGCCTTTGCACGTATATTTAAAAAGAAATTAAAAAAAAATGTCTTTGACATTTGGCGCTCGCGCCGCACTTTCATTTCTTGTTCATTCTGTATGTTCGTGCTCAAGCCTTTCGCACGCGTCTGTCATCCAACTCGTCGATAACTCGCGCCAATTTTGTAAGTTAGTGCTTTCAACATGGGGAAAAGAAAACGTGAATGTACTGATGAGAAGATACTGCAGAAAATTGAAGCTTTAGAACAGAAATTGGGCAACAGGAAACGTCGTCGTCTTCGTATTTCGTCATCATCCTCCTCCTTAGAGGAAGAAATAGACGACATATGGACGACACATCCACTCGGCAGTTGCACTGACTGCATCTTTACTGCCTGCAAAATGCTTTTGACAGTTGCATTTGTAACCGACAGTCCGTCTTTCTGGGGGTCTACTCCCCTAAGCACGAAGTCCGTGCTTTCAGCCTTAGTTACGAGCGTTTCCTACTCCCTATCATCTGATACGATTATTTCGAGGCCCGAACTAAGTATGAATGACAACAAGATTTGACAGTTGTCCCTACTGCCGATATGTTTTTGCCCGAAAAGTTGAACTTGACACTTGATTTGTTCACTCCTACGTGGCGACTTCGTTGACGGATTTAGGGAGTAGGTCCCTAGGCCCTTACTTATACATTTTTGATCATCATTCTCCTGCCCTTATCCCAATTTATTTGGGGTCGTCGCAACATGTATTTCTCTTCCATACTTCTCTATTAGTCGTCATCTCGGTAGTCACCCCCTTTCTAACCATATCATCGTTCACACATTCCATCCATCGTTTCTTTGGTCTTCCTCTACAGTGTTGCCAACCCCTACCAACATTTTCCCCTAAGACTTTATTAAAATCCCCCTAAAAAACCCTAAGTATAGGATCTCATAAGTAACCTTTACTTGATGTAGTGTCCAACCGCCCAAGTCGTTCATAAAATAAAACGCATTCATATTTTCTTTTTAACAAAAAATTTGTACCTTCGTACCTAGTACTAAACTACAACTAAAATGTAATATTGTTGATAATTTCTAGAACGCGGAACGGCATCATCATCATCGTCAGCGGTGCTACTGAACGAAGTGTTTTTGAAGTTCGAAGTCATACATTCTTCCGTTAAAGGCTTTTATCATATTTGCCGTGTTCAAATATCACACAAGAGTCACAAAACCCCTATTCTCTTCTCTATTCGGCTCGCAGTTCGTTCCATTCCACGCAAAAGCAGCGTTCGTTCGAGAATTAAACCACGGTGCGGTGTAGAGTTTTCTAAGATACTATTATATTCCTACTGTTGTTCGATTAAAATTATAGATTTTGTTACAAATCCCTAAAAATATCCCCAAAAAATTTCTGACCCTGAAAATCCCCCTTTTAACACTTCTTCCCCCTAAATTTAGGGGGAAAACCCCAAAGTTGGCACCACTGTTCCTCTACTCTTATAGCCATCGACATTCATACTCAAAACTCTCCTCACTACATTTCTCCGTAACACGTGCCCACACCATGACAACCGATTATATACTAAAACTACTATACTAATACATTTTTGATATGAATGGAATGTGATTCACCAAACATGTCGATATTAGCGGCCCAATTGCAGCTAAACTGCATCATTTTCGTCAGCATCTTGAACCCTACAACCGTCCGGTAGTTTCAACAATTAATGCTGAACAAAAAACGTAACGCTCCTTGTTGCAACGTTTTCTATCGTAAGCGCGGAGCGTGACGTAGCCGTTAATACGTTGAAGAAACGTTGAAACCATATGCGGATAAAAAACGTTCATGCTTAATGCGTAATCAATTCAGGTAAGCAATGATAATCATTAAAATAATGACAATTAAATGTAAATCCTTATTAAGGCAAAGGGAATATATTTCCTTCCTCCTTTTTTGGCGCAAAATCCTCTTTTTTTATATTTTTAATTTTTAAACTTGGCATTTTTTTTATTAATTTTTTTACTAGTTTCATGAAAAAAAAAATGATTTTTTTTTTGTTTTTGCGTGGCAAATTGTTTGTTATTTACTTTTCTTAAAACCGTATGCCCGATTAACGGTTAAATAGTAGTAATTTAAGTGATTTTATTGTCATGTTTTGCGATTAAATTATTATTTTAAGCTTTAGTAAGTACTTAATTAATCAATCTAATATTGTACGTAAATCTATTTATTTATTCATTTGTGTCGTTATTGCCCGTGGCATCACAACGATACTATCTGAAAACCAGCGCAACTGCTTTTTTTTTCTTTTTTGTTCTCGTGCAGTGTTATAGATTTTTTTTGTCTTTTTTATATTGTTTAACTTCTGTTACTGCCTGTGTAAGGTTTTTTTCTTTTTTTTTTTAATTACACTTCTCAGCGTCAATTCACAAGTAACACAAGAACTTATATTATAAGAAAGTCGCGCATTGAACCTGACAACTCCGACTGCTCAACACATCTTACTTTTCTTCCTGCTCTAAATAAAGTGTGAAGCAACTAAATTGCTCTATTAGACCAGCGTTACTGTAGTCTCAATGAAGATGACATACATACACATCCTGCTGCGCTGTCGCAATATTTTATGGTACTTTAGTGACAGTTGGCACTTGGTTATTCATAGAGCGACTTATTTGCATTAGGATTAGGTTTTTTTAATAAACACCCCATTTTTTGTAATTTTTTTAGTAGGTAATTATCTCGTATAATGTTTACACAATTACAAATAAAGAAAGATAACATATAACAGCCCATGTAAGTGGACTGGGCACGAGTATTTTCTCAGAATAAGAAAGGTTTAGTCCACTATCCACCAGGGCAGGTTGGCAGACACACACCATCATTTACCATTTAACAAAAAAAACTGATGAAAAGTAATAATTGTAAAATGCATTAAAAACAGATAAAACAAACCAAGCAGTGAGAAAAATAAAGTAACGGATTTTCTCATTATGATGAAAAAAGAACTATGTTCGTTTAAGCATGTGAGAATTGGCCTTATTTTAACAGACTTCCAAAAAAAGTAAATGCGACGTGTATCAATTTTTTTGCTTTGTTTGATAATTCAACGATATCGACGCCAATTGTGATTATTTTTTAACTCTTTTCAGTTTTATTTTTAAGTAAATTTTTTCCTAGTTTAGTTTTTCGATTAGTGGCATACAGCATTGTTTGATAAATACCTAATCATGCATAGGGGTGCATACAAAGAGCCTCCACGAGTGATTATACTTCAGTACGTCCGGCGCACCCTGGGCAGTCAGCCCCGCTACCATCCTTGCTGACTGGCTAATCTTTTCACCACAGCATGAGCTGTTTTCGTGTAGCTTTTGTTGACACGAGAGAAGTAATACCTAATAAAAACAGGGTTTCTAATAAAATTGTGCTCAATCGTAACATTTTGCAAATACTAAAGCTTTTTCCTCCTACATCATCCATTTGACTTATCTATGGTAATACCACTTTTTTATTCTGTGGTAATTGTGCAACGTCTCCAGAGATAAGTTCGTTGACGTTTGCATTTCGAACGGGACTTTTTTCATAGTTCTGTCAATAGAAAGCCCGGGGTTTTATTTCATAGATGTGTACACTGTGTACTTGTCAATAAGTGCTAATGGGTGGTGCAATAAGGGCTTAACATAACATTTTAGAGTAGTAGTGTCAAAAATTAAGAATTTGCTGTACTTTACATAATATAACGCTTGTACTGTCTGTTGGGCAGAGGTATATGTATAGTACACTCTCATTTCGCCGTTATAAGCCCGTGTAACAGGGGGCGAGCCTATTGCCATCAACCGGCCACAAATTCAGACTCTGGGCTGCTAGTGAGATTCCACACGGAAAAACACAATAACAATTTTTCCAACGTGGGAATCGAACTCAGGACCTCACGTTCAGCAGTAGCGCTTGCGACCACTGAACCTACGAGGCAGTCAATGTGGTAGATATTAAAAGTTGATACAATACGTCTGTGCGCTTGCCAAAAACCATATGTGGATTTTATAAATTTTTCAAGAAGCGGACTGTTTAACAGTGGCGTAGGGTGAAGTTTCTTAAAAGGGAAGCCGGACCAAAAAATGCTTACCTTGCTCAAGTGTGATGCGTGATTTCCAGTAACTACTCGTTTCGAAAGGGAAGCCGATAGGAATCGAGTTGTATGGAGCCTTCGCCACTGCTGTTTAATCTGATAACTAATGTTCAACTCTTCATCGCATGTTTTAAGAAAAAAATAATAACAAACAATTTGATAATATTTATAAGTAAATAAAAAATGATATATATCATTTTTATTTTCTATTAAAGAAAATAGTAAAAAATTGTGATATTTCTAGGTTTAAAAATAAAAATATAAGAAGAAGGATATCGCGACGTCTTCTAAAAAATTTGGTGGGAAATAGATTCCCTTTGCCTTAAAGGGTTAAGAGTAATGTAAAAATTCAAAACGCTAGCAATACGTTCTCTTCTAAAGAGAGAAAAATTTTTTTTTAGTGTTACTTCGTAAGCTTAAAAAATCCTTTTTTATACCACATGATCTACTGCTGGTGTAGATAGGCCCCGCACGGAATTTAACTTGATTAAAAATAAAAAAAAAAAATTCTTTATTTTTTCATGCGGCTTTGTTACCGATCGTATCTAAACCACCTAATAAGGATTCAGTAAATAAATAAGTTTTTTTTTTGCAAAAAATATTTTTTATTATTGTGAACATTTCGATGCCATGCATAAATTAATGAAAGTACGGCGACATGGCTGGCAGGAACGACTAACGCGATATCACTCTTTGCAGTCAGATAACTCAAGGCTCTAAAAAGACTCAGAAATTGAAAACCAAAAAAAATTTTGAATTTATTTTTTCGTTCTTTATCGAAAATTCCCATTTAGGGTTAATCTGTGTCACCAGTAAATCACGCGGTTTGAAGGAATTACACGATTTCGTTAACACCCTGTATTTTTCGTGCACACGTCAGATTTTTTACGTTGTGCACATAGGTACGGGTTTTGACAAATTATTAATGGGGTCTGGAAATAACTGCTAAATGTAAATGTTACATAACCTTTCTCCCAAGAAGTCCGTTACTCTCACCCAATTCCCTATTCAAAACACGGAGTCGCCATTTTAAATAGATACATCCTTTGTCTATGATGTAACAGGAAATGACGTCACCGCGAAAAAGCTCAGTTTATTGTCTCTAATATCGTTTTACGCGTTGGAATCTTGAGTTTTTGACCTTTAAGTTTTGGTTGAATGAATTAAGCCATTGTGGCAGCGACATAATGTTATAAAAATTCAAGTTAGTATTTTTCTTAGGCAACTTTTGCGATTTTTTTGCTTCTTTTGGTGTCGGCACAAGCTCTACGTGTTTTTTTCTATTGGGCTGATGTAGATGGTACGTACGAAACGTTTCTACGTAACTGGCTAGTTAATGGCGAGAACTGAAGGATCTCCAGCCAATGGTGGGGAAGTGAAATAACCTTTTCGCCTGGGGAAGACGAAGGGTTATGCCGGACTCTTACCGGCTAAAAACCCACGGTGTTCCTTCTCCTGACCCTTGGCCGGGGTCGCGGAATTCGCAGCTGCATGCACCGCAACCCCGGCAGGCCTTGGACCTCTCCTGTGGGGCCTTGCCCCACGTCCTCCTGAGAGGCGCGCACGGATCACTGCGCGCCGCCTTCTCGGGCCTGTTGCTGGTTGGCAGACGACCCGCCGCCCGCAGGCCACACACTAAGGTGGCCAGAGGTCGTCGCGCGCCCGGTGCGTCTGGCGCGGGAAGGGAGAGTGGCAGCTGCCTCTCTCTCCCTCTCCGCTCCCTCTTTGGTCGCCATCACCTCCTCGCAGAAGGAGGCGACGGCTTCCCACGCGACTCCCGACCATGGATAGAACCACGGCCCACGCAGGCTGGACTGCGTCGCCCACGCAGGACACGCCTGCAGCGTGTGCAGCGCCGTGTCCTCGGGGCAGTCGATGCAGTGGTGACAACCGGGCGTCTGCTCCCGGCCTATGCGACACAGGTACTTCCCGAAACAGCCATGTCCCGAGAGCACCTGCGTCAGCCGGAAGCTGAGGGCGCTATGACGCCTCTCCAGCCACTCCTACATCACGGGTCTTACCGTCAAGCTAACTGCTGGGCACCGGGCTTTGCGGGTTGGGGGACTGTGTCTTATGGGCGTCTCGAAACTAACCTGCAGCAGTGGCGAAGGCTCCATACAACTCGATTCATATCGGCTTCCCTTTCGAAACGAGTAGTTACTGGAAATCACGCATCACACTTGAGCAAGGTAAGCATTTTTTGGTCCGGCTTCCCTTTTAAGAAACTTCACCCTACTCCACTGGCTGGCACTAAGGGCGGCTACCAGGGCCGCAAATTAGGCCGCTCCTATAAAAGAAAAAATCCACAGCAGATATCGCGTTAAATATGATGTTGATTTAAATGCAAATGAATTATGTCTGAGATTGAGAGCTACAAATCATCATCTGCCTAGCCTTTTCCCAACTATGTTGGGGTCGGCTTCCAGTCGAACCGGATGCAGCTGAATATCAGTATTTTACATGGAGCGACTGCCTATCAGACCTCCACAACCCAGTAACTGGGTAATACGATAACTCTTGGTAAGACTGGTTGTCAGACTTTCTGGCTTCTGACCAACAGTAACGACTGTCAAAGATCTACAAATGACAGCCGGGACCAACGGCTTTACGTGCTTTCCGAGGCACGGAGGAAACTCGCTATGGTAGGTAAATGGTCACCCATCCACAGACCAACCTCGGCAAGCGTGGCTTAACCCGGAAGATCGGTCTATGCGGCTGTAATTATTTAGCCACGAGCTCCATCCTTGCCCTGTGCGCTCATGACACATTATTCATGAGCTACGACACTTTCAACCGTCAGTCAGCTTTTACGAAAACTGTCAAAACGATTGGTTTTGTTTTTAGTGTGAAACAATTTGACAGCTTCTGAAATTGAAAACTGAACGGTTCGGCCTCGGTTCTGTTGTAATTTATCAAGATTTCTTTTAGGAAAACTGGACCTAATATAAAGTTTACTTTTAAAAAGCAAAGTAAATCTCAATATTTACCCAGTTTCACAATCACTGGAGATAAAAAATGCCGCTTTGTACTAAAGTAAACTAAACAGTGTGTTTACCACATGCTCTAACAACGGCTTAAAATAAAACGTACCATAGATAACCCTTTGTACCTTATGGTAAGTAGTAGATGTACTGTTGTACGCTGAGGTGTTAATTGAAGTGCATATTTCGCACTTAAGTGATGTGAGAATAAAGCTTTTTTTTATCTAATAGTGTGGGAATTAAAACGGAAAATTCGTATAAAACAAAGTCGCTCCCCGCTGTCTGTCCCTATGTATGTTTAGATCTTTAAAACTACGCAACGGATTTTGATGCGGTTTTTTTTAATAGATAGTGATTCAAGAGGAAGGTTTTAAGCTATAAAACCTACGTACGTACGTACGTACGTAAACCTATGTACGACGTACTTAGGACATAACATTAGTTCGACAACACACACTTTTTTTTTCGTATTTTTGCTATCAAAACCAATACAATCTAGATAGTAACGGGGCCGGTAGAGTACTAAAATACATACATACATAAACTCGTGCCTTTTTCCCATTCGAGTAGGCAGAAACTGTAGAACGCCACATGCTACGATCTTTACATACTCCTTTCGCTTTGTCCACGTTCATACATCTTGTCATAAACACCGGTTAAGAATACTACGTACCTGTCCTTTTTGAAGAACATCACCAATAACATCGATGTATGTCCTTTTACGGCGTCCTCTACTGGCGTTTCCACTGACATTCGCCTACTGAAATACTTGTAAATTATTAGCTTAAAAGCTACAATTAGGTTTTACTAGAAATTGTATTTCCAGTTTCGTTACCGCCGTTACCAGATTACTAGTAACGTATAAAGCTCTACGCATAGCACTTATCTATGCGACTGTACAAGCTTGGAACGCTTATTGCTGACATCCTGTTGATAAAGTTAATAACGGGGTCTAACGGCTTAGTTGTTACAACATGACACTAGAAAACTGTCAGTTTAAATATTTAGACATAGAGAGAAAGAAAAAAAGAAAAACCGGCCAAGTGCGAGTCGTACTAGCGCACGAAGTGTTCCGTACCATTATCTATAAAAACGGCAAAAAAAATCATGTCTGTTGTATGGGAGCCCCCCTTAAATATTTGTTTTATTTTAATTAAATTATTTATTTTTAAAGTGAATACCTATATAACTAAATATACTGTAAATACTTCAAGCGTCTACCTGTTGCCGTTATCAATATCGAGCAAAAACGAGCAAAACAATCACGTTTCTTGTATAGGAGCCCCTTAAATCTTTATTTTATTCCGTTTTTAGTAATTGTTGTTATAGCGGCAACAGAAATACATCATCTGTGAAAATTTCAACTGTCTAACTATAACGGTTCATGAGATACAGCGTGGTGACGGACGGACAGATAGACAGCGGAGCCTTAGTAATCCCGTAGTAGGTCCCGTTTTACCCTTTGGGTACGGAACCCTAAAAAGATTTTTGAAATGTGTCACGTGCTCGTAGGTATATGCTCTAAGACATTGATATGAATAAAGTTTTCAATTCGATTAAATATTATGTGCGAAACGAGTATTTCTAATTCAAAATTCACTCGCGTTAACGTTACGTTTACGTTACCACGTCAAAACATTCGTGCTAGGCCTACAGTTATCAAAATTTTCAGCTTTCGTCGGGTATACGATTAAACTCTCTGGGAATCTCGTAAAGCTTGCAGCAAAACGGCCAACTCGCCGGCCGCGTTGCTGCAACTAACAAATTATGTACATATCTCGTCCAATTGTTAACCATGAGAAAACACGGAAGAACCCACGACGATCCCGTTTCTACAACCCCCTAACTTCAACACAACTTCCCATTACAGGTGCTCCAATTCGCCAAAAATTCTCATCGTCGTCCGCCATTTTTTTTGACAACTCGCCCCATCTTGCGCGGGAAATAACAATAGTTTATTCCCGTGCGAAATGTCTGATTATCTATTGTTGCGTTCTACTTCCGAATTTAAAAATAAGGGTTCGGGATAAGATTGCATTCCCATGGTACGGATGATATTGTCTCTGGTCATTTTTGACCTTCAGCCACATGAGTAGATCAGCTGTCCGTTTGACAGTTGTTACAATTGCGTTTTATATGGGGCATGAAAACAAAGTTATTGATGTGTATTTTAGATTATTATTGATTGAATTTAATCTCCTTTGACATCGAGAAATATTTGTTTCAATAAAATCGGGAATGATATTTTCTGTTCACGTCCGCTTGTGTCATTATTAAAAATGTCATTTTGCCGATGTAAGATTTTTGGCATTACCTAACTTTTTGACATGTCTAGAAGAAGTTTGCGATAAGTTAGCATAATCAGCCATCTTCTTCTTAACGTATCGATGGCAAATATAAATACTAAATAATACAATTTTGTTAGTGATGAAAGATGCGATCTTTGGCGAGAGAAACTTAAGCCTCCTGAACAGTTCATCGAGCCATCATCTTCCACCTGGGCACGCGTTGCCGTGGCAGACTTGGAAGACTTTAAACAGACTTCGCACTTCGGCCGCAGCAAAGAGAATCTCCTAAGTTGGGGTTTCGCAGATGGCACCGATCTTCAGTGTCTATGCGGCGTCTCTCCGCAGACCATGGCCCACCTTTTGTCTTGAGCCGCATGCCCTATAGCTGGGGATACACATGCCAGTAAATCGGGAAAGTAGCTGGCATGAAAGTTACTGGCATGTACGAGTAACTGGCACACTGCGGATACATTTGCAAGTAATACTGGCATGCATACTGTGCCCTTGCATGCCAGTATTACCATCGCGTATACACAGGACAGTTCGTGAGAGTATTTCGTACCTACCTATTCTTGCGCGCCAAACATGGATAACAATCGAAGTGAATTAAACAAAATTGTGTTGTTAGGTACTAGCAATTGAATGTGTAGCTAAATTAATGATAGATAAAAAGAAAAAACGAAGACGGGTTTGGGTAAGAGATTGGATTAGTCAGCCACAACGAGTCGGCTACTGGCATGCCCGTAGCTGTCGCGTCTGTTCACACGTGACAGGTTAGCAGCCCCCCGCGGCCCCTCCCTCAACGGGCATGCAATAAAATCAAATGTTGTGCTAGCTACTTGCAACTAGCTAGCTTCCAGTTACAGGCATGCCAGTTAGTGAATACACATGACTGTAGCTGGCACTTGCAAGGAGCTGGTATGCTAGTGTGCAAGCTACGGGCATATGTATCCCCAGCTTCACACCTGCACGTGTGAGGACCTAATGACTGCGTCAGCGGATGGTGTTGCCGTGGTTGGATTCTGGGCCAAACAAAAAATTTAACAAAATTGTATTATTTAGTATTTATATTTGAAGAAGAAGATCAGCCATTACTGGCTTACAGATTGAGCAGGGTTGAAGAATTAGTCCACTACGCTGGCCTGGTGTGGGCTGGCTAACTACACACACCATCGACAACTTCATGGAGCCTTCTCAAGTGTGCAGGCTTCCTCACGATGTTTTCCTTCACCACGCAAAGTTATCAACATGAATAGGCATGATGACAGCATCAATAAATTACAAATCTAATTAGTCCGCCAGTTAGAGTTTTGAAAAATAATGGACACGTATTTTTTCTTTTGTTATATCTATGAGTATTTGGAACGATAAAACGCATCAAAACTCGAGAGTGGGGCCTTGTGACGTCGGAAGCAAGTGAAAATTGTACTTGCTTGTGACGTTTTGCCAATTTTAAAAGTGTCGTATCTTCGTCAATTTTGGTTTACGTAACAAAAGAAAAAATACGGCTCAAATTTTTTTTTTTAATATAACTGACGGATTAATTAGATTTTTTCAGTCAAATACCCTATCGAAAAGACAGAAGTGCGACAGGTTAATAATAATTTATTCGAATTGGGTTTTCTAAGTAGGTTCGTCATCCAGGCTGTATATTTATAAAACTTATGTCATACCATAGATAATAAATAGTGCAGGTTTTCGTATCACCCGTGAGAAAAAACTAAATAAATTTTAGTTTTAAAATATGTATAGTTGCGTCTAACATTTGAATATATTTGCATAGTATTCGCTTGATTTAAATAGTTGTAGCTAAACTTGTTTAGAATGGGAATCTTTTGTATTTAGTGATGTTGAATGAGCCATACTTTTGAAGAAACAATTAAATATATTAACATTTACTTGCGTACATTCTAATGCCTGATATTATTAGCGTCTGATGACTTTATGTTAGGAATAAATTACAGTGTAACTTATTCCTAAATTCTGGCAGGATTTCTATGTATAGAAAATCTGTCAAAATGACAAATTTAAAAGACAATCACCCAGAGGCCAAGTCGACCGGGCCTTGGGTGGCGAAATAAAAGGCACGTTTTAAAAAAAATCAAAGCTCTGTAAATAGACAGCTCTCATTTCCAACAGCAACTAACTACCATAAAGTAGAATTCCATACATAAGACAACTTTTATTTTCAAATACCTACTTCTTTATTCATTTTAAAACTAACGTTAGAGTGCGTCTCACGAAAGAAGTCCCTTCGGTGCTTTGTTGGCATCACTGATTTTTCATTGTAAAAGTGTTCGAAACAATGGAAAGTCAGTGGTGCCAATATAGCGCCGAAAGAACTTCTTTCGTGAGAGGGACCTCTCGATCTCTCAAATGAGAGCTGTTATTAATGCGGGCCAAAGTCTCTTGCACAGAGCTGGACTTTCTATATGGCCAACTAGTGTAGGGCCTAGGGTGGCCACTGATAAGGCGCGTTTTTTTTAAAATATTTTACCTTTTTTTGGAGCTGAGAATGGGACGGATAAGACTGCTAGTCCCGCCTCTGTTCTCATCTGCCTTGAATTCTCCTACTGTTTGATGTAGGCCCCTCCTATCGCATCATTGCCCACTATCTTCAATTTCCATACGCCTAAGAAGACATAGCCAACTTAAGGATAATGTTTAATAGACTCCTACATCATAATTCTACCGAAATATGAAAATTTGCGCTGTTGGTGTTGCATGTTGAGAAAATTAGTCTCAATGCTGCCACACAGAAATATGCTGAGTGATGACCCTTTCACATGCGAATGCGACGAATTTCTGTATTTTTAACCGACTTCAAAAAGGAGGAGGTACTCAATTCGGATGTTTATTAAATACTTTTTTTTATGTATGTTCATATGTGGCATAACTCCGTCGTTTATAGACGGATTTGCAATTTTTTTTTTGTTTGATGGAATATTCTTCCGAAATGGTCCCATTTAAATTTGGTGAAGATCTGATGAAGACCCTCGGAGATTGACAATGGAACTCTTCAATGGATAACAGCCAATTACCCGAGATTGCTGTAATTGCATGTTTGTGTATTGTTAATGCCACTAAAAATCGAAAAATAAAATAACTTAAAAAAAAAGAAGTAAAAACCGACTTCAAAAAAAAAAACTAAAAAGAGTAAAATAATTACTATATTATAAAACTAACAGTTTCAGAAGTCGGTGCCATCAATTGTGTTCAGTGTAAAATTGCACAGACTTCTAAAACTGTTAGTTTTATATTAAGGTAATTATTTTACTCTTTTTAGTTTTTTTTGAAGTCGGTTTTAACTTTTTTTTTAAAGTTATTTTATTAGTCTATTAATAGTTGAAGGTGCTTGTTCAATATTTTTATTTAGGTAACTGTTACACCTCTTTAGGCATTATAGTATTTAGGTATTGTGTCTATTTGAATGCTAAATAAATTGATTTTCCTTCTATCAAATCCTAGTCCCTTTATAAGAATTTCGGGATCGACTTCCAGTCCAACCAGATGCTCCTAAAAATCAGTATTTGACCCCGAGTCCTGACCTCTGTAACCATAGCAACAAGACATAAACAATAATAATTGCATCGCAATAATAGTGCCTACATCAAAATGTGCAAAACCGTTAATGACGTCACCCACTGAAACGAACAGTACTGGTTTATTTGAATTCGGAACAGTCGTTTGAATATGGAACGTGTGGGAGCGGTGTTTAAAAATAGAATACTAAGCTTGCAACGTTATTGTATTACTATGCCATATTTGGGTAATATTATTTTGGAATCTTAACTTTTATACAACGAAGGAATATTGAAAATATTTTTGGTAAAATGGTGGAGTTGACTGCTTTGAAATAGAGCACATAATTTATTATATGTATAAATATGTTTATTGTATTTATTTGTGGTTTAGGTTTATTTAGGGTACATACCTACTTACTGGGTTGTGGAGGTCTGATAGGCAGTCGCTCCATGTAAAATACTGATATTCAGCTGCATCCGGTTCGACTGGAAGCCGACCCCAACATAGTTGGGAAAAGGCTAGGCAGATGATGATGATACCTACTTAATTTAATGTCTCCTTATTTATTGTTGCATCGAGAAGAACTACCCCTCTCTTTTTTCTTGAAGAAATCGCCTAGTGCGATAAGATTGCCCATTGTACATCTCTATTTTTACAGTAATGGTTCTTGTTTGTTTTGTATAAAATAAAGAGTTTTGTATTATGTTTTTGAATTTCATATAAGTACCTAAGTTTTTTTTTTGGGAATTATTTATTAAATTTTAACCTGATTTTGTTTTCTTACACAGACTACTTAAGTTAGTTGTTATCGAGAACTGTAGATAATTTATGGTATTTTTTTAAAACAAGAAACGCGCCGTTTGCTAGTCAGTTTTTTTAATAGTTTAGTTTTCATTTACAAAAACTACCAAATAGTTTGACAACAAAAACAAAATAAACATTTTGTCAGTTTTCTCATTTTGACATTTTGATTCCCGTCTGAATGAACGGTCTGGCTTCGATTCAGTTGCGGTTGGTCAACGTTTCTGTTGTTATAATTAGCTCCTAGTTATCAAAATTATCAATGTCAGTTACAGTCACAGTTTATCTAGCACAAGATGTAATGTTATTAATTCTAACCTACTTCGTAAGAAGTGGGTCACAAATTCGTTCAAGGTCCACCCAATCGCTGTAGTTCGTTAACGGTTCATATTTTGAAATTATCAGCTGACTCGAGATCAGTTTTGGAGACAGCCTAATGTTTTTGCATTTTTAACGATTATTGCAAAAAAGTCGACGTAAGATAATTACCATATTATAAAACTAACAGTTTCAGAAGTCGGTGCAATTTTACACTGAACCTAATTGAAGGCACCGACTTCTGAAACTGTTAGTTTTGTAATATGGTAATTATTTTTACTTTAGTTTTTTTTTAAGTCTGTTTTTAGTTTTTTTTAAAGTTATTTTATTTTTCTGTTTTAAGTGGCATAAACAATACACAAACATGCAATTACAGCAATCTCTGGTAATGTAGCCTATGTCCTTCTTCGGGTTCCAGACTATCTCGTACCAAGTTTCATCAAAATCGGACAGACAGAGTTACTTTCGCATTATAATATTAGTAGGGATTTCATTAGTTGTTTCACTGTTGCGTATTATTTTTGTAACAGATTCGAGATTTCTACAAAAAAATCAAATTCTGGTCAAAGTTCTGAACTATGAATCTATTCTGTTTTCAAATCCCTGTTGAATCTCTTCTCCACCTTAACATCCGTACGCCATATGATCGCGTCACACTTTCTCATAAATCACGCATAATCTTTCAACTTTTTGCCGCGTTTTTTGCTGTCACTGTCAAATGAGCCGCCATTTTCTCTAATGGCTTTCGGGACACGTTCGTTTTCTTTTTAAAGTTTTTAATGGCTTTATCCGTTGCTTGAGTTATTTTGGGGTGAAAGGTGGGCTAAAAAAACTGTTTTTGAGGTTATATTATTGAAAAATGCTTGGTTTTTTTGTTTTCAACTAAAAATATCAACTCTTAACTAAAAAAGGCCTGGTTGACGATCGCACCAAGAGTTCAAACGTTTAAATACAAGATTTTTAAGTGTGGTACCACTCATTTTGAAAGATTTCATCCAGGGAAGTACTATCTCCATATATCTATATCGACGGACAAGCAACCATTTTTCAAAAAAAATGTTTATTATTTGACGATTTTATAAAAAGAAGTGCAGTATTTCCCATGATTGGAGTATGTCAAAAAATCATAAATAATTGCTAATTATGACCCTCTGTGAGGATACAACGGGAAATTTTGCAGTTCCAAAGATATTCTGATCTTCTGTATATTTTTTCGTAAAAAAAAATTAGGTACAATTGTTCAGTTTTCAACCCAAATTACTTCGTGTAACATATTTGGTCATAGTAATACTGAACAGAAGCCATTTCAAGCCCAAAAAACTACACTTAAAACTTTGAAGCTCTACTTCTTCGAAACGCGATTTTCGATCCTCAGTGTGCCGGTGAAATTACAAGCACGTGTAGGCTTGCCAACCGTCCCGCGAGAGCCGGGACGTCCCGTTTCTAGAGCTTTAGAGGATGCGTCCCGCGAAAGACGTGTGCGAGACGCCAATTGTCCCGTTTTATCGTACCTACGGATAAACCTTCAGGCAGAAGTCAGAATTTAGTGAACGCACGTTTTGTTTAACTAGAACGCGTCGAACGAACACCGCTCGCTCAATGTCGTCCGGCTTCCTTCCCTCCCACTACTTTTCTCTATTAAATTTTATCATATTTCCAAAATTTTTCAACTTTTGTTATTGTTATCGGTAGAGGGTAGCACTGGGAAATGTTGACAAAAGAAGGTAGTCGTCGATATAGATTAACGCACCCGAGGTTATAAAGGCGGTGGTCATTCGACGAAGCGAGAGCATTCCGTGTTGATCAACTGAAGAAGTCTGACCTTTTATATCTGACTAGCTTGTCCTTATTTTATGATCTTGTAATAATTGTGTAAAGTAATATATTGTGATCTAGTTCATGTTACTAATACTAACCCAAATACAAGTACTCTCAGTGGTGGAGAGTCTATGTTGGTTTTATTTACTGTGTTTACCTTGCTCGCAATCCTGACATACCGATATTAGCTATAAGTGTAATGGTAGAATCACCCCTGAACGATTATGTTGTTGTGTCATTTACATTATGTTGAAACTTTTCTAAGTATTGTACTTGTATGCCAAAGTAAAACATTAAATAATAAAACTATTTAAAATAACTCCTAATAGTATTTTTCGCCTCTCTATACTTTGACAGTTGGGTCCCGCTTTTTTTTTGCCACGTCCCGCATAATGATTGCCAAAGTCCCGGTAATTTCATACATTAAGGTTGGCGAGCCTTGCACTAGGCACATCTCTAACCAGATGCGGTTGAATACCAGTATTTTACACGGAGCCACTGCCATCAGACCTTCGCAAACCTAGTTACTGGGCAATGCCGATATCCTAAGGTTAGACACAACGGAATTTGGAATTACACGTCATATTGATGTTTATATTCTGACGGCAGTCATTCTCAACCCTCAGAAGGGTTGAGCATACTAAGAATAGACCGTAACGAACTCCATAATATTATTCTCTTTTTAAACATGCTTGTGTTTTTAAAATCAAAGATGGCGCGACCTCCCGCGCTTCCCTCCCGCGTCGAAGCATATGGCGCGCGCAACGAATTATAAAAATTGCGTGACTGAGTCCAATCAAATATTGTTTTACACATTATTTAGTGTTGAAGTCACTGGGTTGGCAGATGGCACTAATAAAACACTTGGACTGTTTAAAATGCTTGAATGTTAAGTCATAGAATTATTGTTGCAGCCATTTTAGCGACAATAATTGTCATCTGCTTCCTGAACTCGTGCTTGTTAGCGAAATAATCTGCGGTTAAAGGCTGATTTACACGAGGAGAGTTTCTAGAACCAAGTCTCATGTTGTCTCTCTTTTTCTCGCCGAGGAAGACAAAGTCAGAGTGACTCTTGCTTCGAGAAAATATCCTCGTCTAAATCAGTCTTAACTAAATTTTTTGCCAAACGCAAACGAACCGCAACCGTCAGGCAGTTTTTGTTTAAGAAAACTGTCAAAATGATTAGTTTCGTTTTTGTATGTGTCAAAGAAAACCAACCGACAGCTTTTGAGATTGAAAACTGTTTGAATGAACGGTTCGGCGTTAGTTCGGTTGCTATTTATTAAGATTTTTATGTTTTATTTTTTTATTTGTTGTTTTAACCACAGACTAAATATGCAATGATATGCAAACGTGATTTGCATAGATTACTAATTAAGTCACAGTTTTATTTTTTATTGTTTTGTGTTTGGGTTGCCAGGCAATTATATGTTTAAATTAAGTAATTGTTTAATTATAAGTGTAATTATCTTAGTAATTTTAATTATGCTTGTGCGTCTGTTTGGGCGTAGGAATAAATACTTTTTCTTTCTTTCTTTTCTTTTATTTTGAAAGGTATAATTATAATTTATTTCATTTTACTTACATAAGTATCATATATAATAGTCTTATAACTGGCTTAATATCCGCACGTCATTCAGGTGATCACTGAAAATCAGCGCTGTGTTTGTGGTCCACGCCATAGCACAGCATTATGCTGAGCGGTAAACATTTTTTTTCTTTTGTACTGCTGTAGGTGGTCCTTGGGGATCATTTCTACGTAACCGGGCAGTTATTGGCGAGACCTGAAGGGTCTCCAGCCAATGGGGGAAGTAAAATACTTAACCTAAGCTAACTACTTGTACTACACTAACATCATGACTACTAGCAACAACAGCACTAAGGGCGACCCCTAGAGGGACGAGCACGAGGCTTTGGGTGTTACTGGCGTGGACTTAGGGGGGGGGGGGGGGGGGGAGACAGCTTGATGAGAGCTGAATTATCGGTGTGACTGTGGTCACCTTTTTGTCACGGTTGACCTTTTTATTCCATTATTTTAATTCTTTTTTTTTTATAATAATTATGTAGGTATGTGTCTCTGCGACAATAAATATTTTTTCTTTCTTTCTTTCTATTTCTTTTAGGAGAATGGGCTTGTGACATAGTAAACGCAAACTGATAGTAGTTTGTTAAGAATCGACTATTTACTGATTTTGATTTCAGACATTTTTAATATGTGTAATTTTTTTTAACGTGCTTTTTTGAGGATTTTAATTGAGATTAAGAAAATTTTGCCTTATTTCAGGCCGTTACATTGAATTTTAAATGTAGTTAACTTATTATAAAAAGTAATACAATTTTCTTAATAAGGTGTTAAAAAATTAACTCTAAGAATTTTGTGCGTTTACTCGGTATTGAAAATTTAACAACTTTCGTTCTATATCTTTTCGAAATTCGCCATTTTGTTTTATGCCTGTCCATACAATTTTTATAGGTATTTTTTGGAAAGTTATAAAAATATCTACATTGATAAATACAAGTCCTATGAACGCGGCGTTGCGACTTTTGTCATACCATACCCCTCTCGCCGTATGTCTTATTTGTCGGGGAGGGTTGTGAAGTGAGAAGTTTCTTATCCACTCACACGATAATTTACAAATGTTGCCAGTTCAACCTGAGGTATTGTTTACAAGGAAGTACTAATGTTAATTGATTTAATAAGTACTGAAAACAAGAAAAAAAAAACTGAATTGAACTTTTGTTTATATAACATTTGACTCATAATACCATCAGAAAAGCGTGGTTAAAATCTTTCGGGTACCTCGGGCCCCACGGTGTAGACAAAATTACTGTTTCTTTCAGTATAATGGATCAGAATGACCATTCGAATTCGCCATTAAGACACCAACACCAACCTCTTTAGAAAAAAAACACCATACAAGTAAGAAAATGAATACGTCCTGTGGTCTCCATGAATGAACTTACCCAAGTACCATATCATTACGTACAGGAAGATGTGTGGTCAGGATTCAAGCTTGGTTACGCACTACCCTAAATATTGAGTTACTAGCGGATACAACTTGTGGCCATCTTGGAAATTACCGCTTCTGTATCTGATTTTATGCCGCCATTTTCTTTTTCTTTCAAAAAGGAGGTTATTCATAGGTTAGTACACAGGGTTGCCAGATCGGAAAACCGAAATAGCTGAACAAAATTTCAAAATGTCGGGATTTGGGGTTGTTGTCTGGAGAAATACATGTTATGAGTCAACTATTTTTTATTTTTAAAATCAATAGCACATAAAAACTGAATACTAATCGTACATAATTAATTCAGAAAAATTTTTTTTGTTGCCACATTTCTTTGTTATTGGCTTTTACTAAGTCCACCAACCAGGATCTTAGGCTAAATCACACAAAAAAAAACAAATATTTAATCACAATTTACCAGAGTTATCATCATAGCCTCGCGGGACATATAGAAATTGATTAAATATACCTAAGTCTAACCTATTTATATTTAGTTCCTTAATTATTTCATCCCTTGTAGTTTCATTCCTGACACACTCCACTAAAAAATGTTGCACGTCCTCAATCATTTGGCTGAATCATCTGTGTGATTTTTGCAAAGTGACAACTTCATCTTCGTTCAGAGTACTTACCGCTTACGCTGTGAATAAAATTAATTTACGAGTTCAAGAAATCGAAATCTACTATAAACGGTTTCCGTGGTCATCTGCCAAAACCAACAAAAAAAAACAATAACCCATACTCTTACATCAACAGCGAATCATAAGATTTGCTACAAAAAATATTATCGATAGCCAAGGGGGAAGATTATAAGGAAGTATCAAAGAATGTGAGGAAGTTTAGGAAGGCAATTTATTTGTCTATTGTAGAATGCAGCTGCATGCACTTGCTTAAGCAGATGGTATATAGTGCGCGCAAGATAAGTCTGCGCGCGGCCGAAATCGGAACTAATCATGGTCCACCAAAGTATGTGCCATTTTATTAATTTTGTTAGTAGAACTACCTGATTATAGGAATGTTTAACGGGAAAAATATGTTTAGCGATAAAAAAGTTAAGCTTAAAAAGCGGTAATTTGAACTTTTGCGATCATGGCAACTATTATCACGCCCTCAGTCGCGCGCAGAGTTATCTTGCGCGCACTCTAGCACGCGCCTCCGGCACACCCCCTTAAGAAAATAACGGATTTTGTCTTTGGTGTTATGTTATCTGTGGCGCGCGGGAAATGAAAATTCGTTTTTACAAGCTTTTAATTAACTTGCAATTTATGTATGTTTGTCCGGGTGGAATATTGCATTGCAACTGAATTTTAAATCAGTTATTTTATATGTCAGTAACGGAATATTTATTTCAGAAATAAATTAAAAGATTTTTTAAACATAACTTTGCAATCGTAACTTCACTTCCTTGCCAATGAATTAAGATATTCAAACATAGAATTTAAAATAACCGACTTGAAAATTACAAAGGGCCTTCTATGCCCCAGCTTATCGTCAACACATTCAAGGCAATAGAATAACTTAAAACATGAATTTTATCTTCCTAAGTTCAGCTAAAATATTTTTTTTAATATAGCGTAGCCGGCAGATGTTATTCACGATAAGATTACCGCATGATTTGTTACTGCAATTCGAAAATCGATTTAGCAATTCGATTGGAAATTAATTTTATTGTTATTCTCGAACGGCGCACTGATGAAGGTTTTTTTTAATTGATTTATTATTGCTTTCTTTTCTATCGGGAATTTGATAAAAATTGCGACATAAACTTAATTGATTTATTCAGCAGATAATTATCACCACAATTTAGATGTCATCATCATCACTAATAAAAACACAAATTGTTTTTTTACCGATATTTTTTATCGCAGATACAAAAAGTCAAGGATTCGGCCTGTCTCGGTTTCCGGAAACGGAAACACACGTGCGCGCCATACAATGATCATTCAACGCATCCCATTCACTTTCATTCAATGAGTAAGTAATTGAATGTATTGAGCGTGTTTTGACAATAGTAAAAGTTTACCCCGTTTATTCACTTGTTCGCGTTATAATTATTCTTTTCAGGTGGTCTATGAACTCTTAAACGGTCGGTAAAAAGGCACGTACGAGTTGTATTTTTTGTTGAACTGTAAAATAGTATTAATCTGAAAATATAGCTAGGACTAGGACTTGTCACAATCTAATATGTCTGATTTGACACCTGTCAAAATACTAAGAATAATGTCAAAACTAGTAATAATTACTCTGTGTGGCGTTTAGTTTTATTTTATCATGAGTGCGCTACGTTCAGATAAATAAAAAGGCAACTTTCTTTAAGATCGAAGGCGCGCAACTTCTGTACACATCTATTTTATGCTTTTATGCAAACGTTAAATCGGACCTATTACGTAATTCGAACTGTAGCTGAAACAATTTTATCATGCATTATTTTACATAAACAAATCTATCAAAAAACAAAAATAATTTGCAAAATGACAGTTTAAAAATAAAACGTCAATAACCCTCCCGCGCAAACGTATTTTCTTAATAGGCACAGAACACAAGCATACAGCCGCGGCCGTTACCGATCGATAGAGGTGCATTGTAGTTTATTATATTGCACTGAGGGTGTTACGTCATGCTTATATGGAGTGGAGGAATAAAAACAATTTTGTGATTTAATACAAGCTCCCTTGATTAGGATGACCATTAATTAGTCTGAATGGTGTGGTGGCGTTTTATAGGGACGCGAAGCGATTAATCGACTATCTACTTTTTTATATTTAAAGAGTTGATTAATAAAATTTTAAAAGATTTGGAATGTATTAGTAGAGTTTGTGTTAATTTCCTTCATTTTGTTATGATTCGATATCTCCTGCTTAATAATTTCGTTGGCTTACATCCTATCTTTCGTAATCCATATAATATGTTATACAGTGTCTCCTGGATAACATGCACAGACGAAAATGTGTGAAATAAGACCTAAGGAACAAAACAAAACATATTAATAAGGTTTTTTTTTTTCAGAAAACCTTTTTTTTTTTCTTGATGACTGTTTTTTAAGGGTTGTTTTTTATTTGCAATGCAACATACTGCAACCATTTTTAGCAATCATTATTGTTTTTATTTAAACGCAAGCAATTACTTAAAAAATTGTTAGTTTTTTAAGCTTTTTAAGCTAAGACGACTCGTTTGGTGCACTGGCTAAGCGACTGGCTTCTGCGCTACGGTTCGTGGGTTCGATTCCCACACGGAATAAAAATTTGTATGGCCTACAGATGGTTGTTTCGGGTCTGGGCGTTTGTGTATGTGAGATTTGTGTCTGTAAACGCACCCACGATACAAGAGAAATCTTAGTGTGGGCCAAAGATGTCTTTAAAAAAAAAACTTTATTAATTAAACGAACGTTTGTTTTCTTTAAATTGTGGTCTTGTTTGTTTCACCTATTTAGCCTTTTCCTAACTAAATTATTATCACTTTAAAGTCAACTAAATGCTGCTAAATTTATTTTTTTATTGCGAAATGCGAACGTTAATTCCAATATGTCGTCTTTCTTCAAGTGTCATGTAAGTATGTCATAATTCTTCAACAAAGTCATCCATTTTCTTGACCGGGCACCTGGATTTACCCCCAAAGAAGTTACAAAGGTCGTTGGCTGAGATCAGCTGTTTCTTAGCACGCGTCAAGATTTCACTTTATATTTTTTTCAAACAATTGAATTTAGAACTACAATGGAATACTCCCCCACGACACGTGCTAACGGTTTATCGTAACTTTATGACAAAATAAACTTTATTTTCAGTTTGATAAGGTGTGAATTAGAATGTGTGGGAAATGCTTAGGTGTACAGTTCGACGGTAATCGTGTAAATGGGTGAGCAAACTTTTCAAAGGTCAAGAAACTGACTTTGGGTGGGAAAAAAAATGGCGGGTGTTGATACTTATTGTGTAATATGGAAGCTGCCTTATAATACAGATAAAGGCTGGAAACTAGGTTATTGCAACAAAAAAAAGTTTTACTTATTTAATATAGGTACATAATATACAAGGTGTTAACGAAATCGTGTAATTCCTTCAAACCGCGTGATCCACTGGTGACACAGATTAGCCCTAAATGGGAATTTTCGAAAATCAACCAAAAATAAAATTCAAAAAAAATAATTGGGTTTCAATTTCTTAATCTTTTTAGAGCCTTGAGTTATCTGACTGCAAAGAGCGATATCGCGTTAGTCGTTCCTGCCAGCCGTGTCGCCGTACTTTCATTAATTTATGCGTGGCATCGAAATGTTCACACAAATAAAATATCTTTTTTGCAAAAAAAAAAAACTTATTTTTTTACTGTGTCCATAATAGGTGGTTTAGTTAAGATCGGTAACAAAGCCGCATGAAAAAATAATAATTTTATTTTTATATTTTTAATCAAGCTAAATCCCGTGCGGGGCCTGTCTGCACCAGTAACAGATCATCTGGTTTTAAGGAATTACACGAATTCGTTAACACCCTGTATATAAAAAAAATGTTTGGTCATAGATAAACGCCGAACGGCAGTGCCGATAGGATATTTTTTTTAAATTTTCTTATTATACCGAATAAAGTTTTTTTGGAAATAAATATTGGAAAAGTTGCCCGGAAAATTGACAAAAACGCGAAAAACGTTCTTTTTATATATTTTTTTATCACAGGACAACGTCTGTCGGATTAGCTAGTTTAAAAATAAAACTAACATTTTTTTACATTTCTAGTGATGAGACAAATCAATCGAAACTTACTAATTACAACAACCGACTAAGCAACTCTACGATGTGTGTAGTGTTGTGCGTCCGTTGCCACAACATAACGGTTTTATCGATTACTCAGACTATGGGGTTGCTATCGGTTGGTGATTCACTGTTTGATATCAACACATCTGTCTGTTTTTGTCGAGATTTTATTTAATTAAATGGGGAAAACATGCTGTTGTTACATTGGGGAAACATTTGATTAGGTACTTATAAATAGCCGTTGATAGTCAATTGGATTGATGGATTAGTTTGCTTGGATATAACTTACGATAACGGTTAAGGAAATAATTTTTAGCACACGAGGTGGTCGGCATCAGCAGTCATTGTCTCAATCTTATTCTAAGGTCTCAATAGTCGTTACCTACCTATGCTAATTCCAAAACCGTTTCGAGGTTTTAGTTTGGTAAATTTTATTTTGCAATTTTTACCTCTTAAAATTATAAGATGGTGTTTATTTTAGCAGAAATGCACGAATTCACTTGACATCTATTTGATCTCTAAGTGACTATCTTCCTTTTTCGTGACGTAGGACAACTCTATGGTATTAAACGTGGCGTAGACAAAGAATTGGTTTCTTTGTCTATGGTAACCAATCCTATCGCGTGACGTCATCATTCTTTAGAGGTGAGACGGGCATATGACCAGATGATCGTCACATGCAAAATTTTAAAAGGAATCATGGATGCCCCAGATCTTCATAACCAAGTCTGCAAGCTATTTGTCCGTAATATTTACTGTCGTAGCAGGAGACATAAATTATTAGCAGTCCCTTCATGTCGAACTGTTGCGCACTCTCAGTCACCCATACCCCGGACACTGACTGCGCTTAATGCTCTCCTGGATTCAAATCCAGACCTTGATTTGTTTGGGGATGCATGGAAGACGATTCTGTCGGAATGTATGAAGTATTGTGAGAGGAAAGTATGAATGTTTTACTTGTTTGTAGTTTGCAATATCTTTAAGTAGTGTAATTGGTTTCGGCCGTTCTATTTAAAGTAAAATAAATAAATCACTAGAAAAACTTTAAAAAATAACTACTGTGTAGAAAACAAAAATATTCAAATTAGTTTCTTTAAATAGCCTAATCTTTAAGAAAAAAAAAATACCAAAAAAAAACTTTACATACCGAATTGCCTAATACCTAAGAGCATCGATCAACCTTATGAGGCTGTCGTTGGGATCCAGCTAGGATCAAGGGCTTGATACAGAAAGCAGTACTCCTTGACAGAGCAAGCTTAGTGAGGAGGTTCCTTTCTCTGCATGCCGGTCAACCCAGTTCACGATGCCGGTGGGCTACTATTTTTTTAATCCGCAGGCCACTTAAAGTATCACTGATGACAGTGATGACTGTTTTAAAACAAGTGTTAATATTTCAAAATTCGATACTTTTTATTTCCATGTAAAATAATTTTTTGTTTAAGTTTTTTCAAAAATTCTTCGCCCCTGCTTTAGTTACGAATTCAGAAAATGGAGCTACTGATTTGTGAGCCCAAATATGACCTAAAATGTAAACACAGCTGATCATAGCTGAGGATAGATAGATTTTAGCATATTTTTATGTAATTTTTGAACAGTTAAACTTTTGGGGAAAGTTGTAGAACAAAAGTTACTCATTATTATGTGTACTTTAACACCCTTTCGGATTAGTACCCCCTTTCTGACTAACCTTATACATGTATATTGCTTTTTTAACATTTGTGCTCAAAAATATAATTTATATGTATTGTACAACAAATAAACGAGATTTATACTGTAATAAATTGTACTTAAATAATTATAACATTCATAATAGACAATATATCGTCGATGCGCTTGCCATAACCAATATGTGCTCTGCGTAAAAAAGCCGACGTATGCATATGCACCAAAAATTTATAAAAAGTAGGTATATTTTGAGCTTATAAAGTAATAACACATTTTTTTTGCCACAATATTAGAACAGATTTTTCTTAAACTTATTAGTTATCATCAGATAAAACAATCCGCTTCTTGAAAAGTTGATAAAACCCACACATGGTTTTGGCAAGCGCAACGAGAGACGATATAAAAAAAACTCGACTCGCGACCTCCATCACTTCCACGGGCCTAGGGCTTTCAAATACCGGACTTTTTCAATACCGGTATCAATACCGGTATTAGTGTGATCAATACCGTGATCACGTGATCACGGTATATTTCAGGTAATACACTTCTCATCAAAAAAATCGAAACACTTCCGAAATTATCTTTGTGGCTACAATTAAACAAAAAACAAGCATTAATTCACTATAGAAAAAACATAATTTAGTAGCTGGAAGTTTGGCCTTTACAATGGTGTACGAAACTTCCAAAAATTTTTTTATTTTTTTTATTTTTATCCTTTAAATGAATGGAACATTGTTTTGAGATAAACGTGTGTTTAGAGTTGGAGTACATTTGTCGTGCAAAAAACGCAAAATAACGCATTACTTTAAAATTTTCTGTTTGTAATTTGTTGATTAGGCTCTGTGACGTCTGATGAAAAGTTTTTTTTCTAACACACGTGCATACTTCACCCGCAGCAGCCGCCCATGTAGTGGCATGGCTGGATTCCGGGACTAGTCAGCGTGTTGTGGCTGCAAGATTGCATCTAAGCCACTTGTCTGTTCAAAGAGTGTACCAACGCTATCGGGAGACTGGTTTATTTACGCGCCATCCGGGATCTGGTAGGAATCGGTTCACTTTTGAGTGAGACGGCCGATTTATTGCAACCGTTTGTTTGCAAAATCGACGCCTTCGCGCTTTTCAACTGCAGCAGCAGCTCCATGTTTTTCGAAGGGTGACTGTAAGTGGCTCTACGATTTGAAGAAGATTAAAGGAACGTAGACTGGTACCACACAAGCCAGCTTAATGGGTCAAAATTAACAACAGACCATCGAAGAGCTCACCAAAAAAAATCTAAACACCTCGCAAGTTTTTGTTTTGAATGGATTATTAGAAAAACATATCTTTTTTTAAAAATAAATACTAAATGCCATTTAATAGTAGGTAGCATAAGGTTTAGAATTCCTTATGTTGATTTTCCATAATTTTACTCTCGTCAGTAAAGAGAACCTTGCTCATTTGTAGGTTTGAACAATTTAAGTGCACAAGTACAAAGTTAAGGCGCGCTCTTCGATGGTCTGTTGTTAATTTCGGCCCATTAGCTGCCTTGTGTGGTACCAGTCTACGTTCCTTCTATCTTCTTCAAATCGTAGAGCCACTTACAGTCACCCTTCGAACTACTCGGAACTGCTGCTGCAGTTGAAAAGCGCGAAGGCGTCGATTCCGCAAACAAACGGTTGCAATAAACCGGCCGTCTCACGCAGAAGTGACCCGATTCCTACCAGATCCTGGATGGCGCGTAAATAAACCAGTCTCCCGACAGCGTTGGTACACTCTATGAACAGACAAGAGGCTTAGATGCAATCTTGCAGCCACAACACGCTGACTAGTCCCAGAATCCAGCAATGCCACTTCTTGGGCGGCTGCTGCGGGTGAAGTATGCATGTGTGTTAGAAAAAAAACTTTTTAACAGACGTCACAGAGCCTAATCAACAAATTACAAACAGAAAATTTTAAAGTAATGCGTTATTTTGCGTTTTTTGCACGACAAATGTACTCCAACTCTAAACACACGTTTATCTCAAAACAATGTTCCATTCATTTATAGGAGTAAAATTGAAAAAAAAAAAAAAAATTGGAAGTTTCGTACACCATTGTAAAGGCCAAACTTCCAGCTACTAAATTATGTTTTTCCATAATGAATTAATGCTTGTTTTTTGTTTAATTGTCGCCACAAAGATAATTTCGGAAGTGTTTCGATTTTTTTGATGAGAAGTGTATTTTATATAAATTTTAGGATTAGATCACGTGATCACGGTATTGAACACAAGTTTAATTAGGACATTAATAAAACCTTTAAAATACGTGTTTTTATTTTCAAATCAGTCTTTATTATGGTTACTTTCTGAAAAGAATAATAAAAAACTCTCTTAGTAGTAGGTATAACAATTTGGTATTGATTGTTTTAATGTTTTAGGACTAGGAATTAGGAACGTAATCAAAACTTAAAATAAATCTAGTCATTTCGCACGTAGGCATTTCACGTAGACTTTATAACGTATATATAAGTCCGACGATTTCGGGAATCAGCTTAGGTGGGGCGCGGGAGGGTGAGCTAGAGATAAGAGCAAGCGCTTGCGCTGGTGAAAACATACATCCGTTTAAAGAATTTCGCTGACTCCCGTAGACTCATCCCCGAACGGTTCGGTTTTCGAAACCAAGCACTGTTGCATTCAGCAATTGCACCGCATATTCGAACACATTAGCTCCCGCTTCATGCGCTCGTACAAAACTGGCATCATATTCTTTGATGTAGCGAAAACCTTTGACAAGGTCTGGAACAACGGTTTATTAATCAAACTGTACCAATTCAACATCGTCCGACTCGAGCCCATCATTCGAGACTTTCTGTCGGATCGCACCTTCCGCTATCGCCTCGAAGACACCCTCTCGTCCCCTCACCCCATCCGCGCTGCGTCCCTCAGGGCTCCGTGCTATCGCCCCTTCTTTTCACGCCGTACACCAGCGACATTCCTAAAAGTGGCTTGGCCAAGTTGGATCTCTTCGCCGATGACACGGTCATCTACTATTCCGGTAGGAATATCGATAGCATCACTCGAACCCTCTAAACCGTAGCCGTCACCCTCGGGGTATGGTTCCGGTAATGGAGAATAGAGGTGAATCCCGAAAAAAGCGCAAACGTTTTTTTCGAGAGATACGGTGACTCCCACATGCATCCGTCCCGTCCTCATGTTCGGCAAACAGATCCCTTGGGAGATGAAAGCTAAATACCTGGGGGTTATTCTCGACAACCGTCTGAAATTCATAGACCACTTCAAAACGGTGTGCGCTCGCGCCGCTTTTGCTGTCGGTCGCATCCACCCCATCCTTAAAGCGCGCAGTAAGTTGTTACTTAGAAATAAGCTGAGAATCTACGTGACGTGCGTCCGCCCCATCTTGACTAACGCTAGCGTCGTGTTCGCACACGTTAAGCCTTCCCGCTTCAAATCCTTCCAAACCCTCCAGAATCGAGTGTTGCGCAGAGCCGCGGCTGCCCCGTGGTTCATGCGTAACGATCAACTCCATCTTGATCTAAAAATGCCAACCATCAGGTAATACCTCAAACGCGTTTCCAAGCGTTACTTCGACACTGCCCCCGCCATCCGAACCCCCTAGTCGCCGCAGCGGCCGACTAAAGTCCCTCTCTCATCAGTAAAGTACAACGTCCCAGGCACACACTTTTAGAGCCCGATGACGAAATTACCCTCCTTAAGGAGGGAGGCGAGTAAATCGACCAGCACATTACACAACGTCCGCCACCATCCAGCTTATCGTCCTCGCCGACGAGGCCCGTTGCGACGTCTCACCGCCGCCGGTCACGATCCACCGAGCTCTCCCGTCGTAGAGCCGGTTGTCTCTTCTGACTTCGCAGTCACGCTGATAATTCAGCCCTCATCAAGCTGTCTCCCCCCCCTGAGCCCCCGCCAGCAACGCCCTAAGCCCCCGACAGCAACGCCCTAAGCCCCGTGCTCGTCCCACTAGACATCACATCGTAAATTGTACCACATAATACAATTTCCTACTACTTATTACAACAAACCGCAATAATATATATGAATGTTTGTAATACCGTAATCACGGTATTGGCTCGTCAATACCGTGATTAAAAAAAGACCAATATATATCCGTGATTACGGTATTACGGGATCCCGGAATACCGGTATTGAAAGCCCTACACGGGCCTGTGCCTCCAAAACCCATAACTTCGCCACGATTCATTATTCTTCAGCTATTTATCCATATCCCGTCAAAAATCACGGCTGTGCAATTTCAGGACAACTTTTTTTTTGTAAAATGATCCAATAACTTGGGACATGTGGTTTTAAATAACCAAGGTTGAGGGAAGGATAGATATCTACGACATCCTGTGACATCCTGTTTGCAACTGATGTTTAATTGTATAACTTCCTTGTAAACAATGTAGGTACCTAGGTAGTATCAATGCCTAGTTGTCTTGTATGACAACAATAGTAATAATTGCTGTGTTGTTGGTTTTCCTGAATAGTTGTATTTTATTTCAAATGTAGGTATAGATAATGTTATTTTATTTTTAGCGGTTTAACGGTTATTCTAGGCTGTATGCCAGAGGTGCTTGTTTTAAACATATTTCTATATCTGACACTGACAGTGACGTTTTGATAAAAAAATTATGAGTTTTTTTTTTCATTAATGTACACGATTTAAAAAGCTAATACTCATACTCTGTTTATCGAAAGATGAGTCCTGGGGTTCAACTCCCTAAGCACAAAGTCCGTGATTTCGGCCTTAGTTACAAGCGTTTCCTACTCCCTATCACCTTCGGACATACGATTATTTCGAGGCCCGAACTAAAAATGAATGACAACACGATTTCACAGTTGTCCCTACTACCGATCTGTTTTTGCCCGTCCGAAAAGTTGAACTTGACACTTGTTTGGTTCTCTCCTACGTTTCGGGCTACTTTCGGACGGGCTACTAACTTCGTTGACGGACTTAGGGAGTAGGCCCTCTGATTCGTAAATTGTAGCCTCACGAAGGGTGCTATCAAAAAACTTAAACTACACCATCAAAAACCGTAAAATAACTTAATACATGTTTTGTTTTTTAAAAATATTTAATATTCTTTGTGTGGTAGTTTTGCAAGGAAACGTCAGGACTTATCACGAAAAAGATACATTTTATGTATTATAGTATTATGAACAAAGGTGACTTTAACCAAGAACTGAGTTTCCATCCAAAATCTTTGAGTGTCACCTACTAAAAAAAGGTCTCATTCGTTGAAACCCTCGACCATCTTTAACGACTCAGACAAACAGCTTAACGACATGCATTCTTGATTCCATAGACAACAGGACAAGTGTCTTGTACTTCCCTCAAAAAAAAAGAAGAAACGGTTAAAAAAACCAGCTCCATCCCTCCAAAATGCATTATGCACCAAAACTATACAACGGCCGACACTGATTTGAATAAATATTGATTTGTTACCTTTGCTTCTTTAAATTACACCTTAAGAAGTAGAAATAACGGTTATTTTTCCGTAACTGTATCGGTTTTCTGTTGAAATTAGCCGTTATTGATAATCTGTATTGATTTTGTGACAGGTTTTTGAATGAATGAATGAAGTTTTTGTCTCATAGTGTTGAGAATATGTAAGACTAAAGTCGGGCAGTCGATATTATGCTTACAAATCGATTAACATCGTACTGTTCGAAAATATAATAAAATGTTCAATCTGAAGATTGGATTCAAAGTAATATTCGAAGTTTAAAACTTTATAATGTGTTACTAGTGGCATGGCTCCCTCATTTTTCGTAATATTCGTACTCTATTGTGCAGATAAATTTCTATTCTATTCTATTCTATTCTATTCTATTCAGACTTGTACGTTGTTCATATTGAATATTACTTTAATTGCAATTTTCATTAAGCAATGACAGATTTCTGTTACACGATCGAGTATATGAGAAGATAAATACTGAAAACAGCTGTTACACATCAAAAACTCGCGACATTGTCAATCTCGACTGACAGTTATGTACCAAGGGACCGTTAAACAAGATTTTTTACTTCTTTACACATCTTATATACTCCAGTAAAGATATATACTTCCATCACTCCTTAAATACATCCAGTATCTACCCTCGCCCAACAATGGGTGCATTTAATAAAAGGGAAGTTTTTTTCGGCGTAACGGTAAAGACGTTTTAACGGTAAGGTCGTGACCTTAGGGGTTGAAAAAATAACGAGAATTTGCTGTTGCAATATTTATTAAGTTTTTGTGTGTGAAGTTTTGCGTTCTAATTTATATGGTTGAAAAAATATATCAGCTGCTCTTCAAGATTTCAGTTAGATGTGGAATGAGAATAACTATCTTTTAAGGGAAGTATTACTATTCCTATCTTTTCAAGATTCAAAGTTTTTTTTTTAATCTCTTTTTGTTTAGGGGCTTTTAGTCTCACATAAGACCATGTCAGTCCCATCGTAACCTAAACAAAACATATTCACACTTATTCTAAATTATCTACTATTTTATAAACTAAAATGGCTGCTTCCGACAGAGGCACTGACAGAATACTTTGAAAAATACCTACATCTATTAAATTTATCTTAAAGTTTAAACCTATTCATCAGAGCTTCTCTCCCAGCCCTAGTTTTGACATATTCCACCAACAAGTGATAGACATCCTCCACACTAGAGATTCAAAGTTTTAATTTCGAATAGGCACAGAGGAAAATTCGACTAACAATATTGTTAGAACCACAAACTTCAGTCAGGTTTTGTTTACGAAACCTGTCAAAATGATTGGTTTTGTATTCTGTCTCAAACAATTTGACAGCTTTTGAAATTGAAAACTGTCTGAATGAACGGTTCTCAAGATTTCTTTCAGAAGAATTGGGCCTCAGTACATGCACTTAAAACCATCTCGACAATTTAGTTGCACGGTTCCAAAAAGTAGGTCCTATGGAGAAGAGCCGGCAAGAAACTCCAAGGATACTCTGTAATGTAAAATAACATTTGTAAAACAACTTCTAAATAGATTTTGAACTTTATTACTATTTAACTAAGTATTTAACCTACAATTTATAAAATTTTGTTGTAACAAAGCTTAGTCGAAAAAAAGGGCATGTTGTGGCCTCCTATAATTGAAGGAGTACTCGGATTTAATGCTCATTCTATTTACCAATTTTTGATATTTTCTGTGTATGTCCGTTGTTGGAGGTCCTTAATAAATAAATAATGAAGTTACCCTAATTATGGTTCGACTTCTAAATAAAGCACAAGCTTAGATGGTTCTTCTGTCAATACATATGATATATCAGCGGCATCTATACTGTATTTATACTATTACATTAGACAAAAGTGCCTCACCAAGGCACACATACCTTTTGAAACATTTCTTCAAATAGTTTCAGCTCATCTTGCATGATACTGTATTGAATGGTTAAGGTTGAGCTACACGATGGCTGATGCATGCGTGCCGTCAGTTAGGACAGGTCAACTCAAACCTGCTATGGTTCTTTCCTCAAAAGGCCATTCCAGACGTTGCCCTACTTTGTTACACTCACATAGTTTTATACTACAATGTCTGGACTTTAAAAGAGACCTTGACCTCTGAGTTTGTTTCGGCTTTTCTTCTCAGAGATAGTCAGATAGGAAATGCCGGCGCCATCTAGTCTTAAAAAAAAAAACATTACATTGACTTGTAAAAGTGTCTGTAACAGATTATTTACAGAAATAAATATCATTTCATTTCATTGCCTGCTCGAAGCAAACATATGGCTTATTTCTTTACATTTCCTTGCTTAAATTGGTCTTAATTGTCATGGAGTAATAGTTAGACTGTAACTGATCCCTACATACTTGTGATTATGTAGAGATGATTATGCTGTTGCAGGATAACGATGACGGGTGTTTCAGTCATTATTTCAATGTTAATGTCACATGGAGGTTTTATTATAAAAATGTAGACTTCCTTATACTCTGCAATGGTATTAATTTGAAAATCTTCCTGTTGTTAATCGCTAACCAATGAACAGGCACGATCTATACAATATCATCTCCCTACCTATCTCATAATTTTTCACATATTAGGCATATTGACACTTTGACAGCATCAATAAAATGCAAAAGTTAGTTTTGAAAAATAATGGACACGTATTTTTTCTTTTCTTAAATCTATGAATATTTGGAAAGATAAAACGCGTCAAAACTCCACAGTGGGGGCTTGTGACGTCAGAAGCAAGTAAAAATTGTACTTGCTTGTGACGTTTTGCCAATTTTAAAAGTGTCGTATCTTCGTCAATTTTGGTTTACGTAACAAAAGAAAAAATACGGGTCAAATATTTTTTGATAATCTAACTGATTAGTTTTTTTCAGTCAAATACCCTATTTTAGACTTTATTTGCTAAAATAAGTTTCCAAGTGAAACTAGCTGAACAACACCAGTTATTAAACTACTACATTTGTTAAAACTAAAACTGTGACAGTGATTTTCTGATATAGGTATTTATGTCAATCCTAGTTTTAATAATCCAGTTTTCCCCTCCAACTTTCTTTGTCGTTTAACACATTTATAGTTACAAACTCCTTTGTTCAAATAAGGTCATAAGTCGCATGTCGTTTAATTAGTCGACCTCCTAACTCTAGTTAACGCTTCATCTTTTTAGTTCTGACATCACCACTATATCTAACTGGGGCAACTGGCTGTTAGATAATTATAATGAATGCGTTTTTGTTTCTACGTATTTAGATATGGATTTTATCTGAAAAAATTGACTGGCAGTTGGCACTTTGTTTTTAAAAACAAAATACTGGAGCTTCGTTTTGGCCGTGGCCGAAAAAAAACTGTTCTTTAAATGAACGTGGCGAAATAGAGAATTAACATGAAAAGAGAGAGCTTGCTATGACCTCTTAAAGCAGGACAGAAGTTGCCTGGAAGTTGAACTGCCCTGCTTTTTTGTACTATGACATCGTTAGAGCAGCCCTGCTACGTTGACGTTTACGAAATCCGTTCACTTTTTTTTTGTATAGACTTTTCGTACCATGAACAAGCATTACCGTTCAACTTGGTTCAATAGTCGTTCATCTTTAGTAGTGTCATGGTACGATTTTTTAGCGATTCAGAAGCAGGCCTGCTTTTGAACGAAAGTTGACTGGCTGGCATTTGAACGTTTTCATAAGAGGTCATGGTAAGCCCTCTGGACTTAACAAGTTTTTGACATCTTTCTTCACAAGCAGCGCTGCCATCCACGTTGATTTAGAGCCATGTCGGACTCTATAAGGAAATAAGGTCGTAAGTAATTGATATCAGCTGCTTATCGACACGTGCGACTAAATAATTCACTAACGTCTGTTTTCAATAACCTATCTATCATCGGTTTGCCCTACTAGAGATAGAAATTTGACATTACTTCAATCGAGCTTATGTCATGTCAGGGAAGCCAAGTAAGTAGTAATAGTTTGTATTCTTTCGCAGCAGTGTTAGTTAGATCGAATAGATAGTATGTAATCTCGTCAATCTGAACAAAGACTTTAAATCTAGTCAAGTTTCTGGTGGACCATTAAATGTAGGCTTAAATGTTATTTTTGCGCATGATCAGTCACGGAAGTAGTAGCTATTTTTATAATTTCACGTTTTCCTCATATAAACGTGATATAATACAACACACCTAGAACATTGTATTATAATAACCATGCCTGGAATTTTTGAAGTGTTGGACAGATGTGTTTTTTTCCTACGAAGTTAACCAATAACAGAGATTCCCTGTGTTAGGAACTGAGCTTATCTCGTTACTTGAGAGAGTTGTGAGATAGAAATCTGTTTTTATTTTGATTTTTATTTTATTCAGTCGTTTTGACCCTAGTCGCACATGATTGTAAGCGTAAGACCTAACATAGAGCGCAGAAATCGAAGTAACAAAAATAAAGAGGGATTCCCTTATGCCCTGGTCTTTTTGGCTCTCATATACACACGAAGGAACACAGTAAACTGCTTGGCGCCGGACTTTAATGAAACAATTCAATTAGTTATTGACTGTTAACAATAGGGTTTCAATCTAGAGATAGATTTTAAACATTTTCGCTGCCTCTGTATCGAAATCAAGGCCAATATGAGCCCCTATAATTAATTGAGGTGGCGGAAACACTTTGTTTCCAAATTACATCTTAACCCGGTTCCTAGAACTGAAAACGAATCGTTTTGCTTACCAATAGTATCATTTCCTATTGACAAATTGAGCATTTTCACGAATTCAGTTTTCCCATACTAAAAGTTGCTCAGAATGATTAGCAGAATTAATAATTTTAAAATGTAAAGCGACTAAACAGTCGTGCTGTACATACAAGAGTTAATTCTAACTAAAATACCCAAGTTATCAAGCAAAGCAAAATCCGTTAATGATGTCATTCGTTCATTCATTCATATCTTTAAGCGTGTTATTAAATAACTGCCATTTATTTTTATTAGCAGCTTGCAATTGTTATTTTTTTGTAAAATAATACATATCTCTAAAAAACTGACCTTGCACAATCCGCGATTAATAATATGAAAGATAAACTTAATAAAGATAGATAATAATGACCGTTATTCCGTAATCAGTTAATTATTGCAATTTACACAAATATCTTCTTTAATACAAGTAAACTAAGTTCATTTTAGAATGACAAATAAAACTGAAGATGTCATAAAACAAAGTTGCAATAGAAATTGAACTGTGTTTTGGAATTAGGTACTACGTCTTGTAACTCCAAAGCATATTAATTAGTAGATCATCATCTCATCTGTCTAGCCTTTTCCCAACTATGTTGGGGTCGGCTTCCAGTCGAACCGGATGCAGCTGAATATCAGTATTTTACATGGAGCGACTGCCTATCAGACCTCCACAACCCAGTAACTGGGTAATACGATACTCTTGGTAAGACTGGTTGTCAGACTTTCTAGCTTCTGACCAACAGTAACGACTGTCAAAGATCTACAAATGACAGCCGGGACCAACGGCTTTACGTGCTTTCCGAGGCACGGAGGAAACTCGCTATGGTAAATGGTCACCCATCCACAGACCAACCTCGGCAAGCGTGGCTTAACCCGGAAGATCGGTCTATGCGGCTGTAATTATTTAGCCACGAGCTCCTCTGATATTAATTAGTAGATACATATTAAATAAATTTATTGTAATTATTCTATTTTAAAGACCCTTCGATCTATTGTAAGGAAAAACAACAATTATAATAACAATATCCTAGATCCAATTAATCCTTAATTAAGTATAATTTCCTGCCATATCTACCAATTAAAAACAAACAAATACAGCGGCTCATTATTTTGTGCCAAAATTCGACTAAATTAGGTTACTAAAAGTCGTCGATAAGCTCGTACGTCACTATTCATAATATTGTTATTTAAAAACAAAACATAATCAGCTTTAGTTTCTTCTGGTGCCTCTCCAATGAGGGTGTTTACGAAAATTTGCGCCACTAGTTGGCGCCACTTTGGCAAGAAGCCTCCCATCCCAATAAAATAATGCGCGCTGTCAATAGTAAAAAAAAAGTAGTTTCTGCACAGTTCCACTAATCGTTTTCCAGTGTTTAATTTTAAAACCTACCTAATATTATTTGAAAATGGATAATTTACGTGTAATATGGACAAAAAAAGGGTTGAACTTTCAGATGTTTTTTTCACTGTATAATTTCGCCAAATTTTAAAATATTTATGATGATTATGTTTTGATGTTTTGTCGTAATCGTCTTTACTGAAGTGATCTTTATTGTGGGCGTAAACCGACCTCCACGAATGGCTATAAGCCATTGTTTTAACTTGTTTTATCCTTAGGAAACTTATGACCTCCCGTTTTTTTTTGAGCACATAGGAACTGCACAACGTTGTGGCATTTCGATTTTGAGAGAATATTTATTGTACTTTTTTAAGTTTATTAAAAAATCCAAAAAATCAGACACGAAAATATAGGCGCTCTGACACTTTTGACAGGTTTCTGGACCTGACGTCTCAGTGCTGCCGCCTAGTGGACGTCATTTCAGAAAACCCTCATTACTGAAGGTTGGCCAACAACTCCGAATATTTCTCCTTGTCCTTTGCGATATGGAACAGCTCAGCAGCACTCGTGACTCCGGTCCATTCGCAAATATTCCTCAACCAAGAGTTTTCTTCGGCCAACACCGCGTTTTCCCGTTACTTTGCCCATCATTATAAGTTGCAGTAAGTCATACCCCTAGTACTGAAAAACGTGCCCGAGGTAGGCGATCTTTCTTTTAATTTTAACAAAATTAACAATTATATAATTATTATCTTGTATGACTCCGTTGGTACGCAAATTTTAATCACAATAGTTAGCTGTCAATGTCAAAAATCCGTGATTTAAATTAATTCATTCCTAAGAAATAATAGATGAAAATTGTCTTTAATGCTCGTAGCTTTGATTAACGTGATGCTTTTTTTGTTTATTCTGTATTATTTTATATCAACAGCAATATTTACAAAAGACATTATTACTTTTCATCACAACTCAAGAATCTAAAGCTTCAATATGACCTACCAAAGTGGCGATATGTAGGTGTACTACAAATACGACGATACACCTCTGCTTCTGTCTACCCCTCTCATATCACAGGCGTGACAGTTACGTTAAAAAGATAAGTAGGTAAAAAATTACAATAACCGTTATCATTCATTCATTCGTTCGTTCAAAATATTAAAATGACCCATCCCTACTGTATAAATATTGATCGGCTAATTTATTTAATCGATTACAATATGAATGCCCGTAATATGCATCTTAAAAGATCGAATTCTTTTCTTTTCTTACCCCTTTAACTAATTTTAAAATATAAGTAACCGATAAATGTAAATATGAGATTACTTGTGATGCCCCAGAAATGGATTTAGAATAATTAAGATTTGATTTATATTATACTTTTGTGTTTGTAGTTAAGTAATTGGGAATTTAGATAACCTCTGGGATCAGCTCTGAATCTTATTTAAATTACAATAAAACACAACTTTTTTCTATCAGTTATTTTTTTCTGCCTGTCCCCAATATAATTTCTTAATATTATGTAATTCTTAAAATAATGACAATAATATTAAATAATGATAATAGCGATTAATCTTTGCCATTTTTAACACATTTGTTTAACATCTGTTGCAAAAACTGAAAAAAAAACACATTGGCAGAATCACCAATACCTCGACCTCGCAACTTTTGACATTTAAAACTTAACCTTAGCGCGCGAATCGCCGAATGTAATGTGATGATTCACAAATTATCAAAAACTACCCTTTAAAATAATTATAACCACTAAAAACCATTGTGAAAGCTAAAAAGAATATTCAACAAGTGTCTTCAAAACGTGTTCTAAAACTTTCGCATGAGAATTTAGTGTTAAAACTGTGACCAAGGAGGTTAAAATACACTTTCGTCAATTCGCTTTTGTTACTTTTTTTAAGTCGAAATAAGTGTACAATGCTATTCTTAGGGCTGCAAGAAGGGTTTACCGGTACGTATAACCAGTTACATCGATTTATTTACGACTATAGATAGGTTATATTAAAAAAAAACGAAAGGGGAATGTACGTAAGCCATTGTTATCAATTTCGAGTGTTTAATGCTTTGATATTGATGTTTGTAAGATTTCTACGTGTTAGCTACATTCACATGACCTCAAGGTTATTGATAAAGGGTAGAATTTAGTTCATATCCCTCTGAGAAAGTTATTTAGACCACTTTAAAATTCTAGTTTTAAAAATTTGATTTTTTGTGTAGCAAGTTGATTGATGCAGTTTATCAAGTTTTGGGGTGGTTTGAACTGTCAGGTGCAATGTTAGGTGTATCAGCTGTTCAAAACTGTGCGTTAGAATTGTACAGTCACCATCAAATATATCGGGACAAACAGTATTCATAATGAATTAAACAACTAAGGGCTGATTTTTCAATCATCAGGTAACTTTGATCTGGGGAATAAGTTTGACCTTTTGACAGCTTTTGTATAGAAAATATGTCAAACCGTCATATTTATTCCTTGTATAAAATTTGTGATAATTGAAAAATCGGCCCTAAAGGAATTAAAATTCATCTCAATGGAATAAAATTCTTATCAGAATGTCAGTTGTTGTGTACTGTGTTCAGTCTGAAACAGCCCTTGTATCATTGAGATATAGTTTACTTTTCTTAGTTGTTCAGATCATTTTGAACAGTCTGTTCGTCCCGATATATTTGATGCTGACTGTACATAATAAACTTAAATTGTAAATAGACACAATTAAAAAAAAGTCATAATTAACTTTAAAATAACCTTACACTCATAGCTCTCACATGATGACTGGTATCTACTTTTTAAATTAAAACTATCCTTTTTAAGTTTTATTCGTAAAACTAATGAAACAATTCTTTTTTTAAGTTACTATGAAAACCTAACTATACATCAGTCAATTTAAAGTGATAATTAACGTGCTTTGGGATTATGAACCTTAATTCAATGACTAATAGTTCAGTTTCCATCACATTCAAATTACTATTAAGCCATTTTCGGTAATTTTTGTCATTCTAAAATTAACTTAAAAACATGTTGTCAAAGTTGATATTTGCGTAATTAGTAATAACGTTTATTTCTCTTTCTATATTGGCTTTAGTATAGCTACCTTATTGCTATCTATTTCATATTGAAACATTTTTTTTATTATTGTTTCATAACATAACCTTACACACCTATGGAATGGACAGAGGTGTATAGTACACCCACATTTCATCGTTATGTTTAAGTCCCATGTAATAGGCAAGTCTATTGCCTTCAACGGGACCAGAGATTGCAGTGGTGGACATTTGTACACCAATGGTTCACTTTAGATTATGCTGTGGGTAGCAAAGGTGTACTATTGTATACCAACAGCTCGTTTTATACTTTATTAAGTCCAATGTACGTAGTCCTTAGTCTACCACGTTAGCCTGGTGCAGGTTGGCAGATTACGCACACAATTAATAACTTTTTGTAGCCCCCTGTGAGGTGCAGTTTGCTCTTATCTCTGTGGAGAAACGAGGTGTGGTGTTCCTCCAACAAAAAGGGAGGATCCTCCAACCAGGCGGATCTTATGTCTTGTGGGCTAATGCACAACGATTGATGTTGGATGGTTGTATATTGTCCTGAAATACAGACGTCGAGCCTAGTTTAAGCACCAGTCTCCCACAATATTAAATAACATATTTATGTATTTATACAACTGTGATTGCACTGTTTTTTGTTATATTGTGGTGAGAGAATAAATGATTATATACTATCTGGGTGTTATATTTTGATATCACGCGATCTGCCATGGCGTCAACTTTGAGAGTTGTCGTTATCGCTGTTGTCTGGCACTACACCTCTGCAGCACAGAATTGCAGTCTTGCGTAGTTCGCATGTGGCGTGATAGATGTCGCTACATCTCTAAACAGTATAAACTGAAGTCGCTCTCGCGTCTGTCTGTTTGTCTGCTTACTTCTTCTAGAAATTTTGAAGTTACAGGTAGTTCATTATAATTCAACTGTCAAACTAACAAAAACCTTTCTCTCTTTCCAGATTAATAACAGAAAACTTCAAAATAAACTCCGGCAGCAATGGAACGAAACGGAAACAAGAAGACTCGTTAACAAACAATTACAAAATTAAGATGAACCCCCACACTATTGACTTCACCAAATCACCGCTATCACCAATCTATACACCATCCAAACGGAGGATACTAGGCGAAATACAACTCCCAAAATCACCACTAGACAGACTGAAATCACCGTTACCATTCAAATCACCGTTACAAAACATTAATTCTCCGTTACTGAATAGATCTTCACCGTTCCTGAATCAGAATTCTCCGGTGTTAAATAAAGTATCTCCGTTGTCAACGAGGGTGAAACGGTCACGGATAACGAAGGTGATGGAGGAACGGAATAAATTCAAAATGTCAAATAAAGAGAATGATGCTTCTCTTATAAGTGAGACGTTCGTCAAGTTGGATGTTGAGGAGGAAACGAGAGATTTTCTCTTCGGAGATAGATTTGAGGCTACGAGGGAGAAAGTTACTAATTGGTCGACAACAAAGGTGGGTATTATCGAACTTTTTCCTTTCGTAATAGATTTTATACCTTTTGGGATACGATAGAATATAAAACTTCGTTACCACACGCTGGGAATAGACGTGTGTCGTAAGATTATACAAAACACAGCACGTGACTTGGTAGCATCTATAGTATACAGGGTGTAAACGAATTTGCGTAATTCCTTCGAACTACATGATCTATTAATGGTACAGATTAACCCCTCACGGGATTTAAATTGGAGAAAAATAAAAAAAACTTTTTTTCTCAATTAATATTTTATCTGATAGAAATTTTCGATGCCATCCATAAATCAATGAAAGCATGGCGACACAGCTGACGGGCACGACTAGCGCAATATCGCTCCACGCAGTCAGTTAACTCGGGACGCTAAAATTACTCAGATACAGAATACCATGTTTAATTTTTTGAAAACTTTTTTCAATTTTTTCTGAAAACACCTATGCAGGTTCAATCAGTGTCACTAGTAGATCACGCGGTTTAAAGCAATTACACGAATTCGTTAACACCCTGTAGATAAAATCTTGTCATTCTTCAAATTACCTGTGAATCTACAATCTTCTTTTATTTGTGCTTTACGTGCTCACTTCGGCTCTTCTAAACCCATTTTTAACCCCCGACGCAAAAAGAAGGGTGTTATAAGTTTGACTGCTATGTGTGTCTGTCTGTCTGCCTGTGGCACCATAGCTCTTAAATGGGTGAACCGATTTAGGTGCGGTTTTTTTTATTTGAAAGCTGATTTTCTAGCGGTGGTTCTTGAGACATGTTTTATCAAAATCGGTTCAGCCGTTTCAAGGTTATCAGCTGTTTTGTAATTTGCGTTGAATTTTTATGTTATACATACATTTGTTATAAAAATTGTAGTTCTAACAAACTCACTCTCTCTTTCAGCTGGATTTCACGCATGCGCTCCACAAATCGCCGAAGCCAGACCTTTTCGTCCCCGAAAAAGAAATAAACCAAGACATCGACGATTTCGAGACCCTACATGATTTAGAACAGGAATTTGAGGCTGACAACTTCGACGAATGCACCAAATATGAGATCATATCCACGGACAGCCCCAACATAATATCTAGAGGCCGTACATCATCATCTAGGAAGGTAACTTCAAGGAATTTTGACTTCGGAGCACCGTTGGCTGACGATGAAGCTTCCACCAGCTTCAACAAGCCAACGGTGACAGCTACAAGAATGCTTACTTTCGATGAGGAAGATTTTGAATTCACTTCTCCAGCCATCAAGAAGCAGGCAGCGAAGAAGTCCCTAAAATTCTCTGAGACTCCAACGAAGCTGAGACATGAGAAAAGTGATTCTAGCATCGGTTCAATGAGTCAATCTCCGCTCCAAAAAACTGGGTTGTACACTACGGAATCAACCACTTCCATGGAAAGTGGGTTCATTTCAGAATTAGAGGAACCGTTCCTAGAAATTGAAGAATCAAACTCTCCAAAAGTTGCTAACTTTGATGATTTACTCTCTGGTCAAATCAAATCCAACGTCTTAACCGAAAAGAACTTTTTACGGAGACCGTTGAATAGAAGTTTAAGTTTCAACCCAGAGAGTCGAGCGAGGGTGTCTTTATTCTCTATTTTAGAGAGTCCGAACTTAGAGAAGAGAAATAAGAAGAGAATGGAGCGGAGTGAGACAGTTGTGGCCAATAAGAGACGGAGATCTAACTGTAACAGTCCGGATGTGGAAAGATTGAAGCGTCCTGTGTTGCAGCGAGCTTTCTCTGAGAATAATGCGCTGATTATGTCTGCGATGGCTCGAGGTAAGTGTTATTTATAAAGCATTTCATCTAGCTATCTATACAAGGTTACCCGCGAACCGCGGCCGTGAATCACGGTCGCGATTCGCGCTTGAACGCGGCGCGAAAAATATAGCCCTCTACACTCGCAACCTTTCGCATTTACGTTCGCGCATTTGACTGAAATGGACGTGTAAGTTACTGTAGCTGCTACTCTGACAGTGGAATAGTAGATTGTATCACAAGGGAGCAAAATAATATTTTTATGGCGAGGGCGCTTTTTTTGAATCCAGAGCGAAATGAGGGATTCTAGAGTAGAATCCCGAGCCTAGCGAGGGATTCTTTAGTAAAATCCTGAACGTAGCGAGGGATTCAAAGTAGGACGCCCGAGCCAAAAAAAAATTTGCGCCGGAGTGATACACTCTACTTTTCATCACCCACTATGAGAAAATAAAAGGCGCCTCATATTTTATTGTAATATTATTCTTTAATAAAACATAGAGTAACAACTAAATTGAAATTAAATAGTATCTAATAATAAAATAACTAAAAACTTATATTTACATTTGAAACATTTTCGCAATATTGAAATTAATTTAAATACTAAGCGCGCGCTAGCGCTACGTTCTCATTCTTTATTATTAATTAAACATTTTTATTCAGCCGGCTGCGCGACTATGGGCCGTCGTACCAGCCAGTCTTTACTCAAACATTATTTGCGTTCGATTTCTTCGCTGAACACTAAGATGTTCCAAATTCAAAAAGTGCGCGGCAAAGATAATTGCGGCGCACTTATAAAGAGTAAAGAGGATTAAAAACTCATTCCTGCCCGCTAAAAGTTTCTTATAGAAAACACCACCTTTGGGCGCACTTAAAGGCGAACCAAGTCGTCCTTTTCGAATAGGTGGGATGAAAACACTATTTTACTACATAGTATCGTGTTTTATGACACGCTTTTTAACCTAAAGCTCAATTTACACCGCCGCGGAATGGAATGGAAGCGTCAATTTCGCCTCATGACGCGAGAAGGCGCGCGAATTCGCGGGAATGCTCGAGAATTCACGCGCATCCCAGCAAATTCGCGCGACTGCGCCTTGAGAGACGTTCAGTTGTTACTATTACTACTGTGACCGTCCCGAGTGACTCCCTGTTCGCGCCACTTCCCGCGAATTCCACAGACGGCGCCGACAGTAGCTAGGGGAATTCTCGAGAATGCGCGACGATTCCCCGGAAGACGCCTGACCTTTTTTTGGCTCTTATTTAGTTTGTACTTTACTAGCGACCCGCCCCGGCTTCGCACGTGTACGTTTTATAGCTTAAAACCTTCCTCTTGAATCACTCTATCTATTAAAAAAACCGCATCAAAATCCGTTGCGTAGTTTTACAGATCTAAACATACATAAGGACAGACAGCGAGAAGCGACTTTGTTTTATATTATGTAGTGATACAATTGACATAAAGTCCATTATGCTATGTACTATTTTGTTGCAAAAAATCGCTTCCATTCCTTTCCGCGTCCCTGTAAATTAAGCCTTACGGATGTTTTCACTGGCCGCCGACGATATTCAACAATGCATACTAACTTCTAAATCTGTTGTCATCTCTTTCCAGCGATCGTGGAACCAGATCTAATAGGCGACTTCTCTGTCCCGTTCGCTCTGCCTCTCACGAGTGGGGACCACTCCGACCTGAAGAGCATATCCTGCGACACGCTGGCCGGACTTATTAGAGGAGAATACTCGCATATTATCAGTGATTTCAAGGTAAGATGTTAATTGTTTTGCGGCACGACTCACAAGGTATATTACCGTCCGATTTCTAAAAAACTGGTCAGTAAACCTAATTTTGAGTTACGAGCAAAAACGTGTAAAAGTAATATTAGTCTTATAACTCATTAAAAATTATACAATAAGCTTAAAAGGGAATACCTACTTCAGTGCGAAAGCCGTATCATCGAATTTTGTTTCTTCGAAAACCTTTCAACGACATCTCTATACTGCGACGCCTTGTTAAATCGACGTCTTGTTACTACGATATTTCGTTCGTCGAAAAACTGTACTGCGAACGATTTTACTGCGAAAATATCATACTGCGAAGCCTTGTTCAATCGACGTCTTGTTACTGCGATGTTATGTTACTTAGGAAAACTTACTTCGGACAGTCTTAAGGCTGTTACTTACATCGTACTACTACTACGTACTACTTACATCGATTTTCTTTTTCAAAACAATACCTAAATTTTTAACATTTCTTTAAAAGTAGAGAGCACCGTCTATCATTTATATCAGTGTTTAAGTAACATAACATCGCAGTAACAAGACGTCGATTGAACAAGGCTTCGCAGTATGATATTTTCGCAGTAAAATCGTTCGCAGTAGAGTTTTTCGATGTAACGAAATATCGCAGTAACAAGACGTCGATGTAACAAGGCGTCGTAGTATAGAGATGTCGTTGAAAGGTTTTCGAAGAAACAAAATTCGATGATACGGCTTTCGCACTGAAGTAGGTATTCCCTTAAAAGTAGCACAATAATTTGGTATAACAAAAACATCTGGATGTCTTCAGAACTTCTAGGTACAACATTTTCCATGTTTTTGCTCACAACTAAAAATATAAAATTAATCACCAGGAGGCGTGGGGGTCTAAACGATTCCTACCAAAAACTGGGGGGTCTAAATGACCCCCACTGGGGGGCAGGGAGTCTAAATAACACTCACCGGGGGGAATAGGGTATAAATGACACCCACCGGGGAGAATGGGGTCTAAATGACACCCACCGAGGAGCAGGGAGTCTCAATGGCATCCACCGGGGGCGATGGAGTTTAAATAACTTCCATCGGGGGGAATGGGGTCTAAATGACACCCACTGGGGGCACAGATCTACATAACATTCACCAGGGAGAATGGGGTCTAAATGACACCCACTGGGGGCACAGAGTCTACATAACATTCACCAGGGAGAATGGGGTCTAAATGACACCCACTGGGGGCACAGAGTCTACATAACATTCACCAGGGAGAATGGGGTCTAAATGACACCCACTGGGGGTACAGAGTCTAAATAATATCCACCGGGGGAGAATGGGGTCTAAATGACACCCACTGGGGGCACAGAGTCTAAATAACATCCACCGGGGTAGAATGGGGTCTAAATGACACCCACTGGGGGGTACAGAGTCTAAATAACATCCACCAGGGGAGAATGGGGTCTAAATGACACCCATCGAAAAAAAATATTTTTATTTTTTTCCTAGTTGTATTTAAAAACGTAATTTTATATGAATTTTAAATGAATAAACGGAATAATAATATTATTCATGTCTAAAAATTCTTTCTTTCTTTCTTTCCAGGTGATAGATTGCCGCTACCCATACGAGTTTGAAGGCGGTCACATAGTGAACGCGGTCAACTACTACAGTCCGACACAGATATTAACGTTAATCAACAAGCCGCCGCAGTCGAGGGAGCAGGGGCGCACTGTACTTGTCTTCCACTGCGAGTTCTCACTGGAAAGGGGGCCTAAACTGTAAGTACTATTTATTATATTCTTGGTACACCTTGAACTAAAGGTACTTTTTAAAACATAGACACTGAATCATAATCAGTTAGTAAGTTATCACAACAAAGTTAATCTTGTAAAGGGAAAATAGCAAAAATATCGGACGTTCCTCAATGGCGGTTATTTTACTTACTACCATAGAGCGCATGCGCGTGCTGCTCTTTTTAACTTGTGGTACACATTTTTTCCTATGTTGCCAACAATGTCAATTCATGTGTAGTTAAAATATGATTATCACTTGCTAAAGCAAGTGATAATCATATTATGTAGGTTCATATTAAGTAATTATGGAGTTTATGCTACAGGCAATTTAAATATAAAAGAAGAAGGGTCACGGCCCATAGGAAATTTACCCAGGCCCGACACAAAAGGAACTTATCTCAGTTATTTTGTTATATTAAATATAACAGAAATAAATTAACACTATTCTGAATATCAGTGGCTAACACCTATATATTGGCATTTGTTCAGACAATTTTTATTTTAACGAGTATCAGTAACGATTTATTTTTGTTTCACAAACGGCACTGAAATAGAGTAAATATTGATAAGCTCAAACTCGGTGTGTTTAGTACCTAGCTACCAAAATATTCCACTATCTAGCCAGCTTCTTAATGATACCGTAATCTCTAATCTGCAATGAATCACCGATTAAGACGATTTTAATGAACCCTAACTCGATTGTTATACTAGAAGTTTAAAAATTACATAATCCAGCTCCATCACCAGGTCACCTGGATAATTCCATAATTATTGTATCGTCATTATGTTTTTGTAGGTAAAAGGTATTAAAAAATGTATGTCGCCTGAACAAAAACATAAGGCAATATTTTGGTGTTAGTCATTGATTTCGAATATAAAAAATATATATTTTAGCTATGCATAAGATAAACTAAAAATTGAGATATGTCTCTTTCGTGTCGGGTCTGGGTCACAAATGACCGTTCTTCTTTAAATGAATTCTTAGAAAGTTTCGGCAAAAGTTGCGTAGCGCATGGTGAACACCTTGGATAGGATAACACACTATATCAATAACAGCTCTACAACTCCATACAGTTCTAGATATGACACTTAGAGGATTTACTCCCATACAAAAATAAAAAGATTTTGTTGTTCTCGTTGGTTTGGATTACTGTATACACACACATACCTATTTTCTAATGATTTACATCACTGAACAACACAGGATATACAAGGTTAGTCAGAAAGGGGGTACTAATCCGAAAGGGTGTTAAAGTACACATAATAATGAATAACTTTTGTTCTACAACTTTTCCCAAAAGTCATTAGTTTAAGAGAAACAGCTGTTCAAAAATCTCAAAAAAAAAAAACTCTAAAATCTATCTATCCCCAATTATGATCAGCTGTGTTTACATTTTAGGTCATATTTGGGGTCATGAATTAGAAGCATCATTTTCTGAATTTGTAACTAAAGCAGGGATGAAGATTTTTTGAAAAAACTAAAATAAAAATCATTTTATGTGGAAAAAAAAATATGGAATTTTGAAATTTTAACACTTGCTTTCAAACAGTCATCAGCGATACTATAAGTGGGCTTCGGATTAGTACCCCCTTTCCGACTAACCTTGTATAAATCGAAGGAAAATCGAACTTGATTTTTCAAAAGTCCTATTTGTATGAAACTCCATTTTCGAATCACTGTGCGGCGCCGGCAGACAGTTTGGTAACCAGCGCCTGTAGTGGAGGCACTCTAATTATACATTGTTCGTCCGTACAGTTCCCGTTTCCTCCGCTCGTCTGACCGCGCGGCTAACGCGGAGCAGTACCCCGCGCTGCACTACCCGGAGACCTACCTGCTGTGCGGCGGGTACCGCGCCTTCCACATGCAACACCCCACGCTCTGCGCACCCGAGGGATATGTGCCCATGAGGGACCCCACGCACGCGCAACTGTACCGGGACCATCGACAGGGGAGTACCAGGTAACCTACATCATACAATAAGAAGTACACACACAGATTTTAAATATACCCAAAACGTCATGTGAGGGGCCATCTATAAATTACGTTACACGATGAGGGGGATCATCGAGGACATCCTGTGACAACACGGTCGAGTTATAAACTTCGTGATGACGTGACATGTGAATGTTTAAAAATTAAAATTCTTAGCAAATTATTCTAAGATTAGTTACGATTTACTCACGTGCGTTTTTCGAAATTGCCCGACTAGTTTCGGACCCAAATGGAGCCCTTAATCGTGAACTGAAAACAATGCGGAATCACGAAACTAGTCTGGCATTCCCGAAAGATGCACGTAGGTAAATAAACCGCAACTATTCATGAATATGAATACAGTGGACCCCCAGTAATCCGACAAACGTTTTGTAGGACAGTGTCAAACTATCAAATTTATCGGATTATAGAGTACTGCCTAAGACCCCCTACAGTCCGCAATTTTTTACAAAAGAATACCTTGTAATCCGACAAATTTCAAATCCAATGATAAGATTATATTATATTATACTCTGAAGTACAAATCATACTTCATTATACAAGGTTAGTTTTAGTATACAAGGTTAGTCAGAAAGGGGGTACTAATCCGAAAGGGTGGTAAAGTGCCCATAATAATGAGTAACTTTTGTTCTACCACTTTCTCCAAAAGTCAATAGTTTATAAGAAATAACTGTTCAAAAATTACATAAAAAATTTGCTAAAATCTATCTATCCTCAGCTATGATCAGCTGTGTTTACATTTTAGGTCATATTTAGGGTCATGAATTAGAAGCTCCATTTTTTGAATTCGTAACTAAAGTAGGGACGAAGAATTTTTAAAAAAAACCAAATTAAAAAGAATTTTTCATGAAAATAAAAATTATCGAATTTTGAAATTTTAACACTTGCTTTAAAACTGTCATCAGTGATACTTTAAATGGCCTGCGGATTAGTACCCCCTTTTTGACTAACCTTATATAAATTACGTCACACGATAAGGGAGGTCATCGGGAACATCATGTGACAAGAAAGTCGAGTCATCATCAGTTTGACGACACGTTTGGTGCAGTGGCTAAGCGATTGGCTTCTGCGCCACGAGTCGTGGGTTCGATTCCCACACGGAACAAAAATTTGTAGAACCTACAAGTGGTTGTTTCGGGTCTGGGCGTTTGTTTGTGAGATTTGCGTCTGTAAACACACCCACGATACAAAAGAAATCTTAGTGTGGGGCAATGTTTTTAAAAAAACAAAGAATGAAAGAAAAGTGTCATAAGCTTCGTGACGTCACATATACTAGGTGTTTATCTGTAACCGTGCCATATTTCTAAAGCAAATATTTAAAAATATTGCTTGATCATGTAAAAATACATATCCCATTCCATCCAAATTTTCACTTAGAAACATTAGCGAGGATTTGAGAATAAATCTCAAAGTGCCCCAAACAAATTCGAGAATAAATCACCAGCGGCACGTTCACCTCATTAAATTCAGCTTATATTTTTTGGTGATTACTTCCTTAAATATGGTACAGATAGAGATCAACACGTTGTAAAAATATAAAGTATTAAACGAAAAACTTTGAAATATCAGCTAACTATTCTAAAATTTTAATTGACCACTAAGTCAAATAAAAATAATTTAGGAAACTCTGTTCTAATATAGCCCCCCCGCTGCCATTTTGATTTTTTTCCAAGTTGCGGCGCACGATTACACTAACATTGGGTAGAGGACACTTAGACAAACAAAAAATATCAAGGATATGGTGCCCTAAAGTGTCACGTTGCCGAGATATTTTGACTTAAAGTTTTTTTATTGCAGCGCACTTTGTAACTGGTAAATATGGGTAGAAGACACTCAAACAAATAAAACATATTCACAGATATGTTGCCCTAAAGTGTCACGTTACCGAGATATTGTATCGAGATAATCTTGAAAAAAATCTTTGAGTCCAAATATCTCGGCAACGTGACACTTTAGGGCACTATATCTCTGAATATTTTTTGTTTGTTTGAGTGTCCTCTACCCATATATATGTTAGTCTCATCGAGCGCCGCAACTTGGAAAAAAAATGAAAATGACGGCAGGGGCCTATGCCAGCTTCCATAGAAAAATGTTCGAACCCCTTTTAATTGACCACTATGTCAATCCAAAATAATTTTAGAAACGCTATACTAATTTCTAAATTTAAAATTGCTATACATGTGACGGGGTCAAGGGGTCACACAAACATGCCACCTATAACAATGCCGGGGGCTCCAAAAATCATGAAATTCGTATCACGTAACTTATAGATGGCCCCTAACAAAAACATACTGCTAATCATGGTATAAACACAGTGTACCTACTTACTACATACAGTGGGTCAACGCCCATACATTTGACAGGTCCTATGAAATGTCAAAATTATGTAGGGGCGGAGGTTATGTCCCGAGTTGCAGTATGGCTACTCGGGACATAACCTCCGCCCCTTCAGCCCGCAACCCCCCGCACGATTGCTCTGCGACAATGTTCTACGTTGACCGACTGTAAGGAGTAAGATATAGGTAGACTGTGGTATAAATATGCTAAGGTATTCTCTTCCCGCAATGGCCTAAGACTACGTCATGAATGTCACGATCAGTGCTGCCTTTGATTAACATCTACAATACAATAAAGGAGATTTTTAATTCATAATAAATCTATACTAATATTATAAAGAGGTAGAATTTGTTTGTTTGTTTGTTTGTATGTAGGAGGTAATCTCCGAAACTACTCATCCGATTTCAAAAATTCTTTCACCAGTAGGAAGCTACGTTATCCCTGAGTGCTATAGGCTATATTTTGGGATCAAAAAATTAGGGATCCGTAAATTAACGGGAGCGAAGCCGCGAGCAAAAGCTAGTATTAAATAAATTGCTAACTGGCCTAACTATTTTCTATTTCGTGTTATTCATCTATTTAGTTAAAAAGTTAACTGTATAAAATTACTAGTTCAAAATTGCTTCTCTAAAGAAGCAAATATGTGGAAAAATGCATCTTGCTCGGGTAATTTATTTATACATAGTGGAAGCACTCCAGCTGATGACGTAGTCTTAGGCCAATCACGTGACGCTAGCTGTCACGGGAAGAGAATACCAGTGAAACATATTATTATACCATGCTGCTAATTTAATACCTTGGTTGTATGGTAGAGAAATTTGTAGTAGTTCACCTCACTAAAGAAGTTCAGTTGCAGTACAGTTGCGTTTAGATCGAAACAAAGTAAACGTAATACTATTTTCTTAAACAAACAATATTTAAACACATAAAAGTAATATTTCAGTATATGTATTATGATTATAAGTGAATATTATAATTGAGGTGTTTAAGTTACATGTTGTATGGGCGACGATAACTACTTAAAACCAGCTGTCGGCTTGTTTGTCAACAAAAAACCTTTAATTTTGAACTGAAGCATGTATTTTCATCTCTTTCTGTTACATTGAGAATTGTCATGAGTGAAGAGTATAGCGTATAGAAAAAAATTACCTATTTTTTCATGCTTTAGTAATTACTCTGAATGACAGAAATACACAATACATTTTTTCAAAATTTTTACCCTATTGCGCAAGCAAAAGGTTATGTAGGTAATTTTTTTCGAACTATAAAAAAAAGACAAAATATATCTGAATTTAATGTTTAAGTATGTAAATAAAAGATGCCATATTATTCATAAAAAATTAAGTTATTAGTACAAAATTATGACAGTTTTAGAGCAAAAGTGACTTAATAGACTTAATACGTAATATGACTATTTTACGTTGAAAATCGGTAATTCCAAGTTCATAATTGAGTTTGGAGATCGCTCCGCGTAAAATACTAGTATTTAGCCGCATCTAGTTACACTGGAAGTCGACGGTTTTATACTATGGGCCAAAACACACTTAGCGTATCTTGCGTACTGCGAAAGATACAGCGTATTTTCGGCCACACTTCGTATTTTGCGTCGCGTATCTTGCGTACTGCAAAATACGCTTAAGTGTGTCTGAAAATACGATGTATCTTTTGCAGTACATACAGCGTATTTTCAGCTGCACTTCGTATTTTGCGTCGCGTATCTTGCGTACTGCAAAATACGCATAAGTGTGCCTGAAAATACGCTGTTTCTTTTGCAGTACATACAGCGTTTTTCAACCACACTTCGTATTTTGCGTCGAGTATCTTGCGTACTGCAAAAAACGCATTAGTGTGTCTGAAAATACGCCGTATCTTTCGCAGTAAACAATATACGTGACGCAAAATACGCTTAAGTGTGGCTGAAAATACGCCGTATATAGTTAACATCAATAGAACGCAAGATGTGCGCGAAACTTCTAAAACCCAACTATTCTCGGGGTAAAGACGTTTAATACGCGTGGTGAGGTCGCGCAGGAGTATTCCTATGTAGAGTGCGAGATCGCGTAACGCGACTAAACATGAGCCGCGTAAAATACGCTCAGCATCCTAAAAATTGTTTTATTACGAGTTAAGTCACTCTTTCACTAAAAAAATCATATAAATTTAGTTTTTAGTAAGAAAAAGTTATTTCCCACCTCTATTTAGCTTAGTATTGATAGTAATTTAGTTTGTTTTGACATTTGCAATACATATATTATGGATGGAATTTAGACGAAATTATCTTCTCGACTTTTCTAGATTTTTTGCGATATTTTTTTTTCTAGCGTTACTTGTTTGAAATACATATTAGGTATATAACATTCAAGGGTAATATAAATTTAGGTATAAGCAGTATCGAGAGGTTTAGGGCTAAATTATCAATCGTTAAGGGGTAAAGCATCCTTAGAGCAGTTACACACTGCATCCGATCCGATAAAATACGTTCCGAAGTAGTCATAGAACTATTCGTATGGTAGTTTACGCACTAGATCCGACTTCCGTCATCCGATTTCTCCGTCATCCGTGAGTTACCAATTCGGAAGAAAAATTGACGGACCGAAGTAGCCGTAGTACTGTTTGTATGAACGCTTTCGCATTACCTCGGATTCAAATCGGACCCCAAATGGATATGCCAAAGATGGCCCCTGAATTGTTTGAATTTGGATCAGAGATCGGATAAGTGCGTAAGCGATATCCGAATTCGGTCCGAGATTTTTACTCTAGATCGGTATTTTCATGGATTCGGATCGGATGCAGTGCGTAATCGCTAGAAGGGTGCTCTATCTCTGGATTTCTGCTTGATACTATTTTTTGGGACTCCTGTAAAAGCTGATTTACACGACGCCAGTTTCTTGAAGCAACTCGCATGCTATCTATGTATTGTTGGGTAGGACACGACTTGAGAAAGAGTTAGTAAGAGTAGCCTCTTTTTTGCTCTGAGCCAGTACAATCATCATCTGCCTAGCCTTTTCCCAACTATGTTGGGGTCGGCTTCCAGTCGAACCGGATGCAGCTGAATATCAGTATTTTACATGGAGCGACTGCCTATCAGACCTCCACAACCCAGTAACTGGGTAATACGATACTCTTGGTAAGACTGGTTGTCAGACTTTCTGGCTTCTGACCAACAGTAACGACTGTCAAAGATCTACAAATGACAGCCGGGACCAACGGCTTTACGTGCTTTCCGAGGCACGGAGGAAACTCGCTATGGTAAATGGTCACCCATCCACAGACCAACCTCGGCAAGCGTGGCTTAACCCGGAAGATCGGTCTATGCGGCTGTAATTATTTAGCCACGAGCTCTGAGCCAGTAAAATGTACTACTTCAAATGAGGTGAGGCGTACTGAAGCTCGGTGATACGATTGAAGTAACGAGTACCAATACGACATTTGATGTTACTGGTTTCGATGTACTGATTACGTCTTTCTCGAGTCGCGGTCACGTAATGTCCATTGTAGAATGAATGACGTGCTATTGTAGCATATGCCTCACTCCCTCTCTTTCTCACTCTATAGTTTACTTACCGAGAGTAACGAGTAACGCGACTACCGCGACATAAAAGTTGAATAGTACACTTTAAATTTTCGAGCCGCTCTTACATTTTGACGTCATGTACGGGACGAATGTACCGCCTCTTGTATGTCCTACTCAACACTATATCTATGGTTTTCGCTGAGAAAGACAAGGACAGAACGATTCTTGCATCAAGAAACTTGCGTCGTCTAAATCAGCCTTAAATCATATTGTCTTGTACTAAATAAATTACTAAATAGCATGTAAAACATTGTTTGATATATACCTAATATGTACACAGTTTTATATATAGCTAAATTTAAGATATAAGCTTTAAACTTTTATTTTTAGTTCCCCAAACTAACTGTAAGTTCCTTGTAAAAATATTTTAGTTCAATTTAACTACACTGTTACAAATATACTAAATATAGTAATAACACGCAATTTTTTTTATATTTGTAACGGTTTTTAAAGAAATTTATGCAAAAAAAAAAACTTTTTTCGAAATAAAAATTTTTGTTTTCCATTTTTTTTTGTTCAAAAAAATATTCGCAATATTTTACGCTTTGATTATGTTTTTAGATTTATTTTATTTAAAATTTGTATGTTTCGTTTATAATTATGATTAATTAATAATTAAGTTTTGTTACTCTGATACGTTACTCCTGAGATTTAGACCGTATTTATAAACCGCTCTCATTTGAAACCTCCACTTAAGTGTTGTTTTTGATAACTGGATATCAAGCACCCTATTTTGAAACACAATCGCAATAACTTTGATTCTGACAGTTGAACGATATCCATTGCAATGAATAAAGTTGTAATGTCAAATTGAAAGCGATTGCGATTATGTAACATTACTATTACGGTGCTTTGAAATCAGCACGATTTTAAATTGCACATTAAAATTAATGAAATTAACAACAAAATATGTTTTAGCCACACTTTAAAAATAATGTTTTCCACTACAAAATTAATGGTTTGCACTATAATAAATTAAAAACCATTTGTTTCTGAACGCACTCATTAAAGGAATGGTGGAAAGTGATCCGCGAAGCGAATCGTTTTTGGCGTTGAGTGGTCACAGTTCTAACATAACCTAACGGAATATTCCGATCTGTCCCCTCGTCGGTAACAGGGGGACAGATCAAAACTTTTTCATTTCTATTTGTCCCCCTAAAGAACAGCAGGGGACAGACCAGAAATAATTCGTTCGATCTGTCAGTTCGTCTCGGGAACAGATCGAATTTTTTTATTCCTTTTGATTGTCCCCCGAAGGGGACAGATTGGAATATTCCACCTAACCTACCTTTCAGCTATCTGTTTGTCATTTTATCTCTTGTTGCGGGGGACTTTGAAGTTAGAAGTATTAAAATTGTAGTGCAAACTATTAATTTTAAAGCCTTTTGAAAGTAGTAACTATTATTATTAAAGTTCATTAATATACATCACTTTTTAACTGTCAAATGCGTGAATAAAAATTATGTTAAAATTATGGTAATAAACACTGAGTTCTGCTCTTACCATGATGAGAACGGTTTAATAATACGGGCTAAATCGACGCCATAGTAACTTATACGTATATAAACTTAATTATTTAAATAAAATATTAAGTACTTTAGTATTAATAATTTTATCTACCTAACCTACCTAGCCATCTACCTTAATATGCATGAATTATCAACAAAAAAAACTCATGTTGTGAAGGTCCCTCGCTTGTGGGGGCCCCAGGAATAAAGGCCCTGTTTGCCCTCTCTAAATCCGGCCCTGCACATTCAAAAACAAATTCTTTTTTCAAAAAATTATTAGTACTAAAGTCTAAACAATTGAAATACGCTTATTAGCATTTATTATAAGATTGTAAATAATAATTTTAAGAACAAATGTATTGACTCCAATAGATTTTCTATACCTGTTCAGTCTGGTGCCATATGAAGCCAAAATAGTGCTAAAATGGTACTCTTCGACACTAAAAACAGGAATTTTAGGCCATAAAATTCGAAATTATTATAATAAACTAATATATAATGTATAATTCTGTAGTATATATAAACAAATTGTGAATTTTTAGTTATATTTTTTAATAAATTATGTGAAAATATATGAAAAAAGGTTGTCTTATTTACTAACGCCATCTGTAGTAATAAAGTTGAACAAACTTGCTAGTTCAACAAATGTCTACGCATCAATAATCCTCTTGGTGTTGTAGGTGTATACAATGTGTCCGGTATGGACTAGCGATATTCTAGGTACTGATATATCAACTATTCTAGTACACAAATACACTAGGCCCAATCCACTTCCCCGCTATTTGTCAGCCATTTTGCTTTTTTTGTTGAGATATTCTGTACGTGTGTTCAAAAAAAGTCATATCTCTCAAAGTTTTGGTCCTACTGAGATAAAAGTAAGCTTATTCGGATGGCAACAATATTGTCTATCGTTTATATTACGATACAATGGTTTCACATTAAGACATACAGTTGTAGACAATATCTCAACAAAAAAGCAAAATGGCTGCCAAATAGCAGGGAAGTGGATTGGACCCTAGTGTATTTGTGTACAAGAATAGTTGCCATATAAGTACCTAGAATATCGCTAGTCCATAACCGGACACATTGTATAGTAGGAGTGAGGCGTATTATATATATAACAGCTCAATATAACAGGTATTATCAAATAACAGACTAACTGTGACAAATTAACTGAAAAAACAATTTCTTTTCCACGAGATAACAAAATCCCAGTCACAAGTCAAAACCAAGCCAAAAACGACAGTCACAAGCTTTTCTCTATTTACACTGTGCCACCCTGTTGCAGTCGTCACAAGCTCTTTCCTTTTCTCGCATAGGTTTAACATCTTAGTTAGAAAGAGAAGTACCAACGTGTATGACGCTGGTTTTTTTTTGCTGTTACTGCGATCGGATCGGATCTTTCTATCTGTGGTAACAGAGAACACATAGAATGAAATAACAGAATGTTATTTTGTAACAGGTTTTTGGAACTGTTATTAAGTGGAACAGGCGTAACAGATACAAGATTTTACCTGTTACAACCCACTCCTAGTATATAGGCGGCGGTAACCACTAACCGGTGGGCGGTGGGATGGGCCGTCGGCGCCGGCTTGTTTGACAAATAAAAAAAAAACTAATTTCGTGTTTTGGAATACGAGAAAAACAATACTAAAAATAAATTAGCCTGTAACTGTCCCACTGCAAAGGCCTCTTCTCGTACAGAGAAGGAACGAGCATTGATCACCACGCTTGCTCACTGCGGGTTGACGATTTCAGACCATTAATCCAGGTTTCCTCACGATGTTTTAGTTCACCATATGTCAGTGGCGTCTTAGATTAACTAAGAAAGTACATACCTATGACATTGAAAAAGTCACATTGGTACATTCCTAGGTTTGAACCCGTAACCCGGTGCTTAACAAGCGGATCTCCAAGCCACTACGCAAGAAGAATATTAAAACAATAATTCGTTTATTCATTTTACATACATACGAGTAGGTACCTACTTATTAGATGGGTACATTTTTAAACATTTCCATAAAAATAATACCACACTGGCATCGGGAACAGGGTCCAAGCTGCCGGCAGTCAGGGCTCCAGAGAAAGGAACCTCCTCACTATGCGTGCCGTGTCAAGGAGTACTGCTTTCTGTATCAAGCCCTTGATCCAGCCGCCCAACGAGAGCCTCATGAGGTGTTGATCGAGGCTCTTAGCTATTAGGTCATTCGCCGCAACGACTATCGGCACAATGACTGCTGTGTCCACATCCCACATACCAACAAACTCGTGTGCTAAGTCACGATGTTTTATTAAATTAAACGATAATTAATTATTAACATTTATTTATTGGATTTCTGACAGTTTTACATCAAATTATACTTAATAAATAAATTATTTTCTTGGTTTTTGACTAGACAATATTGTGGCAACATTGAACGCACATAAATACTAAATACATAGACTTTTTTCTAGAATTCTTAATACCTACATCATTTCTTAAGACATCAAGTTTACGAGGTCTTCTAAATGTTGGATAAGAATGAACGATTGATCAGCATACAAGTAAAAACGAAGAATGAAACCAGGTCAAAACCAAAAGAAAATCCTACGTGTAACCACACCAGTCAGTTTTGCAGGAATCAGTAAAAAGCCGATCCTTGAGGGGGCTTACCATGTCCTCTTATGAAAACGTTCAAATGCCAGCCAGTCAACTTCCGTTCAAAAGCAGGCCTGCTTCTGAATCGCTAAAAATCGTATCATGACAGTACTAAAGGTGAACGACTATTGAACCAAGTTGAACGGTAATGCTTGTTCATGGTACGAAAAGTCTATACAAAAAAAAAGTTGAACGGATTTCGTAAACGTCAACGTAGCAGGTCTGCCGCAGGCTTGCTCTAACGATGACATAGTACAAAAAAGCAGGGCAGTTCAACTTCCAGGCAACTTCTGTCCTGCTTTAAGAGGTCATAGTAAGCCCCCTGGTTTTAAATGTTGATTTAAACTGAATAATTTTGTTGTCACACCAAACAAAGACAGAAAATCATGAGTGAGAAGGAATAATATTATTTATTGGCGTTGGCACACTTTCATTCACTTTGAGTCGTACAATCAAAGGTGGCAATCTCACTTTTTGGCACTTTTGAGTTAACGTTGCAGAAAATTCAAAAATATTCAAAATAAACTGCTTGTTTGACTTATGATAACCAAACATGGCCATATCCTTTGCTAAATCGATACAAAATCTAGATTTAGTTCCAAAGACACTTCCCATAACCCATAACGCAGAGTTGAAGAATTTTTTTTTTCTTTTACTCAAACGTTGCTAAAATTGAGATTGCCATCTTTGTATCTATGTCGCATTCTATATCTATCTATATATATCTATGTCGGATTGTATAATCCGCCGTATTACATTAGGGCTAGCCGTTATCAAAAACAGGGCCGTTTTGAAATGCGGCGGTTCAACGATTAGCCGGATTGTCATTGCGATACGTTCTTCAATATGGCGGGTCACGTTTAGCCGCATCGTACCTACTACTACTTAGAAACTACCAACTACTTTAGAAATCCTTTAATTGCACCTGAAAATCGTTCTTAAAGTCACTGTTCACGGACATATTTAACACGTTTTCATTATTTAATTTATTTATATAACTTCGCAATTTAGCAAGGCTTGTTTAACTTACCACCAGATATAGTAACTTAATGAACACCAAATTGTCACTTGTTTGGGTTTCCAAAGTAGAGTCGACGGAGCCCCGCTGTGCGGGGCTCCTATTTCTGTCTGCAGGGTTTAAACTAACCTAACACGAAGGGAATGACGGGGGCTTCGCTCGCTCACTCTAGCCCCCGTCATCCCCTTCGAACCTAACCTATCCGTGTCGGGGTGCTAAGATTGTCAAAGAGGCGACTAATGTCTCGCTGTATTACATTATAGCTAGCCGTGTTGAATAACGTATGGCGGCGAATACATTCCGGCGGTTTTTTATTCAGCTGCATTCAATCCGGCTAATCGTTGAACCGCCGCATTTCAAAACGGCCCTGTTTTTGATAACGGTTAGCCCTAATGTAATATGGCGGATTATACAATCCGACTGCGATATCTACACCACTCATTTATTCTTCTTTTTTTGGCTCACTTTTGACTTCAGTTTTTATTTCAACTTTTGGCTCATTTTTTGTCTCAATTTTTGGTTCATTTTTCGTCTCATTTTTCGTCTCGCCCTTATCCTTATTTTCAATTTTATCAACGTCAATCGAACTCCTTGATAGCTGCCTCAAAATATTCTCGAAAATTCTTGGCGCGCTTTTCGTATTTGGAAGCGAAATGTCAGTTTGAGTCGGGACAGTCTCCGATCTCTTTTCCTCTTTCACTTCTATAGGTATCACTGTCTCTTTCAGATCTAGCGTCATTGTTTTTTTCTTTGTCAATATTTCTGGATCTTCGTTTGTTTTTGAGCGTCTTTCTATAGCTTTTGATAGTACATTTCCTAGTAGATGAGCGCATTTGATTATGTTTTGTGTCTCTCTCGGTGTTAGATGAAGCCCTTGGTTTCGAATTATGTTGTTTATTACTTCTACGTTGTCCGGCGAACGTTTTCGTGAGCCGTCTGAGAATTCTGAAAGGAAAATAGAATGAATTTTAGTCCAACCGCATATTGTAAGAATTTTTCTGTAAGAAACTTCCGTACGTGTGGCGGAAGACGCTCTGTGGCATACATATTGTACCCTAGTTGGACTTTGTAACTTGACAATTGGAGGGATACCAGTTTTTGACAATAAAAGGTAGTGAGGTTAATAAAGAGTGATCAAAATTGAATGAACTTAATTACGTACTTATATGCAAACTTTTTATTGATTTCAATAACTTTGACGATCAAAACACGATACATCACTATTAAAAATAGTCTAAACCACTGGTAAATACTGATTTTACGTTTTACGTTTTTTCAGCTGAAGGACTGGAATGTTTTTACTATATGATGAAGGATGTTTTAAAAAGTAGCCTAGTGCCATTAACTTAATTTTGACAGACAGACAGGGTTGGAACGTTTTTGCATAACTACGTCCATTTAATCATCTTACTCCTCCTTTATTCATAGATTGAAAACGAATTTGTAGAGATGAATTTAAATTGAACTATTTTTCCAATTCGTTCTTTTCGGAAAAATCGTTCACTACCCCAACACTATTAGCTTTAGTATGGTCAATTTCAGTCAATTTACTGCATCGAATTAAGTCCAATAAAATGCATTAATTCCGCCTCTGTACAAATGTGCAAAAGTATAAATAAATAAAAATGAACTAATTATTTGTTTAAATGCGATAGACTGTATTCAAATAATAGTTCCCAAGTTGATTTAAATATTGAGGGACACCGTATAAAAAAATAGATTTAAGATTTAGTGTCCAAACACACTCTGCCGAAGATACGCGACCGAAATTCTGCGGCTGATTTTATGTTCCGACGTATTCGGCTGATATGACACACCATAAGTGCTGAACTTACGCGGCAGAAATTCAATTGCACAAACTTGTGTGCGGACAGGCGGGGCGCGGGCATGCCTGCCTCCCGCTGCTCCCCGGATCTTCGTCGGCAATTTAACCGAACTGCGGTCGCGTATAATGTGTGCTCTACAGAATACGTTGCCGCCGAATTACCGCTGACCTTACGCCCGACCGAAGTTCGGCTGTACGCTATAACGCGACGTAATTTCGGCATAATGTGTCGTCAGTAATTCAAATAGCATTAATAATAAATAATAATAAAAATTCTTTATTCACATAAAAGTAACACAATTGTAATGAAGTCCCTGATTCCTGAGCTAGGTACAAAGACCTGTGTTACAGAAATCAGTGTCTTCTCCCATTCTAGGCGCAAAATATACTTAGGCAAATAAAAGCAGATAAGTTAGACGTCTCTAAAAAAGAAAATGTGTTTGTGTCTGTGTATGTGGGCGTGTGCATGTAAGTGTGTGTGCGTGTGTGAGTGTTTGTGTGCGTGTGTGGGCATTGCAGGCGTAATCATGCCGAACTTCGGTCGCGTATCTTCGGCATAGTGTGTTTAAACACTTATTTACCAAAGTCAGCGAGATCGAAGTTCTCAGTCCGATATGGCGTGGGACACTGGTCGTAGTAGTTCTTCATGGGCACCTTGGCGAGGGAGTTGTTGTAGTTCGCCCAGAAGGAAGACCACTCGCCGTCGTTGCGTCGCTCTTCTACCTTCGTGTCGGTGTCGCTGCACTCTGCCCAGGTGCTGATGCAGCAGCTGAGGAGATGATGTTGAAACACATGAACATACGGAGCCGGATTTAGAAGAGAGCTAAAGGGGCCTTTAATCGCGGGGCTTACACAAGAGTCTGGTGAAGATTCTTATTTTGTGCTAGCTGCGTTGTGGCCACAAAACAATGTTAAGATTACAGCTGAGCCACCCGGCACCCGACCCGCATCACCTCGCCTCGTGCGGTTAGTATTCTTTATATGAACTTGTATGTCTGTGCGCTCACTACATCAACTCAATTCAACTCCGTAGCGTCACCGGATCGCCTCGGGCGTATGCCGTCCACGCGCGGACGACGAGTTGACCACTCGGTGACAACTCGCTGCTCGCATGCTTGCTGCGCATTGCCAACGCACAAGTCCCGAGTGAACCGCGCGCTGCCATCGAGTGGACTCCTCCGACGATACCTCTGGTTGACCACGCGACGTTTACCGGTGATAACGCGACGTCCACCCGTGAACCACCTGCTGACAACGAGTGGACGCCGAGCGACGAGGCGATGCGGCGAGGATGCCGGGTGGCTCTAATTAGCTGTGACCTTAAGGCTCAATGCACAAACTAAACTTAATTTAAGGCTATTGTCATCGCTTTCACTCTGATATAAAATAAAAAAAGAGATGGACGTTAATAAGAGCCGTCTTTTGTTGAACTAAAAGGTCAACACGTCAGAACATGTCAACTGAAGACACGGCGAAGTTCAATGTGTAAACTAGTTTCACATCTCTAACTTAGTTGTTGTCTATCACCGTGCTTTTCTCGCGTTGTGTGTTGTTAGTACAAGATAGCAATTTTCTAATTTTTAACCGACTTCAAAAAGGAGGATATTCTCAATTGGGTTTTTTTTTTCATGTGGTAATTACACGAATTCGCACGCCCGCCGTTAGCGGGCGTGCAAGGCGTGCACCGCACGCGGGTGGCACGTCCAGGGGGGGGGGGGGGGCGGCAAATCGAGCGACTCATCACGTAATATTCAAAATCATTGTCATTGAAAATTATTAAAAACTATTTAAGATCAACAATGCTCCAGCAAAGACTAAGTTATTTAGCTATAGTTTCAATTGAACATGAAATCTTGAGACAGCTTGGATACAAGAATGTTGATTCAAGATTTCGCGAAAATAAAGGCAAGAAGAGGTAAATTTTTGTGGATACGCAAATAACTATGTACCTGATCAAAATAAATGTTTTATCTTCGTTAGGATTCTTTTCTTTTTCCCACCTTAAGGAGAAAACATTAAATAGCCTTTTTTGACAAAACTCAGCGTAAGTAGTCGTAGGGCGGCATAGTCGGTATTGCACGCGGGCTATTAAACAGTTAGCGGCGGGCCTGCGAATTCGTTTCCACATTTTTAGCAGCGACCCAAAACTGACCTAGAAACTTGAAGGTCCTGACTCCTGGGCGACACCGGCTGTTCCTGCGACGCTCTGGTGGGAGACAGGTCTGCTGACGACTGGCCCGAGTACTCCGGAGACACGGAGGAGTAGTCCAGCTCTGTTCCGTATCTGTGACAAATGTACACGTTCAAAAGTGTTTTTTTATTTATACTTCTATGCACTATGGTGGTACATAAGGTCCTTGTCTGCGGGCACGAAACTTGCGACGGCCGAGCGATGGCGGTGCGGCGCGACGGCGATGGATACAAAAGCATTGCACAGTATAGCGACGGGCACGAAACAGGCGACGGCGCAGCGGGGCGATCGAGCGATGCACGGGCGGCGATGAAACGACGGCGACGCTGAAGCGACGAGAACAAACTAGTTTGGTTTCGTCGCTTGCGCGGGTACACAGTGTTGTATTGATAATCAAATGTTTCTATACTCATTCTTGTATACTTAGTTGTAAAATTTCATTGAATGACACCTTAGCTCGTAATACAGCGTAGAAAATTTTAAGATTTATTGGATGAACACCATCTCTAGGTAATAATAATTCCCTCATTAGGAGACTAGGCTCCAATAGTTCTCTTCGACGTAAACTCATGTTTCTCACAACACTGCTCGAACGCGACGGACCGCCAGCTTGTTTCGTGGCCGCGCGAGATATCGCTGCCTGATCGCCCCGCGTTGCGTTCGCCCCGCTGCCGCCATTGCTCGGCCATCGCAAGTTTCGTGCCCGCAGACTTTGTCGTGTGACAAAATATCGACACCATCCAGAGCTACAAGTCCTTATCCCCTACATTATTGTTAATCAAGTAAATATTTATTTACCTTGTGATTAACGATGGCGCTACTGCCACGCACAATATCGGCTCCGTATTTAAAAAATCTAAAAATTAGAAATATAGCGTTTTATGTGCCAGAAATAAGTGTATTGGTGTCAGTGAACTCTAACACGCAAGTGACAGTGTTATCAAACAGTTTTAAACGTAAATACCAAAGTTACAATAAACTTTAACAAATAAACAACAGTGAACGGCTAAAATTAATAATCTCTTAAAAAAACACTGTTTAAGTGACAATAATGTGTATTCTCATCAAACTATAAGAAGAATCTCACAATTTAAGTGCAAAAACAACATAAAAACGGATTAAAAACTAGAAATACAAAAAAGTGAGAATTTCAAAAAAGTACCTGCGTAACCGTCTTTTTCTTTCCTTCAATTGCATATTAAAAGTAATCATCAATTTCACTCCATATCACTAGTGAATAAATAGCCGAGTGGCTTAAGGGTCTGCTTTTTGAAACCGCTATCCCGTACAACACTCGGTGGTCGTGGGTTCGGATCTCACAAAAATATAAAACACTTTTTCTAATGTCATGGAATACTTTAATAATATAACGTTCAGAAGGAAACCTCGAAAACGATCATTGTCAATCGAAAACGCAACTTTATTGAAGACGATTGCTCAAGAAATTCGAATAACTCTACACTAGATGGCTCCACTAGTAGTCTACCGAATTTGATGGATGACAAAAGCGACATACAATTGCGAGAACTTCAAAATGAAATTGAGAAACTTAAACAAGAACTAACAGTGGCACATGAAGAGATCAATAACCTATCCTTAGAAAATACACATTTAAAAAATTCAATTAAAGAAATGAACAGGAAGAAAGAAATAGTCAGAAGAGAATTATGTAACAAAATAAATACGCCAAAAAGAAAACCAAAGGTTTCTACCCGGTCAGAAGATAACATCAGCAAGGGCGAAAAGATTCAAGATGACGAAACATCTTCACCATTACCAAAAAAGCAACTTACACCACCTTCAAGTATCCCATCATCTACAATACACGAAATAGAAGAAATTAGACGTAAACAAGATTTAAACAAACTATGTATTATTAGCAGCAACAAAACCAATAAAATATTACAGATAGCTGAAAATACCATTCAAAACTTCCAAATATGTCATTATCTTACTCCGAATTGCGGTGTAATAAAACTAATTGATAATTTAGGCGAAAAAATTAGTAAATTCACACAAAGAGACTATTGTGTCATTATGATAGGACAAGAAGATTTTATAAGAATTGAGAATTACCATAACCTGATCGTTCAAATTAGGGAAACATTAATAACACATACTCACACAAATATTATTCTATGTCTACCCACTTACCGATTAAGTACATGACTGTTCCGTAATGTACAACTCGAGGGTTGAAGCGTTCAATAACATGCTTTGCATAGATAATCAAACCTTTAATTATGCTATTATACTGGATTCGAATTTAAAGTTATCTTGCGATTTTATTATGTTTTCTAAATACAAAGGTCTATTAAACAATAATGGTATGAAAAATATATTTCAAAATTTAAATTTACTCCTAAAACAAAACAGCAATTCTGAAAATACTCTAAACAATAAACCAGGTCAGGATGACAACGAAAAATGTTTTTTTCGAGGATAATTCGAGGTATACAATCTTTCATCAAAATATAGCGGGAATTCTGAGCAAAAAAGATTTGTTTGAAATAACTATTCAAGAGTTAGAAAAAAAACTAGGTCAAATCGATATTATATGTCTCACAGAAACTTTTATGAAAAGAGGATCAGAGGCCAACCTCAAGATTGCCAATTATAAACTGGCAGCATCCTTTTCCAGGACTGACCAACGCAGGGGCGGCTCTTGCATTCTTGTAAGATATAACCTAGACAGCAAACCCGTAAATAATTTTATAGAACCTAAACCATTTCACTTTGAATACTGTTGTACAGAAATAGTGTCACTTAAATTATATATTGTATGTATCTATAGAATACCAAACTACAATGCAACATTATTCTTACAATACCTCGATGACATGCTAAAAAAACTTACAAGAAAAAATAATAGAAAAGTTATACTGTGTGGGGATTGGAATATCGATTTGATAAAAAATAATAGCACGACAAAAGAATTACATTCCATACTCCAAAATCATAATATTAAAAATCATATTATTAAACCTACAAGAAAAGAAGCTTGTTTAGATTTGATAACTAGCAATTTATCGAATGTCACTTCGAAAGTTCATTACTTAGCGTTATCTGATCATGAAACTGGACAGAGCATTTCCTTTGAGAGTATTAAACTTAGTAACGGAATAAGATATAGTCAATTTTGGTTTGAAAAACGACGAGACTATAGCACTGAAAACATAAATAAGTTTATGTCTTGTATGGCCGCTCTCTCTTTCAATGACGTTTATGAGTGCACTGAAGTCGACGAAGCATTTAACCTCTTTCATGATACAATAACTCTATTTTACAATCTATGTTTCCCAATTATAAACGTTAAAATAACAAATAAACCCATTCGATCGAGATGGATTACCCCAGGTTTAAAAAAATCAAGCTTGAAGAAGAGGAGGCTTTATCTGAAGTACCTTCAATCACCCATAAACAAAAACACACATCTTATACAATATAATATTTATAAAACCATATTAAATAAATGTAACATTCAGGCTCATAAAATACATAATACTAAATATATATCTAAATCTAAAAACACATGCAAAGCTGCATGGAAAATAATAAAAAGTAACTTCAACTCTGAGATAAACGCATCAGATATAAAATTAATAAAACTGGACAATAAGGAATTTACTAACCCAAAAGATATAGCCGATAGTTTTAATAATTATTTTATCAATCTAACTAAAAGAGACAAACCCTTCGTAATTGATAACAATATTTTTAAAAACATTCCTAGTAATCCGAACACTATCTTCTTAAATCCGGTAGATAATAGGGACATTTATAAAGTTATTAATTCACTTAATAACACAAATTCTACAGGATATGACGACATAAACACGAAAATTTTAAAAAAATGTGCCCCTTTTCTATCAGACCCAATTAGCCATTTAGTAAATGTATCATTCTTTCAAGGTATGTTTCCAACTCGATTGAAATACTCTTTAGTAAAACCACTTTATAAAAAAGGCGATAGAACTGAGATGAATAACTATCGCCCAGTAACGTTAATTCCAATTATATCAAAGATATTTGAAAAATCTTTTTACAATATACTATATAATTTTCTATTAAAGCATAATATTTTAAGATCAGAACAATTCGGTTTCAGGAAAAACTATTCTACTACTTTAGCTTGTTTCACATTAGTAAAAACTATTACAGAATTCTTAGATAAAAAGACCCCGATTGTATCAATCTTTCTAGACATGTCCAAAGCTTTCGACTTCGTATCACATAATTTACTTCTCCAGAAGCTTGATAGGTATGGGGTTAAAGGTAATGCGCTTAATTGGATAGAAACGTACCTCTCATCTAGGTACCAGTGTGTTGAAATACCAAGCTTAACAGGACTTTACAAAACTTCACAGCGTTCTCAGTACATTATTAATGAATGTGGGGTACCACAGGGAAGTATCCTGGGACCACTGTTATTCTTACTTTATATTAACGACTTACCTGCCTCAACCACTTACAAGTGTGTTCTGTATGCTGATGATACCACTTTACTAGTACATTGCAATAATAAAAACACATATGAAGAGGATGTAAATAATACATTGAATAGAGTAACTAAATGGCTAGATAATAATAATTTAAACATTAACATTAGTAAAACTAAAGTTATTCAATTTCAGACATATAATAGTAACCCTATAGCTACAAAAATTATCCAAAATGATCAAACTGTTGATAAAGTAGAAACCACTACTTTCCTAGGTTTAATTATTGACAAACACTGTAGTTGGAAGCAACACATAGATAAAATATGCTCCAAACTAGACAGCTATGTATACGTTCTAAATAGATTAAGACAAGTCGCCACATCCAGTGCTACCCTCTGCGCTTATCACGGATACGTTTCCTCGATTTTGCGTTACGGAATAGTCATATGGGGCAATTCAGTTGATCTAATCCGAGCTTTTAGGGCACAGAAAAAGTGTGTACGGTCAGTAAGTGGCGCAGAATACTTAGATAGTTGTGTACCGTTATTTAAGAAACACCGTATACTACCACTACCGTGTCTATATATTTTTGAAATTTGTATATTTGTCTACAAACACCCAATCCTTTTTAGTAAAAATATTGCTATTACTAATAGAAATAGTAGATTTCCTAATAAACTACATGTCCCTAACCAACGTACTACAATGTATAGCAAGAATTGTTTCTGCATGGCTATTCGAATCTATAATAAATTACCGAACTGTCTAAAAAGCCTTAATTTAAACTTGTTTAAGCGTAGATTGTTTGACTTATTAATAAGCAAATGTTATTATTCAACTTTCTTAAAAGTAAATAAATAAATAAATAAATAAAAAAAAAAAAACAAATGATTATCTCAATGACAGAAATTTGCAAAGTGTAAACTTAGACTGCACCTAATTTTGTTTGGGAATTTCTGTAGTTATCTTTAGATTGTTGTACCATTATCGTAAAATTATTATTAGAAATGGAAATATTTGTACACCAGAAATGGTAGAATATAAGAGACTTCAATAGTTTGTAACACCTACTGCACTATATTTTAACAAATAAACTGATCTTTCTTTCTTTCTTTCTTGAAGTTTAACATATTTCTACATAGTAAACCAGGTCGAAATTATCATGGTTGGAGACGACTTTTTCTTAACTATTTTTTGACACCAAATTCAAATTCAAAAACGTAAGCGTTCCGCGGTAATCAGGTGAGGATTGTGGCGAGAAAGGCTCACCACGTAATCCTCACCAAGATACCTTTATATCACTGAAATCCCTTAATGACTATTTTCGAGATTTGGCATAGCGTTACTACTATTTTTTGACTATTTTTCGGAATTGAAACCAAGTCGATATCCCCAGCCGTGTGCTTGCACTGAGATGAGTATTGCGTGGTGACGTTTCACCTCACAATCCTCGCCAACATAAAGCTATGACTTCGGAATCATAATGCGACAATTTTTTTAACCTTGGTGACTATTTATGACTATTTCTTGACTATTTTTTGGCGTACAAAAATGCAAATAGAATATTATCTAGCTTTAATTCCGCTGAACAAGATCGCTAGTTTGGATGCAGTATGCAGCACCACCCTCCCGCCCACAAATACATGCACACGCATAAAGAGTGAATAAATAATGCAACATGCAAGCAAACCAATACACGACACGTGTTTCGCCCCTGCACGGGGAATCCTTATGATATGTTGACTCCTCGATCGCTAGGACGCGAATGGGGCTGTGAAGCGCGCGCCCCTCTATATATCGTCACGATTTGACGTTTGTGACGTTTATGACATTGACGTTTGTGACGTCTACGTCGAAGTACCCATTCTTACGCATTTTTAGTATCTCCTTATTACGCATTTTTGCGGGTATGCGCTTCACAGCCTCATTCGCGTCCTAGCGGTCGAGGAGTCAACATATCCTGAGGATGCCCCGTGCAGGGGCGAAACACGTGTTATGTATTGGTTTGGTTGCATGTTGCATTATTTTTTCACTGTTTCTGCATGTGCATATACTTGTGGGCGGGAGTGTGGTGCTGCATACTGCATACAAACTAGCGATCTTGTTCAGCGGAATTAAAGCTAGATATTCTATTTGCATTTTTGTATGTCATGGATTTCCGCAAAGTAACGCCTGATTCCATCATTTATTTTTTGGCGTACTCAAAATTGATTTTCATGAAGTTTTTAAAGGTGAGGATTGTGTGGTGAAGGACACTTTTCCATTGGTACGCCTCTGATTCAACCAGACTGTATTGGCGCTCACCCTTAGTTGGGAATTACTTAAACTACTTACAATATTACTTACCTATAAGGACTACTACTCGATGAGGTCTTGAAGCTATCCCTACTATAAGAAAAACTTTGCTTAGTGCTATCCAAAGATTTCAAAGCCCTCCTCGATTCTACTCTCTGAGAATGAATCTGACTCTGTAGAGAAGCGCTGCGCGGCTTATTCTTCTGGACTTTAGGCGTTGAAGTCGCTAAAGCCTGGAATTTGTGCTTGATTCCGTATTTTGAGTTCGTATCTTCAAAGTCTGAGACCTGTGGGAATGAGAATAGCAATTTTTAGCAAACCCAGTAACCAACTACAAGTAGAAATAACCTAGAGACGGCACTGGTTGCAGAAGTGAAATGGCAGGCGCTCCGTGTATAAAAAATAAACTTTAAAAAAAAGTAAAAACTGACTTCAAAGAAATACTAAAAGGAGTAAAATAATTACCATAATATAAAATTAACAGTTTCAGAAGTCGGTGGCTTCTATTTGCTTCAATGTAGAGTTGCATCGACTTCTGAAACTGTTAATTTTATATTATGGTAATTATCTCCTTTTAGTATTTCTTTGAAGTCGGTTTTTACAATTTTTTAAAGTTTATTTTTTATTAAATACGTTTTAGTGTCATAATTTTAACCCCTCCTTCATAACCCTTCTTTTTGGCTTTGAAGTAGTCGGGCATAAAAAGTTCTTTCAAATGATACCTTACACGATATAATGAAAACATTCCAAAAGGGGGAGGGGGGGACACGCACCCCCTCCTCTTTTCCAGTAGTCAGTTCCCAACAACAAATATAAACAAAGCAATATTAGTAATTTGAGAATTTTGCTTTGATCCGATGAGGAGTTCCGTTCCATATCTCTGAAGTTCATGATCTAATCATAACAAAATTTATATGGGACCAATCAGGAAGTTCGAACAAAAAAAGAATTTTTCAAATCGGGAGGAATCAAAGGGATAAATGGGAGACATGAGGTAACAAACATAAAAAAAAAATACAACCGAATTGAGAACCTCCTCCTTTTTGAAGTCGGTTTAAAATACTGACATTCCGTCATATCTACACTCTGCATTGCAACGCTTCACTTACTTGTGACAAATCGAGGGACATATCATCTTCGAGCGAGGTCTCCTGGCTCTTGGACGAGTGCGACGTGTTGACGGCTCGCTGGGGTGACGCCGACGGCTTCCTCCCCTTGACTACCGTGTCTGATGACTGACGTCTGTGGTATGTACCGGGGAGGGAGTTTGCTCTATCGACTCTGGAATAAATGACATAACATTTCTGAAGATGGCTGCTATCGCTCCTGACAGCAGCAGTTGTGATGCTGTTTAATCTGTGGCCGGATCTTTTATACTGGACGCACTGTCTTTCATAATCTGTCACAGGTGCCCGTGTTTTTGACGAAGTATTTTATATCGAATTTCATTACGCCGACGTAATCTTTGCCGAAGCAATTTTTACCCTAATTTGATTTCGTCGAATGATTTTATTAGCCACCATAATTATTTGGCCAAAAAATCATTCAGAAATTTTGATTTAGTCGAATACTTATTTAGCTGTTGTTTAATTTGCCAAATAAGTATTCGCACAACATTATTTTCACACAGCGAAATGTAATCTTAATCCGACTCAGCGCACCCCGACTATACGTGGTCAGACTCTGTCCTACCCCTGGAGTGTTATTTAAAAGTGTGGAGCCAGAAGCTCGCGAAGGAGGTCCTGAGTGGAACGAGTGCACGAGGCCGAAGCGCAGCGAGTGGGGGGAGGTGGCGAGCGAAGCGAGTAGGCGACCTCCCAAGCGTAGCGCTGGTCGAGTGTGCGAGCAAAGCGAAGGGGCGACAAAGCGAGTCTTATGGCGGAGCAAACTCAGAAACACTTGCATGCTTGCTTGCTTTCTTGCTTGCATGATGGGAAAATGAGCCATATAACAAGTGTAAAATATCCAATAATACAGTTGACTAATGAAACAGTGGCCAGCAGACTAGTCGGCGTAACAAGAACTTACAAAACATAATTGGAGACTTTAATCATTCGGCATTTTAATCATTCGGCGAAATGAAAAGTGACGAAAGGTTGTCGGCCAGATAACTATCGGCTAATAATATTTCGATATTCTAACAGAGAACCAACATAAATACCTTTTCGTAATCTGCTTCCCAGTAACAACAAACTCCAAATTCTGTGGTTTAACAGTCTTCTTGGGCGTAGAAGTAGCAGAAGAAGGAGCGCTGTTGAGAGGAGACTTCTTGACTTCTTTGTCCTTCTTGACGCTGCTGCGGCGGGACAGGGAGGCTGAGCTCCTTCTAGAAGATGACCGGGAGCGGGGCGGGTCTGTTTCTTCTTCTGGCCAGCGCTCCGAGCGATACATCGTGCTGGGGAATTATGAGAATGGTTTAATTGCACGAAGCAAATGGAAAGAGGGCCTAAGCAACTGTGCACTGTAATGCTAGCTCGGTCCTGACGTCATAACGGTGGACGGCTGTGTTTGGGCGCCATAATTTTGTTTTTGTTTTAACGTTGGTTTTTTATTTAAATTGCATGTGTTTGGCTAAATAAGGCGCTTCCCCCAGCAAAAGTGGGAACTTCAGAATAAAAGCATTATTTCTGTCAACACACAACATATTGTTTCGTACGTACAACATTTTAGTAAAGTATTGTAGAAATTTCGAAAATATAATTGAACAGCAAATATCAACACTAAGAGCAATTACGCACTACATCCGATCCGAATCCGTGAAAATACTTATATAAAAAACTCGGACCGAATTCGGATATTGCTTTACGCACTGCGTCCGATCCGAATCCGTGAAAATACCAATCTAAGAGTAAAAATCTCGGACCGAATTCGGATGTTGCTTACGCACTATTCCGATCTCTGATTCAAATAATTCAGGGGCCATCTTTGGCATATCCGTTTGGCGTCTGATTTGAATCCGAGGTAATGCGAAAGCGTTCATACAAACAGTACTACGGCTACTTCGGTCCGTCAATTGTTCTTCCGAATTAGAAACTCACGGATGACGGATAGAAATCGGATGACGAATGCCGGATGTAGTGCGTAAACCACCATACAAATAGTTCTATGGCTACTTCGGAACGCATTTTCACGGATTCGGATCGGATGCAGTGCGTAACCGCTGTAAGAGCTTCTGAATTCGAAGTTTTAGCGATAAATACCAAAAATGGCCGTTTTTAGCATTAATTACTAAAACTTCTTACCTAGGATGTCAAGTGTTGTTTTTTGGTGTTCGAAAATTTCTACAACACTGGACTAAAATGTTGTACGTACGAAATATCAATATGTTGTGTGTTGACAGAAATAATTTAATGTTTTTTTTCTGATGTGGCGCCATGTTCGGTGGGGGAATAAAACACTCGTATGATCCTATTAAAAACCTCGTCTACGGTTTAAACTCACATTTTTGTTTTAATAACCCCTATTAAATAACAGATTCATAAACTACTATTCTATAGCAGTAAAGTAATAAGGAAAAATCAACAGTTGAAAAAAAAATAGGTTAGCTAAAGCGCCTACATTAAAATACGTAGTTAAATTGTAGATAGATCTTTGCTAACACATTTTTTTCAGGCGCTAATGTGTTAACTGGGTCGTTTTCCTGCACTTTGCCCTTTTGGTTACGGTACGACCCAGCCGTCCTTAATAAGGTTATCGGTGAGGTATATATGTACTATAGCTTCCCCATGGAGATAACTCGTTTATACATGGTTATCTCGCTTCCAAGCATCAGAGGGTTTGTAACAACATTAAATGGATTCTAATTTCATTATCTGTGTCAGTGAACTATAATAGCGCAAGTCTGTGGACTAGAATACTGGTGGAATTATGTAATGTTCGGTGCCTAATTTGATAGGGCACGCCGCTTCAGTAGCGGTGAGGCCCGTGATGGAGGAGTGGCTGGAGAGGCGTCACGGCGCCCTCAGCTTCCGGCTGACGCAGGTACTCTCGGGACATGGTTGTTTCGGGAAGTACCTGTGTCGCATAGGCCGGGAGCAGACGCCCGGTTGTCACCACTGACACGAACTAGTCGCGGCAGTCGGTGGTGACCTCTCGCTTCCGGCCGTGGTTCTGTCCATGGTCGCGAGCGAGAGTGCGTGGGAAGCCGTCGCCTCCTTCTGCGAGGAGGTGATGATAACCAAAGAGGGAGAGGAGAGGGAGAGAGAGGCAGCTGCCATTCTCCCTTCCCGCGCCAGACGCACCGGGCTCCGATCTCCGGCCACCGTAGTGTGTGGCCTGCGGGCGACGGGTCCCCTAACCCGACCAGTAACAGGCCCGAGAAAGAGGCGCGCTGTGTTCCGTGCGCGCCTCTCAGGAGGACGTGGGGCAAGGCCCCACAGTAGAAGAGGTCTGCCAGGGGCTGGCGGACCGAGACCTGCCGGGGTCGCGGTGCATGCAGCTGTGAATCCCGCACGAAAAAAAATAAAAATAAAAGAAAGGTGCCTAATTTGATGCTAATATAACTAATTAAATAAACAATAATAGGTTCTGAATACTGGAATTATATATTTATTATTAGGCCCCTAAGTTGATGTTAAAATGTACCTATCAGTGGCGAAGGCTCCATACAACTCGATTCCTATCGGCTTCCCTTTCGAAATATGGCAAATACTAGTATCTATTATTTTCAATTATCATTTAAACAAATAATTGGTCCGGCTTCCCTTTTAAGAAAATTCACCCTTCGCTAATGGTACCTATGATTTTTTTTAAACAGTAATTCGTCACTATTGCCGGCTCGTTTGGTGCAGTGGCTAAGCGATTGGCTTTTGCGCTACGGGTCGTGGGTTCGATTCCCACACGGAATAATTTGTATGGCCTACAGATAGTTGTTTCGGGTCTGGGCGTTTGTCTATGTGAGATTTGTGTCTGCAAACGCACCCACGATACAAGAGAAATCCTAGAATGAGGCAACGTTTTCATGAAAAAAAAAACTTAGAATGATGTAGTACTAGGCAACTAAGATAAGGCTTTTTATTAAACTTTATTGCTGGTGGAATGTTGTACTATTAGGCTCCTAGAAGCTTCTTGAAGACAATAATATGATTTAAAAAAAAATTACCTTCTCTTGGATTTATCTACCACTATACATGGTGGCAATTTGAGATGGGGCATGAAGGGCAGCTACCTTCACCATTGTAGCTACTGGAAAATGTTCTTAGAACGTTCCTTTTGCTTGTTTTCTTGCTTGCATGCATGATGGGAAAATGAGCCATCTAACAAGTGTAAAGTGGCCAATAATACAGTTGACTAATGAAACAGTGGCCAGCAGACTAGTCGGCGTAACAAAAAATTACAAAACATAATTAGGGACTTTAATCATTCGGCGTTTTAATTATTCGGCGAAATGAAAAGTGGCTAAAGGTTGACATATTTCGATATTCCAACACTAGCGTTATATAACATGAATTTCGTAAAACTGTTTCCCCGTTTGAGTATTTTTTGTGACCTACGCAAATGTCCGGCTGATTGGTGTCGTCGTGCGTCGGGTCGTTGAGCTCCCTAAATTAAGGTTGAGCTACACGATGGCTGATGCATGCGTGCCGTCAGTTGGGACAGGTCAACTCAAACCTGCTATGGCTCTTTCCTGAAAAGGCCATTCCAGACGTTGCCCTACATTGTTACACTCACATAGTTTTATACTACAATGTCTGGACTTTAAAAGAGACCTTGACCTCTGAGTTTGTGTCGGCTAGTTTTCTCAGAGCTAGTCAGATATCTTAATGCCGGCGCCATCTGGTCTTAAAAAAACATCACATTGCCTTGTAAAAGTGTCTGTAACAACATTTATTTACAGAAATAAATATCATTTAATCTTCGTAGTTGGAAAACACGCGATCTGTCAGCTGGAAATTCGTATTTCGATTTTCGGATATGGTTCCGTCAGCGTGGTCGACTGAATCCTTTTTCGTTTTGGGAAGAAGCCCGTGCAGGGGGCTTACTATGACCTCTTAAAGCAGGACAGAAGTTGCCTGGAAGTTGAACTGCCCTGCTTTTTTGTACTATGACATCGTTAGAGCAGGCCTGCGGCAGGCCTGCTACGTTGACGTTTACGATATCCGCTCACCTTTTTTTTTGTATAGACTTTTCGTACCATGAACAAGCATTACCGTTCAACTTGGTTCAATAGTCGTTCACCTTTTAGTACTGTCATGGTACGATTTTTCGATTCAGAAGCAGGCCTGCTTTTGAACGGAAGTTTCGACTGGCTGGCATTTGAACGTTTTCGTAAGAGGTCATGGTAAGCCCCCAGAGCAGTTTGCTGATTATGTTCCTAGTACTTACATAGAGTGTATATCTTCAATCCTCACTTAATATCTGGGGTAAGCACAGTTCACAGTTCACTGTACACCTCGCCACACAGCATGTAACTGAGTGTGGTTTATTCTCGTAGTATCTTGTGTTACGCATGAATAGATCGCGGCGAGGTGTACGGGTATACGCGGAGCGGGGAGCGATTGGGATCATAATATACCTACTTATAGCCCGGCTATTAAAAAAAATGTGTAAATATTAAACAAACAACAAAATAAAAGGAGCTCGTGGCTAAATAATTACAGCCGCATAGACCGATCTTCCGGGTTAAGCCACGCTTGCCGAGGTTGGTCTGTGGATGGGTGACCATTTACCATAGCGAGTTTCCTCCGTGCCTCGGAAAGCACGTAAAGCCGTTGGTCCCGGCTGTCATTTGTAGATCTTTGACAGTCGTTACTGTTGGTCAGAAGCCAGAAAGTCTGACAACCAGTCTTACCAAGAGTATCGTATTACCCAGTTACTGGGTTGTGGAGGTCTGATAGGCAGTCGCTCCATGTAAAATACTGATATTCAGCTGCATCCGGTTCGACTGGAAGCCGACCCCAACATAGTTGGGAAAAGGCTAGGCAGATGATGATTATAGTTTAATTAGTTTTTTTTTATTTATTTGTATGTAGTTATGTAAATATTATAATCATTACAAAGTTAATAAACGTAAAGAATCATTAAATATCGTAATTTAAAATCGCTCGCTCATGCAATGTCTCAACTACCCTTAATTAAGGGTGGCAGCGACGCGGGGTGGTCACTGGCGCATGCAACAAGTAGAGATGGGGTGGAGCCGATATGTTGTAAATAAAAGTATTAATTTATTTTGTTGTGTAGTCCTTTAATTAGATGAAATTAATAGCCTAGTAAGTCCGATGCTGATTATATGGCGAACCAAAACATTATCAATGTAGAAAATTACACATCCGAACGGTCTGAGTGCTGTGAGCGATTTCAGTTTTTGCTGCCAATTTTTGTATATACCTATTAATGTATGAATTTATTATTAACTAATTCACAGGAGCACAATAAAACTTCTAAATCATTTGAAAATATTTAAGTGTGTGAACTGTGTGAAGGTGCAATCTAATAAGTCCGATTTGACATCTGTCAAAATACTAGGAGTAATGTCAACACTTTTTTTTATGTCACAATTTTTTTAGTCTAATTCGCCCCCTGTTCTGCCTACTCTACAAAAATAAAGTTGACTGATATGTCTAATTAGAAGTTAAAGAATACTTACATTCGAAAGTTTGTCTGTCTGTACGTTTTAATACCCTTTCGGATTACTAGACTATATTTGTGACAATTTAATTTAGGTCCGATTTGATATAATTATGTCAAAACACTAGTAGTAATGTCAACACTAGTAATACACTACAATGCGTGGCGTTTAGTTTAATTTTATCATGGGTGCGCTATGTTCAGATAAATAAGAAGGCGACTTTCTTTAATAAGATCGAAGGAGTGCAACTTCTGTAGGTACACATTTATTTTGTGCATTTATGCAAACGTCAAATCTGACTTATTACGTTGTTCGAACTGTAATTATAAAGCGCTTATTACACTTGGCTGAATTCAGTCTTCTAAATTCAGACGCAACTTTACATTCTGACTGGCTAGTTAGGATCCTCACCGTCCTAACTCTTATTACACTTTCCTAAATCCTAATTAGGATTCCTAAATTCAGCCAAGTGTAATAAGCGCTTAACCTAGACCACTGGACAGTCATAAAAGACACTTAAATATTTTTTTTGCAACAATATCAACTCCACAGCACCTCTGTTCCACCTTTACCTTTAATGTACGATATGTATACTCATAATTATGTTTAGTATATATTTCTGATCGACCACCAGGCTCACAGATTGTGAGATATTGGTAAACCATAGACTATACAAGGTTAGTTGGAAAGGGGATACAATCAGAGGACCACTTAAAAGTTAATAAAATTCTAGGATGTTCATTAGGTGGACTTATTGACAACATGTCACTAATTTTTATCAAAGTGGATTACTTCATCATATAGAATACTTAATTTATATAATATTTGTCATTTTTAACCGACTTCAAAAAGGAGGAGGTTCTCAATTCGGTTGTATTTTTTTATGTTTGTTACCTCATATCTCCGTCATTTATTAACCGATTTGAAAAAATATATTTTTGTTCGAATACTTCCCGATTGGTCCCATATAAAAAAGGGAAATGCCCAGATGCCACACATAAAAATGCCTGAAATAAACAACAATGAAATATACGCCAAATTGCACTATAAGTCGTAGGGAACCCATATCATTTTCAATAATTACAAAAAAACTCGGCAAAACTTGTTCCAAACATCTTTTTCTAAAATATAGGTTAAGTCAAGGTTTAAGATTATTACGCAATAATTAATAAACAAAACTGCATTTAAATGTTTTAATCATCATTAAAAACCACTAACACATCATCAAGAAACTGTGCAGGAGGATTGATATTGGGTTGGTACCGGGCCCATGCTAAGTACCATATTATTGACATAGTATGGGCACAGGTACCAACTGTTCGCCGTCCCACGAGGCAGTTACAATAGCGATGCTGTAAAGCCCTTATCCCTGATAAGGAATTGTTAATTATTATATAAACAAAATATATTTTTTGAGAAATATGTCTGCTTTGTATTTTTCCTCGAAGTAAAAAGCAATTACCCGGAAGAGATAAATGCTCAACTAATTCGTTATCCAGTTCCCTACATATTTCAATCTTATAAATACCATTCGCTCGTGTGTGCTCGCCATAGTATGAGCGAGCCTGTTTTATTTGGTACGTACCACATGCCAACAAAACCATTTCGCTGTATGTCAGTTGTGGGAAATCAGCAACATTGTTAGGATTTATATTAATGCTTTGGAATTGCGCTCTGCGACGATTCAAATTATTTGTGATCACATAATCAGCTAGTATATTTTCTGTATACATATTCTGATGTATTATTTGCAAAATATCAACAGCATCTGGCCTGTCAACTATTCTAGTATAAAACCTATTAATTAATGCTGCTGCTATAGAGAAATCTACCATTAAATGTCTCGAAGCTCTATTAAAAAAATCTTGGCGAAATAATTTGAATTGCTGCTTGAATATTCCATTTACGGCTTCCACAACCCAGCGGCAAATAGTAACTCTTCGGCTTTTATTAGCTTCCAGAGTGGATAATTGAATTTCATTTACTTGCAGTGTTGATGGCATGTGAACACTATAATTGCAAGATTGCAAAAGTGGAATGGAATCCCTGAACCCTCTATCAAGAATGAATACGTCACCATCCTGAAAATATTGTCTCAATGGCTTACTGGGTTCATCAAATTCACTAATCATTATCTGAGCATCGGAAGTTGTTGCTGGATAAGGGCCTAACACATCGATTATATAGCCATCGGAGCAAACAAGCAAAAATGGCTTCACAAGGTTTCGATATTTGTGAAGAGAATATGTCTCTTTTTGGTACAAATAGTTGGAGCTTTTTTGTACATAGATATATGTTCCATCAATAATTACGACAGGCTTCCTTATTCCGTCGACTTCGCCAAACAGCCCATTTGGTAGAACAAGGTTTCTTGCTGCTATTTGTTCTCTTGTTATATGTCCAATTCCAAGGTTCATAGGAACAAAATCTTGATGCAGTTTTTCCCTTGCTTTAGCCATTAGACGTTCCAGAGTACTTCTCGGTATTTGTAGAAGAGATGATAATCTTTCATCAGAATCTCCAGTTCTCAATTTCATCAGGTAAGCTCCAAGGGCAGTAGAACCTCTATGCATTTGCGCCAATCGGGGCACCTCTCCCATTAGAGTACCAAAACTATTTCTACTCATTCCTAAAAAGTACCACACCATATGTTCTTCCATTAAGTGTATATTTTCGAAGTCCAAAGCACGACATTCATAATTCACAAATGATGCAAAGTCTTCAATGTGGTCCACAGTGAATTCATGATTCATATCTTCCAAAGCAGGGAGTTCATGCCAAAAGTCACTATTCAAATGATGACTACATATTTTTGAATTCTTTGGTATATAAAACTTGTAGTCCTTGAAGAGCCACACCCTTAATGAAAGTGGTACCACATGTCTATCAATCATATTACATCCTGGATAGAAACAATGACTTTGAGTATCAACTGCTCTTCCGTAATTAGGTAACAGTACGCTGGATCTTATTTGAGGAGGTTCTTCATGTAGAGGTATATTCAAACTACCTGCCTGACTGGGTACCGGACTCGGGCTTGGTGAAGGAGTAGTAGGGGGTGAGGTAGCCCGGCTGCATCGTTGCCAACATGGGTGGCAGATCAAATCCGAAGAACGTAGCTGCAAGCAAAATGAAAAGTAAAAGTTGGTTTTGTTTTACTTCAAGCTCGATGAACGAAAACCTATGCATAAAAAAGTACTCTGTGATAAGTTTTTAAAAGACATGATAGTGACGTTATTTGCACGGGATAAGAGGGAATTACACAGAATTAGGGCAGAGGAATGAACTTACCTGGCGTGGTTGGATTCTGTGTGCTACTACATTCATTATGTGCCTCTCACGATCACTGCTATTTCTTACAACATGTGATCGTTGTCGTAGAACAGACTGTCCACAGCAAACGCACACATGTTGGTGGCCTACTTGTCTACCTGGCCGGCTGGTTCCAGGTGTCTCGGTGATAGTGTGAACCGCTAATCTAAGACATGCATCACAAACAACACTACCTGGTTCAACCTGTGAGAAAGAACAAAAAACAATGTACTAATTGTTCAATGTCAGTGCGTTCAGTTCAATATAATTATTCACAAAAACTATGGAATGAATATACTTACAGCTAATGGTGTTATCCATGCCTGTATTAAACGACGTACTTCATCATTTTGCTCTGATACGACATTACGTCTCATCGCTGTAAGATCGAGATAGCAATTAACACAGTGTACGTTTCCATCCATTTTTAAATGTACACGGTGTAAGAGTCCAAAACAATAGCAGAGTCGTATAAAAAGCAGGTCCAGGTCCGTCGTCAAAAAGCCGAGTCGTCGTCAAGGCGGGTTCAATCTAAGTCGAGTTCGAAAAGGGGTAACGTGTGCAGAAGTAAAATCAAAATCCTTAAAAATGGCCAAAGTCGTCGTTATTATATCCTATTAAGTTATACTCAAGTCGCAAACGCAAAATGTGAATCGATCAATTCAAAACCACAATTCAACGGAAAAATGAAATGCAGTAATCAATATCAAACTGTCAGTAAGGCAAAGGACATGTTATCCATGCAGCCTACGATACTTTTTCTTATTTGAAAATAATTTTATTTTAATTAATATTGACATGCATATAATATTACTTTCATTAGATAAACGTTATAATTAGGTCGAATTATTCTAAATGAACGATAACTGTGCAATAATTCTATAAAATACTTCGATAAATTATTTGAAAATTCTTGTTTGGCTGAATGTCGATTACACATGTCAGATTAAACACAGTTGTCCATTAAAAAATAAGAATGAATTAGACGGATATCAAGCGAAATATTTTAAAGATCGTTATATTTTCCTCCTACGTTTACAAACTTGAGAATTATTCATTATGCATATTTAATTCTAATTAGAATTTAGGACTATTAGTAGTTTCCGTTCATTTCAAGCATTTTATGGGCGTTCCCCATTGTTATGATTAGACCATGAACTTCAGAGATATGGAACGGAACTCCTTTTCGGATCAAAGCAAAATTCTCAAATTACTAATATTGCTTTATTTATATTTGTTGTTGGGAACTGACTACTGGAAAAGAGGAGGGGGTGCGTCCCCCCCCCCTCCTTGGAATGTTTTCATTATATCGTGTAAGGTATCATTCGAAAGGGCTTTTTATACCCGACTACGTCAAAGCCAAAAAGAAGGGTTATGAAGAGGAGGGGGTTAAATTTATGGCACTAAAACGTATTATAATAATAATAAATCTTTATTTCAGACATGAACAGTCCATATGTTGTTTAGTGATGGGTTAGTAACAGAAAGTACTTATCGTCTACCTATATTAGTATTGTTAGTAGTATTTAATAAAAAATAAACTAAAAAAAAAGTAAAAACCGACATCAAAGAAAAACTAAAAGGAGTAAAATAATTACCATAATATAAAATTAACCGTTTCAGAAGTCGGTGCAACTCTACACTGAAACAAATAGAAGCCACCGACTTCTGAAACTGTTCATTTTATAAGTATTATGGTAATTATTTTACTCCTTTTAGTTTTTCTTTGAAGTCAAGTCGGTTTTTACTTTTTTTTATAATCACTAAAATCTGATCATTAGTTTAGGAGATATCATAATGTATATGTATAAAATTGCGTGAAACGGGCTACCGATAAGTTTCACTGATCGGCAAAAATTTATGGAAGCTGGTCTAGAAACCAATAATAATCACACTTAAGTCATTAGATAGGTATTTTAATATACTGCAGTAACTACTATGGCGGCTCATTTCAAATCGATATGTGAAAAAAGTTATGGCTATGTTTCGTAGGTTAGTTTATTTTGTCTTTTATACATATTGTTAGATAGGTATACAATGTGTCCGGTCATCGACTAGCGAAATTCTAGGTACTTATATAACAACTATTCTAGTACACAAATACACTACACACTAGGGTCCAATCCACTTCCCCGCTATTTGGCAGCCATTTTGCTTTTTTGTTGAGATAATCTCTATCTTAAAGTTATGAAAATTAAACCTATTGTATCATAATGTAAACGATAGACAATATTGTTGCCCTCTGAATAAGCCTACTTTTATCTCAGTAAGACCAAAACTTTGAGAGATATGACTTTTTTTGTACACAGGTACAGAATATCTCAATAAAAAAATGGAAGTGGATTGGACCCTAGTGTGTAATGTATTTGTGTACTAGAATAGTTGCTATATAAGTACTTAGAATATCGCTAGTCCATGACCGGACACTTTGTATATCAAAACAATACATTCTAACAGAAGTAGGCAATCAAAAGCCAAAGGCAACGTCGCATACGACCACGGTCCACGGCTATCCTCTGAACATCACTATGAATATGTACCAAATACATTAAAATAGATTACGTGTAAGTTATTTATATAATAGACGATACACATTGAACAGTTTGCACATTATAACAATTTCAAAATGATAATATTTTCTTGTTTCATTAATTTTTCAGTAGTCGGGTTTTAGTTTTTGAAGTTACTTTTTATGTATGTAAGTAGGTACGAGTATTTTTCACTTCTAACTAGACACAATCAATCATATAATTTTGTAGAGTAGGTAGAACAGCAGATACTAACTTTTTCTAGTATATACATTCTCGAAGTAGCTATTTTTGTTAAAACTAACAAGCATCTATTTCCTGCAATAAATGATACGAGGCTGCGAACTACTGCCATGAGATCAAAATATCAGAGTCTATTGTGTACGGGTAACACTGCTTTGTTTAAAAAAACATTGTTGAGGCACCTATCATATTTAACAAATTGCCAAATTGTATTAAGGACCAGCCCTTAATGAAATTCAAGAAACTCCTGTTGTCATTGCTGACAGAGAAATGTTATAACTTTGTTACTGATTTTATAAATGATGAACTGTAATATTTGCAAATAATTATGTACATAATTTTAGATTTGGCTCATCCATGATCTCATTTTGAATTTGAGAACCTAGTTTCTAAATTATCTGTGCCAACAGGCAGAATGTAGGTACTGGGAATATATCTAAAACTAACAACACCATTATTGTAACACCTGCATTCTATAGTATAGATAATAATTTCTTTATTTGTATAGAATCTATACAAATAAAAAAAATATTATGTATCTCGTCTGAATTCACGGCTCATCTTCCTTGCGGAAGATGTCCGGTCCTTTGGAAGGCATACACGGGGACACAGGTCCAACGCGCAGAGGCCCCTTTGAGAACTTTAATCTAAAATGGGGTGGGGCACCAACCGGGGACTATCCACGGTTGCACTATTGGAGTACAGTCATGGACCGTCCCAGGTGGGTGCAAGACTATTGTAAAATATGGTGAAAAATATCTGGTCTATGGGAAGGGGTGTTAGGTGGACTAGATAACTTCTATTGCCGGGAGAAAACGGCGTCTGCCTTTCAAGCTTTAAATTTGAAATATATTGGCAGACGGTGACTCGCCAGCTCACTAGCTGGGCCCCCTGAAAAGCCGCCAGTACATAGGCGAAGGGGGCAACAAACGTGTGAGCGGTTATTATTATTACTACTTGTATAACAGTGAACGCGCGTTCAAATAGCAGCAGTCGTTGCCCTGCCCTTTTGTGAAACGGGCATAATCTCCGTAAAATAGAGAGAATCAAATTGGTCACACAAGTCAATCAATTAATTATTTAGGAATTTGTTACGATAGTTATTCCTCAACCAATTAGACTATATGGTCTGAGAACTTATTGTTTCATTGTTACGTAACCAATTATTTTCTACGGTGGAATAAAATTATTCTGTGCTATTGTTATATCGATGCCTAACAGCCAAAAAGGGATAAGCTTTCTCACATTATTGTATTGAATTAAATATACAACCTTATTTTTACTTTTTTTAAACCGAGACACCCCAACAAGATTTTCATCAGAACTGCCTGAATATGTGTTTTTTTTTAGTAAATCTCCAAGTTACACCTTACTTTATGTCGCGTTAAGTTCCCTAAAAAAGTGTGAAATGCCTGAGATGTGCTATGCAGGGGTTGTCTAATACACGGAAACTGACCGAGAGGACTGTCTCAAGCCTCAAGGTGTCTATTCCCGTCAACTGTTATGGGTAGAAAACTACTGAAACAAAATTGAAATTTATGAAACAAAAAAATAAAAAAAAGTGGTGTAAAAATATGTCAATCGATTCTCCTAGTGATTCTGAACAAACTAGTTTCAGGTTTAGCATTTATTAAAACTAAGCTTGTATAGATCGTACTGCTTGTATATTACTCGTACATATAAACCTTCCTCTTGAATAATTCTTTCTATTGATGAAACTAGGGTTTTCGCGTTCCCGGCCTATTTGAGTTCCCGGGAATCGGGAATTTTTTCTCTCAATTCCCGGGAATTCCCGGGTACCCGGGAATTTTCATGTTTTTTGTATTAATATAGTTTTTCTCGTATATTTCAACATTAAACTTGTGTAAGTACTTTAAACATGATAAATTGTCTAACATACCAATCGACTTTTCTTATTAAAATAAAAAATAATACACTTATTAAAAAAAAATAACTAGAAACAGTGACAGTCATTTATTGTGCGATGTCGCGAGTTTCTTTAATGAAAAAAAAGTCTTCTCTTCTTAAAATATGGCAAAATATTACGGAATAACAATTGTGTGTGAATGACTAGAAAGGGTGTTACCAAATTCGTGTAATACCTTAAAACCACATGATCACTGGTGTAGAATGACCTAGCACGGGATTTAGCTTGATTAAAAATAAAAAATTTTTTTTTTTCAACATTTCGACGCCTCTCACGCCACTCATCAATGAATGAAAGCACGGTGACACAGCTGGCTAACATGACTAGCACGAAATTGTTCTTTGCAGTCAGTTAAACGCAAAAAGGTCGCAAAAAGGGCTCGAAAACAGAATTTTTTTTTTTGAAAATAAACTATTTTGTATTTAAAATAAAAACCATTTAGGGTTAATCTGTGATCAAGATCACGCTGTTCTAAAGAATTACAAAAATTCGTTTACAGCCTGTATATTTTCACTATAAATCTCGAAATTACACAAAAGATAAGCATTGTGCATAGTTTCTACAAATGAAACATACAGGGTGTTAACGAATTCGTGTAATTCCTTAAAACCACATGATCAACTACTGACGTAGACAGGCCCCGCACGGGATTTAGCTGGATTAAAAATTAACAAATAAAATTATTATTTTTTCATGCGGCTTTGTTACCGATCGTATCTAAACCATCTAATAAGGATTCAGTAAAAAAAATAAGAATTTATTTTTTTGCAAAAAAATGTTTTATTTTTGTGAACATTTCGATGCCACGCATAAATTAATGAAAGCACGGCGACACGGCTGGCAGGAACGATTAAAGCGATATCGCTCTTTGCAGTCAGATAACTCAAAGCTCTAAAATGACTCCGAAATAGAAAATCAAGATTATTTTGAAAAAAAAAATTTGAGTTGATTTTCAAAAATTCCTGTTTAGGGTTAATCTGTGTCACCAGTAGATCACGTGGTTTGAAGGAATTACACGAATTCGTTAACACCTGTATACAAAAAAAAAAATTCAAGCTTTTAAAATTTTGTTTACTAGACAGAGACAACAGTACTGTTTGCTGACATCACGATACATTTACCCCATTAAGTTATTCTAAGTTCACACCACGCAATACAATGTCCGTTTCACGCGAGAGAGACAGAAAATGCTCTAAAATCTTCGGAAGCGTGCAGATCCTTCATTTTTCATCATCATTTCTCATTTCAAATAATTCCCGGGTACCCGGGAATTCCGCCAAATAATTCCCGGGTCCTAAAATTCCCAAATTCCCGGGAATTCCCGGTTCCGGGTACCCGGGGCGAAAACCCTAGATGAAACCCGCATCAAAATTCGTTGCGTAGTTTAAAAGATTAAGCGTACAGACGGCGAGAAGCGACATTGTTTAAGGGTGCCTTTCCACCAGAGATGTTTTGTGCAGCCATGCTTCGAGAATGTAAAAGCTAAGCTACGAAACTATGTGACCGTTTCCACTGATGCTAAGCTATGTAGCTGTACGAGAAAGATGCGCATCTTGAGCTATGCGACGTATCGACAATAGGGAAGGCACGGGGAGTGGCGGGCGTAGCTACACCACTCGCGACCATCCAAAGCACGCATCCATAGCTCGCATCCAAAGCACGCATCCATAGCTCGTATCAAACTCAAACTCAAAACTCGTTTATTCAAAGTAGACTAGTATTACTTAGTTCTTTTTGAACGTCATATATACATGTCGCAGAATCAACACAGAAGCACAACTATTAGAATGACTATTGATTATTGTTAATGTAGTAGGACGCCATCTATTGTCGGAAACGTCAAGCAGTGTGCTTGGGTGAGGTCGGTGCGGGGCGTGGCATGTCTTGTTTGACGGTTGTCACCAAGCTGTCAGCTGTCAGCTGTCGGCTGTCAGCTGTCGGCTGTCAGCTGTCAATCTTTTTGACATTGGATGCATTTGATTTGAGTGAAGGCACTTTGGATTGAGACACGAGGGCGAGAGGTCGTTTTGCCAGCCTGCACCGAACTTACCGCGTTTCCGTACTTTAATCTATTTCCATCGGTTTGATCATTAGAGATTTTATTATTTTGTTATCGAGAGTGAATAAATAGAGGACTATAATCAGTGTTGTGACTATTATTTCCTGCCTACACCAAGTCGAACTTGAACTCTGATGACGAGGTACCCCCAATGAGTGAACTACCCTCGTTATCAGAAGTGGGATGCAACTCGAACGCCCCACATAGTGTAAGTGATAGTGCTAGCCAAGAAAAGCGTAAAGACAATGCGTGCGTGTTTGAAGGTGACACTGAAACGGAAAAATGGTGTTTTCTGCTAGAGCAGCAAAACAAAAATTTTATGGCCATCGTGCAAGCAATGAAAATGCTTCCTGCGATTGTGGATGTTCGCCTTCCGGATTTTGACCCCGAAAAACGGACGCGTGCATAGCTGGCAACAGCAGACATGTGTGTGATCGATTCGAATAGTCAAGGTGCATCGTTAATGATTGCCTTGTGCCGCGCACTCAAGGGAGAAGCTTCATCATGGCTGTCATCAAAACTCGCAACGATCTACACCGGGAACTGAGGGCTGTTTCGTTTCTGAAGAAGAGCGCCCCGTCTGGTGGTGATGAACGTGAAGGTCCTGTCGCGAAGAGGAACGCTAAGGAGACGTGCAGCAGCACGGCGGTTGATCCCGCCAGGGAAAAGCGAGTTGAGGTGTGCCTGGTAGACGCGCCTTCTGGATCCTTACGGCACTCTGGTGAGCAATTCGATTTTTATTATGACTGGTGCGAGATGTTCGCTTGTTAAAGAATCTGTATCCTGTTTTAGTCGTAAACGACTTTGTGAAAATGTGACATTGACTGGTATTGGACAGACTTCTGTAAGGTCGACTGTACAAATTATGACTACTGTTGAGATCGATGGAATTATTTTTGAAATTCTTTTCCACGTTTTACCTGACCGTTTTCCATTATCGCTTATCTCTGACTTTAACAAGACTGACGAGACGAGACCGGCTGATGATGAAGGTGTTGGACCTTAAGTGTGAGAATAAAAGATGTGAATGTAGTATGCAAGTCGCTCAGATCGCATACATGTCCATGCCATTCGTAGGCGTAGGTGTAAAATCGGGCCTCATTTCCCGTCTCAGTGCGGCCACGATGGTGTGTGGCGTGCGTTTGGCTTGGATATGTAGGTGCTCGCTGATGATACCGCCGGATGGAGGCGATGTGTTGAGGTTGGGTACCGGATGGAGGTCCCAAGGTTGCCGGATGGAGGCAATGTGATGTGTTGAGGTTGGGTACCGGATGGAGGTCCCAAGGTTGCCGGATAGAGGCAATGTGATGTGTTGATGTTGGGTACCGGATGGAGGTCCCAAGGTTGCCGGATTGAGGCAATGTGATGTGTTGAGGTTGGGTACCGGATGGAGGTCCCAATAGAGTTTTGCATATTAGATTTGGTCGGAAAGTTTCACGAACTGATTTGAAAATTAATGGTTATTGAAGAGATTTAAATGCTGAGATAAGATTTGATGGGAATTAGTGGTTCAAAATAAAATTGTTGTTTGAACTGTGTAACCTTATCTTCCGACATGTTGGTCAGGAAGGCCGAGCAAAGAACGTTTTACTTTCCATGGATTCTTGTTTCAGATGCTTCACACGAGGACGTGTGAATTGTCAAGATGGCCGTGTCGCAGAATCAACACAGAAGCACAACTATTAGAATGACTATTGATTATTGTTAATGTAGTAGGACGCCATCTATTGTCGGAAACGTCAAGCAGTGTGCTTGGGTGAGGTCGGTGCGGGGCGTGGCATGTCTTGTTTGACGGTTGTCACCAAGCTGTCAGCTGTCAGCTGTCGGCTGTCAGCTGTCGGCTGTCAGCTGTCAATCTTTTTGACATTGGATGCATTTGATTTGAGTGAAGGCACTTTGGATTGAGACACGAGGGCGAGAGGTCGTTTTGCCAGCCTGCACCGAACTTACCGCGTTTCCGTACTTTAATCTATTTCCATCGGTTTGATCATTAGAGATTTTATTATTTTGTTATCGAGAGTGAATAAATAGAGGACTATAATCAGTGTTGTGACTATTATTTCCTGCCTACACCAAGTCGAACTTGAACTCTGATGACGAGGTACCCCCAATGAGTGAACTACCCTCGTTATACATAAGACTGCCCTGAAAGCGCCCACCCTTCACCGCTTCCTAGTGTTTATGCTGTGAAGAAGAAACGGCGCAACAAACTCCCCAGCAACACAGTTCAGTCTGTCAAGTGAATAATTAAATGAGTCTATACACAAAAAAGTAAAATATTAATTACATTGATTAAATTATGCAAGTTGATAATGGTAAACAAAATATTTACCTAGAACAAAATTCTGGATGAATTGAAAACAAAAGTAAAAGTATCTAAATATAGATAATTCAACATAATATAAACATACAATTATATATTCCTACACTCAATATATATAGACTCTATATATTCCAATACATTATTATTACTACAGTTAATGTGAGAATAATGTAGGTCAAAGTCAGTAGTACAAGAATAACAATGAGAAATTGCCTTAATGTTGTCATAGCATGTAAGAGCTGACCAGTCCCGACAGACAGCACCCGTTCACGAGCATGACGAGCGCATCAGCATCGCTTAACTCAACCATATTGTAGGGAACTTAACAACCCAATACACAACGCCACCGTCAGCAGGACATTCATAGCACGCATCACATAACACATCCTTTCATATAAAAAACGTAGCTTAGTTGAATCAGTTTCCACCAGTGCTGTGCTATGTGGAGCAATGAATATGATTGGTGGATATCAAACGCATCCATAGCAACGTTGCATAGCATTTATCTCTAGTGTAAAAGCAGCCTTACTATGTAAAGATACGTAGAGAAGGTGGAGACAAAACAAAAAAATAACAATAATAAAAAATGTTTAACTTTTGTTTTTATTTTAGTTGGACCTTATATAAGTCGAGCTGTATTTAATTACAATAGGATCTCAGGAGAAAATATAAAATTAAATTCTAATTTATTAAAATTAAGCCATTTGTGGCTGTTTTTTTCGGAGAAAACAACATCGTCAATCTAGCAGAAGTTTTAAGACTTTTAAGTCTCAAATTACATAATTTACATTTAACCGATGAACTGTCTTCTGATTTAAAAAAAATGTTTCCAAACTTGATTTATTTTATTTTATTTATTAGGGAAAACAAACAATTACACACTATAAATGGTTAACAAATAATTGGTACGAGACTGCGTCAGTGTGCAACTAGGGTTACCATTTAGAAATTTGAAAAGTCCTGACAAAAAGCCTGACATTTCAATAAAAGTCCGGACATTTTAGTCACAAAATGCAAACATACGAAGATTTATTGTTTGATCTCGTTAAGTTGATTGTTAAAGATTTATATTTTGTTTTTAGATGAATGAGAAGTTAATAAAAATGAAAAAGTTATTTGATATTACATATAAGTAAGTTTCATTACTCGTATTCCATCTAAGCCAAAAATCCGGACAAATTAAAGAGCCGGACAAAGTCCGGACAAAAGTCTAGAAGTCCGGACATGTCCGGACAAATCCGGACGGATGGTAACCCTATGTACAACTAACTACGTTATCCACATCATATAAGATGTATAATTAATAATTATATAAACTTAAAATTGGAAGATACATGCACGAATACAATAAGCCTTACAGTGGTTACGCACTGCATCCGATCCGAATCCGTGAAAATACGTTCCGAAGTAGCCATAGAACTAGTTGTATGGTAGTTTACGCACTACATCCGGCATCCGTCATCCGATTTCTATCCGTTATCCGTGAGTTTCTAATTCGGAAGAACAATTGACGGACCGAAGTAGCCGTAGCACTGTTTGTATGAACGCTTTCGCATTACCTCGGATTCAAATCAGAGGGTCTATTCCCTAAGCACGAAGTCCGTGGTTGCTGCCTTAGTTACGAGCGTTTCCTATTCTCTATCACCTACGGACATACGATTATTTCGGGATCCGAACTAAGAATGAATGACAACACGATTTGACAGTTGTCCCTACTACCGATGTGTTATTGCCCGTCCAAAAGATTGAACTTAACACTTGTTTTGTTCACTTCTACGTTTCGGGCTACTTTCGGACGGGCGACTAACTTCGTTGACGGACTTAGGGAGTAGGCCCCCAGACGCCAAACGGATATGCCAAAGATGGCCCCTGAATTGTTTGAATTTGAATCAGAGATCGGAATAGTGCGTAAGCTACATCCGAATTGGGTCCGAGATTTTTACTCTAGATCGGTATTTTCACGGATTCGGATCGGATGCAGTGCGTAAAGCAATATCCGAATTCGGTCCGAATTTTTTATATCCGTATTTTCACGGATTCGGATCGAATGCAGTGTGTAATCGCTCTTAATTTTGATTTAGGTACTCCAAAAAGTTTTCTACTGACATTCTAGAATTGTCTTTTGTCGTAAACTTTACAAAGGAATACCTACTTAAAAAGTCTAAGGGCCGATTTTTCAATCGTCAGATAAATTTTATCCAAGGAATAAATATGACGGTTTGACATATTTTCTATAGAAAAGTTGTCAAAACATCAAACTTATTATCCAGATAAAAGTTATCTGACGATTGAAAAATCAGCCCTAACAAATATACGAAAAAAAACTAATTAAAACGAGTATTGCCATCCTCAAATTTCAAAAACTATTATTTCGAGTTGGAAAAGCCAGGACAATTCAGTTTAAAAACAGAACGCAGTAACAGAGTAGCACTAGTTAAATGAATAGGTAGTGAAAATAGAGTTAATAAAATTCAAGTAATAAATATAATCTTTTTTTTTTAATAAAAGTAATTGAATTAAATTATACGTTTTGAAAACGCCAATTTTATAATACACTAGCTTTTGCCCGCAGCTTCGCTTGCGTGAAATTTTGAACCCGTTAAATGACGATTTTCCATACAAACTTTCATCCCCTATTTAACTCCCTTAGGGGTTGAATTTCGAAAAATTCTTCCTTATTCCTTGTCTACATTATAAAAGGAACTTCTGTGCAAAATTTCAGCTATCTAGGTCCAAGGGTTTGGGCTGGGCGTTGATGAGTCAGTCAGTCAGGACTTTTCTTTTTATTTATACAAGGTGTTTTTTTTGATATCCCATAACTCTAGGGTATGATTGAGACCATATCAAAGAACCAACTGGCATATGAATTATTCTTCAATCATCATTTTTTTTTTGTTTTCATTTTTCATACAAAATAATTCGACAAAGTCACGATTTTAATTTAATAAATAAAAAAAAAAAAAAAAAAAAAAAATTGAATTAAAACACCCTTACGTGAAATATGACAACGTCGCATTTTCTTAGCTTTAAATATGAATGATTGGTTTCAATAAAAATGAATTACTCTTATTTATCAATGAATCTTAGATACCTATATTTAATTATGATTGATGATATCTTCGAAACTATGCATTTTTGGACCACCTATTGTAAATGTATCAACAATATAAGCGTTCAGGGGTGATTCTATCATTACAGTTTTAGCTAATATCGGTATGTCAGGATTGCGAGCAAGGTAAACACAGTAAATAAAACCAACATAGACTCTCCACCACTGAGAGTACTTGTATTTGGGTTAATATTAGTAACATTAACTAGATCACAGTATATTACTTTACACAATTATTACAAGATCATAAAATAAGGACAAGCTAATCAGATATAAAAGGTCAGACTTCTTCAGCTGTTCAACACGGAATGCTCTCGCTTCGTCGAATGACCACCGCCTTTATAACCTCGGGTGGGCCGATCCATATCGACGACTACCCTCTCTTGTCAACATTGCCCAGTGCTACCCGCTACCGATAACACGGCTCTCCTGCAAAACACACGTCCTCGTGTGTTGGTGGTCGACGCACCATCAACCCCATCGTCAAGATTGTACATCAAGGCCTAACTTCAGTGACACCTCTGGACCTTAAACAGAAACAAATAATACAGTACACATCCCGGCCACACCTGATCTTTGACCTCGTCATCTTACTCATGTCTTTGACCAAAGTAAAATGAAAAGCATCCAAAGAATGTTTGAATCGATTAGAGCTTGTTATCCCATCGACGGCCAACAAGCTCATCACCCATGACTTAAACTAGTTGATATTCATTCAGTATCAACCTAGTTCTATATTCGTTCATAACTTCTCGTATCAAACTTACTTACTTACAAACATCCACACATTAGATTTCCAACATTTTCACATTTTCATAAAATACTATCTCAGATGCCTATTAGACAGTTCTACTTTGGTTAAACATCAAATTTTAGTTATTCAATAAATCATAATAGGTACATAAACACACAATCTCATCATACACAAATTCATAAAATCATTTAAATACATTTACAATATTTTTCAGGGCTAAATATCTCATTATAGTTTTTCACAAATTCATAATAACGTAAACCTACCCAAATTGGTCCGCCCACCATAATCCGACCACTAATTGTTACTGCATTTTTTTATTAATACAGTCTATTATTAAGCTAGGTCTTATTGGAATTTGAAACTACACTTTTAACTTTGTTTACCACTAAAAGAGATTTTATAGATATTTGTTTTGTTTCGTGATAATATTACAATTCATAACGAAACGGTGCATTATGCGTGTTTTTAATAGTCAAACCGTCAAAACCAGACATGGGACAATTAGAGAGTTCTGTAAAGATTTAAACTGAATTTAGTAAGTTTAAAGTTTTTGTGGTATAGTATAATTGATAGACTTGAGTTACAAGTAGGTAATAGGTGATTTAGTTTATAATTAGTATGCAAAACTTATCAAAATAAAGTGGACGGTATTATAGCAAGTAACACTACAGTACTGATCGAATACCGACCGGAGGTCGGTGTAGGGGCAATTACCGTGTTCACTTTAACTGATAAAATTATATTTGAGTTATAATAAATCAAACCTAGAAATAATTTTTATTATTTACCTATATGATATAGAATCTTGTGACCGAAATACGACCTACTATAAATGGTTTATTTATTTCGATAACTTTATTTTAATTTCATGAAAATTCATTATTAGCACCGTCGTTTATGGAGAAAAGCAGTTTAATACTTACATGATTTTCAATTAACTGTACTTGTTATTGGTTTTATTCTAATGTAATTTATTTCTAAAACATGTTTACTATCTATCGACATTGTTTATTTCTCTAAAAATATTAAACTTTTCAATAATTGAAGTAGTTGAAAAGCGGTCGGTTGTTAGGTAACCGTTTTACATCATTTCATAACACCGTCCACCCTCAAAGCTTATCGTGATTTGTACTCATTTCAAAGAGCTTAACTTTTTAGCTGAAACTTAAAGTTTATATGACTACATTGTAGACTTTATGTTAGCATCTTTCGGCTCCTTTATCTGACCTTGGATATCAATCAACTAGGAAAAGAGTGCCCATTGAGATAAATCGAACAAGCTGAAACCATTGATAAAACAGAACAACTCGAAGGGCTTACATTAATACATTGTGGAGTAGACGGATTTTTTCTGTGACAGTCATGTTGTATTTGGATTCCAACCTCATTTCCAGAATCATCGTACCCAAAAACCATAGACAAGAAACCATAAAAAAACCATACTCATGAAAATATATTTTTGAATTTTGACTCATCCTCGGCATCAGCACCGCCGAAAATTATGGAATTGACATGACGAATAATTTCCAAATTTTTATGGCGACCATCTTGGATTTTGAAGTTGCCCTCGTTTTCTTCATCAGCACCCCCGAATGCCATGGAATTAACACCATGACGACTAACTCTTAAATTTTCATGGCTGCCATCTTGGACTCTGGGTTTTTCCACAACTTTGGTATCATCAGCCCCGAAAACCATGGAATTGACACCCATGATGAATAATTTACAATTTTATAGCCGCCATTTTGAATATTGGTTTTGCCCAAATTTTTGGCATCAGCAGCCCCGAAAACCATGGAATTGACACCAGTAATTAATAATTTTCAATTTTTACATCCGCCATCTTGGATTTTGGTTTTGCCCACATTTTCGGCATCAGCAGGCCCGAAAACCATGGAATTGACACCCATGACGAATAATCAGTAATTTTGTATAACCGTCATCTTGTATTCCGAATTCGACCAATTTTTTGGCATGGGTACCCGAATAATCCATGCAAATAAGAATTTTGTTACAATAAACGCATTTGTTACAACTAGGTAGATTAAAGTAATAAAAAAAAGGTAAATTATTTAATGTAACTTCAGTAGTTTAACATCTTTTGGCGAGGATTGCGAGTAAAATTGGGACCAGCGGTATAAGCTCTAAGGGAGCAGCGCGCGCACACCGTCACGAAAAAGGTTTAAACGTTGATTCTTATTTATTTATTTATATTCCGTTCCTACAGACAAACTGTGGAAATGGTTTTGTGGGGCATTGATCTTAATTAATGCAACGTTTTTGTACTATATAAACAAAAAACCTCTTTTCTATATGACACCATGAAGTTAGTTGTTTACGTAGACCTACAAGGTGTCTAAAGCTCTGCAAAAAAGAGTACGAAAAATGGGGGTGCCACTAACAATAAGCGCTCTGGTAGAAAGTCGAAGTGAACTTCTACCGCGCATACATAATAAATGGAATGGGGCATCAACCGGGGACTGCCCACTGGTGCTCTACGAGAGTGCAGTCAAAGACTGTCCCCGGGTGATGTAAGACAAGAGGGCACAAGAATGAGTATTGCAAAATATAGAACCTTAAATTATTGGTCTATTGATACGGGTGTTTAATGGACAAATCCAACTTCTTTTTCTGGTAGAAAATTGGTTTGGCAGACGGTGGCCCATTAACTCGCTAGCTGGGCTGGAAAACCGCCAGAACAGGCAAAAGGGGGCAACACCACTGTGAGCTGTTAAGGGTATCGAGATCGAGAGGTGAGACCCTGGTTTCAGCAAGTTTGCAAAGGACAAATTTTGGTGGACGGTATTAGGTATGTCAGTGGTCGGATTACGGCTGACAGTTATTTCCCGGACGGAATTAAGGCGGGTAGCAGATTTGAAACTACTTGTCATTTTTTACTTCATATCAAAACGAATTAAATGTGAATTTTATATTCCTTCCTAGATTTAATAAATATATGAATTTTACTTTAATATGAGACCTACAGCACCAGAGTTTCCCTTATCAGTCGCTATGTCTGAATAAAACAAAAATGATGGTCCTTAGGAGGTCGGTATTTGGTGGGTTTACGTTACACACTTAAAATATTTCTTGGTTAAATATTTCAACGATTCACAAAGCCATAATACATAAACACTTAAAATATTTCATTCGTAAAAATCTCATAATTATTCACAAAATCATAACATAATATCTCAATAATTTACAAACTCATAGTACATTTAACACTTAAAATATTCCATGATTATAAATCTCAATTATTCACAATTCATTTTACCAGCATATAAACACTTCAAACTCACAGTACGTTAAACACTCAAAATATTTCAAGATTAAATATCTCATTATTCACAAACTCATAGTACATATCAACGATTAAAATAATTCACGATTCATTATCTCATTATTATTCACAAAATCCTACATTCTTAAATATCTCAATTCTTCACAAAATCAGAAAACAAACATCCTAAATGTTTCATGGTTAAATATCTTATAATCATTATTCACAGTATCATAGTACATAATTATAAACACTTAAAATATTATCTCAATTATTCCAAAATCATAATACTTAAGTATCATTTTTCATGATCAAATAGGTAGGTATCTCAATTATTCACAAACTCATATTACAAAACTGACATGATTTTGTAAACATAACATTTCTATGTTGCGCTAATAATACAACCTTTTTACAACAATACAATAAGTACATATTATACACATCTTTATCGAAAATAAGTCAAATTATTTCTTATTTAAAAATAAATTTGACAAATCAATCTTTAACGGAAGCCATCATAATACGTATCGTCAATAATATATACAATTTCCTGTTTTCGTCTACAAAAAATACATTTTAAACCTTAAGTAATAATAACAAACTACTTTTTAATTTCAATCAACTATTTTGCACCATTCTACAACAAGAATTATAACAAAACCAATCAAAACAAATATCAATATTTTCAAAACTTTTTCAAAACATTAATTCAAAACAGAATCTCATTTTCACTGCATTTTCATTTATCAATTAATAGCATCACCCGCCTTGGATTTAGCCAACTCATTTGGCATCACCCGCCTGGGATCCTGCTTTATCAACATGGCATCACCCGCCTTGGATCTAGCCATATCATGGCATATCCCGCCTTGGTTCCAGCCCTATAACAATTGCTTCGCCACGTTAGAGTTTCAGTTTTCCCCAGGCGAAGCCTTTGGCCAACCCCGGCTGGCCAAACCGGGCGGTGCCAAAGATCAACCCTGGTTGCATCTCACCACAAACTCTAATACGACTTGCAATGTATTTTCCTACACGAATAAATACAGATGCCGTATTTATTTTCCACGAATAAATACAGATACCATCATATTTATTTTATACTAATAAACACAGATATCATCTCATTTATTTTACACGGATAAATACAGATAACATCTCTTTTATTTTACATGAATAAGCAAAGATATCATTTAATATTTATTTTACACGAATAAATAACCTCTCATATTATATTTCCTTCATCAAAATTCCTTCACACATAATAAAATGGTTGTGACTCACCGGATTTATCACATTTTCTCATTCTCACACTTCTCACCATTGTAACGTCAATCAAATAATCAAGTTTTTGTCAGTCTGTCTACAGGGGATTTTATCTAGCAAAATTTTTACATGTGGGTATACAATCATAATGTGGACTGGTTTTTTCTTGTTCCACTTCTGATGTAAATGTATCAACAATATAAGCGTTCAGGGGTGATTCTATCATTACAGTTTTAGCTAATATCGGTATGTCAGGATTGCGAGCAAGGTAAACACAGTAAATAAAACCAACATAGACTCTCCACCACTGAGAGTACTTGTATTTGGGTTAATATTAGTAACATTAACTAGATCACAGTATATTACTTTACACAATTATTACAAGATCATAAAATAAGGACAAGCTAATCAGATATAAAAGGTCAGACTTCTTCAGCTGTTCAACACGGAATGCTCTCGCTTCGTCGAATGACCACCGCCTTTATAACCTCGGGTGGGCCGATCCATATCGACGACTACCCTCTCTTGTCAACATTGCCCAGTGCTACCCGCTACCGATAACACTATTCTAGGAGATGTTGTGTTCTTTTTACTTAAATAATATAACCCTAGAGTTATGGAATATCAAAAAACACACGTTGTATAGATCACTTTATCAGGATGCTTTAAAAACTCAGGATGCTACTCAAAACCTATTCAGGACATCCTAAGACACTACGAAAACCAGGACATGTCCTGGGAACACAGGAAGGTTGTCAACTGTAGCATAGATGAATTCATGTTACTTCTAACTGTCAACAAAATCAAAACATAAAAAATGCTCACGGGCATGCTTATGCTGCTCCCTAACCTCGCAAATACCGCAAATCCCGCACACGTATTCTCGCTCCTTACGGAATTAGAAAATCATGTGGCATCCCCGTATTTCGAGATCCCAGTGGAGATCAACTACGATCCATTGACACTGCAAGTAAAAATGTGTGAGAAACAATATTAACAACGCGTCATTCAACGCAGATGTGTGCCGCAACTGTAGCACAAACTTAAACAGTCACATGTTACAGTCGCTCCACAGATTTGACGTCGCTAATTAACAGTATGGTACCGTTTGGAGGTTTGTATGAATGACACACGTGCGATGTCGAGCGTGAACTTTAATTATGCACTAATCGAGCAATAAATATACTAAATATCAAACATAAACATGGTGACTCGTTGGATAATTATGCAATTATGCACACACACATTGAAGACAGTAGTTATTCTCTATGCCGAGATTGGATGCCCTATTCGTAATCATAAGGTTCTTCATGCTTGTTAAAAAGATAATAAATAATTACGTAACAATTCTTTTCCATAAATAATTATTTTTACGAGCTGTTCAACCTCTTTGGAATGCAGTATGATAATATAATATACGCGGTTACGACACTCAACCAGCGACCAATGGTAACCAATATTTAGGAAACAACCAGTATTGGGTAACCCGATGGAAGAGTAGGGTGACCATGGATTAATGATTTTTGTGGATTTTTAAGAGTTGGGAGTAGGGTTTGCAATCCCGCAGCTCATTCAATCCCGCGGGATTGATATGCGGGATTACTCAATCACGTGCGTTATCACGCGGGATCCTGCACCTTTGAAATTATGTTATAAAATCAAATTGAAATTACAGATTCTTGTGTAAAAATCAACTTTTATTAAACATTTCTTACATTAAGCAACAGAAATTATTTCTTTTCTATTAATTAAGTATGAGTAATTAGTAATCTGATTTCTTAGATTCATCTTTAAATGTTTGGCATAGTTTAATAGTTTTGTTTAATTTTACCCTTACTCCTAACAACAGTTTTATATTTTTAATTCAGCGTTATTCATAATTATAATGACTAATAATAAAATCACAACTTTCTCTTAGATGCTATTACTATGATATCAACTTATGGTGATAACTTTTGAAAATACGCTCTTAAGAAGCAAATGGCGCTCGTGCTACTCGCGATTTACGCGAAAGTTTTAGCGCCAAATTTTTAAATTGCGGGATCCGCGTATCCGCGCTTTGAAGGTGCGGGATCCAGCAGATTAATAAAAGCAGCGGGATCCCGCGGGAATGCGGGATCCCGTTTTGCGGGATTGCAATCCCTAAATGACAGTTATTGAAAAACTAATGTAAAACCTTAACGTATACTCTACGTCAATGGTTTAACAATCGTCTATTGACGGCAGGCAAAAGAGCCAAGCTGCTGTTTCTTGACAGCTCTTCCAATGTCCATTTTGTCTACGAATAAACGAGTAAAAAACCATTTCTCATAAATAATTTAAACGTGTGATATTATACTATTAGTGTGATAGTATAATAATATTGACACAGCGCCTTGTTATTACTAATGTAATCATTTCCTGCGGTTACATTACCTTCGCCTTCAACTTCACAGTTTGTGGTGTAATACCACAAATTACATTATTGTTACAAAATGTTATTACGTTTTCCATTTCACTTGATATTTGTTTTTTTACTATAAGTACTGTATTAGGCCAAGTATTCACTAGTAATCAATGTTTCAAACTCAAATTGTAGGTAGTTTCTGAAACACCACGTATCTAAATATTTCTAGAAACACTGTTTAGGGGATTTTTGCTACTAAAAATTGTCTGTGCAGTCTGGCACTTCTCTATTTCACCACATTAATTTAGATCCACTAAATGATCGTGGTGAAATAGAGAACTAATATGAAATAGCGATGGACGATTATTATAAAACTAATCGACTTAGATGATTATTCAGTCCAGTCGATCACAATTGATGTTAGTCGATTGTTTAGTCCAGTCGATAACATTTGATGTTAGTCGATTGTTATCGACTAACGGTGCGCAGCAGGCGACAATCACTGATACGGTTACCGTATCAACTTTAACTACTAATTTGTATTGAATTGTGGCGCAGCGCACGTATTACTATACTCGTACTACTAAATAAGTAATTACTAAAAGGTGGTGCGTGCGCTGCCGCTGCGCCACAATTAAATAGTTAAAAGTCCGTGCGCCACGACTTACATGTACAACTGCAGTTATTATGCGATTGGCGCTAATAGATTATTTAATTGTCTTCTACCGTCTCAGTTTACATTTAGTAGTTCGTCGATTGTTATTCGAATAATTACGGTAAGGAACTACTTAATCGACAATCGAATGCGCAACCGTACAATTTTCGATTCAGTCGATTGTTTTTTTTGCAACAATCGCCCATCGCTAATATGAAATGTAATGGATTTGACAGGTTTTCGACATCCTTCACAAGCAGCGCCGACATCCACGTTCATTGAATTATATTAAAGTACTTACATTATATTAATTATGAGAAGAGTCCTTTGTCCTGCAGTGGGACAGTAACAGGCTGGCATTATTATTTAATAATTGACAAAGTAATAAGCATCTAAAAATGAACTTGCCAAATTACTGTCTAAAAATATTGAAATTAACATCATAGAGATCATAGACATACACTACTAAAACAAGATTCCTTACGAAATTAGTAAAACTCATAGTAATGAAATACGAAGTCATTTAAGAGTAGGTAGTTGCAGTTATTATATTTTTCACCATTATTTCTAGCCTACAAAACATGCTAAAGGTGCCGCTTCCACCTTTAGCTTTTGAACAAAATAATAAAAGGAAATTAATTAATTCAAAGTAGGCTTTTTGAACGTCGACAGCAAAAAACCTCACCAATCCCCACCCTTCATCACTCGCCTACTAAAAAATCGTAGGCATCGTCTCGAGACAGTCCGCTTAACCTTTAAACACATAGTCACCCTACTTAGTGAAAGTGCGCCGCGCCCTTCGGCCTTGCACGAGAAAGTTCACGCCGAGTTATGTATCGGACATCCGTGAAGAGACATGTTAAGATGTCGCGACGACAAGTGGATGTTATATAACGTGTGTCCAAGAATATATAATAAAATACCTCATGACTTAAAAAAATTAAATATAAATCTCTTTAAGAAAAAGCTGAAAGAACTGTTAATAAAGAAATGCTGCTACACAATAAGTGAATTTTTAGAATGATTATAAGTCATATAATTAATTTAGTAAAAAAAAAACAGTACCCATTATATAATTAATATAATTTTCGAAACAGACTGTATAAATATGTATAATAGAAGAAATAACTATAATTACAATAGAGACTAACAGTATTATATATAAATATAATAGAGTAAGAAAGCCAAATAAAAAATATTATATTAAGGTAAGCAATGAATAGATAGATATAAGTGATGGAATTAAATAGTATTATATAAATGTGATAGTATTACATACATAACAATAGGTTAATTGAAATTAATAACAAAGTATGTCAATAGAATATTAGTAATTCTCGTTTAATATAATTTTCGTATGCCCACAGGCACAATGTAGCGAACTTTCTGTAACTCTAACACCTTTTGTATTGTACACCTGCATTGACGAATAAAAAGATTTGTATTTGTGTTTTTTGATATCCTATAACTCTAGGGATATTTAAGTAAAGAGAACACAAAATCTCCTAGAATAGGTGGTCCAAAAATGCATAGTTTCGAAGATAGGTATACACTGAGTTGCAAGAAAGATACCATTAGGTGATCATTAACTAATCCGTCTATGTTTCCATTAAATTAATGGCTATTGCATGAACACTAATTAGGTCGTAGTTCGTTCTTCATTTACTAATTATCTTATATTGAAATCATGGGGAGTTTGACACATCAAAAATTAATTTTAATGTATAGTTAATCATTCCATTCAATCTAGCTTCTTGCAATGGACAGAAGAGGTTAATGGCACATTAACATTCTAATGAGCACATTAAAATTTAATGGACCTTTCTTGCAACTGAGTGATCATAATTAAATTATAGGTAAGTATCTAAGTTTCATTGATAAATAAGAGTAATTCATTTTTATTCAAACCAGTCATTCATATTTAAAGCTAAGAAAATGCGACGTTGTCATATTTCACGTATGGGTGTTTTACATTAATAATCGTTATCATTATTAACTTTCTCGAATTATTTTGTATGAAAAATGAAATAAAAAAAAAAGATGATTGAAGAATAATTCATTGCCAGTTGGTTCTTTGATATGGTCTCAATCATACCCTAGAGATAAGGGATATCAAAAAAATCATCTTGTATAACGTAGGATGACAATCCTAGCCTTTTTATCCGACTTCTTCAATCATTTTTTTTTTTAAACCATTACAGGCGCAGAAAAGTCGTATTTAGGTGCACGGTTCCAATTAGTCGTTTCCTATGGAGGAGAGCCGGCAAGAAACTACATGGTTACTTTTTAAAAAGGATATCTTTAACAATTTCAGTGAATACAGTACTTACTATGATTAAGGATAGTTAAGAGAGAATAATGTAGTTTTGAGCACAGACCAGTAAGTGATGAAGTCCCAAGTCTTGAGTACAAGAATTAGCGATCAAGTATCATCCTAACTAATATCCTATCCTAACTAATATTATAAATGCGAAAGTAAGTTTGTTTGTTTGTTACCTTTTCACGCATAAATCACTGAACCGATCATCCTGAAATTTTGCATATACGTTGTCAGGTGTACAGAAACGGACATAGGTTAGTTAGTTACCTTTCATCCCGAAAAAAAGTACTGTTCCCGAGGAAAACAACAATAACGTTCTTATGATAATAGATGGCGCCACGTGTCTTTCGAATCATGATTGAATTATCTATCTATATACATATATAAAAATGAATCGCTATTTCCCTTGGTCACGGCATCACGCGTGAGCGGCTGGACCGATTTCGCTAAAAATTTTTTGTTGTGTTCGTAATTGTCAGGAGAAGGTTCTTATGAAAGAAAATTTTGATATTTAAAAAAAACTAAATTATCTCATTATGTCCATATTCTTCATTTGTTTACCGCATGTGTTAGATTATTCCAATAATTTAACTTTGTTTATTACACAAATTCACGTCTTATTAATAATATTAAATGTCTACCTAATCATTTAAGTCATTATACTTACTTATTTAACTTATGTACCACATAAAAATGTGTTTTATAATTATAACTTTGTTTACTTGTGATAGACAACATTACACCGGTTCCTTATCAAAATATTATACAATACTATTACGAAATACATTTATAACATAGTTTAAACTGTGTTCTTTTATTATTGTTTTGTATAATATCATATTTAACTGTTTGCACAGAAATAACGTGACTTGTTCACTAATTAAGCCATTGTAAGACCAAGTATGTAATGTAACTAATTAATATCAACATATTTACTTTATTTTTATATAATTTTATTAATCTGTATTAAAATCATAGGATGTGACGTCACTTGTTTACTACCGGTCATATTAGCCGTTGCTCCGCCATACTCGGCACATTCGCTCCGCAGTAGTCACACCGAACGGACCTAAGTTAAGTACCCTTATCTTGTTGATGGGTTTTTATGTGTATTTCTTAGTAAATATTCTACTGAATATTTACTAATATATTTTAATGTGTAATATGTGTATTTCGCTTGATATTGCTGCTATGATCTGGTCTATAGTATCTGACTAGCTTGTCCTTCTTATTTTCTATTCTTACGAATTATTACATATTACATATATTGTGAATATCATGTAACTAACAACTAACCCAAATATAAGTACTCTCAGTGGTGGAGAGTCTATGTTGGTTTCATTTACCATACCCCCTTTGCCCCTGAAAGGTAGGTATTGGTCTTAATTGTAATGCTATGCTCACTATATAATTCTATAACCATATTAGCCCACATTATTGCTATTCCTAATATCTAGTACATTGATATTGCTAAAGTACTGTTTAAGTGAAATTAGTAATTATTGGTATACTTTAGTCAAAGATATTTGTAGTTTTCATAATAAACTATTCATGGTAAATAATTCTGGTTTATATACTATTCTATCTTTCTCTCATTACATTTATACATACCTACAGCTATGTTTGTATGATTATATGTCTATATAATCTAACATCAGAAGTGGGATAGATCTCTGGCCTTGCATAACAAATTATTAATCAATTTAATTATTTTAAGGATGGATGCTGTCTCAACTCCACTTCAAATCGACGATGACATCGCGCTGCCGATTCTTGTTCCCGAGAAGTACGACGACGGAGCTGCGAACTGGTGTACGAGCATTGTGGCCCTTTCGAAGGACTTCACGTGGAGCGGCGCGGCGTCAAGACAGCGGATATAAGCCGATGTTGGATGACATCGCCCTGCCAATGTTTTACCCCTGACAAAAATTGTGAAGAAATTCAAGACTGTGGCTAAAGCCGGTAAGGCCCTCAGGGGCTCTGAACATTAATTTGACTGATGTAAATATTAACGTACCCTCCTGATAAAACTTTATAGTATAATAAAATAAATAAATGTTTAACTCAATCTATTACAATGAAATTGCAAGTCTGGCCTGATTGATAGATTTGAATATCGAACGTTATCATAATAGTCTCATCTCACTGATCACATCCAGTTGCGTTTTGATCCGTATAAAATTAAAAATCTGATAATTATTTAGTAATACCCACATGTTACAAATAAGAAAAAAATATTATTACGAATAATTTTTTTACCGTCAATTGTAATTAATTGTATTATTTGAAAATCGTAAAATATAGCCTTCTATTTTTAATTAGTCCATGACTTATTGTGTATAGTAACTGGATTGCTTAGTGATTTGTTCTAGTGAAATGTAGTTGGCCGACAAGAAGTGTGTATTTCTCATGTAAGTGAATGATAATAATATGTAATCCTTATTAGAAGTAGAGTGATGAATATTTCATTAATTAAAAGGATGTCAGATAGTATTTCGTGTAAAATAAATATGGTATCTATATTTGTTTGTGTAAATAAATGCGTTGCAGTTGTATTAGAGTTTGTGGTGAAATGCAAACCGGGGTTGGCCAAAGGCAACGCCTGGAAAAAGCTGAAACCCTAACATGACGAAGCAATTATTATAGGGCTGAAACCCAGGCGGGTGATGCCATGATATGGCTAGATCCAAGGCGGGTGATGCCATGTTAATAAAGCTAGATCCAAGGCGGGTGATGGCAAATGAGTTGGCTAGATCCAAGGCGGGTGATGCGATAAATTGATAAATGAAAATGCAGAAAAAAATTAATATCTTGAAAATATTGATACCTATTTGTTTTTATTGGTTTTGCTATAATTCTTGTTGCAGAATGGTGCAAAATAGTTTAAATTAAAAAGTAGTTTGTTACTACTTACATAAGGTTTAAAATTTAGTTTTTGTAGATCAAAACGGGAATTTGTATTTATAATATTGATGATAAATTGGTATGATGGCTTCCGTTAAAGATTGGTTTATCATATTTATTTTTAAATAAGAAATAATTTGACTTATTTTCGTTAAAGATGTTAGTATATTATGGTATTTTTGCAAGAAGGTTGTATTAGTAGCACAATATTGAAATGTTATGTTTACAACGTCATGTTAGTTTCATAATTAATTGAGATATTTATGTACCTAATCATGAAATATTTTAAGAGGTTAATAATGATCTTGCAAAAAAAATGAAACCTTTAATAAATTTACAAAGGAATCATAGACAAGGTACTGTTCTATGATAAAGATTATGTTATTTGAAATAGGGACATCTAGTGCTCTGAGAGAAATAACTATCAATCATTTGATATGATTATAACAGATGGCGTTGTAATCAATAAACAATCTTGAAGTAATTATTTCGAAAATATTATTGGTCACAATGATGTTCCTAAATGAGTGTGCCATATGATGCAATGTATAATGAATATTATGGGTTGAATTGTGGTGTGAATCTACGAAAACTTAATATTAAGACATGAATGTTATTCGAATTATAAACATGACATTATTATGTACTTATATGTTTAAAAGTCTTTTGTTTCACTTCTAACAAGGAAGCAACTGACCGTTGTCAGAAAGACAATGCATTATTTGTAATGAGCTAAAAGTATATTTGGAAGTAAATACTTCAGGGACAAAGTTTATGTCAGTATGACCGAGAAGCGGTATTGGAAATTTGAGAAATATAATAGCAGAAAAAAAAAAAAAAAAAAACGCCTATGGCCTGGAGAGTGGACTGAACTAAACGTTGTTGTAGGAGATTTATTATAATTAGTTTAAGAGATGATTGTATTATTATGGATTATGGATGGATTAAAACCTTAGCTGTGGTATGACATTCACTGGCTGCGGGTGATTAAGCTTCACTGACTGCGGGTGTTTGGTCTGCCCAGTGAGGTCCGATTATTGAGATTTATTATAATTAGTTTAAGACATGATTGTATTATGGATTATGGATGGATTAAAGCCTTAGCTGTGGTATGACATTCACTGGCTGCGGGTGATTAAGCTTCACTGACTGCGGGTGTTTGGTCTGCCCAGTAAGGTCCGATTATTGATTATAGCAAGATGATTATGAAACGATTACTGATATATGTAAACAAAATGTACCTATATGTAATAAGAATATTGTGTTTGTACTTCGAGAGCGAAGTACTTGTCAGTATGGCCGTGTTAGATTATTCCAATAATTTAACTTTGTTTATTACACAAATTCACGTCTTATTAATAATATTAAATGTCTACCTAATCATTTAAGTCATTATACTTACTTATTTAACTTATGTACCACATAAAAATGTGTTTTATAATTATAACTTTGTTTACTTGTGATAGACAACATTACACCGGTTCCTTATCAAAATATTATACAATACTATTACGAAATACATTTATAACATAGTTTAAACTGTGTTCTTTTATTATTGTTTTGTATAATATCATATTTAACTGTTTGCACAGAAATAACGTGACTTGTTCACTAATTAAGCCATTGTAAGACCAAGTATGTAATGTAACTAATTAATATCAACATATTTACTTTATTTTTATATAATTTTATTAATCTGTATTAAAATCATAGGATGTGACGTCACTTGTTTACTACCGGTCATATTAGCCGTTGCTCCGCCATACTCGGCACATTCGCTCCGCAGTAGTCACACCGAACGGACCTAAGTTAAGTACCCTTATCTTGTTGATGGGTTTTTATGTGTATTTCTTAGTAAATATTCTACTGAATATTTACTAATATATTTTAATGTGTAATATGTGTATTTCGCTTGATATTGCTGCTATGATCTGGTCTATAGTATCTGACTAGCTTGTCCTTCTTATTTTCTATTCTTACGAATTATTACATATTACATATATTGTGAATATCATGTAACTAACAACTAACCCAAATATAAGTACTCTCAGTGGTGGAGAGTCTATGTTGGTTTCATTTACCATACCCCCTTTGCCCCTGAAAGGTAGGTATTGGTCTTAATTGTAATGCTATGCTCACTATATAATTCTATAACCATATTAGCCCACATTATTGCTATTCCTAATATCTAGTACATTGATATTGCTAAAGTACTGTTTAAGTGAAATTAGTAATTATTGGTATACTTTAGTCAAAGATATTTGTAGTTTTCATAATAAACTATTCATGGTAAATAATTCTGGTTTATATACTATTCTATCTTTCTCTCATTACATTTATACATACCTACAGCTATGTTTGTATGATTATATGTCTATATAATCTAACACATGCATGAAAATGGTTTTAACTTTTTGTTACTATTTTGATTTTGTTTCTGAAGGTAGGTAGTAGGTAAGTAGTAGATAGTAGGTAAGTAGTAGATAGTAGGTAAGTAGTAGGAGTGGTAGATAGTAGGTAAGTAGTAGGTAGGTAGTAAGTAGGAAAAAGTGCATTGCAACGCATGCCGGGTACAGCTAGTATTATTATAGAAACTTTAGTAGTGTGTTAAGAGTTGATTGTCAAATTGTACATTAAAAGGCGCGGGCAAAGGCTAGTAATAAATACTATTTTTATCTTCATAGTTGTCACGCTTAGCGGGTTAAGGGTGGCTTGAGGAGTCAACCCATAACGAGCATGTGCACACAAAATCAGAATATTAAGGAAAACACTTTTAAACCATACAATAATATATTTTATAATAGTTACAAATTAGTTTAGTTTACAGGGCGTGGTTCTTTAGACAATACGATACGAGGAGTCCAGGGTCTTCAGGTGTAGTAGGTAGTACTTAACTAGGCGGCTGCTGAGGCGCGAGAGAGGACGAAGTTTTTTTTTTTTTTTCTATTGGGCTGCTGTAGGTCGTCCTAGGGGACGGTTTCTACGTAACCGGGCAGTTATTGGCGTGACCTGAAGGGTCTCCAGCCAATGGGGGGGAAGTAAAATACTTAACCTAAGCTAACTACTTGTACTACACTAACATCATGACTACCTGCAACAACAGCACTAAGGGCGACAACTAGTGGGACTCGGACCTCGCCTTAGGGCGTTGCTGGCGTGGACATAGGGGGGGGAGGACGAAGTGCAGCGTGCCGGCCCTTTTATAGGCGCACCCCGCTAGTCGCCACCGCTGCACCGTCACATAGTGTAGGCTGGTTAGCAGCCTACACTACGAAGATAAATAGTATTTTTACTGTCAGGTATGTGCGAGAAAGTTCAACGCGTTGAGTTCATAAAGTTATACGACAGACAGACATCCGCTAGCGAGAAGGCTAAGTGTATGTTGCGTCACGATTCTTTTTATCGTCGCCCACAGCTGGGCTTAAACCTAGGCTTGCACAACCTTCATGTGCTAATTCACCGGGACTTTGGCAATCAAAATGCGGGAAGTGGCAAAAAAAGCGGGACCCAACTGTCAAAGTATAGGGAGGCGAAAAATACAATTAGAAATTATTTTTTCGTTCGTTCGACACGAGACTCACGGTCGTTATCTCGACTCTTCTAGCTAAATAAAACGTGCGTTCACTACAGGGTGTTAACGAATTCGTGTAATTTGACGACACGTTTGGTGCAGTGGCTAAGCGATTGGCTTCTGCGCCACGGGTCGTGGGTTCGATTCCCACACGGAACAAAAATTTGTATGGTCTACAGATGGTTGTTTCGGGTCTGGGCGTTTGTTTGTGAGATTTGTGTCTGTAAACGCACCCACGATACAAGAGAAATCTTAGTGTGGGGCAAGGTTTTTTTAAAAAAAAAAAAAAGAAAAAAAAAAAAAAACCTTAAAACCACATGTCATAATAGTACTGGTGTAGACTGGCCCCGCACGGGATTTAGCTTGATTAAAAATAAAAAAATAAAATTCTTTTTTTTTCATGCGGCTTTGTTACCGATCATATCTAAACTACCTAATAAGGATTCAGTAAAAAAATAAGTTTTTTTTTTGCAAAAAAATATTTTATTTGTGTGAACATTTCGATGCCACGCATAAATTAATAAAAGTGTGGTGACACGGCTGGCAGGCACGACTAACGCGATATCGCTCTTTGCAGTCAGATAACTCAAGGCTCTAAAAAGAATCAGAAATAGAAAACCAAAAATTTTTTTTGATTTTCTTTTGTTTTTTTTCGAAAATTCCCATATACGGTATATTTATTTATGGTTAATCTGTGTCACCAGTAGATCACGCGGTTTGAAGGAATTACACGATTTCGTTAAAACCCTGTATATTCCCTAGGTTTAGCCGTAGGTACGATAAAACGGGACAATTGGCGTCCCGCACACGTGTTTCGCGGGACGCATCCCTTAAAGCTCTAGAAACGGGACGTCGCGGCTCTCGCGGGACGGTTGGCAAGCCTACTTAAGCCTCTCCGCTCCATTATGTAGAAAGCATTACATACACACATAAAACTTACGCCTTTGTCCCATGGCAGAAACTATAGAACACCACACACGCTACGATCCGGATTATTCCCATCTTCCCCCGCATTTCTGCCCCCGAATGGGGGAAAATGGGAATTTTCGTGGCATCTTCCCCCGAACTTGTAATCGGGGGAAGATACGAAGTTCTATTCCCATCTTCCTCCGAATACCTGCCCCCGAATGGGGGATAATGGGAATGCTTGTGTCATCTTCCCCCGAACTTGTAATCGGGGGAAGATAGGAAGTAAAAGTTTAATTTTTTTTGAGCCACCGCTCCCGTGTATGGTTTAAATGAAATAAATATGATTTTTTATTTACAACAAATATTAATGATGAATATTTTTATTAATATTTGATTGTTAAATTGATAATTTTAAATTAGAGAAACTGCTAGATGTAGTAGTATATTTTATGTATTACTGATTGTAAAACGAAAAAATGCTGTAATATTTGTTTTATAAAAAGTTGGTAGTCATCATTTTGTTTTATTAATTCCTGTAAAAAATCTTTATTATTAAAAATATTTCGGGGACAAATGAAACGTTTACTTCCTATCTTCCCCCGATTACAAGTTCGGGGGAAGATGCCATGAAAATTCCCATTTTCCCCCATTCGGGGGCAGACATGCGGGGGAAGATGGGAATAATTCTACGATCCTTACATACTACTTTCGCTTCGTCCACGTTCGTACATCTTGTCATACACGCACGCCGGTTGAGAGTACTACGCACCTGTCCTTTTTGAAGAACATCACCAATAACATCGATGTATGTCCTTCTAGGGCGTCCTCTACGTTTCCACTGACATTCGCCTTATAAATTCCTTTTGTTAATCGTCGTTCACTCATTCTTTCAACATGACCAAACCACCGAAGTATACTCCTTTAAATTTTTGTCACTACATCATCTTTTAAACCGCAACTTTGTCTTATCACATCATTCCTCAATCTATCATTCAAAGTTACACCGCACATACTTCGCAAGGAACGCATTTCCACGGCATTTATTCTACTTTCATGACTCTTCTGTCACCACGACCAACATTCACTTGCATTACATTTTTCACTTAAAAGAAAACAGAACTACTGTGATGAAACTTTAGATACAGTTGAATCATAATACAACTGACTCACATAACATACTTTTTAACCAATAAAAGTTGCACAGAATGGTGACTTTTGTATGATAATAAAGATAATCCGATAAATTTGTTTTTTCATTTTTTATTTAGTTTTGAAAAAAGTACCTTTAAATCACCCGTTAGATGCTTAAATATATCTGCTTATTATGTGAGTTTTCAACGCTAGTGTTTTTGTATTTGGTAGAGACTTTCTAGGTTAACAAGATTATGTAATAAAACGATTTTTGTAAAAAGTGTCCCTTACTAGGTTTTGAAATGGGTCAGCCAAATGGTTAAGGTAGCTGCTCTTCATGCCCCATCTTAAATTACCACCCTTTAATCCTTCTTCCTTTTATTCCTTCTTTATGCCTTCCCTTTACATTTTTGAAAATATTATGTTTGTACGTAAAAATCTACCAATGTATAATCTTAAAAGCGACGTTCATAATATAAATACCTACTAGAAAAAAACATAAATTAGTAGTCCCTAAATTTAGATTATCCAAAACGAATAAGTCATTCCTAGGAAATTGTGTTCGATTTTATAACAAGCTTTCCAAAACAATTACGGATATCACCGATGGCAAATTTAAATCATACGTTAAATCAGTTCTCATTAAAAAGGCATACTATAAGATAAACGACTATGTTGACGATAGGGACGTGTGGCGCTAGTTCTTTTCTGCATATGTGGCTTCCCTGGAAACCATTAGTTTCATTGTGTAGGTTTATGCATGCATGTATCTATATTATTTAGATACGATTTTTATTTAGCTCAATTCATACAGAATTGATTTATATACTTTTTAAAATATTTAATTATTACTTTTCCTTTATATGCTTAATCTTATTATTGTATAAATATTATGTTTTGCTTTGTATACAGTCAATTAATCTATTCACCTGACAGACAGATCTGTGTTGCTGGGGAGTTTGTTGCGCCGTTTCTTCTTCACAGCAAAAACACTAGGAAGCGGTGAAGGGAGGGATTTTTTGGGGGCCTGTCTATTGTTATGACGTTCAAAAAGAACCAAGTAATTGAATAAATGAGTTTTGAGTTTGAGTTTATAGGCGGCGGTAACCATTTATCATCAGGTGGTCGGCAGTGCCAAACTATTACATGAATAAAACCAAGCTTCCCTAAGGCAACAGATTATAAAAATTACAGTTGCGTTTCTATTCGATTTAAAAATATGTAGGTACGTAATAGACACATGCTCATTAATAATTATTATCCTTTATGCCGAACACGCCCAAATGTTATGAAACTAAAATAACATGTGATGTGATAGCTTTCACTTAATAGGATGTGGTTGAATGAGTCGTCGTATCATAAAACAAGGTCAGGTGAAGGTAAATTGAATATAGTGGCATTTAATAGTTTAGATCATCTATATCAGGGATGCACAGACTTATTAAGACTTGGGGCCACTCGAGCGGAAGGCGGGCCACTACAATTAGAAACAATAAAAAGTCTAAATTAGGGATCTTAAAAAATATGAGCATCGTAGTGTGGGCTTTTGATAAAATTCAAAAACTTTATTCAGAAGCTAAAGCTCGCCATTACTAATAGAATGCAGTATTTTCATACAAACGCATAAAAGAGTCTAAGCTAACCCGAAGGATAGCTAATACAATAACAGAATTTACTAGTAGGATTAATAGCCTTTTAGCTTTCTGGGGCGTTATTTATTAAAAACAGGATGGTACATAAGAACTGAATACTTTAATCAGATCAGTTATTATTACAATGCAGGAATATCAGACACAGTCATAATTACAAAATAAAGCAACAATTGTGAACGTTCGTACAAACCAAAGATCGCAGCAAAAGAAGGGCGAGTACCGCACCGCATACTGTTATATAGACCGTTTTGACAGGTCGTGAAGTAAATATGTCAGACTACCGCCACGACATCATTAAATCGCTAACGGGCCGCATGTACATCGATGGAGGGCCGCATGTGCGGCCCGTGCATCCCTGATTTATATGCAAACAAGGTTAGTCGTAAAGGGGGTACTAATCCGTAAGGGTGTTAAAGTACCCATAATAATGAATAACTTTTCTTCTACCACTTTCCCCAAAAGTTTAAAGCCAGGTCCGCTGCGCCGTGTTTTCGTGTTTGCAAACAGGATAAATTGTTTGCTAACCGAATAGAGGCGCCGCCTAACAGCGGTTACGCACTACATCCGTCATCCGATTTCTAGGTATCCGCCATCCGTGAGTCTCCAATTCGGAAGAAATATTGACGGACCGAAGTAGCCGTAGTAATGTTTGTAGGTATGAACGCTTTCGCACTACCTCGGATTCAAATCGGACGCCAAATGTATATGCCAAAGATGGCCCCTGAATTGTTTGAATTTGGATCAGAGATCGGAATAGTGCGTAAGCAATATCCGAATTCGGTCCGAGATTTTTACTCTAGATCGGTATTTTCACGGATTCGGATCGGATGCAGTGCGTAATCGCTCTAACAGTTTTGTTCGCAAAAACACAATAACATGTTCGAAAATTGGCGCTGCAGACCCGGCTTAGAGAAACAGCTGTTCAATTTTTTTTTAGAAAATACGTTAAATGATATTTATTTCTGTAAATAAATCTGTTACAGACACTTTTACAAGTCAATGTAATGTTTTTTTTAACTAGATGGCGCCGACATTTCCTATCTATCTGACTAGCTCTGAGAAGAAAAACCGAAACAAACACAGAGGTCAAGGTCTTTTAAAACCAGACATTGTAGTATAAAAACTATGTGAGTGTAACAATGTAGGGCAACGTCTGGAATGACCTTTTGAGGAAAGAGCCATAGCAGGTTTGAGTTGACCTGTCCCAACTGACGGCACGCATGCATCAGCCGTCGTGTAGTTCAACCTTATTTTTAGGAGCTCAACGACCCGACGCACGACGCCACCAATCAGGAAGACATTTGCGTAGGTCACAGAAATACTCTAGACCGCTAAATACTTTTGAAATTCGAGTAGGTATGATACTAGCTTAAACGGTACTCGTATTCACAATAAAAAATAATATATGAACAATTATTAATACTATACTAATGTCCAGTCTCACCAGATGCAGTTGAATACCAGTATTTTACACGGAGCGACTGCCATGAGACCTCCGCAACACAGTTACTGGGCAATTACTTGGTCAAACTCAATACTCGTTTATTCGAAATAGACTAGAACACCTACTTAGTTCTTTTAGAACGTCAATTAGATATAGAACGACAATAAGACAGCCCCCAAAAGCGCCCTCCCTTCACGGTCAGGTCCATTTGCTTTACGTCAATGGCAGAACTTTGGGCTTTAACTACCCTTAATTACGTTAATCGCCTGCCAACAAAAGAAAGTGACTTCAAAAACCAACAATTAAAACACAAAACCTTTGTCATCATAATCGCGAAATTATTCACAATAGGACAGTTTTCATTCATGACAAAGTGTGCCACATACCAAACTTATTTGTAAATATCCGCCATCTTGGCTGAATACGGATGTGCCTTCGCTTTCTCTTATCTGTCAATATTTTTGGCGCGAATGACGCAGATGACGCCATCTTAGTAATTTTCATAGAGGCCTTTGTTATCTGTGTCCAATATATTTTGACATTTTTAAATGTACTGAATTTGAAAATTCTTGAAGTTTTTCTTATTACATCGCTGGTATAAGGTATCAAGATATATTGGGCAGTCTGTAGGTGTTCGATGGTGATTAGGTCACATTTGGGCGCGGAATCCGTGACTTTTAAATATTTTGTTATGGAAAACAAGTTACGAAACCATATCTTAAGGTTTTGTAGACAATGGTTATTAGCGGAGAGCGGAATCTAATAGCAAAACAATTGAAATGTAATAGAGGTAGGTCATTATTTTTTATCGAGTATTCAAGCTAGCGATACTTTTTAGTTCCGAACTTTATTGTTTAATTAATTAACTTAATACGAACATTTAATTTTTATTCTTTACACTTTAAGTAAAATCTTTGATGACACAAATAATTATTGTCATAACGATAACTATTAAAAAAATCAGATAACTATCGCGACTCAGGAAGTTTATCCTATAATTTAATAAGGTTTCTATTATGATATTTGATTTCGTTTGTTTGATTACCGTACAATACTGCAATGAAAAATGAATTAAGTACGTCATGTCTATTGAAATTTGACATTTCGTGTTGATCTATTTCTTTGTCTGTCCGTCCGTCTGTATTCACAGCTGAAGGGTTCACTGCATTGATAATAAAAACATTATTGCAGTGAACTCTTCATTTGATTTTTAATTTTATAAATGGTGAAAGAAAACTCAGCGTTAAAGATGAGAACATCTATGACGCTGAGCGTTCTAGCCGCGTATACGATTTTTAAAAACGTATTATCTAGGGATTGTAAGCGATATTGCTGAGTTTGTAAACGAGATTACAAACTGCATATATCAAGTGTTCGAATGACATACTTACTCAGAATTAAATAAACTTTAGACATTTATCATTATTGCAGTGAACCCTTCAGCTGTTAAAAAGTATCGATGGTTGAATACTCGATAAAAATAATGACTCATCTCTATTATATTTCATTTGTTTTGTCATTACTAATGAATTAGATACCGCTCTCAGGGCTTAATTCTCCTAAAATAAATCTTGATAAATCACAACCGAACCGTTCATTCAGACAGTTCTCAATTTCAAAAGCTATCAAATTGTTTGACACAAAAAACAAAATCAATCATTTTGAAAGTTTTCGAAAACAAAAACTTTCTGACGGTTGTGGTTCGATTGCGTTTGGCAACAATTTATTTTAGGAGAATTGGGCCCCAGGTTATTAGTTACACTTGTTCATCAATAGAACATCGGTTCATTTGCAAAAAAAATATATATTTTGTAGTAAATAAAATAATGCGTGAATGACGTCACTTCATGACGTAGAATGGGTAGCGCCAGCCAGTCTATTCGTTTGATAAGCTTGGCGATATGTTTCAAACTTCAAAACTCATTTATTTAAAATAGTCTAGAATTACTTAGTTCTTTTTCAACATCAATGTTACAATAGACAGCCCACAAAAGCGACCGCCCTTCACAGCTTCCTAGTGTTTATTCCGTGACGAAGAAACAATAAATATTTCAATACAATCATATTACTAAGGTAATGTGAGAATAATGTAGGTCAATGTCAGTAGTACAATAATAACAATGAGAAATTGCCTTAAAGTTGCCATAGCATGTAAGAGCTGATAAGTTCCGACTAGGGAATCCAATCCCGCATCAAAATTGCGATCCCGCAGATCACTCGGGATTTGCGGGATTGAGATTTTACAAATATTCTTTTGTTTTGAGTAGTTATTTAAAAAAAATGAAATAAAGACCAGTAAATTTTTATTTTTATTATCATTAATAAGTAGAGTTATTATTACTTACTTATTACTAATCAATAATTGAATTAAATGATGCTTTAGAGGTAAAAATAATCAGCTTCTTTTAAGAAACGAAATAACTCAATTTTCAACCTTTCATCTTTTAGATTTGTATTGACTTTGATTTGATTGATTGGTTTTAGAGGCATAGAAATCAGCTTATTTAAAAAAAAAAAAATTTTTTTTAGCTGTAATTTTAATACTGAAAACTAAAGTGTTTTCCATACAACTGCTATACAGGGTGTTAACGAACTCGTGTAATTCCTTCAAACCGCGTGATCTACTGGTGACACTGATTGATCCTGCACAAGTTTTTTTCAGATTCAAATTTTTTTTTTCCAAAAAATGAACCGTCGCATTCTGTATCTGAGTAATTTTAGCGTTCCAAGTTAACTGACTGCGTGGAGCGATATCGCGCTAGTTGTGCCCGTCAGCTGTGTCGCCGTGCCTTCATTAATTTATGCATGGCATCGAAATTTTCAATAAAATATTATTATTTTTTTGGAAAAAGTATTCTTTATTTATTTTTAATCAATCTAAATCCCGTGTGGGGTTAATCTATACCATTAATAGATAATGTGGTTTGAAGGAATTACACGAATTCGTTAACACCCTGTAGATAAGTCACGCATAAGTTCCATGGGAAAGTTATTAAATCACTTATTAATGAGGCTATGCTGGCTCTTAAAAATAATCAGAATGTCGTCTGAGGTCTTTTTTTCTTCAATCCCGCAAACGTGCGGGATCCCGTATGAGTAATCCCGCAAAAAAGAATTCCCTAGTCCCAACAGACAGCACCCGTTCACGAGCACGACGAGTGCACCAGCATCTCTTAACTCAACCATATTGTAGATTAACGACCCAATACACAGACATTTTAGTGAGTATGTCAGGATCGTAGCAGGAGGCATCACATTGTAAAACAAGCATCTGCGTTATGTGTTGTCAAATTGTCTGTGTATTTCGTTGTGCCATTGTTTTCTCGTAAATATTGCAACATGGCCGCCCAGATATGGTACAACATGTCAATATTACGTATGTCAAAGAGAAATCTGTCAAAAAAACATGAAGATGACACATGAGATTTACATAATTTGTGTACAATACCTACATAATTATGTAGTTATTACATTTACGTAATTAAGAGGCCGTAGGTATAAGAAATTTTGCCGATTTCGCTGATTTAGGTACGTGATTTCAGACGTGGTTTTACAGTTAAAATATTATATTTCTATAAGTTTTAATGCACAACAACAAAGATCAATTCAATTATGATCTAATGAATGAGCTTCTTATAGCTTGCGTCGAGTGTGATAAGTCGAGATTTAAATTGTTTTAAAAGATTTTTTACTGCTAAATTGTATTATTTCGTTTTTTTTTTCAGATTGATACTGAACTGAAGTTTGGTTTTGGGTTGATATCGCCGATAATCTAGCCAAAAACCATTGTGGAGTACAGATCGACGCTATAAAATTATCTCTTGAATTCTGTATTAGCGCAATGTTTTATGTTTCTAAATACATTGAGCTTTACAGATCGGCAAACGTACTGTGCAACACAGAACTGCCGAGCTCTGTACCACGCAATGGTTTCGGGAGAAATTACATTATAAAGCGTTGAGTGGTTCAGATCGCTCCGGTTCTGGATACCACAATGGTTTCTTAATACGCATCCCGGTCTTGGGCAGCCCGCATCCATCCGCTGCCAGCCACCTTCTTCAAATCGTCGGTCCATCATGCCGCAGGGCGTCCCACACTACGTTTGCCCAAACGCGGTCTCCACTCTAACACGTGTCTGCTCCATCTACCATCTGTTCGTCTGCAGACATGGCCGGCCCACTTCCACTTCAGCGTGCTAATTCTACGCGCAATGTCGGTGACTTTAGTTCTCTGGCGAATGACTTCATTGCGAATTCTATCCACCAGAGAAACCCCGAGCATCGCTCTCTCCATAGCACGCTGAGCAACCTTAAATTTGTTGACCAGGCCCACGGTGAGTGTCCACGTTTCGGCTCCGTAAGTCATTACGGGTAGGACGCACTGGTTAGAGGATTTGGATATCGTTAGCGTTAAAATTGTTGCAAACGCAAACGAAACACAACCTTCAGTCAGTTTTTGTTTGAACTGTCAAAATGATTGGTTTTATTTTTTTGTGTCGAACAATTTGACAGCTTTTGAAATTGAAAACTGTCTGAATGAACGGTTCAGCATTGGTTCGGTTGCGATTTATCAAGGATCTTTTAGGAAAATTGGGCTCTGAACGCGGTAATCATTGCAAATCATAATTATGATCCACGCGGTTGATAACTAGCCACCCTTCAAAATTATTATTTTTCATTACTCATACTCGGAAAGTAGGTCTGAAGTTGCCTGAGGAGCGGGTTGAAAGTAATACTTTTCAGCCTATGGAGAATCGTTTTCAACTGACAGCTGTCAAATTATAAAAAAAAAACTAGTTCTATTTTCACATTTCTATTGAACCTTATTCCAACTCTCTATACAGCCACTCATTTACAGTGCGATATAAAATTGTAATAACATAAAGTGTAAGTAATTCGACGACACGTTTGGTGCAGTGGCTAAGCGATTGGCTTCTACGCTACGGGTCGTGGGTTCGATTCCCAGACGGAACAAAAATTTGTATGACCTACAGATGGTTGTTTCGGGTCTGGGCGTTTGTTTGTGAGATTTGTGTCTGTAAACGCACCCACGATACAAGAGAAATCTTAGTGTGGGGCAACGTTTTTTAAAAAGAAAAAGAAAGAAAGAATTAAAGATTATTTTTTTAAACGACTATTACAATTTAGTTTCAACTGTTTCTTTAAAATAACAAAGATTTGGGTAAAATATTTACCATTTTTTCAATGATGAAAATGAAAAATAATGGCAGAATAGATGGCCGGCAACAGAAAAAAAAAACAAAATAGGCGGGAAATCGACAGCGGCAATCCGATCACTCATTTTTTCTTTAGCTAATTCATGTTTTTATTTTACTTTCCTTGTATTCGTAATGAAAAGCACAGTGTTTACCTCGGGTTAAAGACTTATTTAGTCCCTCGAACTATTGGCGCCCTCGCTAAAGCCCCGTCTCGGGACTAAATAAGTTACTTTCACCCATAAAGTAACAATGTACTATTAAATTCTTTTTCAGAATAGGCTGTTGGCCTATGGTCAACCTGTTTCAGAGGTGTAGTAAAGAATTTAGCGAGTAGTTACGTAACTACGGTTGGAAAGTATACGGAGATCGGAACAGGTTTCTATGACTTTAGGTTACGCTGCGAGCGGTGACGCGTTAGTGGTTGAAGTGAATCTTAAAAAATACATCTTTCATCTACTTAGTTTAATTTTATTATTTTACTAGCGACCCGCCCCGGCTTCGCTCGGGTGCAATGTATTATACATATAAACCTTCCTCTTGAATCACTCTATCTATTAAAAAAACCGCATCAAAATCCGTTGCGTAGTTTTAAAGATGTAAGCATACATAGGGACAGACAGCGGGACGACTTTGTTTTATATACTATGTTAAGTTGAGCAAAACATTTTTGTAATTTTTTTTAAATTTTTTTTAAATTTTTTTTTTAATTTTATTTTGTTCCTATAGGCTATATGTTCATAGAATATGTAATATTTTTCTGTTATTTATAAATGAAGACCTGTAATTGGCTATCAGTCTAATTTACTGTTAGTAGTCTATTTTTTATTAGCTGTAAGTCTTCCGTATTAATTTAAATAAATAAATAAAATACGTAACAAATATTTTATCTGGTAAGTAATAATTAATCTTTGGCCATCGAGTGAATGCGATCATCAGTCGGCCAGCCGAAATGTAATTATTTTAGTGTTTTTTTTATATATTTTACGTAATAACTAAACACTTATAAGAAGTAATTTTCTTAATTTATTTTCATTCCAAAAAACAAAAAATAAAATAAAAAATATTAATTAACATTTTTAAAAACATAAAATAAAAATACATTTAAAAATAGGGAGTGCCTCCGCTGCCGGCGCCGGTTGCCAAATTGGCTGCCTGCGCCGCGCCGACTATTTACACTGTTTTTGTACACCTTCAAAGCCTCTTCAAACTCTTCATGAGGCGATTATTCGTCACACACTTTCGTTTTCACAATAAACACAAATGAAAAACTTAGGGGGATGTTTGTAAGATTGTTTGGTTTTCCAAAGCGGAGTCGACGGAGCCCCGCTGAGCGGGGCTAATCTGACTAGTGTGTTAGTGACACGACACATTTGACATCCAGAGCTCGACCGCGCTGGGTGTTCGCACTGATTCTACTCAACCACGTGCAACATGGCGGACACCGATGATATTTCGAATAAAAATCCCTCTGCATCTCCGACATCTATTAGGTATATTATGATATTGCGTGTGTGTCTACTATTACGCACATGATCTGTACCTACTGACATAGTTATAGAGAATGATCGATGTCTGTGAAAGTGAAGTCATAAAAGTAAATTAAAGAAAAAATCATGACGAAATAAAACATTTATATTTATGATCACTGACTCGCGACCTCGCCGCGAGTTCAGCTCATGATCAAGGGCTCCGTTTGGGTCCGAAACTAGTCGGGTAATCCCGAAAAATGAACGTGAGTAAACCATAACTACTTAATCATAAATATGAATGTGTCTCACGAAAGTTATAATACAAAAATAAAACCTTTATTTTTACCCGACTGCGCGACAGCAAAGACAGGGTTATGTTTTTCACACGTAGGTATCTATGTATGTGGGATTCTTTATACCCTCGAAGCATCCCAACGCGGCTGGATGGATTTTAATGAATGATCTATCGATTCGTCTATGCCGTGCGATGGTTATAGGCTAGGTTTGGTTTTATAAATCTAAAATGTCGCCTACCATAGTATGTGGGGTATAGTTGAGTAGGTCTTTTAAAAACAATGTGATGTTTCCTTGACCATTTTACAGCCTTAAGGTCTGTTTAACAATTACACAAGCTGAAAGTTGTGCAGGATCTACATTGAGGACTAGAGCGAGTGATAGTATGTTAAATGAGATGCCTAGGTATAGATAGATTTCTTTAAGCCTCATTAAAACGGTAGTTATTTATAGATAGGTACGATATCTTGATAAAATAATACTAACAAAAAAAAAGTGAATAAAAAATAATAATTAAAGAAAACAAAAAACCCGACCGCATAAAAACCGAACTAAAAAGTTGGTAAGAAGAGGATGTAGAAAAAATAATAAGAACTGAAAAGATAGACAAGAAATATTAGGTTTTCAAAAAATTATGCTATCAAATCACAACATGCAGTCGGAGGCTACGTATATTTTTTGGTCAGTCAGTTTCCGAATTACATAATTCATGTTTAAAAAAAAGGTTTAATATAACTAAAAAGAAGGTGAAAAAGGTGAAATGACGTATGAGGATGATGATGAAAAAGTTATCCTACAACTTACACTTTTATTTTAATATATATATGTCGCAGAATCAACAAAGAAGCACAACTATTAGAATGACTATTGATTATTGTTAATGTAGTAGGACGCCATCTACACTTCTCATCAAAAAAATCGAAACACTTCCGAAATTATCATTGTGGCGACAATTAAACAAAAAACAAGCATTAATTCATTATAGAAAAAACATAATTTAGTAGCTGGAAGTTTGGCCTTTACAATGGTGTACGAAACTTCCAAAAATTTGTTTTTTTTTTTTCAATTTTTATCCTTTAAATGAATGAAACATTGTTTTGAGATAAACGTGTGTTTAGAGTTGGAGTACATTTGTCGTGCAAAAAACGAAAAATAACGCATTACTTTAAAATTTTCTGTGTGTAATTTGTTGATTAGGCTCTGTGACGTCTGATAAAAAGTTTTTTTTCTAACACACATGCATAGGTACTTCACCCGCAGCAGCCGCCCAAGTAGTGGCATTGCTGGATTCTGGGACTAGTCAGCGTGTTGTGGCTGCAATCTTGCATCTAAGCCACTTGTCTGTTCAAAGAGTGTACCAACGCTATCGGGAGACTGGTTTATTTACGCGCCATCCAGGATCTGATAGGAATCGGGTCACTTTTGAGTGAGACGGCCGATTTATTGCAACCGTTTGTTTGCAAAATCGACGCCTTCGCACTTTTCAACTGCAGCAGCAGCTCCTTGTTGTTCGAAGGGTGACTGTAAGTGGCTCTACGATTTGCAGAAGATTGAAGGAACGTAGACTGGTACCACAAAAGCCAGCTAATGGGTAAAAATTAACAACAGACCATCGAACAGCTCACCAAAAAAAATCGAAACACCTCGCAAGTTTTTGTTTTGAATGGATTATTAGAAAAAAATGTTTTTTTTTTAATAAATTCTAAATTCCATTTAATAGAAGGTAGCATAAGGTTTAGAATTCCTTTTGTTGATGTTCCATAATTTTACTCTCGTCAGAAAAGAGAACCTTGCTCATTTGTGGATTTGAACAATTTAAGTGCACAAGTGCAAAGTTCAGGCGCGCTCTTCGATGGTCTGTTGTTAATTTCGCCCCGTTAGCTGGCTTTTGTGGTACCAGTCTACGTTCCTTCAATCTTCTTCAAATCGTAGAGTCACTTACAGTCACCCTTCGAACAACAAGGGGCTGCTGCTGCAGTTGAAAAGCGCGAAGGCGTCGATTTTGCAAACAAACGGTTGCAATAAATCGGCCGTCTCACTCAAAAGTGACCCGATTCCTATCAGATCCTGGATGGCGCGTAAATAAACCAGTCTCCCGATATCGTTGGTACACTCTTTGAATAGACAAGTGGCTTAGATGCAAGATTGCAGCCACAACACGCTGACTAGTCCCAGAATCCAGCAATACCACTACTTGGGCGGCTGCTGCGGGTGAAGTATGCATGTGTGTTAGAAAAGAAACTTTTTATCAGACGTCACAGAGCCTAATCAACAAATTACAAACAGAAAATTTTAAAGTAATGCGTTATTTTTCGTTTTTTGCACGACAAATGTACTCCAACTCTAAACACACGTTTATCTCAAAACAATGTTTCATTCATTTAAAGGATAAAAATTGAAAAAAAAAACAAATTTTTGGAAGTTTCGTACACCATTGTAAAGGCCAAACTTCCAGCTACTAAATTATGTTTTTTCTATAATGAATTAATGCTTGTTTTTTGTTTAATTGTCGCCACAAAGATAATTTCGGAAGTGTTTCGATTTTTTTGATGAGAAGTGTATTATCGTTTGTCGGAAACGTCAAGCAGTGTGCTTGGGTGAGGTCGGTGCGGGGCGTGGCATGTCTTATTTGACGGTTGTCAGCAAGCTGTCAGCTGTCAGGTGTCGGCTGTCAGCTGTCATTCTTTTTGACATTGGATGCATTTGATTTGAGTGAAGTCACTTTGGAGGAGACACGAGGGCGAGAGGTCGTTTTGCCAGCCTGCACCGAACTTACCGCGTTTCCGTACTTTAATCTATTTCCATCGGTTTGATCATTAGAGATTTCATTATTTTGTTATCGAGAGTGAATAAATAGAGGACTATAATCAGTCTCGCTCGCACAGCGCTGACGTGCGCGCGCATCCTTTGTAAACAATGGCGGTTAATAAGTTGAAGTGTTGTAATTGCAATATAATTATAAGTGAAGTACTAGCATTCATTCAAAATAAACATGATGTGATGGATAACGAGTCTATAGTTCGTGTGTGCCTATCTGCCTTCTCGGAACCAGATATCGACGAGGCGAAAACTTTGTTTTTTGAATCTGTAACGACTTCTCAGAGGAAAAAATCACGAAGGCGAGATGGCAAAATGCAAAGAGACTTAGAGGACATTATCTGTCTCTTTAAGGAAATTGATCCGGATGTGATTCCCACCTTCGTCGCACGGGACTTACAAAAATTGCCTCCAATATCGTTTGATCACATTGATGTTACGAAGTTACTGAAGGACATTATGCTACTTCGTAGTGAGATACAAACAATTAAGGAAAACTATGCAACCGTAGACATGGTAGAAACAGTACGTGTAGACCTAGACAATCTCAAACTAACTTCCTTGGTTAATTACCCAAATATTAACTCGGAAAAGAGAGGTGCATATTTTTCGGATAGTGGGCCGGTAGGTCTATCACATGACTTATCAAATACCGACACTATGACAAAATCGTCGGGACGGAGCGCGCTCGAGCCGTCACCGTCGTCTCACTATCGCGCATCTATACACAAGACTATCTCCCTCGCACCGAGAACACCTGTGGTTCAGCCAGCACCGGCGGCGGCGTCGCAAACTCATAATATGTCATCGTCACTCGAGCGAGCGAACAAAGTTTTGTCCCCAGCCTCAGACACTACTGAATGTAAACAAGCGCCGGCGCAGTGTACGTCACAACCAACAATGGCGGAAATAGTTAAGTCGCCAGGTGAATGGAAACAAAACAAGCCAACAGATGAGTGGACAGTGATGCAACGTGGACGACATAAGAATCGATTTATTGGAAAAATGGGAAAGGCAATAACAGGTGTTGAAACAAAGTTCAAAGCGGCGGAAACAAAGATTCCTTTGTTTATTTCCAATGTAAACAAAGATACACTCGAAACCGACATAAGTGAATATGTATATAAAAAGACTCAGGAAAAAGTTTCTCTTGAAAAAGTTATCATGAAGAAAGAAAGGCCGTATAATTCTTTTAAAATATTCGTCTCAATGAATAAAATTGATACCTTTTTAAATGATAACTTGTGGCCTGATGGGATAACATTTAGAAGATTCATACGATTTAGACCACGGAATTCCGATAAAGATGACATACAATTAAATGGATAGTACGTTAGTTAGTTATAACTGCAAAAATATTAAAAGAAGTATGGAATGTGTGAGAACTTTATGTAAATCGGCGGATGTGATAGCACTCCAAGAAACTTGGCTGCTACCGTTCGATACACAAGTATTGGGTGATATTGACGACAACTTCGGCTACACGGGGAAATCGGCGGTGGACTTGACTGCTGGAGTGCTACGAGGCAGACCTCACGGAGGGGTTGCGATACTGTGGCGGAAAAGTGCCTTTCGCAATGTTACGGTGGTGAAATGCACAAGTGAGCGTATTGTTGCGATTAAAGTAATAACTGGAGCTGGACGTGAAATGTTAGTTATGTGTGTGTATATGCCGACTGACCAAACTGTGAACTTGCCGGAATTTACTCAGTGTTTGGGTGAGTTGAATGCAATTATACAAGACAATAGTGTCGAAGTAGTATTTATGTTAGGGGATTTCAATGCACATCCTAATGCTCCGTTTTGTAGTGAACTTCTGGATTTTTGTGAGGAAAATGACTGGATATGTGCCGATCTAGTCAAATTAGGTATGTCATCTGAAACTTATACTTTTCAAAGTGAAGTATATGGGTGTAAGCGATGGCTGGACCACTGCGTGGTAACCAAATCAGCATGGCAGTCTGTGGTGAATGTTATGGTTCTCAATGATGTATATTGGTCAGATCATTTCCCTTTACAGGTGACTTGTAACTTAGAAGTAATTAAAGCTAAAGTAGAAGTTCACAATTATACACGTAATAATATTGTATGGGGTGTAAGAGAATTAGAAGAAATTCAGAGATATCACGAAATGTGTAATAATAACTTCAGAAAAATTATGTTTCCTGATGAACTCCGTGAATGTGCTGATAGTATGTGTCAAAACATAAAACACAGATCTGTAATTGATAACTTGTATAGCAATATTGTTAATATATTAAGTCAGGCTTCGGCAGACAGTCGCAGTCTCTTACCTAGGAAGCCGTCTAATGTTAAGTGTGTCCATGGTTGGAACAAGCATGTCAGAGACGCTCACGGACAGGCTAGACTGGACTATCAATTGTATGTCTTAGGTGGTAAACCAATTAGTGGATCTTTGTATGATAAAATGTGTGAAAGTCGACGAGTTTTCAAGTCACGCTTAAAGTACTGTCAGAACAACCAGGAACAGATAAAAATGGATATACTTGCCTCACAACATTCTGCTAAGAAATTTAATAAGTTCTGGAAGGGCACTAAGCGTTTAAATGGTAAGGCTAGTCTGCCCGTGTGCGTTGAGGGCATCAGTGATGCTAAAATGATTGCAAATTCATTTAAGGATCATTTTCAGGTGAGATCTTCCTTGCTGTCGGTGTCTGATACTGAACGTCGCCCAGTAGAAAAGCCTATTGGATTTTCGAGTAAGGATGTGGCTGACATTATTAAAAATATGAAAAGAGGGAAGTCACCAGGTCATGAGGGACTCAGTGTCGAGCACTTGCAGCATGGGGGAGTTCACCTGTATAGGGTGTTAGCCATGTTTTACACTTTTTGTATACGGCACTCATATTTACCATCTAATCTTATGAGAACAGTGGTTGTGCCAATAGTTAAAAATGTCACTGCTGATATATCTGATAGAAGTAATTATAGGCCGATTTCTTTAGCTACTATAATCGCAAAAGTGTTTGATGGGTTATTGGATAGAAAACTTGATTGTTTTGTAACATTGCAGGATACACAGTTCGGTTTCAGAGAGGGATTGTCAACTGAAAGTGCAATACTATCTCTGAAACACACTGTTGATTATTATGTAAAAAGGCAAACTCCAGTATATGCATGCTTCTTGGATTTGTCCAAAGCTTTTGATCTTGTGTCATACAATAAGCTTTGGACAAAGCTAAGAGGTGCAGGTGTCCCAGCCGATCTTGTGAATATCCTCGCCTACTGGTACAGTGAGCAGCTTAATATAGTAAGGTGGGGAAATGTATACTCAGATGAATATTCTTTAGAGTGTGGTGTCAGGCAGGGGGGGCTGACTTCGCCACGGCTCTTTAATATTTATGTTAACCATCTGATTGAGGAGCTCAGCAGCATGCATGTTGGATGCCATATTGATGACGTATGTGTCAATAATTTGAGTTATGCTGATGATATGGTGCTGTTGAGCCCCTCAATTGGGGGTCTCAGACAGCTGTTAAAGGTGTGTGAGGTTTATGTTGTGGAACATGGCCTGAGGTACAATGAAAGTAAAAGTGAGTTCATGTTATTTAAATATAAAAATAAAAACATTACCTTTATACCACCTATACTACTTAATGGTGTACCTCTAAGTCGTGTTGCACAGTTTAAATATCTGGGACACGTTGTAACTGAGAATTTGAGTGACGAATTAGATATTGAGAGGGAGCGCAGGGCATTGTCGGTGCGTGGTAATATGTTGGCACGCAGGTTCGCTCGGTGTACTGCTCCTGTTAAAATAACGATGTTCAAGGCGTTCTGCCAGACGTTCTACACGAGCGGCCTGTGGGCAAACTTTACACAAAAAGCCTACAATGCCTTGCGCATACAATATAATAATGTGTTCAGGGCTCTGTTTCGGCTCCCTCGATATTGCAGTGCATCCGGCATGTTTACTGACGCCAGCGTAGATGACTTCTATGCAATTATGCGTAAAAAAGTTGCGTCAGTGGTGCGACGAGTACGGGGGAGCCCGAATAGCGTCCTGAGGATGATTGGCGAGAGAACCGATACTGTTCTGCTCAGTAGGTTCACTGAACTCCATGTGTTGCGAGACCGATGAGCCTACTGTGCAGGGCTAGACTGTGTCTAGGTTCCTCTTTGTACTTTTTAATTACTAACATTAGTTATAAGCAAAATTCTTGTTACTAACAACCCTGCCTTGTATATGGACTTTTACTGTCTGAAATAAATGATTTTTATTTTATTTTATTATTATTATTATAATCAGTGTTGTGACTATTATTTCCTGCCTACACCAAGTCGAACTTGGACTCTGATGACGAGGTACCCCAATGGGTGAACTACCCTCGTTATATTTAATACATATATTATTAATAGTGATGTTCAGAGGATAGCCGTGGTCCGTGGTCAATCAACGCGAGCAATGAGCGGTGTTGAGTCAGGCGATGGCGTAGCGTAACCTTATTATGTGACTCTCATTATTTGAGAGGAGCGTTATTTGACTTGGTATGCTCTGTCTTTCACTTGTCCATGCGCGTAACATTAAATAGAACAGGTTTATATTGTGTAGAATTATTTGATTTCAACATCCGTCTAACGTAAAACACAAAGAGCTGATGCATTGTCGACGTTAGAGACAAAGTTGTGACTCCTGGGCCTGTAATTTCACCAGCACACATACCATCCAAACGGAACTTCCCGTATTTCCCAAGACATCCTATATTTCAGACTAAAGCGCTTATTACACTAAACTTGGCTGAATTTAGTCGTCTTAATTCAGTTGATACTGAATTTAGTCAAGTATAGTCAAGTCAAAGTCAAATAGTTTTTATTTCAAGTAGACCAGATCACTGGTGCTTTCAAAAGGTCAAGACTAGGTGCTCTGTTCCAAGTAGCAGGTCCTTTGGAGAAGAACCGGAAAGAAACTCCATAGACACTCTTTTAAAAAAAAGTAAATGGTTTGACAATTTTCATTGTAGTAATGTAAGAACAATGCAGATTAATGTACATGCGGTTAACAACATGAAAAGCAATGACAAAGTTAGCCTTTGAAAACGATTGCTATAGCAGTTACGAGCTGACCAGTCCCAACAGACAGCACCCGTTCACGAGCATGACGCATACATCGGCGTCGCTCAGCTCAACCATGTTGCAGGGAACCCAACGACCCGATGCACAACGCCATCATCAGCAGGACATTTCAGTGAGCATGACAGACTCATACCGATAGACAATAATATAATCGCAATTAGCAAGCTAGCATCCTAAATTCATTATTAAGGATGGTTTCTGACTGACTGAATCATTTAGAAGCCTAATTAGAAACACATTTAGGAAGGTGTAATCGCATTTAGTTACTTCAGTCTCAGTCAGTTTTGTATTCCCGAATAAAAAAGTGAAGTACGAGTGCGGTGCGCAGCGTAGGTACCAATGAAATGACGAAAGAAAAAGAAGTTATGTTCAATATTTCCTACATCTTTGGGACAAAATTGACAAAAAATCCTGAACAAAAATGTACGAAATGAGGGCTTTCAGTGCTACTGAGTTCATATAAAAATATAGACGAATCGGCACGTCCGACTCCGTCGCGCTTTAACTGGTAACTGATTCAGTAACTAAATAAGGACAGTGTGATCAGAAGCTTCTAATTTGCTTCTGAATTTAGAAGACTAAATTCAGCCAAGTGTAATAAGCGCTATAATTTTAAATATTGGTCGAGGCAGAAGGGTCATGAAAGTAGAATAAATGCCGTGGAAATGCGTGCCTTGCGAAGTATGTGCGGTGTAACTTTGAACGATAGATTGAAGAATGATGTGATAAGACAAAGTTGCGGTTTAAAAGATGATATAGTGACAAAAATTGAAAGGAGTGTGCTTTGGTGGTTTGGGCATGTTGAAAGATTGAGTGAACGGCGATTAACAAAAGGAATTTATAAGGATGTCAGTGGAGGCGTAGAGGACGCCCTAGAAGAACATACATCGATGTTATTGGTGATGTTCTTCAAAAAAGACAGGTGCGTAGTACTCTTAACCGGCGTGCGTGTATGACAAGATGTATGAACGTGGACGAAGCGAAAGGAGTATTTAAGGATCGTAGCATGTGGCGTTCTACAGTTTCTGCCTACCCCCATGGGAAAAAGGCGTGAATTTAAATATATATGTACGTAAAATGTTTTTCATTACTCGTACTCGGAAAGTAGGTCTGAAGTTGCCTGAGGAGCGGGTTGAAAGTAATACTTTTCAGCCCTAGGGAGAATCAAGTTTTCAACTGACAGCTGTCAAATTATAAAAAAAACTAGTTCTATTTTCACATTTCTATTGACCCATGTTCCAACTTTCTATACAGCCACTCAATTACAACGCGATGTAAAATTGTAATAACATAAAGTTAAGTATTATTTATAGATTTTTTTGAAATAACTTTATTATAATTAAGTTTCAACTATTTCTTTAAAATAACATAGTTTTAGGCAAACTATTTACCATTTTTTCAATGATGAAAATGAAAAATAATGGCCGAATAGCGGACAGGCAACAGAAAAAAAAATAGGCGGGAAAGCGGAAATCCGATCACTCATTTTTTCTCTAGCTAATTCATGTTTTTATTATTAGTTACAGGCTCAAAAAAATCTGGCCTCCCTGACGTACCTTCTTCCCCGGAGGAACTCCTTCACGAGGATCTCTCCTATTTCTGAAATTCATGTACCTTAAATGACGTCACTGAGGCTATCGACATTATTGTTTATCTGTCAAAACTTAATCATGACACTTTTACTTTTTCTAAGATGGAAGTGTTTCGCGCATGCGCACTAAATGGTTGTGAACACGAGTGAATCAACCTAGTCGTTAGATGCGCCATGTTTATAATAATATTGTAGTTTTATGTAGACTGGCCTTGTTTAAAATAAGATATTTTGTCTACTGTAGTTCGAAATTGATTACGAGATTAACATACTGTTTTTCATTCCGAATGTGAGGAAAGTTCTTGACTTAGTATTGCCAATGGTATCAAACTAATTAGTTTTTTTTTTTTTTTTTAAAAACGTTGCCCCACACTAAGATTTCTCTTGTATCGTGGGTGCGTTTACAGACACAAATCTCACAAATTTTAACACATTCGAGTCCATCACACTTTTCATAGAGGTCATACGCCATCCCGCCATACATATTGCTAGTGGACCTTCCAGGAGGGTCCTCGGCATTACGTTTACGCTAAGAGTGAACCGTCGAGGAGGTTCCTGGCATTAGGTTAAAAACCTTGAAAAATACGCTACTACGTCGTAAAATAGGTGTTTGCTTGTTTCATGACGGTGAATTTTTCAAGACAAACCTGCATTTAAAATTCATATTCATTTATTTGCATTCCACAAGGTAAAAAGATGTGAACAAAAGGCTTGGAGCTAAGAGCCGTTGTAGACCCTGTCAGGGCACAGCAAAATTTGTAATTAGATACATAGTTTAATTAAAGTTATATTAGTAGTATTAAATTTAGTATTATTAAAGTTAAAAAGCTAAACATTAAAATAAATTACTCATGAAAACGAAACAATTACATTCGCATAAAATAATAATAACAATAACATTTTATATATTTGTATTGAAATATTTAAAAATTTAAAAGATAAGATTGGTAAATGAATAAACGAAACAATGACATAAATAATTCTAATATTTGGTAATATTTTCTTAAAATACTAATAATACATTTACAAGTTATACATATTTGCTTAGTAATATTATTACAACTTATTTAATGAGAGATCATATTTTAGGGTTACAAATTATTAATTAAGATTATAGATTCGGTGGGTAGCATTTTATAATTTACTCATTGTGTATTTAGAAGTCATGTTATGTTTAATTAAATAATCTTCTTGATAAATATACACATGCCTATATTTAAGGATGTTTTTATTGTAATTATATTCTTTCATTCAAGTATTCATTCACCTTCTATTAGATTTTGTTTAATAGAAATAATTTTAATTTATTAATAAAGGTGTTGTATTTATTTATATTTTTTATTTCTTCCGGTAACTTGTTATATATTTTTATCGACATGACATAGGTACTTGAAGAGTGCATTTTTAATCGGCTTAAATGAGCCCTCTACGAGGGCGCCCGGCATAGCGAATGCGATTACAGGGTGCCCTCCTGGAGGGCTCCTGGCACTGAACGTGTTAAGCATTATTTGATGTATTTGATTAATGTGTAGCCATTATTGTTTACTACGTTTTACTGTAGGTACTTACTCCTACACAAACCTGTCCGTTGCCTGGCAGCTTGAGTCTGTCATGCTCACTAAAATGTTCAATTTTGAGTCTTGTTATATACTTATTTGCGGTTTTCTTTTATGGTTATTTAATATTCCGATCTAAAAAATGCTTTAATTTTGTTATTCTTTTTTTTTGACTACTTTTTTTTTGATTAGTTTTTGTTTTTAATCAATCTAAATCCTAATAAATACAGTTTTAATATTTTTAAACCTAAATTCATTTAATCAAGTAACTACTTGAGGATTAAAAACGTGAATATGGACAGATTATAAAGAAAATCTTAGTTCGATTTTCAAATAATGTTTTAGCTCTAGGAAAGAAAAGACGCACTTTTATTTCGCTTTACAGGTGAACAATGACACATTTTTTGAGCATGAGGTATGACCAAGCTGAAATTAACCCTTAATACGATTTTTAAGATAAGTAAATAACAAAAAATATAAAAGATTAAAAAAAAAACCTTTTTATCTATAATTTTTATTTTTTAATCAAGAAAAGTAAAGTAAGTAAAGACAGTTCAAAATAAGAATACAAGAAAGAGGATTTCGCGACGTCTTCGGGTTAAAAACTTCCGAATCTTCCTAAAAAATCCTTTACCAAAGCGATCTCACGTTCGAAAACCAATCAGGTGGATATAGATTATAAAATCGCTCTGCTATGTAGTAACAACATATTAATAAAACTACTATCGCGATAAACTTCCACTCGTTACGTAAAACCTCGGTAAAAATATCTCCAAAGTCAATTTGACTATTAATTTTAAAATTATGCGTTATTTAAAGTATTTTCTAAACTAATATTAGAGTTTTTAAGCAAGCTTTTAAAAGCCCCCTCTTCTTTGAACTCGAGGTAATTAAATTTCAACTTTAAGCGTGACTTTTAAGGTAGAATTTCGTTTGTCGTTGTCTTACGAGGTCTGAGACGCGTGGTAACATGCAGTGTATAGGAAATGGCACCCCACTTTCTTTACGAGAACTCTCGTGTAGTCTTGAACTCAGTTTAAGTCCTTCATTCATAATAATAAGACGCGTCCAAAAGAAAAAAAACTAAATAAAAAAAACGTTGGCTGAATAACCGAATACCTGTGCGACGTATGATACGAATTAAAAAATAATTACCATTTTGGCGCGGAATGCAGTGACGTTTGTGTTTTTTTTTTCTTCATAATTTATTTTTTTATTTAGACTAAGACGGGAGTGTTTACAAAGACTGTTTTCGAGTGCTTTTTGGATATTCATTTTAAGAAGTTTTCTGTAATTGGAAACGGAAAAATGGTAAGTGTTAAATAAAATATTTATTGATAGCAATAATTAATTTAAGCCTAAATCCACAGTTGAAATAATTTTACCAAAATTAAATGAAAGTTTTTTAAATTATTTACAAATCTGGCCACGCAAACTGCATCATTATTTCTTCAAATCTTTAAAAGCCTCTCTACTTTTCATAAATATTTATAAAATACTCGGCAAGGCTATTCATTATAACTAATTAACTGTTTGAAAGCGAAACAGCCGTAGCCATAGAAAAAAAATATGCCATTTTTTTTTATTGCTTACGTTATTCATTATAATTATTCATTAGTGTCATATTTATTATATCGATGACATGTGTGACAAATTAATAATTAACATTTTTGTTGTTAAAAAAATGTTTTATTCGAGTTCAAATAAATGTTTAACCTTCATTTATTTCTAAGACTAGCGACACGCCCCGGTTTCGCTCGCGTACGTTTTATAGCTTAAACGCTTCCGGAAAGAATTACCTAAATTAAGATGAAAACTACATCAAAATCTATTGAGTTTTACAGCAGACGGAAAAAAGTTTTCTGAATAATTTTGTAAGGAACTTTACTGTGTTTTTTTTTTTTGTTTTATTATAAATGAACGATTACCTACTAAATAATGTACTTAATGAAAATTTGAACATGAATTCGCGAAAAGTTACATTGCGAATTACGAGATTTTCTTGAAAAAAAAAAGGATTTTTGTCTTTAAATACGAGGTTATCAGGAGATAAACAGGTGCATTATTTATAATCAACCTCTTAATTTACTTTCTTCTTTATTTTTCTTTTATCTTTAGCAATGGTAAGACCGCCCATCCCCATACCATCCTGGGTGTTGTACAAGGCAACTATGGAACTTATGTAATAACTACACCAAAATAAAACAATGTTAAACATTATTTTCCGGGATATTAAGGTTTATGCTAGTGGCCCGGTTTCAGTGCTCCCAAGTGTAATTTTTTATCTGTGATTATGTCAAATGGATAGTCAGCAGCATCCTGCTATCTGCTCACAACATCAAATTGCTTATCATCGAATACCGTCCATCATTCTAACGTAATATTTAACGGCTGATTGGTGGCGTCGTGCGTCGGGTCATTGAGCTCCCTAAAATAAGGTTGAGCTACACGATGGCTGATGCATGCGTGCCGTCAGTTGGGACAGGTCAACTCAAACCTGCTATGGCTCTTTCCTCAAAAGGTCATTCCAGACGTTGCCCTACATTGTTACACTCACATAGTTTTTAAACTACAATACTTATTAATGAATTTCTGTCAAATACCTACATCAAACTTTGGAATTGAGATCGAATATTTCAGTTTTTTTTTTTTTTAAACCTTGCCCCACACTAAGATTTCTCTTGTATCGTGGGTGCGTTTACAGACACAAATCTCACAAACAAACGCCCAGACCCGGAACAACCACCTGTAGGCCATACAAATTTTTGTTCCGTGTGGGAATCGAACCCACAACCCGTAGCGCAGAAGCCAATTGCTTAGCCACTGCACCAAACGTGTCGTCAATTAACGATACGAGAACCGTAGATGAACCAACAAACATGAACTTTAACATTTCATTTCGTAAATTGTATCTACCTATAAGGAGATTGCTGTCAAATAAACGTAAACGACATCAAAAACCGTAAAATAGTTATAATATCCATGGTTTGTTTTAAAAAATATGTCATATTCTTTGTATGGTAACGTTTTTTAGAGAAACGTTAGTAATCCGTTGAAAAGGGTTTAAGTAATTTTATTCTATTTTTAAGAAATTATTTTTGATGTTATTTTTCTCTACTATAATATGTATGTATTATACATATAAAGCTTCCTCTTGAATCACTCTATCTATTAAAAAAACCGCATCAAAATCCGTTGCGTAGTTTTAAAGATCTAAGCATATATAGGGACAGACAGACAGCGGGAAGCGACTTTGTTTTATACTATGTAGTGATGATAGGATAGATAGATAGATTATATTCCGATTAGGAAAGGGGGTACTAATCCGAAAGGGTGTTATAGTACCCATAATAATATAACTGTTGTTCTGCCACTTTCTCCAAAAGTTTAAGAGGAATAGCTATTCAAATATTTCACAAAAATACGCTAAAATCTATCTATCCTCAGCTATGATCAGCTGTGTTTACATTTTAGGTCATATTTGGGGTCACGGATATGAAGCTCTATTTTCTAAATTCGTGACTAAAGCAGGGATGAAGAGTGTTTGAAAAAACTAAAAATAAACATCATTGTGCAAGTTTTTTTTTATGAATTTTGAAATTTTAACACCTGGTTTAAAACAGTCATCGGTGATATTTTAAGTGGGCCTGCCGATTAGTACCCTTGTATATGGTAACACTTAACATTTTCAACATTTTAAATGGCAACACTGAACATGAAACTTCATAGAATCACCGTGAGATCTGAGTTCACATAAATATTATTTTTTACCAGTCTGTATGACACTTTCTCTTGAATTAGCATAAATTAGCATATACCATAGACTAAGATTCGACTCAGAGAGTAATATGCATGTTTTTAACGTTTCTGTTAAACTTTCGTTTGAAAGTGAATCTTGTTTTACGTTATTGGTGCTATGTAAATCGGAACGCCGTAAGTTCCCAGTCGATTTTCAGGTACCGCAAAGTTACAGGGAGTTTTTCTGATACCTAGATATTTTTAGATTCTCTGTAATATCGAATTAATTAAAGAATATTATTAGCCGATTCTTATCTGGCCGAGTCTTTCGCCACTTTTAATTTTGCCGAATAAAACGCCAAATGATTAAAGTCCCTAATTATGTTTTGTAACTTTTTGTTACGCCGTCTGCTGGTCATTGTTTCCTTTTAGTCAACTGTATTATTGGCCACTTTACACTTGTTAGATGACACATTTTCCCATCATGCAACCAAGCAAGCATGCAAGTGTTTCTGGTTTTGCTTCGCCAGAAGACTCGCTTTGTCACCCCTTCGCTTCGCTCGCACACTCGACCAGCGCTACGCTCAGGAGGTCGTCGCCCTTTGCTGCACTTCGGCCTCGTGCACTCGTTCCACCCAGGACCTCCTTCGCGAGCTTCTGGCTCCACGCTTTTAAATAACACTCTAGGGGTAAGACAGAGTCTGACCACGTGTAGTCGGGGTGCGCTGAATCGGATTAACATTACATTCCGCTGTGTGAAAATAATGCTGTGCGAATACTTATTTGGCAAATTAAACAATAACTAAATAATTATTCGTCTAAAACAACATTTCTGAATGATGTTTTAGCCAAACAATTATGGTGGCTAATAATCATTCGGCGAAATCAAATTAGGGAAAACATTGCTTCGGCAAACATTACGTCGCCGGTGTAATGAAATTCGATATAAAAATACTTCGGCCAAAATACGGGACCCATATTTTTAATCCGGTATTGAAAACGTTCCCGATAAATGACACGAAGGTGTAAAAATCAGCTGTTCCCTACATTTTGTCGAGTTAAGCGAACATAAATGTAGGGAACAGCAGATTTTTCGCGATTTCAGTTTTGGTCCCATAGTAAAAGTTGTTCATAATGATGAGTACAGTGACCCCTTAAGGGGTTGTGCGTTATTTACAGTTTGTATAAAACATTACACTCACTTATGTGAAGCCGGTAAAAGTCAGGAAATCCCGTACTTTGTTTACAAAATACCAACTTCATACGATAGGAAGTTGTTTCCAAGCCGTACATAGAACAAACATGCCACTACTTGCCTGCCATTCAATAAATAATAGAAAAGAAACAAGATTGATAATTATCAATGTAATTAACTACTCATTAAAGTAATTAGTTATCTGTCTTCGTTCTTTCTTCCTGTTTCCGCGTATTAGATGAATCTTTCTCTAGATTAATTGGATGCTGTTTCCGTACGTAGAGTTTTTTTATAAAAATAATAATAAAAACGTATAAAAATCCTCTATGCTCTCTTAGTTACAGTACGACAAAACTAAGAAGTTTCATAGACAAAATTAATGAAAAAAATATTCTGCTCTTTCGTGCAAATTCGAACGATCCGTGGATTAAAAAAATCATTACCTTACTGCAAAACAATTGGACAAAACAGATGGTAATGAAGTGGAGAAGAATGTTTTTTTTTTACTTTTTCTTTAAAAATATATAAAATTAAAGGTGTATAATTTTATAAAAACACAAAGTATAAAAATACCAGATATTCTGTTCCCACGATGGTCCAAGACTACTAATTTATATTCTCGCTAATGTTTGCACGCCTAAATTTAAGGTAGATTGTACAAGGATCAAATTTTTTTGTTATCACCTATATTTTATGTACCTACCTACATTCTATGCAAATAAACCAATATTCTATTCTATTATATTCTACTTTACGAATGTCACTCATTATCAGTGTTACGATTGTTGAACATCTTCAATACAAAAGGAGATTTTTAATTTATAATGAATAACAAATAAATTGCTGACTAAGGTCCCCGTCACGAGAAGCTATAAATTTTGTAAATAAAGAACTTCTACAAAGTTACGTAGCGACAATTCAATCAACAACAAATAATCCCAAATTCAATCAACTCAAAGTTACATACGTGTAATACGAAACTAACGAGCAATTTCACTTAGTCGGGTTATATTTTAGCGATTTAAAGCGCTATCGTCTAATGTTTTGTGGTACCGGAACGTGTCTGACTCATGGAACGTCAACAGTTGGCCCGCCATTTTGAAGTAAGTTCACACTGACGCTGTCAATGCTGTCATTTGAGTTTTGAATGCGTTTCAGTTTGTTTGTGTTGTTTTCGTAGATTATTATTTATTATTATATAAATAAAATAAAAACCATTATATAAAAATAAAAATCATTACAAAACTGTTTTTTTTTATTTGTTCCAAAGGTTGCGAACCCCTAAATGTGTGTTTACAAAATTTATAGCTTCTCGTGACGGGGACTTTAGCCTAATCAATGATGTTATATAGGACATAAGCTCATTGAGCCTAATTAATCGTCTGATGAAGAGTTTGATTAGCTTGAAGGTGTATGAAAACAGTGTATGTAGTCGGCGCGGCGCCGGCAGCCAGTTTGGTAACCGGCGCCGGCAGCGGAGGTACTCCCAATTTATTTACATTTCGTGCAGCACCTACAGCCGATGACGTAGTCTTGTGTCAATCACGTGACATAGCTGTTACGGGAAAATAATACCTATTGAAACATTTTATTATACCATGGTGGTTTCTATAACTTACTACCTCGTGGCTAAGACCCAAATAACATCTAAAGATAACATCTATAAAAAACTTCCACGAAATCAAACGATAACAGACTTTTATCACGAATCGGAACTAGTTTCACTGATATTTATAGCTTTTAAGTGATCGCGAACGATTAACATAGTTCTTATAGCATTTCTAAGTTTACCGGATGTATTATAATAGCGATCAAATTTCCCTTATAGTCTGTTAGAAAGGAATAATTGAATTTAAATCATCTGCTTCTGAGATTTTACAATGATCAGCATAATTTTATTATTTGGTCAACGTCAGAAGTTGACTCGGTTAGGTAATAACCATAGAGATCGGACTAGGTAGAGTATATTTACCTAAACTTCGAGGAAGGAAATCACATAGAGTGGATAATACCTCCTCTAAAATCCCGGAATAATTATAATGACGTTTTAATCCCGGGATTTAAAAATCACGAATTATTTATCGGACTTTATTTATAGTTACAAATTATTTATTTGAAGAATTAGAATACATTTTTTAGGGTTCCGTACTAAAAGTATTAAATTAAAGAGCTTTGTTTCACATATTACATACATTGTTTTACATTTTACATAGTACGTAACCCTAAAAAGAGTTTTATGATTTTTCAAATCAATAATTTTTAACTATGAATAAAGTCCAATAAATAATTCGTGATTTTTAAATCCCGGGATTAACAGCTGTCGAAATATAATTATAAGGTCTTACTTTAATAATCCACGATATTTTGCATAGTGCCTTAGTAAATGCTAAAGATGATGTACCTATAACAAAAAAATAAATCTGATGGTTTAAATATATTTTCTGTTAAAAAAATAATTTAATAAATCAATCAATTAATTAATTTACTAGTTCTTTTAAGTGTGCTAGCTATCAGTGCGGGCCCATTTTCTTGCATGGATGTTATAACAACTTAGAGCACCAGTAATTAAATAAATGACTTCTAAAACAATTTTAACAAAAAAAAATGCAACTTGTTTCATTTTCAGTGATAGGTACCTATTAGGGTTTTCGTCCCGGGTACCCGGAACCGGGAATTCCCGGGAATTTGGGAATTTTAGGACCCGGGAATTATTTGTCGGGAATCCCGGGTACCCGGGAATTATTTGAAATGAAAAAAAGATGATGAAAAATGAAGGGTCTGCTGTCTCTCTCGCGTGAAACAGACATTGTACTGCATGGTGTGAACTTAGAATGGGGTAAATGTATCGTGATGTCAGCACACAGTACTGTCTCTGTCTAGTAAACAAATTCTAAACGCTTGATTTTTTTTGTAAATATTTCATTTGTAGAAACTATTCACAATCCTTATCTTTTGTGTAATTTCGAGATTTATAATGAAAATATACAGGATGTAAAACAGTTTATTTTCAGAAAAAAAAGTTCTGTTTTCGAGCCCTTTTTGCGCCCCGAGTTAACCGACTGCAAAGAACGATTTCGTGCTAGTCAGCTGTGTCACCGTGCTTTTTCATTGATGATTGATTCATTGATGAGTGGCGTCGAAATGTTTCTACGAATAAAATTTTAACTATGCATTTTTTTTTATTTGTACCTTATTAGCTGGTTATGTTTCGATCATATATCGCTACCGCAAGAAAAAAAAACTCTATTTTTAATCAAGCTAAATACCGTGCTCGGTAATTTTACACCAGTAGTAGATCATGTGGTTTTAAGGTATTACACGAATTTGGTTACATCCTTTATAGTCATTCACCCTATTGTTATTCCGTAATATTTTGCCATATTATATGTATGAAGAGAAGACTTTTTTTTCATTAAAGAAACTCGCAACGTCGCACAATAAACGACTTTAACTGTTCGTAGTTAAAAATTTTAAATAAGTACCTATAAGATTTTTTATTTTAATAAGAAAAGTCGATTGGTATGTTAAACAATTTATCAATTGATCATGTTTACACAAGTTTAATGTTGAAATATATAAGAAAAACTATATATAGACAAAAAACATGAAATCTCTTAATTCCCGGGAATTCAAATAGGCCGGGAACGCGAAAACCCTAGTACCTATATTATCTTCAGCATTCACTAAGACGCTATGCAAAATGTCGTGGATTATTAAAGAAAGACCTTATTATAATGATTATGCGGCATAAGTGGGAAGATAGCTGTGAAAAAATACAGTATAGTTCTTTGTTGGGAAAAAACTAAATGACTTTCCGAAGAACATATTAAGTTAATACTTTATTACCTAACCGAGCCTACTCCCTAAGTTCGTCAACGAAGTTAGTCGCCCGTCCGAAGGTAGCCCGAAACGTAGGAGTGAACAAAATAAGCGTCAAGTTCAACTTTTCGGACGGGCAAAAACACATCGGTAGTTGGGACAATTTTCAAATCGTGTTGCCATTCATTCTTAGTTCGGGCCCCGAAATAATCGTATGTCCGTAGGTGATAGGGAGTAGGAAACGCTCGTAACTAAGGCCGAAACAACGGACTTCGAGCTTAGGGAGTAGACCCCCTGCTTCTGACGCTGACCAACTCATCACTTAAAAATTGAATCTCATATTGTGATAATATATTACAAACTGTCTCCCCACATGTTAAAAAACTTAAATAATAAAAATAACAATTAGATACGCTCTAGTAATAACATTAATTGTAAATTGACGGCGAGCGTGAGCGAAGCGTGCTGTTTTTTATAAACCTTATCATTATATACGTCACATCTTAAAATTATGGTATTTGAGTATGTGGTTACTGGCAAAGAATAGCCCACTATCTCTCTACCCGCGTTATATTTATAATAAATGATATTTATTTCTATAAATAAATCTGTTACAGACACTTTTACAAGTCAATGTAATGTTTTTTTTAAGACTAGATGGCACCGGCATTTCCTATCTGACTAGCTCTGAGAAGAAAAGCCGAAACAAACACAGAGGTCAAGGTCTCTTTTAAAGTCCAGACATTGTGGTATAAAACTATGCGAGTGTAACAATGTAGGGCAACAGCTGGAATGGCCTTTTGAGGAAAGAGCCATAGCAGGTTTGAATTGACCTGTCCCAACTAGGGAATCCAATCTCGCATCAAAATTGAGATCCCGCAGGCCTGCGGGATTGAGGTCAGCAATCCCGCAGATCCCGCGGGATTGAAATTTTTTAAATGTTCTTTTGTTTTGAGAAGTTATTTAAAAAAAAAAGACAAGTAAATTTTATTTTTTATTATCATTTTAAGTAGAGTTATTACTAATCAACAATTGAATTCAATGACGCTTTATAGGTAAAAATAATCAGCTTCTTTTAAGAAACGATATAACACAATTCTCAACCTTTCATCTTTTAGATTTGTATTGACTGTTTTTTTTTGGTTATAGAGGCAAAAAAATCAGTTTATTTAAAAAAAAAAAAAATTAGCTGTAATTTAAATACTGAAAAGTAAAGTATTTTCCATACAAATGCTATAGAAAAGTCACGCACGAGTTCCACGAGTAAGTTGTTAAATCAGTTATTACTGAGGCTGTGCTGGGTCTTAAAAATAAATCAGAACGTCGTCTGAGCTCATTTAAACAACGTCATTTTTACTTTATGCGAAAACCGAGACACCCCAACAAGATTTTCATCAGAACTGCCTGAATATGTGTTTTTTTTTAGTAAATCTCCAAGTTACACCTTAGTTTATGTCGCGTTAAGTTCGCTAAAAAAGTGTGAAATGCCTGAGTTGTGCTATGCAGGGGTTGTCTAATACACGGAAACTGACCGAGCGGACCATTTCAAGCCTCAAGGTGTCTATTCCCGTCAACTGTTATGGGTAGAAACCAACTGAAACAAAACTGAAATTTATGAAAAAAAAAAACAAAAAAAAATGTGGTGTAAAAAATATGTCAATCGATTCTCCTAGTGATTCTGAACAAACTAGTTTCAGGTTTAGTATAATATACTAAAACTAACCTTGTATATTTTTTTTCAATCCCGCAAATGTACGGGATCCCGCATGAGTAATCCCGCATTTCAGACCCCGCAAAAAAGGTGCGGGATTCCGCTTTTGCGGGATTGGATTCCCTAGACCCAACTGACGGCACGCATGCATCAGCCATCGTGTAGCTCAAACTTATTTAGTTCGGCCAGTGCACCCTAGGCAGTCAGCCCCGCTAGCAACCTCACTAAGTGACTAATCTTTAGCACTTAGGTAAGTCATTGTCATATGTGTTAGCAATGAACATGTACAGGAACACGTTTCTCACGTTATGTATGGCATCCAATTCGTTTTAAATGCCATTGTTATGTTTTGTTCTCGTGAGAGACGAGGTTATGGTAATGGGGGGCATAGAGTACAGACAGTACAGAAGGGGTATTCCATATATGTAGATTGGATGTTATGTCTTTCATAAGGCACGTAATTTCATGATGCGCCGACGCTGCAGTTAAGTTCACGCGAACGTATCTGATAGCAATCGTCTATTAAGAGAATAAGAAAAGCGTTGTTTTGATCGAAACTTAACTGCAACTGAACTTTTTAGTTAGATGAATATAGCACCACACAGTGTGTGTAGCACTGATAACCAAAAATTTGGAAATTAGTAAATACATTTTTGGCCTTTTATCGAAATCGGTTTATCCGTTTGGGAGCTACGATGCCACAAACAGGGAAAGGGCTACAACTTTTAACACTTCTCTTTTTGAGTCGGATAACTATAAATTCTAGCGAGTTACTTTTAGAATTTCATTCCGTTTAGCCTTTTACCAACTAAGTTGGGTTCATCTTCCAGTCAAATCAGATGCGGATCAGATGCCACCAAACCTCCGCTACCCAGTTACTGGGCAATGCCGATATCCTAAAGCTAGACCGGTTGTCAGACCACCGAGCTTCTCTCTACCGAAAGTCATAGTTATTCGTATGACACCCGGGGCCGACGGTTTAGCGTGCTTCTGAGACACGGAAGGTTCTCGACGTGTAACGAACGATCACCCATCCACGGATTAGCCGCGGCAAGCGCTTTTTAACGTTGCAAATCATATAATCCGCGTTGCTAATTAGCCACGAAGTTACTAAAACCATAGTTTTTTTGTTTTTTAAGACCGTGCCCCACACTAGGATTTCTCCTGTATCGTGGGTGCGTTTACAGACACAAATCTCACAAACACAAATATCCAGACCCGAAACAACTATCTGTAGGCCATACAAATTTTTGTTCCGTGCGGGAATCGAACCCACGACCCGTAGCGCAGAAGCCAATCGCTCAGCCATTACACCAAACGTGTCGTCAAAGTTTGTTAATAACTTTTAGACGAGATGTTTATAATGTCCTCTCTACGCTTGCATCGTTAGTCTATGGCCCCAATGCTGCCACACTAAGTTGAATGACCTGCATTATAGTAATCTACACCTGTCATTTAGCGACTTTCAAAACTTTAGATAGGTTCCGGTTGAGAGAATTATGTTTTATCTTAACATTAATAAATAAATAAATGAAAGGTTTATTGGTTTTAAAACAACAGGTTTTCAGAGGATCTGCTTAGTTTAAGAAGAGTAGTAACAATTTCGTGTGCATCACGTTGCAAGACGACCTTTTTTTTTTGTTTTTTTTTTTTATTAATATTAAACGGATAGAACAATTCATACCAGCGTGTAACTACTCAAAACAAAAGAATATTTAAGAAATCTCAATCCCGCAAATCCCGCGGGATCTGTGGCATTGATGACCTCAATCCCGCAGGCCTGCGGGATCGCAATTTTGATGCGGGATTGGATTCCCTAGTCGATTTTTGTAGTTATAAATAATAATAATAAATAAATAAATATTTGGGACATTTTTACACAGCACCATTTAGTCCCAAACTAAGCAGAGCTTGTACTATGGGTACTAGACAATGGATATAATACTTACTTATATACTTTTTTTTTGTAAATATAATACGTATGAAACACACAAACCAACACAAACACTTATGTTCATCACATAAATATTTGTGTCCTGTGGGAATCGAACCCACGACCTCGTGATCAGCAGTCCAACACTCGAACCACTAGACCACAGACGTTTTACAGTTATGTTTTTTTTTTCGTTTTTGCTAACTCTGACTTTAATGACATTTTTGAACATCACCTCTAAGGGTGTTCTATCGTTGGAGTTCCTCTTGACATTGACAATACTTTTTGGTACACCTTGTATAAGAAATTTAAGAATTATTTTTTTTCTTCACTCTTTCAAACATTAACCGTGATTTTAGCGTCTTTAGATTCAGAATTTAGACCAATTAGCTGTATGTATTCGAAAGTCAAAGAAAGCATAACACCAGAAATGTTTTATATTTTTTTTAGAAAATTTAAACAAACGATAGAGCTTTTTAGAGCGCGTTTAGATTTTCACATAATCAAGAAGGTTTATTCCACTTTGTTCACCAGTGTGAACTACGTGGAATTTTAAGTGTCTTCATTTCACCTCGGATTTATTTCACCTGACAATATCACCCAGGTGAATTAGTGCGACATATTTGGTCTCTTTTGTTCACCTTGGAATTAAATCACCCAGGTGAACAGTTGCGACGTTTTTTATTAATGTTGTGGACTTTATTCACTCAAATACAACATGCTAAACCATTTCAAATCAAAGCCAACTTAATATTTAAATCAATTTAATGTAAAAAGAAACAAAAGAAAATACAAAAATGATTGAAGTGTTTGTTTCTTTTTACATTAAATTGTAGGTACATTTTCTTTTTACATTTTTAGCATGTAGTATGTGGGTGAATAAAATCCACAACATTAATATAAAAAGTCGCAACTGTTCACCTGGGTGATTTAATTCCAAGGTGAACAAAGGAGACCAAATATGGCGCACTAATTCACCTGGGTGATATTGTCAGGTGAAATAAATCCTAGGTGAATTGAAGACACTAAAAATTCCAATTTGTTCACCCAGGTGAACAAAGTGGAATAAACCATCAAGAAATTATAAGATAGAATTCTACTCGGATATTTTAAAAGCAAAATCATTTAATTTTTAATATTTTTTTTTTACTTCCGAACGTCTCTCTTGTTTTCCACGAAGATTTGGGCGGAGGTGTATGGTATGGCACACCCTCATTTCACCGTTATGTTTAAATCCCATGTAATAGGGGTCGAGCCTATTGCCATCAACCGGGCACAAATCCAGACTCCAGGCTGCTACTGAGAAATTGCATAGTTATGCGGATCTCCGCATAATTGAAACACGCGCGATAGCTGAATGACACTTACACTTATTTTTTCTATTTCGTTATTCTACCACTAGTCTATCTAATTTTTTTATAGGACCCTGAATCCTCTAATTCTGCTACAAAAAGGAAGATTTCACAACATAATAAACAATAGACCGACAAAACATAAATGACAGCGTAATTTTCAAAACTGTTGCCGCCATCTTTGATTCCACTTATTGTGTCGCCATTTTTTTACAAACGGACCTTCATGGTCTTACACAAGACTCCAACGGACGTCACTTCCGGTACTTACGCCGAGAAAATTGGTATCCGGTATACTGTGGGAATATCCGAGAGATATTTCGAATACATAATGTCGGATTAAATGTATGGGTAACAGGTTAACTTGTTAGCAAGTGGTTTTTTTAATCCCAGATTGTAATTTGATAGACGCAAATGTCAAACTTGAAAACTTTAGGAACATTATTTGACAAGTTTGACGTTTGGACCTGTCAAATTACTATCTCGGTTTAAATAAACAGTATTTTTTTTTAAGACAGTCTTTTATTTAAATGCTCTAAAAAGAAGAAAATAAACTTTAAGTTAAATCAAACCGATCAACTTATTACATTATAATTTTGACATAAAAGTTTGTCGCGAGATTTACCTGCGCGGGATCGAACCTAGGACTTTGCGCTCAGCAGTTGCGCATGCGACCAATAGACCAGAGACATTTTTTTTTCTACTTTTCTTTATTTTTAATTTTAAAAGCAACGTCTTCGTTTTAGAGCCCAAATACACATCCGATACTTGCCTCCGATAGTCGGTTCCGATAGTCTGATCAGAGTATCTGAAGGCCTCCGCGTCATACACTTGTTTGAACATGAATTACACGTACGATCAGACTATCGGATCGAATGTCAGAATCGTAAGCATCGTCCGGGCGTCGTCATACAGAAAAAATCGGACACGAGAATCGTACGTGTATTTCATGAATCCGATCAGATAGTCGGATCCGGCTCCCGGAAGCAACTATCGGACGTGTATTTTGACCCTAAGTCCCATGTGGGGGCGAGGCTATTGCCATCAACTGAGCACAAATCCAGACTCCGGGCTGCTCCTAAGCCATTCCACACGGAAAAACCTAACAACACTTTGCCCAACCTGAGGATTTAACTTAGAACCTGTAGTATCACCTTCATCATCATTTCACCTCTTTGCTTTATATTTTATACTTTTTTACGATGACAGATATGGGAATTTTGGATTCGAATGGAGACTTTGGATTGTTTTACGCCATGGCGATTTCTTTTGATACAATTATTTTCTGTATAATTTACATGTTCATATAAATATTATAAATCTAAATCTGTGACTGTTTGATTATGTGGCATGCCACAGCAACCCACCTTGAAGCACAATATTTGCCTGGGGGAGCTTACTATTGTGTGTCCGTCTCTCATGACGACGTCTCGTACAGGTCTGTCTTCTCATAGATAGCCTGTAACCCAAAATGTGCCTGCACGACGCTGGGACTGTGCTGCCTAAGCACCCTCGCCGTGCATCTAGCCGTCAATACGCGCTTGCTGCCGCCGGTTTCTGTCAAGTGGCTGTGTGGGCCATTGGCGAGCGCCGTGGCTTCAGGAGGGAACTCGCTGACTGCTGCAAGGGACGTGACGCTGTCCTGCCTCTTTTTCTAACCATTTCTATTTTTTTGTTATTTACGTACTAGGTATTGAATGCTCTACATATTCTTTACAACTGGTGTAGCAGACGTGCTCTCAGGAGATCCTAGGGCCGTCTGTTACATTACAAACCTCACGCTCATTAGTCGCGCTTGCGACCATTATTAGACTAAAGAGGCAATAATTATTTTTTTTCGTATCTCTATTTTTAATTTTTCAAGCAACGTCACTCGTCGTAATTTAGTTTCATTTTATTTTTTATCTGTAATTGAGAACCACCTTTTAACACCCATTTAAGATCGTACACATAAAACAACATTTAGAAAGCGTATGACACGACACGAGCATGACATAACACGGCACACCCATCCAAAAGGCAACCGGTTGTGATTGTCACAACTTTCGTCTAACACGAAAGCTGGTTCCGACAAATTACAACTATGCACTTCGTTGTAGTATAGCTAGCGTGACCATACGTCCCGTTTTGAGTGGGACAGTCCCGCTTTTGACGTATGTGTCCCGTCGTCCCCAAAAAGACAAAAAAAAAAGTTAAAATAAAAATTTTTTTTTTTAGTCTATTTGGCTGTCCCACTACTGAGCAAAGGCCTCCCCTTTTGTCTTCCAAACATCTCTATTTTGTGCCGTTTCTGAACATGCTAGCCCCACAAAAGCAACAAAAAAAAAAAACTAAAAAGAATAAAATAATTACCTTATTAAAAAAACTAACAGTTACTTACAGAAGTTTTGAAGTCGATTTTTATTTCTCTTTTTAAGTTATTTAATTTTTCTATTTTAAGTGGCACAAACAATACACAAACATGCAATTATAGTAATCCCGGGTAATTTACTGTGATCCATTGAAGAGTTCCATTGTCAATCTCCGAGGGTCTTCGTCAGATCTTCACCAAATTTAAATGGAACCACCTCGGGAAAATACTCTTTCAAACAAAAAAAAGAATTTTGCAAATCCGTTAATTAATGACGGAGATATGCCCGAAAATACATAAAAAATGTTATCATCCGAACTAAGAATCTCCTCCTTTTTGAAGTCGGTTACAAAAGGCAATCCGTGTCAATGAATTCAATATAAAACGGGTGCGCATTTATTAATCTTGAAAACCAAGGATAACATCAAGAAGTCATACCAATACACATTCATATCTAAAAATCAAACGGCTTAGTAGGCGTTTCGGCCGCTGAGTTTCGTCCGATCCGGCCGAAACAGCCATTTCATTATTATTAATATTTTTGAGTGGTGTTTTGGACGAATTCTTTTTTAAAGGCAAAGTAACGTCAGAAACATAATCAAATAATACCTATTTTACTTTGTGGCCATGGATAAATCGAAATGTACAATCAAATAAAAAGTCTTATTTTTTTACTGAATCCTTATTAGGTGGTTAAGATTCGATCACTAAGGCAAACGGAAAGAAAAAAAATTTTTTTTTTTTTGGCACTAGTTCCCCTGTGGTGTAAATCTATCTAAGTATACCAGTAGCAGATCATGCAGTTTTAAGGACTTACACGAATTCGTTAACATCCTGTATAAGACTGATTATTGTTGTTTACATTTATAATTCTTATTTTTAATTGATAGGTAGGTATATAAGACTGATTATTGTTGTTTACATTTATAATTCATAATGTACGCTTTTTAACTGATATTTAAAGACTGATTATTGTGATTTATCATGTTTACTGTTGATTGTTGTAATTGTATATTAAACTTTATCTTTGTCCAACAATTCCCTGACTTTTACTTCAATAATATAACCCTGCCTAAGATTTTTCATTCTGACCGTACAAAATTTGCTTCAAAAAAAGTATCGTCCGAAACGCCACTCAAAAATATTAATAATAATTAAATGGGTGTTTCGGCCGGATCGGACGAAACTCAGCGGCCGAAACGCCTACTAAGCCAATCAAACCTGTTATTAAATTATTTTAAAGCAAATTGCTTTAAAATACCATTCCCATATCTTCAAAGTTTGCAAAGCGAAAAATCAGGAATAAATCGAGTTGATAGAGGTTTATGTAAATATTACAGGAAAAAAAACAATGTCTATAACTAGCACAGATTTTTATAAAACAGCAAAAAACATTTACGAAAAAAATATACTTAGTGCAACTCCAAAAAAAAGCATTGTACGGACTCGCTTAAGTCCGACTCGCACTTGAACGGTTTTAAGGTTCCCAATCAGCAAGGAACCCTTATAGTTTCACCATGTCCGTCCGTCCGTCCGTCCGCAGCTTAGCTCAGAGACTCTTAGTACTAGAAAGCTATAATTTGGCACGGATATACATATTAATCACGCCGACAAAGTGGTAAAATTAATAAAAATAATAATAAAAGTATCTCCTCTACACGTAAAGTATGTTTTTTTTTTCTCGTCTACCCCATGGTGTGGGTTATTGTTGGACAGGTCTGTCAAAAATATTGCGGGTTTGTGAACGCAATTTTTCGAATAAGGGATCCGTTTCTGAAATATTAAGCTTTAAAGTGCTAATTTTTGTTAGAGTCAAGCGTCCCCCCCCTCCTGCCAGCTAAACGATTAGGTTTGGATATGTGAAAAAATTCACGGTAGTAGTATATACAACGAAGTTAAAAGGAAAACTATCACAGCTAAGTAGGCTTTACAAGTTTACGAGTAATAGTCGATCAGCCGGAAAAGTAAAAATTTCGTACAAATTCCGTTGAAAAATTACTAAGCCCTCTTCTTAGTCCGCATTATTGTGCAACTACGGAACTCTAGTAATGCGAGTGGCCCGACACGCACTTGACCCGTTTTTATACTAAGATACGAGTTGGCATCCAAGACACATTTACTTTTAAAAGTCTAAATGCGTAAACAAACATACAATGAATACAAATTGTTTATTAGATAATCTTATTTAACAAGTGTCCTTGACTCGCGTGCGTGAGGTTAAGCGTTGCATAATAAGGTTTGGAATTTGATGGGTGTGCAATTGAGGTTAATTTTTGTAACTGTTCATGGTTATTATAATTTTAATTGGTTGTTGAGTTATGTTTAATGGTAGTAAGCGCGACTGCTTGAGTGCGTGTTCGATTCCCAGGTCGGGCAAAGTGTTATTAGATTTGCCGTGTGGACTTTCTCAGTCCGGAATCCTAAGCACGAAGTCCGTAGTTTCGGCCTTAGTTACGAGCATTTCCTACTCGCTATCACCTACGGACATACGATTATTTCGGGGCCCGAACTAAGAATGAATGACAACACGATTTGACAGTTGTCCCTACTACCGATGTGTTTTTGCCCGTCGGAAAAGTTGAACTTGACACTTGTTTTGTTTGACTTCTACGTTTCGGGCTACTTTCGGACGGGTGACTTATTTCGTTGACGGAGTTAGAGAGTAGGCCCTCTGGATTTGTGGCCGGTTGATGGCATAAGCTCGCCTCCTATTACATGTGTGTGTGAAGGTGTAAAGAAAGAAAGCAAGAAAAATCATTTATTCAGCACAAATTAATAATAAACAGGGTGTTAACGAATTCGTGTAATTCCTTCAAACCGCGTGATCTACTGGTGACACTGATTGACCCTGCATAGGTTTTTTTCAGAATCAACATAAAAAAGTTTTCATAAAATGAACCATGGTATTCTGTATCTGAGTAATTTTAGCATCCCAAGTTAACTGACTGCGTGGAGCGATATCGCGCTAGTCGTGCCCGTTAGCTATGTGGCCGTGCCTGCATTCATTTATGCATGGCATCGAAATTTTTTATCACATAAAATTTTGATTTGGGAAAAAAAGTTTATTTTTATTTTCAATCAATCTAAATCCCGTGCGGGGTTAATCTATGTGGTTTGAAGGAATTACACGAATTCGTTAAAATCCTGTTTAATAATAACATAATTAACACTACCTATTTCTAATATAAATTGCGCTGAAAAGGCGCTGGTTCTACTGTACTGTACTACACACCTCTGCCTTACCCTTCAGTGAATGCCGGCGTGATGGTATGTTCAACCAGCGCTTAGTACTTGTGCTTAGCTTAAGCTGATCTGGAAACCTGTTTGAATCAGCCGTGAGACACAACAAAAAAGTTAATTACACTGATAATTCAGCCCTCATCAACCTGGCTCGTATCCAACCCCGCCAGCAACGCCCTAAGCCGAGGTCCGAGTCCCACTAGGGGTCGCCCTTAGTGCTGTTGTTGCAGGTAGTCATGATGTTAGTGTAGTACAAGTAGTTAGCTTAGGTTAAGTATTTTACTTCTCCACCTGTGGCTTGAGACGCTTCAGGTTTCGCCATTAACGGCCTGGTTACGCAGACAGGGACATCATCTGCCATCATCTGCCTGGCCTTTTCCCAACAATGTTGGGGTCGGCTTCCAGTCGAACCGGATGCAGCTGAATATCAGTATTTTACATGGAGCGACTGCCTATCAGACCTCCACAACCCAGTAACTGGGTAATACGATACTCTTGGTAAGACTGGTTGTCAGACTTTCTGGCTTCTGACCAACAGTAACGACTGTCAAAGATCTACAAATGACAGCCGGGACCAACGGCTTTACGTGCTTTCCGAGGCACGGAGGAAACTCGCTATGGCAAATGGTCACCCATCCACAGACCAACCTCGGCAAGCGTGGCCCAACCCGGAAGATCGGTCTATGCGGCTGTAATTATTTAGCCACGAGCTCCTCTTACGCAGGCAGGGACATAAAGAAAAAAAAAGTTTTTTGTTTTTTTCCTTTTTCTTATTTTTTTTATGCCTCTTATATCCTGTGTCCAATATTTTATTTCTTTCTTTAAAAAAAGACTTTTTTTTTCCTATATTTCTTTAAATGTTGTCTCTATGTACTTACTGTGTCCAATTATCTTATCTATCTTTAAAAAAAGTTATTTTCCTTTTTTACATTTTTATGTTGTGTAGAATAGAATAGAAATTTATTTGCGAGAAACACGGTAGGTACTGTGTCTCTTTTGTACTGTGTCCATATTTTTTTTTCTTTTTTTCTCTCTTTACGTTGAGAAATTAAAAGAAAGGTCAGACAGAACTCATAGAAAACACATTCCATCCTCCATCTATATGATGTTTACGTTTACAAGTTGTATGCGACCTCTGTGACTTTCTACTAAGAAAGTAAAACTCGTTTTGCCAAAGATAACGCTGTAGATGCGACACCGACTGAATTTACGCGCGAAGTGGTTAACGATGAAGATTTTTTACCGACTTCTTCGAGAAGGACGAGGTTCTAAATTTCATCTGTGTAATTTTTTTGCCCTTTGATTTACAATGGAACTCTTCAATGAAGGGTATAACCACAGATTAACTAATAGTTCCTTGTATAACCCTTACATAATTCGCACTTTCAAAACGACAATGACGTAAGTACAAAAACATAATTCTATAACTTAACTAACTTTTTAAGATAACTTTTATCTGGGGAATAAGTTTGACGTTTTGACAGCGTTTGTATAGAAAATATGTCAAACCGTCATATTTATTCCTTGGATAAAATTTATCTGACGATTGAAAAATCGGCCCTAAATTAAAAAAAATACTTTCACAGTTTTTTTTTGGAATTATATTTACTATTGTATTTTTACACTTACGTCATGTGTTTAAAGGATGTAAATGAAGTCACTGCTAATCCACGTTTAACTAAATTAAAGGCACCGACTTCTGAAACTGTTAATTTATAATATATTAAGGAAATAATTTTTACTCTTTCCTGTTTTTTGAAAGCCGATTTTTCTTTTTTTTAAGCAACAATATTTTTCTATTTTGAGTGGCATAAACAATACACAAACATGCAATTACAGCAATCCCGGGTAATTTGCTGTTATCCATTGAAGAGTTCCATTGTCTTTCTCCGAAGATCTTCCTTAGATCTTCACCAAATTAAAATGGTACCACCTGGGGAGAATACTCTTTCAAACAAAAACAATCATAATCGATTCACAATTGGCGACGATATCACTGAAAAAATAATAAAAAAAAACACGTTGAATTGAGAATCTCTCCATTTTAGGAAGACGGTGCTAAAGTCTTAAAAAATGTACTTGCTTGTAAATTACTTGGTGTTAACTCACTTAAAATAGCATTTAATTACTGTTACATAATTAATATTTCCTGCCTATTTGCTTCACAGACGGAAGTAAATTATTACTACCGACGTCGTTTGCATAATTATTATTATGAATTTTATTTCACAAAAGATAGTTGTTTGACAGATTAAAAAAGGAGTGATGTTGGATTGAACATGAATGAGTTGCCTGTCAAATGTCTTCTCTACGCAGATGATCAAGTTTTGCTTGCATCATCAGTGGAAGGGTTGCAGGACATAGTAACTGTGATGAACGAAGCATGTATGATGAAAGGGATGATAATAAATATAAGCAAGACGAAAGTAATGGTTTTGAAAGAGATGCAGATGTATCTGGGTGTTAAAGTATGTAAAAAGTATTGAAACGACTGCACAATACACTTCCGCTTCCTTTTCCATTCACCCAATATCCTTCTTACATTCAATCCATCAATCACTCTCTCATTCGTTCCAACAACCCAAAAGGGCGGCTTTTTACCGGCTCCGAACTAAAACTCAATAAAACATAGTGAAGTGTCTGTTTTTGAGTGTAATTAACACAGAAAGGGACGTCCCAAGACTGTAGGTGCACCTACTACGGCTGACAACGACGGCAGGAACCGTGTGAGTACCCTTCCTTAACCTGTCCGTTTTTCCGTATTGTGCATTTACTAAATTCATAGCAAAACCTGGGGTAACAGTCAACATTCGAAGGTTTTAAACTCATAACAACCACCAACACTGGGTGTAAAGTAAAGATTGGAGATGAAAGTATTGAACAGGTGAATGAATTTGATTATTTGGGAAGTATGATTACAAGAGATGGTAAGATCGATAACGATGTGGAAAGGAGAGCGAATGCGGGAAATAAAGTGAACGGTGCTATGCATGCGATTATGGCTAAACAGTCGATGTCCAAAAAGGCACGGTTGGCTGTCCATAATGGTGTGCTGTGTAAGTAAAATACTTAACCTAAGCTAACTACTTATACTACACTAACATCATGACTACCTGCAACAACAGCACTAAGGGCGAACCTTAGTGGGACTCGGACCTCGGCTTAGGGCGTTGCTGGCGGAGACTTTGGGGAGACAGCTTGATGAGGGCTGAATTATCGATGTGACTGCGGAGTCTGAAGAGACGACCGGCTCTACGACGGGAGAGCTCGGTGGATCGTGACCGGCGGCGGTGAGACGGTGTGCCGGACGGCGGCGGAAGTTGTGTATTGTGCTGGTCGATTTACTCGCCTCCTGGAGGAGGGTTATTTCGTCATCGGGTTCTAAAAGTGTGTGCCTGGGACGGCGAACTTTACTTATGAGAGAGGGACTGTAGTCGGTCGCTGCGGCGACTAGGGGGTTCGGATGGAGGGGAAGCATTAGCCAACAGAAGACGTCGTTTGTTTAATGACGAATCATACCATATACCGTCAACCGTCTCTGGTTTTGTTTTGCGTAGGATTGTGAAAGAATAGCATAGACAAATATGTGAACAAAATTAAAAGTAAAAGTAAAGAAATCAATTTCATTTTATATTCGTAATAATTGTTATTTAAAACTATGTTAGATACACATAACATAACAAATAAAATGGCGTGAAATATTAGATAATTTGATATCAAAATTGTAATTATTCACGGTAACTGTACTTTCTAAGAGTTCTTATGTAATATTAATTGCTTAGGATATTTTTGGCAAAGATGTCTGTAATTATGATTGATGTGTGCGTGAATGAAGGCATTTTAGAATGTTTTGTTTTTAAGTAGCTGGCCCGGCGAACTTCGTACCGCCTAAAGGCCTCTACACACCAAAGCCGCCGGCACGGCGGCTTAACCCGGCGGGTTATGCCGCCAAGCTTGTTTTGCGTTATGTTCGCTCGCTTAGTTCGCGTTAGTTGGCCGCCGGCATAACCCGGCGGGTAAAGCCGCCGGGTCGGCGGCTTTGGTGTGTAGAAGCCTTAAAGGTCACAGCTCATTGGAGCCACCCGGCACCCGACCCGCATCGCCTCGTCGCTCGTCGTCCTCTCATTGTCAGCAGGTGGTTCACGGGTGGACGCCGCCTTATCACCAGTAAACATCGCGTGGTCAACCAGAGGACCTCGCGTGGTCATTGAGTGGACATCGCGTGGTCAACCAGTGGACCTCACGTAGTCAACGAGTGGAAATCGCGGGGTCCACGAATTTCCGAGTAGTCTGTCAGCAATTGGCACCAGGTCCATACGTGTGTTTGGTTATGTCACATTTTACCAAAATTTGACTTATGTTTTTGAACTTCTTCGATAAGTCTTTCGCGTGAATCACTCGGGACTTGTGCGTTGGCAATGCGCAGCAACGCAAGGCAAGCATGCGAGCAACGAGTTGTCACCGAGTGGTCAACTCGTCGCTCGCGCGTGGACGGCATACGCCCGAGGTAGGCGGTCCGGTGACGCTACGGAGTTGTAGTGAGCGCACAAGGCACAACCATACAAGTTCATATAAAGAATACTAACCACACGAGGCGAGGCGATGCGGGTCGGGTGGTTCTAATGAGCTATGACCTTAACAGTCAATGAATATCGTTTTAACTTAGAAAATAGACTAGAATTACTTAGTTATTTTTGAACGTCAGGTTTACAATATTATAGACACCCCACAAAAAAGCCCTCCCTTCACCGCTTCCTAGTGTTTTTGCTGTGAAGAAGAAACGGCGCAACAAACTTCCCAGCAACACAAATATGTCTGTCAAGTGAATAAATTACAATAACATAATGAATACTGATAATGATAAAGATGATAATGAGGTCTACTGAAAAGCTTACAAACCGCAGGGCAGCTTGTGGCGAGCTGTTGGTGAGTGGCGACACTGCGTACCTTATTGCCTCAGAGAGTCGGTCAGGGCCTCGTCTCCAGTTTGCCTTTATTGGCTGGCTGGAGTGGAACCCCAAGAGTGCCCGCAGGATTCTCAACTCTGTCTTGCCTTTATCGGCCGGCCAGAGGGGGGCCGCCAGAGCTATATGCTCGGGGGTGGAAGTGTCTAAAGGCGTAATAGCGGGGAAACCCACTCCGGGTCAATTAGACCCGCGACGGCGAAACCGGGGCCACACCTCTCTACACCTCTAGCCGCTCACACGTCTGTTGCCCCCTTCGCCTATGTACTGGCGGCTTTTCAGGGGGCCCAGCTAGTGAGCTGGCGAGTCACCGTCTGCCAATATATTTCAAATTTAAGCTTGAAAGGCAGACGCCGTTTTCTTCCGGCAATAGAAGTTATCTAGTCCATTTAACACCCCCTCCCATAGACCAGTTTTATTTTTACCATATTTCACAATAGTTTTGCACCCACCTGGGACGGTCCATGACTGTACTCCAATAGTGCAGCCGTGGATAGTCCCCGGTTGGTGCCCCACCCCATTTTAGATGAAAGTTCTCAAAGGGGCCTCTGCGCGTTGGACCTGTGTCCCCGTGTATGCCTTCCAAAGGACCGGACATCTTCCGCACGGAAGATGAGCCGTGACGACAGAAAGATGATAAAAAATAATAATAATAATGAATAAGGTGAATAATAATACAAAAGCGCATTCCATATTTTTAGCCAACATCTCAAGTTTAAGTGAATTTACATCCGAATCCGAGGAGCTCGTGGCTAAATAATTACAGCTAATCTTCCAGGTTAAGCCACGCTTGCCGAGGTTGGTCTGTGGATGGGTGACCATTTACCATAGCGAGTTTCCTCCGTGCCTCGGAAAGCACGTAAAGCCGTTGGTCCCGGCTGTCATTTGTAGATCTTTGACAGTCGTTACTGTTGGTCAGAAGCCAGAACGTCTGACAACCAGTCTTACCAAGAGTATCGTATTACCCAGTTACTGGGTTGTGGAGGTCTGATAGGCAGTCGCTCCATGTAAAATACTGATATTCAGCTGCATCCGGTTCGACTGGAAGCCGACCCCAACATAGTTGGGAAAAGGCTAGGCAGATGATGATGACATCCGAATATCCGATCTGTAATCATCAGTGTTCATCATCATCACCTCCTTTCCAACTAACCTTGTATATTATCTAGATAGTTTTTAATGAGATTTTTAATTTGCATTTTTCTGTCTCATTTACTTAATGCGATGACCAACCCGTTTATCAGTTAGAAAGTATGCAAATGTTGTCGTATTTATAAGAATATTTGCATGAAATGAATTTTTAATCTCATTTTGGTTGTCATTCATTGATTTCTATATTTAAAGTTACATTTTTAGATATTTATGTAACAAAAAAAAAAATTGCCCACCTTTTGAAGGGTCCAAGCTACCGGTGTTTTTTTTACATTAAAATTATTTCTATTATTACTTATACCATTTTATTCTTTACCTTATAAACCTATATCCCTACTTATACTAGTAAGTGCGAAAGTAACTTTGTCATATCTGAAAACCAGCGATGCGACATTTTGTTTTTTTTTAAATGTCGCAGCATTATGCTGAGCCTTTTTTGGCCTCGTGCAGGTAGTTTTTTATTTTTTATTCGTTTTTGTTTTTTATAAATTGATTTGTAACTGTCTGTGTGAGTCCAAAATAAATATTTTTCTTTCTTTCTTTCTTTCTTTCTGTTTGTGACGCTTTCACGCCTAAACCGCTGAACCAATTTTGATGAAACTTGGCACAGAGATAGTCTGGAACCTGGAGAAGGATATAGGCTACTTTTATCCCGAAAAATACGGAATGCCTACGCGATAAACGAGATCAAAGCGAGCGACGCCGCGAGCGACCTCTAGTTCTCTTATGAACCGACACATTTTACTGTAATGGCGTCGAAATGTATTGTTTTAAAGGTAAACCAATACACACATTAATATAATACAATATTTTGTCTACGCTAATAATAAAATCCAGTATTTGACTGAAAAAATTTAATTACTTAGTCCGTCAGTTAGATTATCAAAAAATATTTGACACGTATTTTTTATTTTGTTACGTAGGTACTTAAACCAAAATTGACGAAGATACGACACTTTTAAAATTGGCAAAACGTTACTAATCCGTAGGCCACTTATCACTGATGACGTTTTTAAAGCAATTTAAAAATTCGATAATTTTTAATTTCTATGTAAAACTAGCTTTCGCCCGCAGCTTCGCTTGCGTGAAATTTTGAACCCGTTAAGTGACGATTTTCCATACAAACTTTCATCCCCTATTTAACTCCCTTAGGGGTTGAATTTCGAAAAATCCCTTCTTAGTGTATGCCTACGTTACAAAAGGAACCTACTGTCAAAATTTCAACTATCTAACCCTAGCGGTTTAGGCTGTGCGTTGATAGATCAGTCAGTCAGTTTTTTTTTCCTTTTATACTTCTGTACATGGTCCTAGGGGACTCTTCCTACGTAACCGGGCAGTTATTGGCGAGACCTGAAGGGTCTCCAGCCAATGGGGGGGGGGGGGGGAGGTAAAATACTTAACCTAAGCTAACTACTTGTACTACACTAACATCATAACTACCTGCAACAACAGCACTAAGGGCGACCCCTAGTGGGACTCGGACCTCGGCTTAGGGCGTTACTGGCGGGGACTTAGGGGGCGGGGGAGGTCAGTCAGTCAGTCAGCTTCTCCTTTTATATGTATAGATTATTTTTATTTTAGTTTTCTCAAAAATTCTTCATCCCTCCTTTAGTTACGAATTCAAAAAATGGAGATTCTAATTCGTGACCCCAAATATGACCTAAAATGAAAACAGCTGATCATAGCTGAGGATATACAGAGCGTCCCACGACTTTGCCACATGGAGGGAAAGTACTTAAATACTGTAGATAGAAAAAAATATTCAATGAAGAACAAATTAAATGTTTTTCATGGTTTTCCTTTTATTTTAGATGCTATCTAATGCAGAAGAAATAAATGTTTACGATCGAGTCTTTCGATCAGTACAATAAAACTACAGGTTTTTTTTTTTACATTTAGCGGGTTCGATTCCCGGTTCAGAAAGGTGATTATTTAAAATTCTTTGAATGCAGTTCGTTTTGTTTTTAAAATAAAAATGAAGTCTTCATTCAGTAAATTTTTCTAGCTACAGTATTTAAAGTACTTTTCCTCCATGTGGCAAACTCGTGGGACGCCCTGTATAGATTTTGGCGTATTTTTTATGTTATTTTTTAACAGCTATTTCTCTTAAACTATTGACTTTTGGGTAAAGTTGTAGAACAAAAGTTGTTTATTATTATGTGTATTTTAACACTCTTTTGGATAGTTCACCTTTTCTGACTAACCTAGTATTTTTTTTTGTTATTTCATAGTTATATTTAAAAATGTAATTTAATATTGTATTTAAAACGAATACCTAAACGAAATCACGTCTTAAAAATGTTACGTTTTTAAGTAAAATAAAAAAAAAAACTCGAAAAAAAAATAGAATACGGCGCGCTTGAAAACATTCCCCTTAAATGTCTCGCATTTCTCACGAGTACCATTAACAGGTAGGCACAAACCGCGCCACATCGCTTCCATCTCGCTCGCATGCTCTCTGTCGGGTCAACGGCTTTCACTTACTTTCGTAAACTTATAACTTGTTTAACATACGCTCAAATTTTTACTTACGTAACTTAGTTTTGAGTATCGATGTGGTAACTTTGTAATTTAAGGTGCCATATTGACCAAAAAGTTTTTTAGTTATTTTTTTGTTATTTTTTTATTGTTTTTGTTAGAGGTGGAATCAAAAATGTTTGTTAGCTTTATCTATATGTTACCGGCCAAACCCGATTTCAGGACAAACTAGTTTTGCCTAGGCTAAACTAGTTCTTCCTATACGCGATAGGAGTAAGTTGGTAGAGACTTTCTAGGTTAGCAAGATTATGCAATAAAACCATTTTTGTAAAAAGTGTCCCTTACTAGGTTTTGAAATGAGAGGAGATGAGAGGAGCTCGTGGCTAAATAATTACAGCCGCATAGACCGATCTTCCGGGTTAAGCCACGCTTGCCGAGGTTGGTCTGTGGATGGGTGACCATTTACCATAACGAGTTTCCTCCGTGCCTCGGAAAGCACGTAAAGCCGTTGGTCCCGGCTGTCATTTGTAGATCTTTGACAGTCGTTACTGTTGGTCAGAAGCCAGAAAGTCTGACAACCAGTCTTACCAAGAGTATCGTATTACCCAGTTACTGGGTTGTGGAGGTCTGATAGGCAGTCGCTCCATGTAAAATACTGATATTCAGCTGCATCCGGTTCGACTGGAAGCCGACCCCAACATAGTTGGGAAAAGGCTAGGCAGATGATGATGAATAAAAAATGTACCAAAATTTAATTCATTCATAAATAAATTACATCAATTTTTATTATATAAATACTATTATACTATTAACGAATACCTCAATGACAAATTTTAAATTAATAAGGTTCCCTAAAAACTTTTTTTTTTTCCTAAGGTTTGTTACTTTTGTATACCAACTAATTATTAAAATTAAAGCCCTCTCCCAGTCTCCTACGTTGCTGTGCCCTTACAGGGTCCATATTTATGTACCTAGCTTTAAGTCCTTTGTAACATCTTTTTTACAATATGGAATGCAAAATAAATAAAATATGAAAAAAAAAACATATTTAGGGTCATGGATTTTCTGAATTCGTAGCTAAAGCGAGGATGAAGAATTATTGAAAAAAACTAAAATGAAAATCATTTTACATAGAAGTAACATTATCGAATTTTGATATCTTAGCACTTGCTTTAAAACAGCCATCAGTGATACTTTAAAAGCGCCTACGCCGCGCCGTACGGCACTTCATACAAATTTTCAAGTCTTTGTTTTTCGTAATGACGGAACCGATTTTAATGAAACTTCACACACATAAGCAGGATACTTAGGTCTAAAAAGTTAGTAGAAAACATTTTCGAAATGTCTTACTTAAAAAAAGATATTTGGATATTTCTGTTTGTATGGAAAATTTAAAATCGGTATAATTTAACTGTAACACTATTTTTCGAAAATGTTTTCTACTAACTTTTTAGTCCTATGTATCCTGCTGCTGGGTATCAAATTTCATTAAAATCGGTTCAGTCATATCGAAAAATAAGGACTTTAAAATTTGTATGAAATGCTGAACGGCGTACACGCTCTTAATAACAAAATAATTTTCTCTCGTGACAGCAAAATAACAATTACAGCTCAGTTAATTTAACAATATATTAAATAGTTGTTGAAATTGGATCTTACCTTTCTGACTAACCTTGTATAAGTCTTGGCAGAACGCTACGTGTACAGAAACATGTTTCTGGTTCATAAGATGACACATAACTAGTAATGTAATAGAACCACTCATGTTATGTGCAGTGAAAGTGAGTTTCATCTCGAGTTCGGTCGCAAGATGTTCGCTTTGGGCTACGAAGAGATTGACAACTGTTATGACCACAGAGCGGAATCTAATGACAAAACAATTGAAATGTAGTAGAGATGAGTCGCTGATTTTTATCGAGTATTCAAGCTATCGATACTTTTTAACCGACTTCAAAAAAAGGAGGAGGTTCTCAATTCGGTCGTTTTTTTTATTTATGTATGTACACCGATTACTCCGAGGTTTCTAGTCCGATTAGTGTGGTTCTTTTTTTGTTCGATGCAGTATACTTGCCATTTGGTTCCATAAAAATTTCATCCAATTTGGTTCAGTAATTTTTATTTTGTGAGCATTTTTTTGATTACTGCTTTGTGGATGATTTATTTTTATGTATGTTCGGGCATAACTCCGTCATGTAAATACGGATTTGCAAAATTCTTTTTTCGTTTGAAAGAGTATTCTTCCGAAATGGTCACATTTTAATTTGGTGAAGATCTGATGAAGACCCTCGGAGATTGACAATGGAACTCTTCAGTGGATAACAGCAAATTACCCGGGATTGCTGTAATTGCACGTTTGTGTATTGTTTATACCACTAAAAATGGAAAAATAAAATAACTTTAAAAAAAAGTAAAAACAGACTTCAAAAAAAAACTAAAAAGTTTTATAATATGGTAATTGTTTGACTCTTTTTAGTTTTTTTTTACGTCGGTTTTTACTTTTTTTTTAGTTATTTTTTAGTTTTGAACTTTATTGCATAACTAGCGACCCGCCCCAGATTCGCACGGGTACTATAATATGCGTGTGTTATACATATAAACCTTCCTCTTGAATCACTCTATCTATTAAAAAAAACCGCATCAAAATCCGTTGCGTAGTTTTAAAGATATAAGCATATATAGGAACAGACAGCGGGAAGCGACTTTGTTTTATACTATGACTAGTGATGATGAACACATACTTAAATTTATTTTTTTAACAGCCGGTACAGACCCGGTACAGAGCCGGTAGGTACAGACGGATTTCTTCGCTATTTTTGATAAACACGAAAAAAATAGAGTAACACGAAATATCAAATTGAAATAGACATGATGTTATTTCTTTTTCATTGCAAAACAGCATAGTAATAAAAAAAAAACAAGGGTTCATAGTTCATAGGTTCCGTATTGCGGTAGATATCAGAATTTAATTGATAGATAAGAAAAGTGACTAAGAAAAGAGACTGCCTCGTTGGTCTAGTGGTCGCAAGCGCGACTGCTGAGCGTGAGGTCTTGGGTTCGATCCCCAGGTCGGGCAAAGTGTTATTGGGTTTTTCCGTGTGGAATTTCTCAGTAGCAGCTCGGAGTCTGGATTTGTGCCCGGTTGATGGCAATAGGCTCGCCCCCTATTACATGGGACTTAAAACATAACGGCAAAACGTGGGTGTTGTACTATACACCTCTGCCAACCCTTCGGGGAATAAGGCGTGAAGTTATGTATGTATGTATAAGAAAAGTGGTTTGTTTTATTTGTGTGTCATCACATCACTCGTCATAAAATAAAAATTAAATGTATGTGTTATGTTAATTAAGCAATAAACTTCAAAACTAATTAAAAGTATCGATACTTAAATACTCGATAAAAAACTATGACCCATCTCTATTACATTTCAATTGTTTTGCCATTAGATTTCGATCTCTGATTATGACTTGTGAATCAGAATCAGTAGAATAATTTAGGTATTTGTTACCCGACTACGCGACAGCAAAGAAAGGATTATGTTTTTCACGTGTATCTATGTATCTATCTTCGTATCTAAGTATAATAGTATGTGGGATTCTTTGTACCCTCGAAGCAGCATAGCTGAATGGATTTTAATGTTTGAGGTGTTTATCGATTCGTCTAAGCCATGCATTGGTTAAAGACTAGGTTTTGTTTTATTTACATCAAAATGGCGGCTGTGGAATACGAAATGGTTCTTCGAAATCGTTCGGTTCGAAATCATTGATATTGATAATAAAGTGCATTTCATCCATTTTTAATGAATGAATTATAATCAACGAAAGTCCAATTCAGACAATCTTTTTTTTGTTTTTGTTTTTCGGTTCTTAATAAATCAATTAACTTTAGTACTTCCTTGTAAACAATACCTTAGGTTGAACTGGCAACATTTATAAATTATCGTGTGAGTGGATAAGAACCTTCTCACTTCACAACCCTCCCCGACAAATAAGACATACGGCGAGAGGGGTATGGTATGAGAAAAGTCGCAACGCCGCGTTCATAGGACTTGTTACCATAGGGTAAAACTCGGTAAAACGCCCCACTTTTTTTTAAATTGTAATAAATAAAAAATCTTACAAGATATAATCAAACTTTTTATTTTGGAACAATATTTAGTATTTTAACAACAATACCACAAGTAATAATGATAATAGGAACTAAGGATACAATAATATTAATTATTTAAAAAAACCTTAGGTGGGGCGTTTTGTAGTGTGATCGTTGGCTAATACGACTCACTCTTATTATAAAATGCCCCAGTGTATTAATCATATATTTTTGCATATTTTAAACTATAACAACAATTGTTTTGACAAAAATTAACTCTCAATCTTAACTTAGGATAATAAGAGGCAGTTACTCAGTCTCTTTATCAAATCAGACTTTTTAAATAAACATGGTACAAAACTCATGTAACCACGCTAAACAAGACAGGCATTGAATCCAATCTTCTGTGGATTTTGTATTATAGTAATCTTCCGTGCATTTCACTCATCTGATAATGTCGTCATGTTCGTCTGAGATTTCTTTTTCAGAAGTATCTACCCTGCCCTCATTTTCATCATTGCTTTCAGAAGAGGATGAATAGCTTACTTTTTTCTTCTTCTTATTTTTGACACACACTTTCTTTGGCTTCTTTTTACCTCCTTTTTCTTGTTTCTTTTTATCACCATCTTTTTCTTCGATAGGTTTAGTTATTTTTGTGGTCTTAGTCTGCTTTAATTTTCCAGCTGCTGGCTTCTTTTTGTCGGCAATTACCTTCCTTTTCTCAGAGAAAATCAGAAGGCTTGTCACTTGACAAGCCTTCTGATTTTCTCTGACTTAATTCTGAGTTGCGAACCATGAATCCCGAAAACCAGACATTTACAGCTGATGCTGAACTTGATGAAAATGGATTTTTAATATTGAGTTTCCTAGCAAGTTGAAATGTCATTTCTTCAACATCTTTTCTATCAGGGGCAAATTCACCTTTCTCCAATTTCTTTATATGGGCAACCAGTTTTTTTTCGTGTTCTACAGAAAATACTGGTTTGCGTCCAAGAGGGCCCTTTGATTTTCCCGATAAAATGTGTCTTCTTAGGGTTCGAGATGGTATGCCGAAGCTACTGGATGCCTCATTAACACCCATTTCTTTGCTAAGTACACTGCGCATGGCTTTGTCTAAGTCGTCTGCACTCCATGATGCTCGTAGTGTTGGTCTTTGATACTTCCGAGACATACTCTGAAATAATAACACGCGATAAAAAATACTTTAACACAGTTCAAATATTGGGGCGTTTTGTAAATTGACTTAGGCCCCTTAGGCATATTGTCAAATTTGATTTTCAATACGCCCCACCGAGGTCAAAGCAGTAGATTCAAGGTTATAACGTTCGACAAAATAAAAGTATAAAGGTAATTTCATCAATTTTACGATAGTGTGGGTCATTATAACACAAAATCTAAAAGTATCAATATATATGAATTTCTTAGAAACTTACCGCAAATTATTTCACTCCAATAAATACAGATTTTGCAATATTTTTTAAACGGACATCACAAACTACGTGCACACGTCGGCCATGTTGTTCGCCTACTAGTGGGTCTCCGCGCGTCTAGTTGTGAGCGGCGCAGCTTTGATAGTGTGAGTGCTGGAGTGGTGGGGCGTTTTGTCACTTGGGGCGTATTACCGAGTTTTACCCTAGATATTTTTCGATTTGTGAAAATTAAGCTTTATTCAACAAAATATATCCTAGCTTTTCTTCTCCAATTAGGCATCGGAATCGAAGGTTAAAATCTTTTGGATACTTTACCACGGTGTATATTATATTATGTGCCTTTTGGTCTGTATATTTTCTTTCTTTCAACTATTCGCGGCATCTCTAGTGTATACATGTTTCTACAGCTGACTTTACATAGCTGATCACATAAGGAGCGCGGAGCTATTCAATGCTATTTCCAGTCGAACTCAAGATGGTTCAGTGTCAACTTTCACTGCGTATCGTAACAGGTGGTGCGGGTTTGATGCTACGTCATGACATTCGGTTGAAAGCAAGAAAGTTGCTTTTGACTGAGGTCATTCGCGTTAAAGTTTCATGGAACACACCTTTATAGAGTTCCGTAGTCAATAAAATGAGCCTTTAATTTTTAGATGTATACGTTGGTTAGTACAGTCGCAATTTAGTTATATCCCTAGGGATATAATTATATACCATAACATAGTTATACGAAAGTGATTCAATACTATCTTACTGGAAATATAATTACAATACGGTTCAAGTTTAGTGATATAATTATATTACTTAATTAAGTTTAGTGAAATAATTGTAGGAGTGTAGTGCGGGGGTGTGGCGGAGGCGGCGGCGGGGGCTTCGTTGTGTTTGTGAACCCCTAGCCGTTTTATGATCATATTCCTAGCGATAATTTGGGGCACCCCGACACGTATAGGTTAGATCCACGGTCATACACGCACGCCGGTTGATAGTGCTACGCACCTGTCCTTTTTGAAGAACATCACCAATAACATCGGTGTATATCCTTCTAGGGTGTCCTCTACGTTTCCACTGACATCCGTCTTATAAATTCGTTTTGTTAATCGTCGTTCACTTATTCTTTCAACATGACCAAATCACCTAAGTATACTCCTTTCAATTAGTTGGTTAAAACCTCTGAAAAGAGTTATGTCCATCTCCACTAAACTTTGACAACGCCTAAGTTCATGTAGGTAACTCTCTAGGACGCCATAATGCGTTGCACCAACCTTAAGCGGCTGCCTAAATGCTTAGAACATGTCCTAACTTTACAACACTGATTTTCCAAACACACTATGCCGAAGATACGCGACCTAAGTTCGGCATGATTACGCCTGCAATGCTATTTAAATTACCCGCGACACACCAGGCTGAAATTACGTCGCGTTTTACCTATATAAAAAACATAGACGCCGAAGTTCGGTCGCGTAATTTCGGCATGGTGTGTTTAGACACTTATATAGGTAAAACGCGACGTAATTTCAGCCTGGTGTGTCGCGGGTAATTTAAAAAGCATTGCAGGCGTCATCATGCCGCCGAACTTCAGTGGCGTATCTTCGGCATAGTGTGTTTAGACACTTAATTACTCCTTACAGTCGGTCAACGATCAACGTAGAACATTGTCGCAGAGCAATCGTGCGGGGGGTTGCGGGGTGAAGGGGCGGAGGTTATGTCCCGAGTAGCCATACTGCAACATGGGACATAACCTCCGCCCCTACATCATTTTGACATTTCATAGGACCTGTCAAATGTATGGGCGTTGACCCACTGTATGTAGTAAGTAGGTACACTGTGCTACTATTAAAATGTACAACAATTTAGTATTCTTTTATAGAAAGTATACAAAGAACACGGTAAGTATGTGAAAAAATGAATACAATCGATGAAAAAATAGAAGAGATACACGCTTTCAAAGTTTGTTGAGGAGGCGTTTTCTGTCCTTGTCACACAAAACAGATGTTGTACAGAGTAATGTCAAGTCACTATGAAGTTTTTAAGGTGTTGCGTCATATGGTAGTAGCGTTGTCTCTTTCTTAAGAACAATTAACAAACTGCTATGTAATGTGCAGCATCTATATTAAAATTCCAACACGTTTTAAAGAACTACCGTTTAATAGGCTTATAGCAGCTTTAAGCAATTGGTTATTAAATAACAGATTTTATTCCATCAAAAAGTTTTTAAATTATTCAAATGTTTTGTATTGCAAGCATAACCTCGTTGCCTGAGTGTATCTTGTGTTTTGGCGTTATTGAAAATCTGTTTAAGCATTGAATATTCAGTAATAATTCTAATAGTTTTTAAGTAATTGCATGCTATTTATAATGGCTAAATGGGCTTGATCTAATATTGTATTTTTAACCGACTTCAAAAAAAGGAAGAGGTTCTCAATTCGGTCGGTATTTTTTTTCATCTAACACCATTCTATGTACCCGATATATTGCAAATAAATGATTAGAATTTGAATTTTAAGTCGTTTATAACTTGGGCGTTTTGTTAAATATTTCATTGTTTTTTTTTTTACTGTTGCTTATTATTTTTGTAACAACGTTGAGATTTCTAATAAAAAAAAATGTCAAATATCTTTTTGGTGTACCATAATGGTGTACACAGGTCCTCCACGTCACCTGTGTATAATTTATGCGATATAAGTTTATGGAGGAGACATGTGTCGCACTCGCAACAGCTGTATGAACTAACGTCCATTAAAGCGTCCGATTTCTAAAAGACCGATATATGACATTTTGTCAAATTCGAGTTTTATACACCATGGGCCTGAGGTACCCGAAAGATTTTAACCACGCCTTTCTGATGGTATTATGAGTCAAATGTTATATCAACAAAAGTCCAGTTCAGACTTTTTTTTCGGCCCGTAATTAATCAATTAACTTTAGTACTTCCTTGTAAACAACACCTTAGGTTTAACTGGCAACATTTATAAATTATCGTGTGAGTGGATAAGAAACTTCTCACTTCACGACCCTCCCCGACAAATAAGACATACGGCGAGAGGGGTATGGTATGACAAAAGTCGCAACGCCGCGTCCATAAGACTTGTTACCATAGATATTTATCGATTTGTGAATTTCATTAAATAATGAATATTTTGAATTTGTATTAATTTTGTAGGTATACTACGTTAAAGGGCAACTTTTCCTATCGATCAGTCTGGTCCGTATTTTCTATCATTTGTCAGTTACGAAACATTAATATTGATAAAATAGTGTAGTAATGTATTAAACTTGCTTTATTATACTTAAAAATCCTTAGATTCTTTTAAGGGCTGATTTTTCAATCGCCAGATAAGTTTTACTTGGGGAATAAGTTTGAAGTTTTGACAACTTTTCTTTAGAAAATATGTCAAACCGTCATATTTATTCCTTAGATAAAAAATATCTGACGATTGAAAAATCGGCCCTAAATCAAATAAAAATATTATATGAAATAAACGATACAAGATTATTTTTAATATTGTAGATGGTCACATTTCAGTACAGAAAGAATGACTAAAAAACAAATAATTTAATTTTAAAAACTGTATTAGTCACTATTATAGTATTAAAATTATACAATGAAAGCTTAAAATTAGCACAATAATTTGGTATAACAAAAACATCTGTACGTTTTCAGAATTTATAGAGACAACATTTTCCACGTTTTTGCTCAAACTCAAAATTAGGTTTACTGACTTATCGGTCTTTTAGTTATCAGGGGGGTCTACTCCCTAAGCACGAAGTCCGTGGTTTCTGCCTAAGTTGCGAGCGTTTCCTACTCCCTGTCACCTACGGACGTACGATTATTTCGGGGCCCGAACTAAGAATGAATGACAATCCGATTTGACAGTTGTCTCTACTACCGATGTGTTTTAGCCCGTCCGAAAAGTTGAACTTGACACTTGTTTTGTTCACTCCTACGTTTCGGGCTACTTTCGGACGGGCGACGACTTCGTTGACGGACTTAGGAAGTAGGCCCCCAGACGTGTCGATACAGAAAAAGTTGCGCTTTTACGTTAGTATACAGAGTGTAAAAAGACCCATCACATAGCCGAAATCTACACACTCTGTACATCAAACTAAATTACATTGACCAAAAATAATTGCTGGGAAACGACTTTTATGACTTGGAAATCGTTTTTGGAAAAAACAAAAAAAAATGTGTACTCTGACCTTCAATATCTCCAAAACCAATGATTTCCCAGGTATGGTTTGTTCGAAAAAAATGATCCCAATGATGGGTAGAATACGTGGTTTTCGTTATCGTTAAGGGTCTTCTTACACCCGATATAAAACTCAAATTTGACAAAATGTCACTTAACAGCCTTATAGAAATCGGACGACAGAATAGGCCTCTATACACGTGCACATAGTATTGAAGGCTTCAAATTGTCTATGGACCAAAACAAATGAGTCTCCTAAATATGTACGAGCATGTGTATACATTGTACACTTGTTGTACATAACAAAACAAAAGAATAACTTTCTATTTTTTCAACCAATACCAACATGACAATGAGACATATTTTGTAACGCGCCCGTGACGAATTAACAACCGGATCATATGATTTGCGAGGTTAAGCTTCACTTGGCGCGATCAGACGATGGATGGGTGACCCGTACTTCGAAAGCACGTTGAGGGTCAAAATACACGTCCGATACTAGCTTCCGGGAGCCGGATCCGACTATCTGATCGGATTCATGAAATACACGTACGATTCTCGTGTCCGATTTTTTCTGGACGACGACGACGCCCATACGATGCTTACGGTTCTGAAATCCGATCCGATAGTCTTGTGGCGGCATCTATCTCGCCACATGCGAACTATCCTACATCGCGCAATCAAGATTTAACACGCAGATAGTATATATGTCGTGGCCAGATCATAGAATTGATTGAAAAAGCTAATAATAATAAGTAAAGTAGGGTGACCACGCAACGAAAATTAATGGACTATTATTGAATTTCAAAATATGACTTCATGGTAATTGCGGGTGAACTTTTCATTGAATTTTATTTGTTCGATTATTTATCAGGTTAACCTGTGAAACTACAGCACAAAATATCGATGCACGTTACTGCAAACATTTACTATTTAGTATATTGAATCATTTGGGTTAGGTTAGAATTAGAACAGTGACCAATTACGCGCGAAGGCGAGCGAGCGAAGCGAGCGTGCCGCGGCAGCGGCCGCCGAGCGCCAGGTCTCCTTAATTGTTGTTGAATCAAGCTATTAAACTTTCGCGGTAACGTGCATCGATATTTTGTGGGTCGAAATTCCGTAGTCTACTCCTTTGCTTGCATGGTACGTGCTTCCTTTATTTGGATTTTTTATTAAACCTTTGATATCATGGAAACCCTTCATTAATGATATGGCCAAACGTGGATGGCCATATCATTAAACGTTGACGTTTAAACGATATGGCCAATTTTAGTTGGCCATTTCATGAAATACAACCATTTCATGAAATGGCCGGCCACATCATGAAGTGATCAATTCTACGATATGGCCACGACATATATACAACCTCCCAACATCAACCGTTGGGCAGTAGCCCGCCAGGCACAAGACTCCGCCTGGTTGGAGGATCCTCCCTTTGGTTGGAGAAACACCACACCTGGTTTCTCCACAGTCTGATCGTACGTGTAATTCATGTTCAAACAAATATATGTATGAGGCCTTCAGATAGTTTGATCAGACTATCGGAACCGACTATTGGAGGCAAGTATCGGACGTGTATTTGGGCTCTAAACCGTCGGTCGGTGTCATAAATACGAATACCTATAACAGTCGTCACGAGTAGTCAGAAGCACGAAAAGTTTGACAACCGGTCTATCGTTAGGATATCGGCATTTCTCAGTAACTGGGTTGCGTAGGTCTAATGGCAGTCGCTCCGTGTAAAATACTGGTATTCAGCTGCATTCTACCGCGTTTACTACATGCAGCATTTTTCAGCTTCAGCTAATGGTGGGGAAGTAAAATACTTAACCTAAGCTAACTACTTGTACTACACTAACATCATAACTACTAGCAATAACAGCACTAAGGGCGGCCCCTAGTGGGACGAGCACGAGCCTTAAAGCGTTGCTGGCGAGGGTTGAGGGGGGGGGACAGCTTGATGAGGGTTGGGGGGGGGGGGACAGCTTGATGAGGGCTGAATTATCGGTGTGGAGAAATTGACTTGTTATAAGTTACTCATACATGTTTACTTTTTGTTACAGATATCCCGACGGAGAGTGGTAAGATATTAAATAAGAAGGCATAAAAGACATACCTACCTAAAAAAAGATGGCGCCGTGCTGGAGGGTCCCATACCGATTTATATTGGGTGTAAACGAATTCGTGTAAAATTCCTTCAAACCGCGTGATCTACTGGTGACACAGATTAACCATAAGGGCTTTTTTCCTGTCATGCGGGTTGGTGCCCGCGTGCGTGCGTCACCCGCATGCGTGGCGCTCGCAGTTCACCTTTTCGTGCGTGTTTCACGTATCACAATAAATACATGTATGAAATGGTGAAATTTAGGCGCCACGGGTGCGGGTGACTCACGCATGCGGACACGAGCCCACGTCACAGGTAAAATGCCCTAAGAGATTTTTTCTAAACTAAAAAAAAATTAGATTTTCGTGTTCTGTTTCGTAGTCATTTTAGCGCTCCGAGTTAACTGATTGCAGAGAGCGATATTGCGCTAGAAATGCCCGTGCCGTGCTTTCATTAATTTATGCGTGGCAAAGAAATGTACTTACAAGAAAAAAAAACGGTAAAAAATGACCTCTTTGGTCCATGGTCGCAAACGCGACTGCTCAGCGTCCTGGATTGAATTCCCAGGTCGGGCAAAGTATTATTAAGTTTTTCCGTGTGGGATTTCGCAGCAGCAGCCCGGAGTCTGAATTTGTGCCCGTTTGATGACAATAGGCTACCGCCTATTACATGGGACTTAAACTTAACCGTGAAATATACTATACACCACTGCTCAACTCTTCGTGGATTAAAAGCGTGCTGGTTTAAAAATATAAAAAATAGTAGCCCACCGGCATCGGGAACAGGGTCCAAGCTACCGGTGGTCAGGGCCTCAGAGGAGGAACTTCCTAACAATACACGCCATGTCCAGAAGTACCGCTTTCTGTATCAAACCCTTGATCCAGCTGCCTAACGAGAGCCTCATCAGATGTTGATCGAGGCTCTTGGCTATTAAGCCATTGGCTGGACTACCGGTACAATGACTGCTGAGTCAACATCCCACATGGCAACAACCTCGTGTGCCAAGTCTTGATACTTTTTATATTCTCGGCGCATCTTCCGTGCGGAAGATGTCCGGTCCTTTGGAAGGCGTACGGGGGACACAGGTCCAACGCGCAGAGGCCCCTTTGAGAACTTTAATCTAAAATGGGGTGGGGCACCAACCGGGGACTATCCACGGCTGCACTATTGGAGTACAGTCATGAACCGTCCTAGGTGGGTGCAAGACTATTGTAAAATATGGTGAATATATCTGGTTTATGGGAAGGGGTGTTAAATGGACTGGTTAACTTCTATTGCCGGAAGAAAAAGGCGTCTGCCTTTCAAGTTTAAAATTGAATTGTGTTGGCAGACGGTGACTCGCCAGCTCACTTTATTAAATTTATTGAGGAAGATTAGTATCTTGACGATCAGAGTATCAGCAAATGTCCGGCTGATTGGTGGCATCGTGCGTCGGGTCATTGAGCTCCCTAAATTAAGGTTGAGCTACACGATGGCTGATGCATGCGTGCCGTCAGTTGGGACAGGTCAACTCAAAGCTGCTATGGCTCTTTCCTCAAAAGGCCATTCCAGACGTTGCCCTACATTGTTACACTCGCATAGTTTTTATACCACAATGTCTGGACTATAAAAGAGACGTTGACCTCTGAGTTTGTTTCGGCTTTTCTTCTCAGAGCTAGTCAGACAAGAAAGGCCGGCGCCATCTAGTCTTAAAAAAAACATTACATTGACTTGTAAAAGTGTCTGCAACAGATTTATTTACAGAAATAGATATCATTTATCATCATTATCGAGTTGTTTACTTAAGAGCACGATATGCATGTCATTTCCTCTAAATGACACGGAAGCGAGGAAGCTATTGACATACAATGCTCTCGATACTAACGAAAGCTATAAAGAACTGGTTTATCGCTAGTGCTGGGAAAGTATCGACAATTTATTGTCGATATCGATTGTGACACGGATTTGAGAGAATGGCTTTTGTAGCTCTGATTTGGTGATAGATGTATTCGATCTATAAATTAAGAAAAAGAATATTCATAGATCCTTAATTTAAATCAGTGAAAGTGACTCAGATTCTTTGAATATGTTGATTTTGAATCTAAAATAAATATGACGATTTAGGTTTTACGTTCGGGAAAGTTTTATCTGAAGAATATTATAATATATAAAAATAATAATATTACTACAGGTTTGCGCCAGTTCTCTGTAGCCAAGGAGAGCGGGGTGAATCCTTTGTCCACTGCTACTACATCTCGATGCATCCCCACGTCGGCTTAGGAGAAGTACTCCCTGAGACTGCACACCTCACGGTTGTGGAGGGTCTTAGCATTTAAAAAGCCTCGACCCCCACACTTCCGCGGGATGTACAGTCTCATTACTGATGATAGTGGGTGAGGAGCTCGTGGCTAAATAATTACAGCCGCATAGACCTATCTTCCGGGTTAAGCCACGCTTGCCGAGGTTGGTCTGTGGATGGGTGACCATTTACCATAGCGAGTTTCCTCCGTGCCTCGGAAAGCACGTAAAGCCGTTGGTCCCGGCTGTCATTTGTAGATCTTTGACAGTCGTTACTGTTGGTCAGAAGCCAGAAAGTCTGACAACCAGTCTTACCAAGAGTATCGTATTACCTAGTTACTGGGTTGTGGACAGAGATGTGAATTATTTGAAATACATGTATTTAAAATACAAATACAAAATGCAAAATACCTATTTTTTATTTTGCATTTGAAATACTGTTTTTCAAAATGTATTTTCTATTTTACTTGAAATACTTTTTAAAAATATTTAATATTTGTAAAATGCAAAATGGTTTTGTTAATTTTTTTAATTCATGTTTCTTATTTTTCATCCTTAAATTCTTGTTATTTACTTTAAAGAGTAGGTATTTGTGCCAAGTTTCAAGCTTATAAATACTGGAAATAAGATTTTTCAAATAAACTGTATCACCCTTTTCCACTCCCTTAGAGTGCGCTTTCGCTATAAAAAACAACTACTCTCCAAATTTCAAGTTTCTACCTTTAGCGGTTTAGGCTGTGCGAGAATCTTACATTAGGACTTGTTCTTTATATGCATGATGTATGTGTATATAGATGATTTTTCCAATCTTTGAATCGCTATATCTCATGAATTCGCAGATTCAACATGAAAGAGGAATTCTTTGATCAAATACCAGTGTTAAAATCAGTGAAAAAAGGTATTTTATTTGAAAAACCTATTTTGAAAATACGTATTTTGCATTTTGTATTTAAATACTTTCATTGAAAACCATTTTGTATTTTTATTTGAAATAAAAATTTAACCAAGCATTTGCATTTTGAATTTAAATACTTTTAACATACTATTTTGCACATCTCTGGTTGTGGAGGTCTGATAGGCAGTCGCTCCATGTGAAATACTGATATTCAGCTGCATCCGGTTCGGCTGGAAGCCGACCCCAACATAGTTGGGAAAAGGCTAGGCAGATGATGATGAGTGGGTGATGCATTCGATATGCAGTCAGCAGCGTACGGACCCTCCTATCTAGGACGTCAAGTTCGGTCTGACTCCACTTGAATAATAGTAAGTTATTTTGACAGAATTTCTAAACAAAAGCTAGATGAAAGTTAAACGACGTTGGTTAAAATTTTCGATACGATCGTCACATCCATTAGATTTTTTTTAAATAACTAGACTTTTATGTTTTTGCACAGAAGACTACATGATTTAAAATATCTTACCGTTGGCCGTTTTACCTAAGATGTCAAATCAAGCTATCCTCTTTTATTTATTTAACGATTTATGTACACACAACACTTTAATAAAATATAAGTTAATCAGAAGCACAGCGTACAAAGGCACAGCTTATTTATAAAAGAATTCTCTTCCAGCAGACCTGTGAGAGGAGAATTTAGAGCAAGAAATATAGACAGTAATGTGTAAAAACAAAAAAAACAGATATACTTACAGACACAAAGAACCGCATGTAAAAGAAAAAAAAATACAATAAAATTACATAAAATACAATACCTATATGTATATTACATACAAAACTCTGTTATTTTCGATCCAAAATAAAACATGGAAACAGTTAATTTTTAAATTCAATCGACATCTTTTTACCTGTCACAAGTGAACATCCCTAATCACTCGATACAACAAATTACTTCCCATCTCTAGATACACCAGAGACAGTTCCAGTTTTTTTTTCTAAACGCCATTGTCTATGATTACGAAACAATAGAATGTTCAATATAGTCAAATTATAGAGCCACCACGTTTTTCTATAATCTATGGGAATTGGTTAATCAGGAAAGTATATTGTAGGCCGGAAGAAACGCTTTGTGTTAACGAGTTTTTATTTAAAATCTTAGGTATGGTTAGGCTAGACAAGAAAAAGAAATCGATAGACGCACAAAAAACGCCTAGAAGAGCTATTGGTCCATGAAAGATCTTATGAAGGGTAACCTCCCTCTCACCCTTAAGAAAAAGCTCATGGACGTGTGTATTCTGCCTATCCTCACCTACGGTGCTCAGTCTTGGACTTCGACAAAACATCAGAAGTCCGCACTCGAGGTTTGCCAGCGAGCCATGGAGCGCAGTATCTTAGAATTCCGGTTATCAGACCGTATATGGAATAGTGTACTGCGCTCCAAAACTCAGATCGCCGACGTTGGTCAGAAAGCCGCAAGCTTAAAATGGAACTGGGCTGGTCACATCTGCCGCATGTCGGACGAGCTGTGGGCAAAACTCATCACTGAGTGGAGACCACACAATGTTAGGCGACGTCGCGGCAGGCACAGAAGGAAATACCTCTCGCTTCCGGCTATGGTTCTGTCCATGGTCGGGAGCGAGAGTGCATGGGAAGACGTCGCCTTCTTCTGCGAGGAGGTGATGGCGACCAAGGAGGGAGCGGAGAAGGAGAGAGAGACAGCTGTCACTCTCCCTTCCCACGTCAGACGCACCGGGCGCCGGAGGTCGCGCGACGATCTCCGGCCACCGTAGTGTGTGGCCTGCGGGCGGCGGGTTAGGGGACCCGTCGCCCGACCAGTAACAGGCCCGAGAAGGCGGCGCGCAGTGTTCCGTGCGCGCCTGTCAAGAGGACATGAGGCAAGGCCCCATAGAAGCAGAGGTCCGCCAGAGGCCGACGGACCGAGGCCTGCGGGGGTCGCGGTGCATGCAGTTGCGAACCCCGTGACCCCGGCCAAGGGTCAGGAGAAGGAACACCGTGGGTTTTTAGCCGGTAAGATACCCCTTCGCTTTCCCCGGGCGAAGGGTATCCATAAGGATTTTCATATGATAAAGAAAAAAAAACGCCACAAGGAGATGGTGGTACGAGTTAGACACTTGTTGGAAGGATTGGCCACAGAAATGAGTAAATCGAGAGGAGTGGAAGGAGGGTAGGGAGGCCTTGCAGTGGGATGATCACGGCTGAATAATAATAATAAAATGTATGGTTAGCTGTGATAGCCTAGCGGTTAAACGCTTGGCTTCCATGCGGGTCCGAGTTTAATCCCGGTCCGCACCTCTGACTTTTCGAATGCATGTGCATGGATCAAAAAATTCACACCGCGCACAAAACTCCTAGGCCCTGATTCACCTAACTAAAGAAGTTTCAGTTAAGTTTCCATCAAAACAATGCTTTTCTTTACGCTCGCGTCAACTTAACTGCAGCGTGACTGTAACTTGATCGGTGCGACATGAAATTACGTGAATTAGCTTACAAGATGCCAGACCGAATTGTGATTAGTGATGTTCAAATCCGCGATAAACTGTAGACGTGTTATAAACTATAAAATATATTCATATAGTCTGTTATTTTATACGCTATCATTATAACGCGGTGTTACAAAACTCGGGCGCAGTCTGAACACGGAGACGCTATAATTTTATTTAACAACACGCTAAACAAACTTGATTATGCGCGGTAAATGTTATCTCGCAACGCGCTGTACACTAAAGAATATAATAATATTTCATTCCCTTACGCGCTATTGCTAGTCGCTACGCTATCTTGCTATCTCGTTCTGGCCCCGCTATGCGCGTTTAGACTTTTATTCGTTGAGTAGGTTGAGGCGTTATAATATGTCAGAGCCGCTATAGCAAACGCTATACGCCATGTACACATAGTCTGTTATATTTTGGCGTTATACGTTTTATTAACCACCACTAATTGTGACGCTTCCTTTTTACCTTTTGTAAATGTGAGAACTTCGTAGACTTGATAGATGCATAGCTACATTAATTTGTAAACTACTATTATTCATATAGTTAGTGCTTTTTTTTGTTAATTCTCCTATTCGAGACTTGATACTTCATTACTTACTTACACACTAGTCTAATCTCAAGACTATATTGTTATCTCATATCTATACTAAATCATACCTACAGAATTTGTTAAAGATATCCTTTTTATAAGAGTAACCATGGAGTTTCTTGCCGGCTCTTCTCCATTCCATCTCTAACGCCTAATTTGAATCGTGCATCTAAATTCGACTTTTCGTAATGGTTTATGTGTTTTTTTTTTTTTAATTTGATTTGGTTATAGTTATGTATCAGAATTATACAAAGTGACTTTCACGACCCTAACTAGGTATTCGAAGGCTATCGACTAGATTTTAGATTTTTGTGTTTGTGGACATCTAAGATCGATCGACGAACTAATGTGTCCTCCGAAGCATCAAGACAGCCATCAAGATTTAACCTTAACACGGTTGCTTAACTTTTTAAATCGATCGATTTGCATATAGGCGCTTAACCACGAATTTCTCAGGCTCAAATTGTTGATAAATCATCATCATCATCATTCAGCCGAAAAACGTCCACTGCTGGACATACGCCTCCCTCAATCATCGCCACATCGACCAGTCCTGTGCTTCTCCATGTTGGGCGAGTTTGCCATAATCGTCACGCTTGTCAGGCGGGTTGGCGATCGCAGTATGGTTGTTAAAGTACTCAGAGAACGCTGCTGCCCATCCTCTAGTGAATCCCTTAGTCGCCTTTTACAACACCCATGGTGGAAAGAGATGGGGTAGTAACAAAAATTAGCACTTTAAAGCTTAATATTTCAGAAACGGGTCCCTTAATCGAAAAATTTTGTGTAAGTACAAACCCGCAATATTTTTGAAAGACCTATGCAACAACACCCCATACCATAGGGTAGACGAGAAAAAAAAACATCCCCACTTTAGGTGTACAGGAGGCACAAAAAATTTTTTTTTTTTTGTTTTTCCACTTTGTCGGTATGATTAATAATGAATATATATAATTATGATAGCTTTCTAGTACTAACAGTCTCTGAGCTAAGCTGCGGACGGACGGACGGACATAGCGAAACTATAATTACCTTATTACAAAAGATGGTCTAAGAAAAACCCTGGTTTTAGAGTAGCCCCGTCTCTTTTTACCCGACTACGGCGAAGCCAAAAGGAAGGGTAATGATTTTGGCAGTCTATGTATGTATGTATGTATGTAGGTAAGTATGTTTGTATGTATGTTTGTATGTTCCACTCTAGCGCATAAACTACTGAACCAATTTTAATGAATGAGGTGTCAATAGATTCGTAATAATGTCCCGGATAACATAGGCTATATAAATTTTATCAAAATGTTATATGACGGAATTTAAACCTAAGATTCTAACCTCGAAAAAAATAAATTGAGATAATCATCACGTGTTTGGTACCAAAAGAAAGGTCTTGGCAAGCACATTACAAATATGTATATATATCATATTGTTTAAGTCAAAATATATGTTTAAAATGCGGTCGTACAGTTCGCGCGGCAGTCATATTTGTGCCTATTGGTGCCGCGGTCTATACCCTTTCTTGGAATGCGACGATATAGATATTAGGTACACGGCTAGTGTATATGCCCTATCGGGAAACGGAAAAGTATTAAATAAAAAATAAAGTTAAAAAACTATAACCCGACTACGTAAATAAAAAAAGGGGTCTAAACAAAACGAAACAAGAAAATAATTCAAATAGTAATCCAGAAATTCATAGGTATAAAAATGGTCAAGGTAGAGCCGTGGTCGCACTTACTGTATACCTACTATGATTATGTGGGTGCCCGGAACACCTCCATTAAACACACAGTAAGTGCGACCACGGCTCTACCTTGACCATTTTTATACCTATGAATTTCTGGATTACTATTTGAATTATTTTCTTGTTTCGTTTTGTTTAGACCCCTTTTTTTATTTACGTAGTCGGGTTATAGTTTTTTAACTTTATTGTTATATGACATAAAAACGTGATGGGTATATTTTAAACCTGGGTTTACCTTAGTCTTGGTTTAAACCATATTTTGTAATAAGGGGATAAGAGTTCCTTGTTGACTACTAAAAACGAAATAAAACATTCAATCACAAACAAACCCGCGTGCAACAACCAATTAAAATCAAATAAGCTTTCCTAACATTCATCTACAACTTTTACTTTCATAGATCACGATCTATAAGATCATTCGTAGATCTTACTTATTCATGCGCACGCGCAAGCCTTAAATCAAAACTTAGATATCATTAATATAATATTATATTATGTTTTTGTATTTAAATTATGTAATTTTTGTTATATTTAGAAAGTTAATTTTTACGCACGCATGCGTTTGAAGTGCAAAGTAGTTTTGCATAAAATAATCGTATTGCGGAGTGTTATAAATAACTGGTGGTGATTATAGGTAGGCGGTCAGAATTCCAAAATCTGACGGCTGGTTGATGTATTCTCTTGTATATTCATTTGAAAAATCATATAATTTTTTTTAGGGTTCCGTACTATGTAAAATGTAAAACAATAATAATAAATCAATTTATTTTCTCTTCACAAATTTACAGTGGTATAATGCTTAAGTTAATGTAAATGGATAAATATAATTTGTGAGAGACTGGTGCCTGAAATAGGCACTGCATCGCAATGCCTGTAGTACAGGTCACCAGGGCCTCCCACTCCTCTAGTTTAACTCTGCACTGTGATCAGTTTAAGAAGTAATAATTTTTGACATTTTTGAGAATCAAAGTGAATTTACACAGATTTGTCACATAGGACATTATTAGATAAATTTTATATATTTAAAAAGGACATAAGAATGCACACTGTTTTAAGCTTTCACGGTTTGTCTCTAAATTTAAAATGTCACTTACGGGATATCTTCCGTGATTATTTATTGGTTTGAGTTCCCGACATTTCGACGCTGTTGCAAGCGCCATGATCGCGGGTTGACTGGAGATTGCGGGTGGATGAAAATAAATTGTTAGGAGCAGACAAATCTGTCTACCCTCTTTCTTTGTCTCTTGCTACGCGCACTACTGGAACTCGACACTAAGTCACGGCAAAACACACTCACAGTATCAACAAGTTTTTTGGAGTCTTTATAACGATGCCGGCTGCCATCTATGAGCATGTTCATAACTGGATTCCACGTACTTGACAATTTGAAGCCATCCTCTCGATTGAAATTCTTGTGTTTTCTTATTTTAAATTCTTTTAAATAAAAAAAATAAAAAATAAGAATGCATGCAAAAAGGTGGTAAGTTAGTGTTCATTGCGTAATGTTGTTTGTGATGTCCGTAGGTGTGTATTGTAAGTATTGTTTGTTAGTGTGAGGGGAAGGTGAGTTTATAAGTGCAATAGTATGATGATGACAATGTATGTAATATGTAAAACAAAGCTCTTTAATTTAATACTTTCAGTACGGAACCATAATTTTTTACTTATATGATTCTTCAAATAAATAATTTGTAACTATAAATAAAGTCCAATAAATAATTCGTGATTTTTAAATTCCGGGATTAAAACGTTATTATAATTATTCCGGTATTTTATAGGAGGTATTATCCACTCTGTGTTACTTCCTTCCTCGAAGTTTAGGTAAATATACTCTACCTAGTCCGATCTCTGTTCATTACACAATCTTTAACGTTAGGTGAGTCTTGACGTTTTTCTAAGTACAAAACGTTATCATACAAAGAATTATACACCGTGGGTCCGAGGTACCCGAAAATTTTTGACTATCGATTCAGTTCGTGTTAGGTTACTTTAAACCCTGCAGACAGAAATAGGAGCCTCGCACAGCGGGGCTCTGTCGACTGTGCTTTGGAAACCCAAACAACCTTACAAATATCCCCATAAGTTTGTCATTTGTTTTTTTTTTTTTTTTGTGAAAATGAATTTGGGTGACGAATAAATCTTCATAGATTATAATTTCACGTTAATTGGGAAAACGTTAACGGGAGGGGAAGCAAGTCGGACCGTATTTATTACTTTGACTAACTATGACCAGCTATTATGAATAATATCCGGATAAAGTGATTAATTTATCACATTGTCTAGACAATTTAGTCATAATGACCAGTCATTATGTATAATAGCTATTTAATCACATTGACTTTAACATATATCATCATCATCTGCCTAGCCTTTTCCCAACTATGTTGGGGTCGGCTTCCAGTCGAACCGGATGCAGCTGAATATCAGTATTTTACATGGAGCGACTGCCTATCAGACCTCCACAACCCAGTAACTGGGTAATACGATACTCTTGGTAAGACTGGTTGTCAGACTTTCTGGCTTCTGACCAACAGTAACGACCGTCAAAGATCTACAAATGACAGCCGGGACCAACGGCTTTACGTGCTTTCCGAGGCACGGAGGAAACTCGCTATGGCAAATGGTCACCCATCCACAGACCAATCTTGGCAAGCGTGGCTTAACCCGGAAGATCGGTCTATGCGGCTGTAATTATTTAGCCACGACCTCCTCCTCTATGACTTTAACATATATACATATAATAAAATCGTAACGAAGCTAAAACTGTACCAACACTATTATTCAAAAAAAAAATTGCTACGTGTAACTACTACGACGACACGTTTGGTGCAGTGGCTAAGCGATTGGCTTCTGCGCTACGGGTCGTGGGTTCGATTCCCACACGGAACAAAAAATTTTAGGTATGGCCTACAGATGGCTGTTTCGGGTCTGGGCGTTTGTTTGTGAGATTTGTGTCTGTAAACGCACCCACGATACAAGAGAAATCTTAGTGTGGGGCAACGTTCTTTTAAAAAATCAAAAACCAAACCAAACTAGCAACGTTAAAGCTCAAACACACCTCATTTTTTTCAGGCGCCGTCGACGCGCGTTTCGCTATCGCGCGTTGTCGGCGCTGCTAAACTTGAAATAGGCAGATTACTTGCGATTGCATCGTTGCAAACTCACGAGAAACGCGCTACAGACGCGCGTGAGCAACTCTCCTTGGATTAAAACGCGCTGTACGGATGTGTTAGCAGCTAAAGAGACGCGCTGTGACAGCGCGTCTGTATTGTATCGATGTAACTCCGCGCTACGAGCGCGTCGACAGCTCGCGAAAAAGTCGTCGTCTGCATACTACAATTTTATGAACGTGTGAATAGGTAAATTGGTTGCGATAACATCGCGTTTGCAGCGCGTTATAGTTGCGTGTGACGAGCGTCGACAGCGCCTGAAAAAAACGTGGTGTGTTAGAGCACTTATGTCGACTTTCAGTTTCTTTTTGTTTCCCTATCGTAGCTTTAACAGGTTTTCATATAATTCCAGGTGTACCTGCTGCTGCTGGTGGCGTTCACCTCAGTGGCTGCTGAGGAGACGCCGCCCGGACTGGTCAACAAGGACAGCGAGCAAGACCTCGTCGCCGAAGCCACGCAGTCCGGTAAAATTAATACATGCTTGTTACTGTGTTAGGGCGTACAAATAAAGGAAGCCAGTAACCAGCACCGACCTACCCCAACGCTTATCGGTACTGCGGTGCGAGCACGGATCTTTTTGTCGAGTCGATTCGACAAAAGATCGACTCGATAAAAGGATGATGGGCACAAATGTATGGAGTCTGGTACTGGCACCAATCGGAATGAATGATATACCGTTGGAAAGGTATTTTTGTGTAGATTAAGAATAACCATGGCGATAGTCCCGATTCACTGTCCAATCGAAGTAATCCTGCTTCAAAGTTTATTAATTTTATTATTATTCCTTTTAAGTACACATACTTTTATTGTCATTTTTCTCCATTTTGACATGGTATTATCATAGTAATAATTAATATTTTTCATTATCTAGGTAAATAAAACAGGTTCGAAGTAAGTTTTATCATTATTGTATGTAAGTACCTATACAGGGTGTAAAAAGACCCATTACATAGCCGAAATCTACGCACTCTGTACATCAAACTAAATTGCATTTACCAAAAATAATTGCTGGGAAACGAATTTTATTTTTAGGCATAAAAAAACCTGTCCGCATTGTTTAATATATAGATCACCCCTAATTGAAAAAACACTAAACCGATTTTGTTGTGATTTTCATCCGTTAACTGAATTTTATTTAGCTCAAAATCTGTGCAAATATCATCAAAATCGGTCAAGCTAAACCAGAGATATGATTTTTTTCAATTCTGTTTCGAACTAAATATCCAGTATCTTCTGAAGACTATATTTCAAAACAGACAATCTATACGGGTTTTTGCCATAGTAGTTTTTTGTAGGTACTCTTGAAAAGAGCTATCTAACGATAGTAAATTCATTTTGATTGGACCCCAACCAAAATGAGTACTAAAACGCCCATCATCCTTTGACGTAAAATATAGTTATTAAAACAGCAACGGTTGTCATTTTATCTATATCTTATGTCAAATTACAAGCAGTTACAGAAACAAAAACAATATACAAAAAAAAAAAAAGTTATACTACCTGCACGAGGCCAAAAAAGGCTCAGCATACGGCTTAATTTACACCGCCGCGGAATGGAATGGAAGTGACGAAATTGTACATAACATAATGAACTTTATATCAATTGTATAAAGTACAAGTTCCATTCCGCGGCGGCGGCGCTGTAAATAGTCTTGAGTCAATCACGTGACCAGCTGTCACTGGATGAGATTACCTGGTGAAACATAATAATATGAATAAAGCACGATGGATACTATATCCAATTAATCTTGTATATTCTATTTCCAGGGAGCGCAGCACAGAAGAGAGAGACGGCGTTATCGAACTCCTACGGGGAGCCGCTACCAGCAGACGCGTATGGACCACCCAAAGATCTAGCTAATATAAGTAAGTTACTCTTCTGCCCACCGCTGAGTTAACTACCCCCTTATTACAAAAGATGGTCTAAGAAAAACCTAGGTTTTAAAATAGCTCCGTCTCTTTTTGTTATATGACGTAAGAAAGTGATGGGTATATTTTAAATCTGGGTTTACCTTAGTTTTGGTTTAACCATCTTTTTAAGGGAGTTTCACTTCACAATAGTCTTATGCTATGTCCACACCAGTGCGCTTTCATGTTTATCTTGCGTCTTCGTCTGAAGCATGCGTGAAGCGCCATAGCGCATGCTTTAATACTAGTTCGACGTCAGCGCATGCCCTTAGCGCACGCCAATCCGTCTATTGTATGTCGACTGACGACTGACAGTGACAGTGTGTCCGGTAATGGACTAACGATATTCTAGGTACTTATAAAGCAACTATTCTAGTACTCAAATACACTAGCGTCCAATCCATTTCCACTTTTTTGTTGAGATATTCTGTACGTGTGTACAAAAAAAGTCATAATCTCTCAAAGTTTTGGTCCTACTGAGATAAAAGTAGGATTATTCGGAGGACAACAATATTGTCTATCGTTTACATTACGATATAATAGGTTCACATTTTCATAACTTTAAGATAGAGAATATATCAACAAAAAAGCAAAATGGCTGCCAAATAGCGGGGAAATGGATTGGACTCTAGTGTGTAGTGTATTTGTGTACTAGAATAGTTGCTTTATAAGTACCTAGAATATCGCTAGTCCATGACCGGATACACTGAATACAAATAAAGAAAAATATATCCTAATAAACGTATAAACTCAAATAAGGCATAATCAAAATATTCCTCTGCATCGCTGTCTACTGGTAACGTGCCCAGAAGGCTGGCAGCATTGCCATGTTGTATGGCAATGCTAATCTTTTGACCAAGGTAGAGGCCAGCCTTCGAGTCACGGGACGTGTCGATCAGACGCCTTGCAACATCTTTGTATAGAAGTTGGGCACTCAAACCCCACGACCCAAGTGTTTTGACCCCAAACGGCTCGAAAATGTAATTACTTAGTAATAAAGTTATTATATTTTCGCCGCTTGAGGGCCTCCTCAGCTGCAGCAGCAGCGCCAGCACAGCCTGCCGAGCTAAGAAGATGGGATGGCGCAAGGGTATCGACGCACGTTGCGTCCCATACCAGAGGCCTACCCATCTTCCATGGCATCAATGACATGCCATCTTCTAAAGATTATTTAAGAAGTTTTGTTAATTTTATTTGATTATTATTTTTGGACATCGACTAGTTAGCCACAACCGCAAAACTTGAAGCTTTATACAGGGTATAAAAAGACCCATCACATAGCCGAAATCTACGCACTCTGTACATCAAACTATATAACATTGACCAAAAATAATTGCTGGGAAACGACTTTTATTTTTAGGCATAAAAGACGCTGTTTTTTGTAGCGCGCAATGTAATGCACGTAACCGATTGTGCCTGTGTTTGTTGTGCAGCGGCTACACAGCTGAGACAAGGCGGTCGAACGCGTTTGATATTTATTGCGTTTTTGTAACTTCAAATGCATAATTTGTTACGAAAAATTGAAAATTTTGATAATGTTTGTTTGGAAGAAAGCTTAGTATCATCACTTAGTATTCCATACTTATTGGAAAAAACTAAAAAAAAAAATATACTTTGACCTTCAATATCTCCAGAACCAATAATTTCCCAGGTATGGTCTAGAAGAATAAAATGATCCCAATGATGGGTAGAATACGTGGTTTTCGTTATCGTTACGAGTCTTTTTACACCCGATATAATATACAAAGTAAAATAACCCCAACACTTCTCAGTTCCAGATTTTCCTCATCCAGTACCGGCACCAGTTTACGGAGTTCCAGACATCCAAGTCTTCCAAGACACGCCCCCTGGAGCATACGGGCCACCAGCTCCCGTCAACTTCCCGAGCCAGAGCTACCATGGCCCGCCGCCACCGTTCCAATCCCGACCGAAACCTATATACGGCCCCCCAAAACATGTATATGGGCCACCGAAACCTGTCTACGGGCCACCGAAGCATAACTCGCCGAAACAGTTGTACGGGCCACCGAAGAAGACTTATGGACCACCGAAGCAGAGCCTGCCGAAGCCAAGTTATGGCGTCCCGTTTAAGCTTCCAAAGATAACAAACAAGCCTCTGTTTAGTCAGTCAAAACCTGTGTACGGGCCACCGAAGCCTGTATACGGGCCACCGAAGATTAATTACGGGCCACCGTCGAATAATTACGGGCCACCGTCGAATAATTACGGGCCACCTTTAGGAAATTTACCAGCGTTACCATTGCCAGAGTTGCCACAGATCCCGTTACCACCTTTGGATAATAACATCGATTTTGGTCAGAATCTACCATCTCCTATCTACGGAACACCTTTGGTATCTTTGCCAGTGGACTTAAAACCTAACTTCCCGATACCCAGCGACTCCTACGGGCCACCGGGCCACGATCTAGGCCCAATTGGACCGAACGACCAGCTTGTACTACAAAATATTGGAAACGTTGGACATTATGGACCACCACAGCCTGACCCCAACCCACAGCCGCCTCATCCTGGAATCCCAGCGCCTCCAACACCACCTCACGTGCTCTACGATGGCTGGAAACCAATTCCAGGAGTATCCAACCCTAATGGACAAGTCAGTGACCAATACGGACCTCCTGTTCAAGAAATCCATATAAATCTAGACCAGAATTTGCCAAATGTTGATCAGCATCACCAATTCACCTCAGGCAGTAACCAATTCTTGTCAGGAAATAACCAATTTTCATCAGACAATCACCAATTTTCGGGTGGGAATAACCAGTTCGCATCTACTCAAATATCTTCTGGTTATGCAAATGTACATCATGATGCATTAGCTAATATCGACTTGAATGCCATTGTAGGTGGTGACTCCAATCACATAGACCAGTCCAAGACAGTTTTTGAAGCACATTACACTGAAAACCATGCTCCTTCAGCTGATCTATCTTTAGTACAAACCTTGCCTGGTAAACCATTTGATTCCTACGGCGCACCACCTCTAGATTCCCTCTCAAACGGTCCTTATCCAGCGTCTTTGAGGCAGCAAGGAGCTAAAGGATTAGTAGCACCATCTGGCCACTATGGAGTCCCACCTGGAAGTCAATACGGCGCTCCACCTCGTCACAACCCAGGCCTACCTCTTCCATATGGGTATAATTCTGGTGGAGGACATTCTGGAGGTAGCACACCGCGTCAGCCCATCAAATTCAGGGAAGCCGTACCTGAAGGATTATTAGAGAACATAGGTCACACGACACACCATAAAGATTCACATGGCATCAACCATTCACACCAAGGACCTGCGTATTTACCGCCACCGATTAGAGAAATCAAGGATGTTAACGTTCATACAGGAAATGCAGGATTCCAATCAGGAAATGCAGGATACCAATCAGGAAATGCAGGCTTCCAATCAGGACATACAGGATTCCAATCAGGAAACAGTGTCTCTCTCTCAATAGAACCGACAAGCTTGTACAGTTTACCTCACTCAGGCAATCCGATATCCTTCCAACAAGTACAACAACCTTCGAATTTGTACGGATCTCCTATCGACTCGTACTCTGTTCCACTATTAACAGTAGGAGTAGGAGATCATGTGACTTCAGGTTCAAACACAAACGTAATCACTTCAACGATAGATGGAACAGTTCTAGCAAACCTTTCGAACTTAGATGCTGCAGCTATATTGAAACATTGTCCATACCACGAGGCGATATTAAAAGCAGCGCAAGCAGGAGAGAGGATACCAGTAGATTTAGCTACAAGCTACGTAAACAGTTTAAGCAGTTTAGGTACAACGTTAAACCAGTCTTCAAACAAAATTACTATCCCAGATTCATTTACAAAAGATCTGCTAGCATCACACACGGTGACTCATACTATAGGCAGCGATTTGAAAAGGGAAAACAAAGAAGGTAACTACAATACACATAAATCTAAATCTTTAAAAGAAAAGCATGCTTTAAAAGATGAAAGATTACAGTTTGTTAGTGATCAAATTCAGAAGACATCTGAGAGGATTAGAGATTTAAATGAGGAAACCAAGCAGTTGCAACAGAGGATTGTGTCATCTAGCCAGAATATTAACGCAGATGGTAATAATCCTAACAAAGGAAGCTCTTACTCTGTCCAAATACAATCTTCTAATGGCGATAAATCTTCTGTGCCCCACGACCAGTTACTCTCAGAAGGATTACTACAAAGTATTCTGCAAGCAATTGACGACCCATCCAAACAAGGACAGCAAACCTCACAACAGAAACAACAACAGTTAATCCAGCAGCTGCAACAGAATGCACAGCAACAGGTGTTCCAGCAACAACAAATAGCACAACATCAACAGCAACAATTAGCACAGCAGCAGTTGTCTCGACAACAGTCGCAACAGCAACACTCGTTGAATCAGCAGCAGTCGCAACAACAACATTCGTTGGCTCAACAACAGTCGCAACAACAGCATTCGTTATCTCAGCAGCAGTTTGCACAACAGCAGCAATCCTCAAATCAACAGTCTTCACCTCAGCAACAACTTTCACAACAACAGAATCTACCTAATGTCAACTATCAGAATAATTTCAATTCTAATGTAAACCTAGAATCTTTTAACGATGGCTTAGTTCTTCCAGCGGGTTACGAACCAATTGACCACACAAAATCTGACCAAGAAACTCAAGGTTCGAAAAATATTAAACATATACTCAAATCGGAAATAACACACAGTGGTTGTGATTTAAAAACTGAAGGTTCATCTAAAAACGAGGTTGTAGTGCCAGCACCGAAAGATCATACAACTAAATCGACTAATAAAGATGACAATGAAGTAGCGATCTTCTTTGATGATGATAAATCTGAAACGGTAACTGAAATTTCAGTAGCTACTAGTATAAGTGAAGAAGATGAGTACGGGAAGGTGAAAGCGTAGTTATAAGAGTCTAGTCTCATCGCGGGCATTTGAGAGGAATAGGTACAATTGTAGAAAGATAAACGAGCTTATAGTACTAGAATTTGAATAAAAAGCAATGTTGAATGAATTTTTTCTGTGAGATTTGTCGGAAAGGGTGTTATAACCATAATAATGAATAACTTTTGTTCTACAACTTACCCCAAAAGTCAATAGTTTAAGAGAAATAGCTGTTCAAAGATTTAATAAAAATACGCTAAAATTAATGTATCCTCAGCTATGATCAGCTGTGTTTACATTTTAAGTCTTAATTGGGGATTAAAAGCTCCGTTTTCTGAATTCGTAACTAAAGCAGGGACGAAGAATGAATAACACTTGCTCAAACAGTCATCAGTGATTCTTTAAGTGGCCCACGGATTTGTACCTCCTTTCTGACTAACCTTGTATAATTATCTGAGTTTAATGCCAAAATACGACTTGAAGCAAATTAAACTTACCAATTCTATTTAATTAAGAATTTGGTATAAGTTTTTACTATAGGAACATTGCCCTATCATTTGTTCAGCCTTATCGTTGAGTTTTCAGACACATGTTTTTTTTAACATTCTATAACGTTAAGAATCATTCAATATTGCTTGAATTTAAATTCAACCTTGTGTAAACTTAAACCTGACTTCAAATTAAGCCAACATTAACGATTTAAATCGATTCATTAATCGAAAAACAATTAAGTCAGTTTTCAATTGATTTGAAGTGTCAAACCACAGATTTAGTATATCTGTGACAGATAAAAAAACCTGATTAAAGTTTTTAAAATAACCTAGTCGGTTTTTTAATGACATCATCAAATGCTCGTTCCGCCATTTTGGTAATGTATGCCATCAGGTTGTAGTAACGATTTTATTTAGTTTTTAGTTAGAAATTCATATAAACATCGAAATAATCTATGTTTATAGGATTTTCAAATTATTTATGATAATTTATAATTATTTAATGTTAAGTTAATAATACAGTATTTTTGGGAATGTTGAAAGCATAGTTTTGTTTAAAGAGGCTATTGTATCACATTTTGTAGTGATACAAATTCTAGAGATAAATACAAACGCTAGATATCTCTACCTTGTTCCATACAAAAAGTCAAAAACGTTTAGTTAACTCCTGAAATGTCGGACGCACACACGGGTGTTCATAAGCGTTGAGAGTCCACGTGTGGGCATGACACATATAAACAAATATGGCGGGAATTTGCGCACTTTAAGAGCTATAAGGGCGACGTAAAATAGCTTTGTTTGGATACAAATACATTTTATGTACGTAAAATCAAATAAATTTTGTATTTGTGTTATCAAAAATAAAAACAGAATTGCATTGAAATCAAATCAGGTTTTATTGATACAATACAAATAGATATTGTATTGTATCGATACAAAACAAAGGTACATTATATTGCAGCAATACAATACAGAATTATTGTATTGTATTGTATGATCGAAATATAATGTTATGCAAAACAAAATAAACACCAATAGAATACGTTGTAGTTGTTAATATAGTTGTTGTATAAGTACAATATTATTTAAAATAATCTTATTTATTAATTTGGTTGTTACATGTAAAAAGTTGTGTGTTAATGATTGAATAAAAATGTACAGAATTATTTGTTGTTTTTTTTTTTTACTTCTATTCTCATGCAAGATAGAATAGTGCAAGGTGCACCCGTTGACCGCCACGGACGTCTATGGACGTCAAATTAAAACGTGCTCACGACGCCTCCGACGGCATGGCACGTCGAAAACACCACTTTTTTACAGTTCAAAAGTTTGACGTCCGTAGACGTCCGTGGCGGTCAAAAGGTTAACAAAAAAAAGAGAAACAGAGTCAATGGCATTGATAGGGGCAGGGGAGGGAGCACTAGACTTGTGTAACTCATGAGCGAGTAGTTCAGATGAACTGCTCACTTTAAGTGAGCCGACTGAACTAGTTCACCTCTGTGAAGCGTTTTAGTTCAGTAGTTCATCTAACTTCGCAGCTGAAGTTAACCGGGAGCTATGAGCCGTACAGACATATTACGCTAGATGTCTCTAGTGTCGCAAATGTGATAAATTACGTATAAAACTACTTATATGAGTAATGCCATCCACGCCATCAGAACGTTTACGCAAGATAACACAACACTTCATCTTTTTCTTTCAAATAACAAGGAAAATCTATACATAGAAAAGGAGAAGCTGACTGACTGACTGACTGATCTATCAACGCACAGCCTAAACCGCTGGGGTTAGAAAGTTGAAATTTTGACAGGAGGTTCCTTTTGTAACGTAGGCATCCACTAAGAAGGGATTTTTCGAAATTCAACCCCTAAAGGAGTTAAATAGGGGATGAAAGTTTGTATGGAAAATCGTCACTTAACGGGTTCAAAATTTCACGCAAGCGAAGCTGCGGGCGAAAGCTAGTAATAAAATGTGATGGGAGCGCGAACGTAGTGTACACAGGACGAGTGCCGACAGACTGACAAAGGCGACGCACACGTTGATGACGTCAGGACCTAGCTGGTATCACAGTGCACAGTTGCTTAGGCGAACTTCTCTTTATATTGCTTCGTGATTGTAAAGCAGGAAAATACAATACATAGGTATAACGAGGCTAGTTCACTCATTGGGGGTACCTCGTCATCAGAGTCCAAGTTCGACTTGGTGTAGGCAGGAAATAATAGTCACAACACTGATTATAGTCCTCTATTTATTCACTCTCGATAACAAAATAATAAAATCTCTAATGATCAAACCGATGGAAATAGATTAAAGTACGGAAACGCGGTAAGTTCAGTGCAGGCTGGCAAAACGACCTCTCGCCTTCGCGTCTCACTACAAAGTGACTTCACTCAAATCAAATGCATCCAATGTCAAAAAGGATGACAGCTGACAGCTTGTTGACAACCGTCAAACAAGATATACTCGTACCACGCCCCGCACCGACCTCACCCAAGCACACTGCTTGACGTTTCCGACAATAGATGGCGTTGTACTACATTAACAATAATCAATAGTGATACTAATAATTCCGCCTCTGTGTTGATTCTGCGACAGGTATTTAAAGCCCCGCCGCTCATTGTGATTTTTTGTCACGGTGACTTTTTGTTACGCAAGTCGAATGCTATGAAAATGGAGTGCGCTCACTATGGTGACGTGACGTTACGTTGACAAATATTTATTTGCATAGAATTCGACTTTGTAACAAAAAGTCACCGTGACAAAAAATCACAATGAGCTTATATTCATGAAACTCGGTATTACAGATTTTGAAAAAAAAGTAGGTACAGTTTTCACAATACATTTTATGATGCCAATCGATCCTATTTCCCTTAAGGATCAAAAGACTCTTTGGAGGGTTTTTTGCGTAACTTCGTAGTAAACTGTTAATTTGCGGAGTGGATGCTTTCCAGCCTTTAAGGCTCGGCAGAAACGGGCCACCGACAACAGCCACTTTTCATATTTTGTATAGATGCGCCGCACACGTGTAGCCGGTGGTGGCCACTCGCTACAGCAGTGTCCGCGACTCGCCACTTGTGGTCGCTATGGGCCACACAAGACGCCGACACCCGCCACTATCACACTGCTCCACCCCCCGCTTAGTTAACCATTAGACGTTCTACGTATTGTCTACGTCGTCTGCGTATTAACAACAGTGCGAACAAACTTTGCGTGTCGGAGTCAATCGTAAGACTGCGCAGCAGAGAGCGGGTTTTAATGTGGCGGCTTCCGAACACCGGTGGCTGTCGCTCGCTTCTGATACTGTTACAAATGTGGCGGTAGCGCGCGACAGCCACCGGTGGCTGTGGTCGGTGGCCCGTTTGCGCCAAGCCTTAGAGTGGTGTATAGGTATGCTAAAATTGATGAGCAATCGCCGAAGGAGTAGAAAAAGGTAAAAGCAATGGAACTTACCAAGCACTTCTTCGACAGCGTACGTAGTTATGAGTTTGTGCAAGCAATGTCCAGTCCTGTGAAGGTTCCTTGTGTGTAATGCACTTCACTATAGTCTATAAACACTGCACTCGGTTTTATTTTCAGCGGGGAATAGTAATTAAGCGGTTTTATAACATTTTGAAGGTAGCCAGCTCGAACGCGGGTAAAGAATATAAAGTTGTGTCGTAATTTTCTTCCGCAAGCGCATAGTGCGCCACTTGTTATGACAGCCGAAATCCATCTTCTTTCTCTTTCTGCCATAAGGGTCAGGGAATGTGAGGAAAAGGGAAGGATACAGGAAATGGACAATAGCTCATCAAATTATTAAGTATTTTGCGAAAATAAGTTATTAATTTGACTACAAGAGTGATAGATAATGAACGAGTGTTGCGGTTTTAAAAGTAGTTTGGTTTTTTATCAGTTGCCGTGCCCCTAGCGCCCTGCTCATAAATCGAAAAAATAATAACTACTATGAAAAGAGTATTATAAACATGTTTTGTCAATAAATGAATACTTTGTCGTGTTTATCCGACATGGGCGAAATGGACACTTTTTTTTTGTCGGATATATCCGACTTGGGCGGCTAAAGGGCTAATTTGGCCAAAACAACTCTTCTGGACCAACTGAGGTTGGAGTACTAGAAAAGTCAGAAATCGCATACCATTACATACATACACATTACTCGGATACATAATCGTTGCGGCTGCAGGAAAATGTTCTTAGGACTGTCCATAATTTTTGAAAATATTTCTAACTGCATTCGAGCTGCTCTTACTGCCTCATTTCAAATTACCACCCTGTATATTATTCTAACGTGTGTAATGGAGCAGTGATCGGAAAAGGGTGAGCTAATTTACCTAAACTACAAAGAACAGAGACAAAAACTGGAGACTTCCTTACTACAACATTTTTTTTCGGGAGAATTTTCTTGGAGATTGTCTTTCGTTTTCAAAAAATAAAAGATAATCTCCTTTTTTGAAAACAATAAACAATCTCTTTTTAAAAACAATGAAAAACGTGTCATCTGGTTTTGTGACAATTTTGGGAAACAAAAATAGGAAACGAATTTAATTGTTTTCTGTACTATTAACATTAATAATAAATGTACTTTAGTGATGTCCCGAAACCCGGAATAATTTTCACGAAAAAAAATGTTGTCGTAAGGAAGTCTCCAGTTTTTGTCTCTGTTCTTTGAAGTTTAGGTAAAATTAGCTCACCTTTTTCCGATCACTGGTAATGAGCTTTAGGTCTTAGGAGTTTTCAAAAATAAAACAACGTTATAAATATGTACTTAATTTATAAATTTTGACATTTATTCCGAAAATATGTTTCACATTCAATCTTATTGATAATTTTCAGACATTGTAGTCTTCACTTATTATGATATTATATCACTTATACTTAATACTATAAATTATACTTATTGGTTCGATTAAAGGAGATGTTTCAGAAAAGTATGGAGCCTGGGCTAGCACCATGTACACTATGTGGAAATATAGTTATACAATAAAGTAACCGTTTTTTAATGTTAATTTTCTATAATTTTACTTCGTTTAATTGTACACTCAAGATATCTTGGTCAAGGAGAGCAACACAACACATAAAAATATGGTGGATCGAAATTATGTGAAATGTCATTTTGACAACTGTTGACATGTTTTGATAGAAGGTTTGTGACTGTCAAAGTTGTCAAACTCATGTCAATATCAAACACAACTGTCATGGCTATCGGAAAAAAAGGGTTAACATATTAAAAAACATCTCCAAATTATAATTCCAGTACAAGAGTACTCTTCTTCAAATTAATTTATTTGTATTTTTATGGAAATCCCCTATTTTTTTCCTATTTTTCTATATACTGTACATAGTGGTGGCCCAAAATCAAACATCTCCTTTATAACACTGCGCCGGCGCATTCATCATGGCGGCCGTTAGGGAACTTATATTACGCGCCAACTTATAGAATGCTCTAAAATTCCAGTAGTTTCCATTTGTTCTACGGAACATGACTATTTGTTTTTTATTATATCCAGATATTTATTTTAACAACGTATATGTCACTCACAAATTGTCAGATCTTTGTGTCAATCTTGTAGAAAAAACTACGATTTCCATTTTGTACCATGATGACACTGAAATGTGAAGGAGTGAGGAGCTCGTGGCTAAATAATTACAGCCGCATAGACCAATCTTCCGGGTTAAGCCACGCTTGCCGAGGTTGGTCTGTGGATGGGTGACCATTTACCATAGCGAGTTTCCTCCGTGCCTCGGAAAGCACGTAAAGCCGTTGGTCCCGGCTGTCATTTGTAGATCTTTGACAGTCGTTACTGTTGGTCAGAAGCCAGAAAGTCTGACAACCAGTCTTACCAAGAGTATCGTATTACCCAGTTACTGGGTTGTGGAGGTCTGATAGGCAGTCGCTCCATGTAAAATACTGATATTCAGCTGCATCCGGTTCCACTGGAAGCCGACCCCAACATAGTTGGGAAAAGGCTAGGGAGATGATGATGACCAGGGATCGGAGTAGGTAGATTGAATTGGGGTCATTGATCCGAAACGTATATATTAATATGGACATTCCTCTGGAATTTCGTAATTTTCGTAAAATTTCGGATCTTATTGATTATTAAAAAAAAACGGAACTCTGCAGGAATTGTATTAAAATGAGCAATATTATATTCTTCAAAACTTTTTTTAACGGCACTCTGTCGCTATTTGACGCAACCCATCGACCAATCAGAACAAAGGATCATGGGTGGTGCACTAACCGGTTATCAAAACAATGTGTACACTGTACACTCGCCGACGACATGCCAAGTAGCTCATTCGCGTTTACTTCGGTTCGTAGAGTGCATAAAAAATGTATTAATGCTTCGATCGGAATTCGATTGTTTTTATTATTCAACAGAGAAATACTAAATTAATTTAGTTTTGATACCTTCCTTTAAATAAATTGAGTAGTAATAATATCACTACCAACATTAACAATATTTAATTGAATCCGGAAATACCGGAATTACTTTCCGGAAAAATGGCTTATCCATGTTATTCTTTCTGTGTGCATTTATGATACAAGTACCAAAAATCAATCTACCTACTCCGATCACTGATGATGACACTGAAATGTGAAGTCGGATCAAATGCTAGTATGCAGTTCTATGGAACAAATTAGTAAAAAATAGACGCATTTTGTCCGGCGACGTCTTCTTCTTCCTGCCCTTATCCCGTGCCCTTATCCTTTGTCGTCATGTTCCATAAAACAAACAGAACCACCCTTCAATTTGGCGAGTGGTTGCGTAGTAGCAAAATATAGGGTTACTCCAATTAGCTCAGTAATAAAAACTCATTTTCTGGGTCTATAATCCAAAATGGCGGAGCGCGCCGAGGTTATTCAAGGTCGAAAATTTGAATTTTTCATACGAACATCTAAACATACCCCCTTAGAATAATAACGCCTAGAAACCTAGTACGAGCACCAAAAGTGAAGCAACTCAAACTATGCCGGATACGGCAAAGTTAGCGAATCGAGCCGTCAGTGCTCAATGTCACGCTCTGTTGAACACAGCTCCCAAGAAATAATTCAAAACGACAATTTGTTGAGTATAAAGATGCTATAGCACATGCGGAAAACATAAAAAATTACATGAAATTGCATTTCACAAATTGATACTAATATTAAATCCATTATTTTTACGTAAATCGATCTCCAAATCAAAATTTTCTTAACCTAATTTATTACAACGAGGTGTTGCCAGTTGTAAAGAAAAATTACCCATAATACAGTAGACACTAGACTAACACTTGGAGTCTACTGTATTTGATGCCCATTTTATTGTAGAAAAACGTGTTTATATGTTAGAAATAACAAACACATTGTCACAGCAGACCCGGCTTAAAATTATAGGGTGACGATTTTGAAATATTTAAAAAAATATCATAATTTGCGAAGGTTTGCCGCATATACATTAAACTAGTTTAAATAGATACGCGACATAGACTCGCAAATTAATAAATTATTCTAAGTATAATTACGAGTTTAGTTAAAAACAACACTAAAACTTTTATAAAGTATTACGATAAGTATGTACTTGTGACAGTATTTTTTATTAATGAAAAAAATAGATTCATTACTTAAGTTACGTACGTAACATTTTTTATATGCAATCTATGCTATGGCCCAAATACATATAATTTTTCCCCGAATTTAGGGGAAATTATATTTTCGAGCAACATTTTTTACGTCTGTGCGTGTCAGTCTCCGTAATTACATGCCGCTCACTCACACATAATTACGAATGTTGCTTCAGTTTTTTGTAGGGAGCGTGTATGAGACTATCCTTCTAGGCGTTATTATTCTAAGCATACCCCATATCCAAAATTCAGGACTGACAGAACTTTTGCAAGGTAAAACTACATGGCGACTACAAAATATTTGAGATTTTTGTGAGGGCAAACAAAATGAATGTTTACTCTTAGTACTTGTCTATTTCTATAGTTTGTCTATTAATATCTATGGTAAGTCAACGGGTGCGGTGGAGTTGTGTATCGGTAGCTGTGGAGCTGTTGGGGGCCGACTGCGGCCCATCTGTGGACAAATAAATATTTATCACTACATAGTATAAAACAAAGTCGCTTCTCTGTCTGTCCCTATGTATCTTTAAAACTACGCAACGGATTTTGATGCGGTTTTTTGTTAAAGAGAGTGATTCAAGAGGAAGGTTTTAAGCTATAAAATGTACACGTGCGAAACCGGGGCGGGTCGCTAGTTTAAGATATAAAAAACCAATTAAATTGGCGATAGCTTAAATCATACCCCGTATACAAGGTGTTGTTTTTGATATCCCATAACTCTAGGGTATGATTGAGACTATATCAAAGAACCAACTGGCATATGAATTATTCTTCAATCATCATTTTTTTTTTTTGTTTTCATTTTTCATACAAAATAATTCGACAAAGTCACGATTATTAATGTAAAACAACGTGAAATATGACAACGTCGAATTTTCTTAGCTTTAAATATGAATGATTGGTTTAAACATAAATGAATTACTCTTATTTATCAATGAAACTTAGATACCTATAATTTAATTATGATTGATTATATCTTCGAAACTATGCATTTTTGGACCACCTATTCTAGGAGATTTTGTGTTCTTTTTATTTAAATAATATAACCCTAGAGTTATGGGATATCAAAAAACACACGTTGTATAAGTTATATTCGTCGCAGAATCAACACAGAAGCACAACTATTAGAATGACTATTGATTATTGTTAATGTAGTAGGACGCCATCTATTATCGTTTGTCGGAAACGTCAAGCAGTGTGCTTGGGTGAGATCGGTGCGGGGCGTGGCATGTCTTGTTTGACGGTTGTCAACAAGCTGTCAGCTGTCGGCTGTCAGCTGTCATTCTTTTGACATTGGATGCATTTGATTTGAGTGAAGTCACTTTGGAGTGAGACACGAGGGCGAGAGTTCGTTTTGCCAGCCTGCACCGAGCTTACCGCGTTTCCGTACTTTAATCTATTTCCATCGGTTTGATCATTAGAGATTTTATTATTTTGTTATCGAGAGTGAATAAATAGAGGACTATAATCAGTGTTGTGACTATTATTTCCTGCCTACACCAAGTCGAACTTGGACTCTGATGACGAGGTACCCCTGAGTACCAATGAGTGAACTACCCTCGTTATATTCATTATGATATGAAACTCGTTGGTATGCATAAAACAGTAAGCGCTAAAAGTACTTACCTTAGCCTTCAAATGAACTAACTTATTATGGTTATAAAGCGCCGCTTCGTACCCAAACGTTGATGGGCACTGAGCGCACTTGAACGGACGTTCACCCGTGTGAGATCGAAGATGACCCTCTAACGTCTTCTTAGTCTGAAACAAGAAAGATGTTGGTCGTGGGCCCTCACCAAGCTGTCATCCCCCCTATATCCCCCCAAATAATCTGAGTCCATTGAAAGATTGAGTCTTACTTGATTATTATTAGCCTAAGTTGGTTGGTAGATTAACTTGATTGATAATTTTCCAGTCTATCTTGATTGATAGGTTAACTTAAATGGTAGCGTACAAGTTGATTGAAAAATTGATAAATAGTCTGAGTCAATTTAAAGATTCTGTAGGAGCAACATTTAATCGCAGCATCAGCAAAACGTTTCTTTACATACTAACACAAGTAATGTATAGGTTGCTCGTACAGATTCATAGTCTGACTTGATTGATATATTGCCAACCCAAGTTGATTGATGGATTAACTTAATAGATAGTCCAGTCGATTGAAGGATTGATAAATAATCTGAGTCAATTTAAAGATTGATAACTTTGATTGACTGATAGGAGGCCAGTCTAACTTGATTGATAGATTGATAATCGAAGTCGATTGAAAGATTGATAAATAATCTGTGTCGATTGAAAAATTGATAGTCTGACTTGATTGATAGATCGCCAGCTCAAGTTGATTGATAGATTAGAGTAAGAGAGCCTAGTCTGAGTTGATTAAAATATTGATAGTCTCAGTTGATAGTAAAATTGATAGTCTGAATTGATTGATAGATCTACATACCGTGTAAGCTTTTCCGCACGCGTCACACACGTGGTTCCGTAACGCTCGTGCGTTACGATGTACCATACGCACGTGAGTACGGAGTACGGGCCGGGACGAACACGCCTGGAGAAAGAAGAAAATAATTAATAATGGTCTGAAGACGGAGAATGAGCGCTTCTCAAAATGTGCACTTCTTAATATGAGCACTTCTCAAAACGAGCACATGTGAAAATGTGCACTTCTCAATATGAGCATGTCTATTAACTATCCTCAATTATGATTTTTATTGCTGTCGTTACTCTCAAGATATCCTTTATCTTATCTTACAATGATTTTTTCTCTAAGTTTTGATGACATTTAATCATGTCAATTGTTTTATATAGTTTAGCTTCATTTTATCTTTTGTAAATGTGAGAACTTCGTGGACTTGCCTATATAAATAATTGTGTAAATTACTATTATTCATATTGTGTTATTTTTTTTTTCTTTTTGGTTAATTTTTGTACTCAAGACTTGGTATTACATTACTCACAGGTCTGTGGTCAAGACTACATTGTTCTCTCTTAACTATCATAAATCATATTACTGTATTTACTGAAGTTGTTAAAGATATCCTTTTTTTTTAAAAGAGTAACCATGGAGTTTCTTGCCGGTTCTTCTCCATAGGAAACAACTAATTGGAACCGTGCACCTAAATTCGACTTTTCATAAGCGCCTGTATTGGTTTATGTGAAATAAAATTTTTTGATTTGATTTGATTTTGATTTGATTTGAGCACTTTTTAAAATGTGCAATTCGTAATGTGAGCACTTCTCAAAATGTGCACTTCTCAAAATGTGCACTTCGAAATGTGAGCACTTTTCAAAATGTGCACTTCGAAATGTGAGCACTTTTCAAAATGTGCACTTCGAAATGTGAGCACTTTTCAAAATGTGCACTTCGCTATGTGAGCACTTTTCAAAATGTGCACTTCGCAACGTAAGCACACATCAAAATGTGCACTTCGCAATGTGAGCACTTGTCAAAATGTGCACTTTGCTATGTGAGCACTTGTCAATATGCGCACTTAGCAATGTGAGCACATCAAAATGTGCACTTCGCAATGCGAGCACTTGTCAAAATGAGCACTTCACAAAATGAGCAAATCTAAAAATGTGCACTTCTCAAAATGAGCACTTGTCAAAATGTGCACTTCTCAAAATGAGCACTTGTCAAAATGTGCACTTCGCAAAATGAGCACTTTTCAAACTGAGCACTTATCAAATTGTAGATTTCGAAAAAGGTGCACTTCTAAAAATAAGCATTTCTCAAAATCTGCACTTCTCAAAATGAGCACTTCGCAAAATGAGCACTTTGCTAAATGATTACTTCTCAAATCCAAGCAAATCAGGGGCCATATTTGGCATGTGTCCGATTTAAATCTGAGGTAGTGCGAAAGCATTCATACAAACAGTATACTACGGCTACTTCGGTCCGTCAATATTTCTTCCGAATTGGAGACTCACGGATGACGGAGAGAAATCGGATGACGGAAGTCGGATCTAGTGCGTAAACTACCATACAAATAGTTCTATGACTACTTCGGAACGTATTTTCACGGATTCAGATCGGATGCAGTGCGTAACCACTCTTAGGGTGTTACCACACCAGTCGATCGATAGTCGATCGATGCCATCGATCGACATCGGTCGACGTTGATCGATTGGTGTGGTAGCTTTAATTGATCGACGGATACCGGTCGGCTAACCAATCGATCGATTGCCGGTCGATGGCATCGGTCGACGGATACCGGTCGACTAACCAATCGATCGATTGCCGGTCAATGGCATCGGTCGACGTAGACCGATTAACCCCGGCTATATACCATCAGTTTCTTTTGAAATGTATTCACAAGAGGACGCGTTGTTGTTGGCCTAGTAGAAACTATCGATCGACGTCGACCAATCCATTCTACCATCGATCGATCGTCGATCGACTATCGATCGATAGGTCTAGTAGAAACTATCGATCGACGTCGACCAATCCATTCTACCATCGACCGATGGCATCTATCGGCTATCGATCGATTGGTGTGGTAGAAACTATCGATCGACGTCGACTAATCCATTCTACCATCGATCGATGGCATCGATCGACGATCGATCGATTGGTGTGGTAACACCCTAAGGCCGTTTGTCCACCGCCGCCGTCACCGTATTTTTTGTAAATGTGAGAACTTTGTGGACTTGCCTATACATATAATTGTGTAAATTACTATTATTCATATTGTATTTTTTTTTCTTCTATTTTTTGTTTTTCTTCGCCTTTTTGGTTAAATTTTGTACTCAAGACTTGGTACTATACTCCAAGGTCTGTGGTCAAGACTACATTGTTCTCTCTCATAGTACCTACTGTATTCACTGAAATTGTAAAAGATATCCTTTTTTTAAAAAGAGTAACCATGGAGTTTCTTGCCGGCTCTTTTCCATAGGAAACGACTAATTGGAACCGTGCACCTAAATTCGACTTTTCATAAGCGCCTGTATTGGTTTATGTGAAATAAAAATTTTTGATTTTGATTTTGACCGAGAACGAGATGACGTTGCCGAAGTAGCTATACATTACTATGGCTGCGTGTAGATACACCGCACGTCCGTCATCCGAGCGCCATCATGTCGGCCACCGAGACTGTGAGTAGTAGAGATCGTGACGGACCGAAATGCCGGCAATACAAAACGCGTCTGCTTATGTCCATTGCACCCGAGATTGACGGCGCCGGTGCACGGATTTTTGTCTTATGTTGGGAACCATCGAGATCGGTCGCGGTGGACACACGATCGCCGTCACGTGTCGTTCCGAACTCGGTCCGAAATAATCTCGTTTCTCGGTGACGGCGGCGGCGGCTGTGGACAAACGCTCTACTGATACTTACAAAGTTACATCCCTGCGTGGTACATCTAATGGGCGTGGCTTTTAAATGTACGGCGAGATTGTGTTCCTCCAGGCGGGTCGCTTTGATGAACTTCTTGTCACACAGCTGACACGCGTATCTGTTGAAAGATTAGCGGTGCATTAATTGTACACGAGTAATGATACTTTACTACGTCTGTAGACTGTCACACTCAACTCTAGGACTAGACTCTCACCTTTAACTTGACTGTCTCGCTCAACTCTACGATTACTCTCACCTTTAACTTCACTGTCACACTCAACTTGACTTTCACGCCCAACTTGTCTGTCACGCCTAACTTGGTCCTCAAACTCAACTTGACTCTCATGCTTAACTTGAGTCTCACGCTCAACTTGGCAGTCACACTCACCTTGACTGTCACGCTCAACTTGATCCTCAACCTCAACATGACTCTCACGCTCAACTTGACTCCACGCTCAGCTCCACTCTCACGCTCAACTTGACTCTCACGTTCATATTGTACTCTCACGCTCAACTTGATTTCCACACTCAACTCTCACGGTCTACTAGACACTCACCCTCAACTTGACTTCCACACTCAACTAGATTTGACGATCGACTTGACTCTCACACTCAATTTGGCTCTCACACTCAACTTAAATTTCACGCCAACTTGACTTCCACACTCAACTCGAAGCTTACGTTAAACTTGACTGTCACGCTCAACTTTACTCCCACACTCGACCCTCGCAATCGACTTGACTTTCACATTTAAACATCAAATAATAATGTACTTACTTCAATTTAGCTGGGTCGATGTGTTTCAAACTATACTTCATATGTTGCGTGTAAGACATTCGGTTCTTGAAGTTCATGTCGCACTGAAAATAAATAATAATTAAAGTGCTTTCCACAAGAAGTCATACGAGCTCAAACACGATGGGTCTACAACTAGTCACTGCGGAGGGCCGCTCACCGAAAACCCTCATGGATACCCTTCGCCCGGGAAAGGCGAGGTGTTATGCCGGACTCTTACTGGCTAAAAACTCACGGTGTTCTTTCTCCTGACCCTTGGCCGGGGTCACGAGATTCGCAGCTGCATGCACCGCAACCCCCGCAGGTCTCGGTCCGCCAGCCCCTGGCAAACCTCTTCCTCTATAGGGCCTTGCCCCACGTCCTCCTGGTCGGCGCGCACGGAACACAGCGCGCCGCATTCTCGGGCCTGTTACTGGTCGGGCGACGGGTCCCCTAACCCGCCACCCGCAGGCCACACACTAGGGTGGCCGGAGATCGTCGCCCGGTGCGTCTGGCGCGGGAAGGGAGAGTGGCAGCTGCCTCTCTCTCCCTCTCCGCTTCCTCCTTGGTCGCCATCACCTCCTCGCAGAAGGAGGCGACGGCTTCCCACGCACTCTCGCTCCCGACCATGGACATAACCACTGCCGGAAGCGAGAGGTCACCACCAACCACCGCGACTAGTTCAGAGCCGCTCACTACCCTGAGACAACTTCAAAGTCAGTTTTATCAAAATAAGGGTCTTGACGCAGAACGTCACTTTCGCAAAATGTCATCGTGAAAAATTTGGTTCAGGAGCTGCGATGCCACAGACAGATACACAAGTTAAACTTATAACACCCCTCTTTTTCCATCGGGATTTAACAAGAGAAATTGCACGGTGTTCAGACGTATTGGTGAGATTAGTTTGTTGTTATTATCAGACAGAAGAACGGTGCTGCTCATCTTCTGGATGTAATCCGAGATCTTACCTGATAGCAATATAGATGTGCAGGCGCATCGTGCGTCACTAGGTGGACTTCCATCGCCTTTTTGAACAGAAATCTCTTTTCGCAGCGAGGGCAAGAGTATTCTTTTTCTCCTTTGTGGATGCTGCAAGGAATAAAAGAAATATTGAGGGTAACTTCGCTTTTTTTTGCCACCAGGGAGGCGCCACTTAGCAACGAAGTGAAAAGAATGTCAAAATTTTTGTTAAGGCTTACGTTTGACACTATACAGCATGAGTGGTTTTAGTCGCTTTACATTTTGAAAACCATGAACTATATACTCATTATTCTGTATAACTTTAATTATGGGACAAGTTCTGAACTCGTGACAAAAAAACTGCTACGAGTATTCCATGCATTTTATTAAAATTGATTATTTTGTTTTTTTTTTTTCAAAATTAAATGGTTCGATTAATGGATAGGAAAACTTATTTAAAAAAAATCAAGTATACAGTTTTAGTTTTTATCAGAATCGGGTTCAAGACTCCTTTGAGCGTTTTTAGTTATTTCGTATACTTTCGGATATGGCCATCTATTACCAGTTGAAAAATTCACCCTGTATAGTTGAAAAATTCAGCCTATATAGTTGAAAAATTCAGACTGTATAGTTGACAAATTCAGCCTGTATAGTTGAAAAAATCAGCCTGTATAGTTGAAAAATTCAGCCTGTATAGTTGAAAAATTCATCCCGTATAGTTGAAAAATTCATTCTGTATAGTTGAAAAATTCATCCTGTATAGTTGAAAAATTCATTCTGTATAGTTGAAAAAATCATTCTGTATAGTTGAAAAATTCATTCTGTATAGTTGAAAAATTCATTCTGTATAGTTGAATAGATAATGCACGTTAACTCACTTTGCATCCCACCGGTAGAAGCAATGATCCTACATTTTATGCTCCTAATTACTAATTAAAAAAGGTAGTGCCTCCGCTGCCGGCGCCGGTTGCCGTTACGAGTGCCGGCGCCGGTTACCAAACCGTTTTTATACACCTGCAAGGCCTCTTCAAACTCTTCATAAGACGATTATTCGTCACCTACTTTCATTTTCACAATCAAAACAATTGAAAAACTTAAGGGGATGTGTGTAAGGTTGTTTGGGTTTCCAAAGCAGGGGGTCTACTCCCTAAGCACGAAGTCCGTGGTTTCGGCCTTAGTTACGAGCGTTTCCTACTCCCATCACCTACGGACATACGATAATTTCGGGGCCCGAACTAAGAATGAATGACAACACGATTTGACAATTGTCCCTACTACCGATGTGCTTTTGCCCGTCCGAAAAGTTGAACTTGACACTTGTTTTGTTCACTCCTACGTTTCGGGATACTTTCAGACGGGCGACTAACTTTGTTGACGGACTTAGGGAGTAGGTCCACAGAGTCGACGGAGCCCGTGGCGTTACAGTGTTTGGCCTAAAATCTAACCTATCTTTCAACTAACATAATAACGTGTCCATTTTGGGTGCCGGTGGCCGATGTTTTTAATCTCGGCTGCCGGCAGTAATGTACTGCCGGGCCCGGCAATGGAGGCACTCTCTTAAAAAATAATACAGGTGCAAATGTGTTTTGTAATGAGAACCAATACTTACAACAGATGTGTTCGTAAAGACGTCCTATCTCTAAACGTTTTTCCGCACAGCTCGCACTTCTGTCTCTCCGCGTGATTCTTTATATGATTGCGAAGCTTACCCAGGGTTCTGGTGAGAGAAAAACATTAATGTATACGGGCTGTAAATGAATTCGTGTATAAAACCCCATAATTTACTACTGGTGTACATTGATTCGGTACGAAATTTAACTAGAACAAAAAAAACAAACATTTTTATCTTGGTTTTTTTAAGTCTAAAAAAATGTTATATATAATTTCGATGCCACGCATAAATTAATGAAAGCACGGCGACACAGCTAGCAGACACGACTAACGCGATATCGGTCTATGCACTCAGTTAACTCGGGGCTCTAAAATCACTCAGAAACAGAACACGTTTATTTTTATTTGTTTTATTAAAAAAAAACACATTTAGGATTAATCTGTGTCACTAGTAAATCACGTGGTTTGAAGGAATTACACGTCCAGTAGCTGGGGCCCAATTCTCCTAAAATAAATTGTTGCCAAACGCAATCGAACCACAACCGTCAGTCAGTTTTTGTTTTCGAAAACTTTCAAAAATATTGATTTTATTTTTTGTGTCAAACAATTTGATAGCTTTTGAAATTAAGAACTGTCTGAATGAACGGTTCGGCCTTGGTTCGGTTGTGATTTATAAAGATTTATTTTAGGAGAATTGAGCCCCTGGATCCAGTGTCGATGGATCTACTAAATATTCGACTAAAATCTCACACTCGTCACTCTCTTTGATTCTCGCCTTCGTCTTAACCGTCAGAGATTTTCGGAAAAGCGCATTACAATATCTCCTCTTTGTATTTGCTCCGTGAAAGGAATTGTCGGGGTACAAAGCTAGGTGTCGGGTGTTGTTGAGGAGAAACGAATGTTAATGTTGAACACTATTTAATATTGTCGTCTCACACTCAAAATGTTCTTAATCTATCTATACATATAAAAGGAAAAGCTGACTGACTGATCTATCAACGCACAGCCTAAACCGCTGGAGTTAGAAAGTTGAAATTTTGACAATAGGTTCCTTTTGTAACGTGGGCATCCACTAAGAAGGGATTTTTCGAAATTCAACCCCTAAGGGAGTTAAATAGGGGATGAAAGTTTGTATGGAAAATCGTCACTTAACGGATTCAAAATTTCACGCAAACGAAGCTGCGGGCGAAAGCTAGTGTTAAAATATTACAAATGATATGTTTAATATAAATGTTTGTAGCGCGGCTATTATACTGTTAAATGAATACACCCTGCTAACGCGATAGACAAAGGTGCACTGAACTTAATATAAAATACTAAGTAATAAAATTAGGTTACCGCGACACACCGATATTGCAAACTAAGGTGTTCGCTCAGAATACAGAAAGAACTTCGGTGAAAACACCGAACAGGAATTATATGAATTCGTTTAAGTCCTGTATATTATGTTCTGCCAAAATACCTGCCCAAACATTAAGGGCTTGTTCAGAATGTGTAAATACTCGCACTGGACTCAAATCTCCCATTCTGCTAACGCACTAGTGTGACTGTCAGGTGCGTGGTGGCGAGAGTCAAGTCGTGATCGACAATTAATTTAAGAATTAAGTCGAGTGTGAGAGTTGAGTCGCAAGCGATGGTTACGACGAGTTATAGTAGTTGTGCGCGCGCGCTACGTGGTCGGCGGCCACTGCGGCGCGGGACGACGTCTGTCCGCCATCTGCGTCACCAGTAGAGTACCCTGTACTGTACTGTACTGTACTGTACTGTAGCTACACTTACGGTTCGCAGTGTCCGCACACGCCGCACGTGTGTGTGGGCGCGGCCGCGTTGTGCGCGCGCGCTATGTGGTCGGCGGCCACTGCGGCGCGGGACGACGTCTGTCCGCCATCTGCGTCACCAGTAGAGTACCCTGTACTGTACTGTACTGTACTGTACTGTAGCTACACTTACGGTTCGCAGTGTCCGCACACGCCGCACGTGTGTGTGGGCGCGGCCGCGTTGTGCGCGCGCGCTATGTGGTCGGCGGCCACTGCGGCGCGGGACGACGTCTGTCCGCCATCTGCGTCACCAGTAGAGTACCCTGTACTGTACTGTACTGTACTGTACTGTAGCTACACTTACGGTTCGCAGTGTCCGCACACGCCGCACGTGTGTGTGGGCGCGGCCGCGTTGTGCGCGCGCGCTATGTGGTCGGCGGCCACTGCGGCGCGGGACGACGTCTGTCCGCCATCTGCGTCACCAGTAGAGTACCCTGTACTGTACTGTACTGTACTGTACTGTAGCTACACTTACGGTTCGCAGTGTCCGCACACGCCGCACGTGTGTGTGGGCGCGGCCGCGTTGTGCGCGCGCGCTATGTGGTCGGCGGCCACTGCGGCGCGGGACGACGTCTGTCCGCCATCTGCGTCACCAGTAGAGTACCCTGTACTGTACTGTACTGTACTGTAGCTACACTTACGGTTCGCAGTGTCCGCACACGCCGCACGTGTGTGTGGGCGCGGCCGCGTTGTGCGCGCGCGCTATGTGGTCGGCGGCCACTGCGGCGCGGGACGACGTCTGTCCGCCATCTGCGTCACCAGTAGAGTACCCTGTACTGTACTGTACTGTACTGTAGCTACACTTACGGTTCGCAGTGTCCGCACACGCCGCACGTGTGTGTGGGCGCGGCCGCGTTGTGCGCGCGCGCTATGTGGTCGGCGGCCACTGCGGCGCGGGACGACGTCTGTCCGCCATCTGCGTCACCAGTAGAGTACCCTGTACTGTACTGTACTGTACTGTAGCTACACTTACGGTTCGCAGTGTCCGCACACGCCGCACGTGTGTGTGGGCGCGGCCGCGTTGTGCGCGCGCGCTATGTGGTCGGCGGCCACTGCGGCGCGGGACGACGTCTGTCCGCCATCTGCGTCACCAGTAGAGTACCCTGTACTGTACTGTACTGTACTGTACTGTAGCTACACTTACGGTTCGCAGTGTCCGCACACGCCGCACGTGTGTGTGGGCGCGGCCGCGTTGTGCGCGCGCGCTATGTGGTCGGCGGCCACTGCGGCGCGGGACGACGTCTGTCCGCCATCTGCGTCACCAGTAGAGTACCCTGTACTGTACTGTACTGTACTGTACTGTAGCTACACTTACGGTTCGCAGTGTCCGCACACGCCGCACGTGTGTGTGGGCGCGGCCGCGTTGTGCGCGCGCGCTATGTGGTCGGCGGCCACTGCGGCGCGGGACGACGTCTGTCCGCCATCTGCGTCACCAGTAGAGTACCCTGTACTGTACTGTACTGTACTGTACTGTAGCTACACTTACGGTTCGCAGTGTCCGCACACGCCGCACGTGTGTGTGGGCGCGGCCGCGTTGTGCGCGCGCGCTATGTGGTCGGCGGCCACTGCGGCGCGGGACGACGTCTGTCCGCCATCTGCGTCACCAGTAGAGTACCCTGTACTGTACTGTACTGTACTGTACTGTAGCTACACTTACGGTTCGCAGTGTCCGCACACGCCGCACGTGTGTGTGGGCGCGGCCGCGTTGTGCGCGCGCGCTATGTGGTCGGCGGCCACTGCGGCGCGGGACGACGTCTGTCCGCCATCTGCGTCACCAGTAGAGTACCCTGTACTGTACTGTACTGTACTGTACTGTAGCTACACTTACGGTTCGCAGTGTCCGCACACGCCGCACGTGTGTGTGGGCGCGGCCGCGTTGTGCGCGCGCGCTATGTGGTCGGCGGCCACTGCGGCGCGGGACGACGTCTGTCCGCCATCTGCGTCACCAGTAGAGTACCCTGTACTGTACTGTACTGTACTGTACTGTAGCTACACTTACGGTTCGCAGTGTCCGCACACGCCGCACGTGTGTGTGGGCGCGGCCGCGTTGTGCGCGCGCGCTATGTGGTCGGCGGCCACTGCGGCGCGGGACGACGTCTGTCCGCCATCTGCGTCACCAGTAGAGTACCCTGTACTGTACTGTACTGTACTGTACTGTAGCTACACTTACGGTTCGCAGTGTCCGCACACGCCGCACGTGTGTGTGGGCGCGGCCGCGTTGTGCGCGCGCGCTATGTGGTCGGCGGCCACTGCGGCGCGGGACGACGTCTGTCCGCCATCTGCGTCACCAGTAGAGTACCCTGTACTGTACTGTACTGTACTGTACTGTAGCTACACTTACGGTTCGCAGTGTCTGCACACGCCGCACGTGTGTGTGGGCGCGGCCGCGTTGTGCGCGCGCGCTATGTGGTCGGCGGCCACTGCGGCGCGGGACGACGTCTGTCCGCCATCTGCGTCACCAGTAGAGTACCCTGTACTGTACTGTACTGTACTGTACTGTAGCTACACTTACGGTTCGCAGTGTCCGCACACGCCGCACGTGTGTGTGGGCGCGGCCGCGTTGTGCGCGCGCGCTATGTGGTCGGCGGCCACTGCGGCGCGGGACGACGTCTGTCCGCCATCTGCGTCACCAGTAGAGTACCCTGTACTGTACTGTACTGTACTGTAGCTACACTTACGGTTCGCAGTGTCCGCACACGCCGCACGTGTGTGTGGGCGCGGCCGCGTTGTGCGCGCGCGCTATGTGGTCGGCGGCCACTGCGGCGCGGGACGACGTCTGTCCGCCATCTGCGTCACCAGTAGAGTACCCTGTACTGTACTGTACTGTACTGTACTGTAGCTACACTTACGGTTCGCAGTGTCCGCACACGCCGCACGTGTGTGTGGGCGCGGCCGCGTTGTGCGCGCGCGCTATGTGGTCGGCGGCCACTGCGGCGCGGGACGACGTCTGTCCGCCATCTGCGTCACCAGTAGAGTACCCTGTACTGTACTGTACTGTACTGTACTGTAGCTACACTTACGGTTCGCAGTGTCCGCACACGCCGCACGTGTGTGTGGGCGCGGCCGCGTTGTGCGCGCGCGCTATGTGGTCGGCGGCCACTGCGGCGCGGGACGACGTCTGTCCGCCATCTGCGTCACCAGTAGAGTACCCTGTACTGTACTGTACTGTACTGTAGCTACACTTACGGTTCGCAGTGTCCGCACACGCCGCACGTGTGTGTGGGCGCGGCCGCGTTGTGCGCGCGCGCTATGTGGTCGGCGGCCACTGCGGCGCGGGACGACGTCTGTCCGCCATCTGCGTCACCAGTAGAGTACCCTGTACTGTACTGTACTGTACTGTAGCTACACTTACGGTTCGCAGTGTCCGCACACGCCGCACGTGTGTGTGGGCGCGGCCGCGTTGTGCGCGCGCGCTATGTGGTCGGCGGCCACTGCGGCGCGGGACGACGTCTGTCCGCCATCTGCGTCACCAGTAGAGTACCCTGTACTGTACTGTACTGTACTGTACTGTAGCTACACTTACGGTTCGCAGTGTCCGCACACGCCGCACGTGTGTGTGGGCGCGGCCGCGTTGTGCGCGCGCGCTACGTGGTCGGCGGCCACTGCGGCGCGGGACGACGTCTGTCCGCCATCTGCGTCACCAGTAGAGTACCCTGTACTGTACTGTACTGTACTGTACTGTAGCTACACTTACGGTTCGCAGTGTCCGCACACGCCGCACGTGTGTGTGGGCGCGGCCGCGTTGTGCGCGCGCGCTATGTGGTCGGCGGCCACTGCGGCGCGGGACGACGTCTGTCCGCCATCTGCGTCACCAGTAGAGTACCCTGTACTGTACTGTACTGTACTGTAGCTACACTTACGGTTCGCAGTGTCCGCACACGCCGCACGTGTGTGTGGGCGCGGCCGCGTTGTGCGCGCGCGCTATGTGGTCGGCGGCCACTGCGGCGCGGGACGACGTCTGTCCGCCATCTGCGTCACCAGTAGAGTACCCTGTACTGTACTGTACTGTACTGTAGCTACACTTACGGTTCGCAGTGTCCGCACACGCCGCACGTGTGTGTGGGCGCGGCCGCGTTGTGCGCGCGCGCTATGTGGTCGGCGGCCACTGCGGCGCGGGACGACGTCTGTCCGCCATCTGCGTCACCAGTAGAGTACCCTGTACTGTACTGTACTGTACTGTACTGTAGCTACACTTACGGTTCGCAGTGTCCGCACACGCCGCACGTGTGTGTGGGCGCGGCCGCGTTGTGCGCGCGCGCTATGTGGTCGGCGGCCACTGCGGCGCGGGACGACGTCTGTCCGCCATCTGCGTCACCAGTAGAGTACCCTGTACTGTACTGTACTGTACTGTACTGTAGCTACACTTACGGTTCGCAGTGTCCGCACACGCCGCACGTGTGTGTGGGCGCGGCCGCGTTGTGCGCGCGCGCTATGTGGTCGGCGGCCACTGCGGCGCGGGACGACGTCTGTCCGCCATCTGCGTCACCAGTAGAGTACCCTGTACTGTACTGTACTGTACTGTACTGTAGCTACACTTACGGTTCGCAGTGTCCGCACACGCCGCACGTGTGTGTGGGCGCGGCCGCGTTGTGCGCGCGCGCTATGTGGTCGGCGGCCACTGCGGCGCGGGACGACGTCTGTCCGCCATCTGCGTCACCAGTAGAGTACCCTGTACTGTACTGTACTGTACTGTACTGTACTGTAGCTACACTTACGGTTCGCAGTGTCCGCACACGCCGCACGTGTGTGTGGGCGCGGCCGCGTTGTGCGCGCGCGCTATGTGGTCGGCGGCCACTGCGGCGCGGGACGACGTCTGTCCGCCATCTGCGTCACCAGTAGAGTACCCTGTACTGTACTGTACTGTACTGTACTGTAGCTACACTTACGGTTCGCAGTGTCCGCACACGCCGCACGTGTGTGTGGGCGCGGCCGCGTTGTGCGCGCGCGCTATGTGGTCGGCGGCCACTGCGGCGCGGGACGACGTCTGTCCGCCATCTGCGTCACCAGTAGAGTACCCTGTACTGTACTGTACTGTACTGTAGCTACACTTACGGTTCGCAGTGTCCGCACACGCCGCACGTGTGTGTGGGCGCGGCCGCGTTGTGCGCGCGCGCTATGTGGTCGGCGGCCACTGCGGCGCGGGACGACGTCTGTCCGCCATCTGCGTCACCAGTAGAGTACCCTGTACTGTACTGTACTGTACTGTACTGTAGCTACACTTACGGTTCGCAGTGTCCGCACACGCCGCACGTGTGTGTGGGCGCGGCCGCGTTGTGCGCGCGCGCTATGTGGTCGGCGGCCACTGCGGCGCGGGACGACGTCTGTCCGCCATCTGCGTCACCAGTAGAGTACCCTGTACTGTACTGTACTGTACTGTACTGTAGCTACACTTACGGTTCGCAGTGTCCGCACACGCCGCACGTGTGTGTGGGCGCGGCCGCGTTGTGCGCGCGCGCTATGTGGTCGGCGGCCACTGCGGCGCGGGACGACGTCTGTCCGCCATCTGCGTCACCAGTAGAGTACCCTGTACTGTACTGTACTGTACTGTACTGTAGCTACACTTACGGTTCGCAGTGTCCGCACACGCCGCACGTGTGTGTGGGCGCGGCCGCGTTGTGCGCGCGCGCTATGTGGTCGGCGGCCACTGCGGCGCGGGAGGAAGTCTCGCCACATGCGCAGCAGCGCCACCTGGGAACAAGTCAGTAAGGTTGGTAGCGGGGCTGAATGCAAAGGGTGCGCCGGACGTACTTAAGGCGATTCTCCCCGCGAAAGTGGCGCCACTTCAGAAAAAAAGCATAATTTCTGTCAATACACAACATATTGAAAGGACAATGCTCATGGATGTATGGAGTCCCGTACCATGCTGCATCAAAGTAAAACTTTGTTTTTTATAGACTACACTTATCATATTAACTCCTACAAAAGTTATTTTTGTAAACAAAACGCGAGTTTCGGAGATTTTAGAAATAATCTAAATAATCTGACAATGTGGACATGTCATACACGATTTATTATTGCTCTAAAAAACAGTAATCCGCATCTATTGCATTCTACATCTCTATGACCGGCTGTGAACGGCCAATTAACCATAGATTAAAAAAATGATAATCGTTTAAATAAAAATTCTAATCTATTCTAGATGTTTTGAATTAATGTAGAATCGGCAATTTTTTTTTTTTTACATGTTTTTGAAAGATGTGACACTTTCAAAATTCAAGGTTATAGTAATCATAAATCATGTGAAACGGAACGTCATGTAAAGGGAATAAAACAATATCAACACTTTTTTACTTTAAATTAAATTCCCTGTTCAAAAATCGTATCCCCGACGCGTAATGTCGTAAAAAATTATTACTATAATATTTTGATCTTGATGCATGAGACTTTTTGGTACCACTTTTGGTCATTCTCCTTTCGTACGTACAACATTTTAGTCAAGTGTTGTAGAAATTTTCAATTACCAAAAAACAACACTTGACATCCTAGGTTAAAAGTTTTAGTAATTAACACTAAAAACGGCCGTTTTTGGTTCTTATCGCTAAAACTTCGAATCCAGAAGCTCTAGTATTGATATTTGGTGTTCAAAAATTTCTACAACACTTGACTAAAATGTTGTACGTACGAAATTTCAATATGTTGTGTTTTGACAGAAATCATGCTTTTTTTCTGAAGTGGCGCCACTTTCGCTGGAGGAATCGCCTTAAGGGACTAGGTATAAGCGCTGAGTACGCCGTGTTTCGGGCGCTTATTAAAATTTTATGAATTCTATGGAACAGATTACATCAAGCGCTGCCGTCCGTCGAGCGCGCGTATGACGCGCGCTTAGGCTGGCAAAATCAACACTTAGATCCAATGGTTTCCGGGTTATAGCCACTACATATTGTAAATGGGAGCACATTGCAGCCATGAGGCTAAGCGTATGCTGAGACGCAAGCGAGGCAGGTGACGCAGGTGCACGCAGCGCAGCGCAGAGCAGATTTTGTAATGAATGAACGTACTAAGAGCTGCGTACGCTGCGGCGCAGACGCGTGCGACGCAGACATGCGTCTGTCCTGCTCTGCGCCTCGTTGTAGTGCCGGCACAGATTTCTGCGCGACGCGTGCATGTCGACACGTGTTTTTTACCGCTTATTCAAATTTTATTGCAATGACAGAACATTCAATTGAATTAATGCGTTGTGAAGCTTGTTTGTATTATACTAATCATACAGACTATTAAAAAAACCGTTCATCAACTCGAACTCGTCTATTCTTTGTACTAGTTAAAACTCGAATGTGTTTTCGAGCTGCGTCGCAGCATGCGGTCGTGGGCTATGTCTGCCTCGCCTGCCCTGCCCTGCACGATCTGTACTGTGCTATGCTGCGTCACCTGCAACCTAGCATACGCTTAGCCTTATCGTAACAATTTTGACTTTTAGTTTAATTAGATATATTGCTGATGACAGTGTTGGGTTCCCATACTATGATGGTCGAGCCTCATTTTGCTGATACATATTATCCTTATCAAAATTTAAATCGTCTGAATTCACGGCTCATCTTCCTTGCGGAAGATGTCCGGTCCTTTGGAAGGCATACACGGGGACACAGGTCCAACGCGCAGAGGCCCCTTTGAGAACTTTAATCTAAAATGGGATGGGGCAGCAACCGGGGACTATCCACGGCTGCACTATTGGAGTATAGTCATGGACCGTCCCAGTTGGGTGCAAGACTATTGTAAAATGTGGTGAAAAATATCTGGTCTATGGGAAGGGGTGTTTAAAGGATATGTTAACCTCTATTGCCGGAAGAAAACGGCGTCTGCCTTTCAAGTTTAAATTTGAAATTTGTTGGCAGACGGTGACTCGCCAGCTCACTAGCTGGGCCCCCTGAAAAGCCGCCAGTACATAGGCGAAGAGGGCAACAAACGTGTGGGCGAAAAAAAATTTCAATTATTATTAGCATTTTGTTTTATTATTTTTTTACACTAGCCTGCATTGTTCTCACATAATTTTAATTTTGAGCACCATATTGTAACAATAACATATAAAAGGAGAAGCTGACTGACTGACTGACTGATCTATCAACGCACAGCCTAAACCGCTGGGGTTAGAAACTTGAAATTTTGACAGTAGGTTCCTTTTGTAACGTAGGCATCCACTAAGAAGGGATTTTTCGAAATTCAACCCCTAAGGGAGTTAAATAGGGGATGAAAGTTTGTATGGAAAATCGTCACTTAACGGGTTCAAAATTTCACGCAAGCGAAGTTGCGGGCGAAAGCTAGTTGTACATAAAATTATTTTAAAAGAGTATTCATGGAGTTTCTTGCCGGCTCGTCTCCATAGGACCTACTTCTTGGAGCCGTGCAACTAAATTGTCGAGAGACGTAACTGTGCATATTCGTTTTTAGGGTTCCGTAGTAGCGATGCCCGATACGTGGCTTTGTATCGATATATCGTATCGTAATGTATCGCAACTGATTGTATCGATACTGTAAATATCGTATGGAAATATCGTATTATAATTAAAGAAAAAGTAAACATCTTATCTGAAATGTAGGTTTGCTTTTTTATTATAATTTACAAATCAGTCTTAATAAAAAATGAGCACACATTTGATTTCACTGGCGGAGCGGACAAGTTCTAAAGATTAACTAAACACACAGTAACACAGTTTAATAAGATAGAGTACCGACAAATTGTAAAATTTAAAATCAAGAAAGTCAAAAGTAATATTTACATTACCTTACCTATCCGCATTGTATTACAAAAGTTAAAGCCGCACTTACAAGTGTGGCGGCATCACAATAGAATAATAAATTTGTCGACATTTGTAATCTTTGTTACAGTTACCTATCTTTACATTTCATATATCAAATATAACTCTAAGTACTCAATACAATACGATATTTTTGATGCGATACTCTGGCGAAGCGATACGATACAGCTGAAAATCGCATTGACGTCTATCGATACAAAATATCGATATATCGCATTCTGTTGAATCGATACACCAAAATATCGATACGTATCGGACATCGCTATTCCGTAGTCAACAAGGAACCCTTATAGTTTCGCCATGTCCGTCCGTCCGTCCGTCCGCAGCTTAGCTCAGAGACTCTTAGTACTAGAAAGCTATAATTTGGCACGGATTCACATATTAATCACGCCGAGAAAGAGGTAAAATAAAATCATGAAAAAGATTTTTTTTTAGGGTAATTTTTGTACATGTAAAGTGGGGATGTTTTTTTTCTTTCTCGTTTACCCCATCGTGTGGGGCGTTGTTTGATAGGTCTTTCAAAATAGAGCCAAGTGTACACCCCCTGCCAGTGAAACGGTTAGTTTTAGATACGTGAAAAAATTCACGGTAGTAGTATCATCATCATCTGCCTAGCCTTTTCCCAACTATGTTGGGGTCGGCTTCCAGTCGAACCGGATGCAGCTGAATATCAGTATTTTACATGGAGCGACTGCCTATCAGACCTCCACAACCCAGTAACTGGGTAATACGATACTCTTGGTAAGACTGGTTGTCAGACTTTCTGGCTTCTGACCAACAGTAACGACTGTCAAAGATCTACAAATGACAGCCTGGACCAACGGCTTTACGTGCTTTCCGAGGCACGGAGGAAACTCGCTATGGTAAATGGTCACCCATCCACAGACCAACCTCGGCAAGCGTGGCTTAACCCGGAAGATCGGTCTATGCGGCTGTAATTATTTAGCCACGAGCTCCTCCGAATAGTATACAGGGTGTAAAAAGACCCATCACATAGCCGAAATCTACGCACTCTGTACATCAAACTAAATTACATTGACCAAAAATAATTGCTGGGAAAAGACTTTTATTTTTTGGCATGAAAAAAAAACGCTTTTTTTTGTAGCGCGCAAATTATGGTTGTGGCGATGCCGCGCGTTTGCATGCGTGCAGCGGCCACACAGCCGAGCCAAGGCGGTCGTGTGCGTTTGATATTCATTGCGTTTTTGTAACTTCAAATGCGTAATTTGTTAGGAAAAATTGAAATTTTTGATAATGTTTGTATGGAAGAAAGTTTAATATTATGACTTTGAAATGACTTTTAAAAACTCACTCAAATATTATGACTTGGAAATCGTTTTAGGAAAAAACTAAAAAAAAAAGTGTACTTTGACCATTTCTCATTTTTTGATATCTCCAAAACCAATGATTTCCCAGGTATGGTTTGTTCGAAAAAAATGATCCCAATGATGGGTACAATATGTAGTTTTCGTTATCGTTAAGGGTCTTTTTACACCCGATATACTCTACCTATTTCGATCTGTGTTCATAACCCTTCCTTTCTGCCGTAGTCGGATAAAATTAGTACAACGTTAATTTACCTGTCTCGTGTGGTGTTTAAGTCAGTAAAGAATAGCACTACCCCAACTCTTCCCGTGTCGTAGAAGGCAACTAAGGAATTCTCTACAGGATCGGCAGCAGCGTTCTCTGAGTACTTTAACAACCATACTGCGATCGACAACCCGCCTGCCAAGCGTGGCGATTACGACAAACCCCCCACTTTTGGGGGAGGCCTATGTACAGGGGGCCTACTCCCTAAGTCCGTCAACGAAGTTAGTAGACGTCCGAAAGTAGCCCGAAACGTAGTAGTGAACAAAACAAGTGTCAAGTTCAACTTTTCGGACGGGCAAAAACATATCGGTAGTAGGGACAACTGTCAAATCGTGTTGTCTTTCATTTTTAGTTCGGGCCCCGAAATAATCGTATTTCTGTAGGTGATAGGGAGTAGGAAACGCTCGTAACTAAAGCCGAAACCACAGAATAGGTGTTTAGGGAATTTTAGGCTTAAAAAAAAGGCATTCTATAAGATAAACGACTATGTTGACGATAGGGACGTGTGGCGCTAGTTCTTTTCTGCAGATATGGCTTCCCTGGAAACCATTAGTTTTTATGTGTAGGTTTATATAAGTATCTATATTATTTAGATACGATTTTTCATACAGAATTGATTTATATACTTACTTAGTTTTTTTTAATTTACACTGCCTATAATTGCATAATTTTATTATTGTAAAAATTTTTTTTTTTTTTTGTATAGAGTCAATTAATTTATTCACTTGACAGACATATCTGTGTTGCTGGGGAGTTTGTTGCGCCGTTTCTTCTTCACAGCAAAAACACTAGGAAGTGGTGAAGGGAGGGCTTTTTGTGGGATGTCTATTGTAAACCTGACGTTCAAAAAGAACTAAGTAATTCTAGTCTATTTTGAAGAAATGAGTTTTAAGGGGCCGTTCAAATATTACGTAAGCAGATTTATTACAATTATTTACCCCCCATCCCCCTTGTCAGCAAAAGTAAGCAAAGCTCTTACCCCTTCCCCCCATGCTTACGTAAACATTTACAATTATAAATGTATTTTTTTATATCATAATTACAATGTTTTATTTAGAATTTTAAAAATAAGAAAATAGGTTTAGGATAGAGATTACATTTTACTGATACAGTATTCAACATAGTACTCTATTCTAGGGACAAAAATATTATGATCTTACGAACATATAACAAACTTTTCAAGCATACACAATGTGAGGGTTGCCATTCGTGTAAAAAAGTAAATAACTACCGATGACGTAATCATCATCTAGACTCCCCTACCCCCCATGTCATCCAAAATAAGCAAAACAAAGACCCCCCCACCTCCCTATAGTGCTTACGTAATACTTGAACGGCCCCTAAGTTTGAGGGCCAGCAGTGGATATCTTTCGGCTGAATGATCATGATGATAGTTTACCTGACGCGATGTCTTCGTCGATGAGCGCAGAGAGCATGACCGTCTCTACACCTCACCTTGCATACATTGCAGATCATTTCCCCAGAAGACTGCAACAAAAAAATGAAATTAATCTCATTTTTATTACACTCCTAATCCTAACCTATTCATTCCTTAGAATATCAGTACCTCATCATCAATCTACCTTGTTTTCCCTATCACATAATTATCAGTGATCGGAAAAAGGTGAGCTAATTTACCTAAACTTCAAAGAACAGAGACAAAAACTGGAGACTTCCTTACGACAACATTTTTTTTCGTGAAAATTATTGCAGGTTTCGGGACATCACTAAAGTACATTTAATATTAATGTTAATAGTACAGAAAACAATTAAATTCGTTTCCTATTTTTGTTTCCCAAAATTGTCACAAAACCAGATAACACGTTTTTCATTGTTTTTAAAAAAAGGAGATTGTCTTTTATTTTTTGAAAACAAATGAAAGATAATCTCCGAGAAAATTCTCCCGAAAATAAAATGTTGTCGTAAGGAAGTCTCCAGTTTTTGTCTCTGTTCTTTGAAGTTTAGGTAAATTAGCTCACCCTTTTCCGATCACTGATAATTATACAACCTTATTTTTACTTTATACGAAAACCGAGACACCCCTTCAAAATTTTCATCAGAACTACCTGAATGTGTGTTTTTTTAGTAAATCTCCAAGTTACACCGTAGTTTATGTCGCGTTAAGTTCCCTAAAAAAGTGTGAAATGCCTGAGATGTGCTATGCAGGGGTTGTCTAATACACGGAAACTGACCGAGAGGACCATCTCAAGCCTCAAGGTGTCTATTCCCGTCAACTGTTATGGGTAGAAACCTACTGAAACAAAATTGAAATATATGAAAAAAAAATGTGATGTAAAAATATGTCAATCGATTCTCCTAGTGATTCTGAACAAACTAGTTTCAGGTTTAGTATATACTAAAACTAAGCTTGTATAACATATGTATACAAGGTTAGTCAGAAAGGGGGTAGTAATCTGAAAGGATGTTAAAATACCCATAATAATGAGTTACTTTTGCTCTATACAACTTTCCCCAAGCTGTACGAAAATTACAAAAAAATACGCTAAAATCTATCTATCTTCAGCTATGATCAGCTGTGTTTACATTTTAGGTCATATTTGGAGTCACGAATTAGAAGCTTCAATTTCTGAATTCATAACTAAAGAAAGAAAGAAGAATTTTTGAAAAAAACAAATAAAAATAATTTTGCATGGAATTAAAAATTATCAATTTTTTAAATTATAACAAAAAAATTACCATCGAAAAATCGACATGTTTGACGCGTCGGACTCGCAATACGATGCATTAATTTTGTCGGACAGTGTTACCCTACCGCGGAGAATAAATTAACGAAATGATTCACCGAATATCAGCTTGTAGGTGATAAAAAGATACTATCGAAATAACGACATATTGCGCCTGTCCGACGCTTAAATTGCAGCGGCCATTTTGTCGGCCAAGTTTGTTTCCTTCTTTTAACTATCAAAATCTTACGATTACAATTAAAATCAAGTGGTAGGTAATAAAAAAAGGTATACTCACTAAATCGACACGTTTGAGGGCTGGGGGTGTTAAAACGCTGCATATTGAAGACTTTTCGCAATTTCTGACTAACCTTGTATATTGTTTAGTTGCTACGACACAATGTTGTTTTCCGACATCCACGCGGTCGGAGTCGCGGGCAGAGCTAGTATTTTATAAAGAAAACTTACCAGTTCATGTTTCTTCATATGGTTTTCTAGTTTAAACTTGTGGTTAAAACCCAGAACACAATCATAACAACGATATTCGTGGCGAGTGAATACTATGCTTGATAACGCTTTCTGGCGCTCGGCTTCCACCTGTGAAGAAAACGGTACTTTAGTGACAATTTAGTATTAGAGGGGCTGTAGCGGATAGGTGAGCATGCGAGAAGAAAACACTTGAGGTTAAAAATGTTTATTGGGTAAATACAGTACAGTTAGGTCAATGAATTTTGACTACACGTTTGGTGCAGTGGCTAAGCGATTGGCTTCTGCGCTACGGGTCGTGGGTTCGATTCCCACACGGAACAAAAATTTGTATGGCCTACAGATGGTTGTTTCGGGTCTGGGCGTTTGTTTGTGAGATTTGTGTCTGTAAACGCACCCACGATACAAGAGAAATCTTAGTGTGGGGCAACGTTTTTACAAAAAAAAAAAAAAAAATGGAAACCATGGAATATGAACTAGTGATGCGACAACACTAGTGATGCGGTATAAATCTAATCTATCTCTACTATTTATTTTTGGCGTAAAACCCATAGATAAGGAGTTATTTAATAAAAACTAATTTTTGGGGTCTTTAATGCAAGATGGCGGAGCGCGCCGAGGTCACTCAAGGTCGAAAACTTGATATTTTCATAAGAACACCTAAACATAACACATGTCCAAAATTCAGGGCTGGCAGACCTTTTGCAAGTGAAACCCCTTTTTTGTGAACTGGCGACTGGGCTATAATTATCTACTAAACACTTTAGTGTAACTTTTAGTAACAAATTAGGCAAAAGGTAAATAAAGGCAATTTCATATCATTTATTTAATAACTTAACGTTACGGGTACTTTTAGTACCATGAATTTGGTACTTTAAGTGCCAAATAGTGGTCTGTCACGTCATCACTGCTTTAATTATTTTCACAGAACTTACTATGTTCAAAGCATTTCTTTGGTACTTAAGTGTCATGGCACTAAAATGGTACTTAAATTCACCGCTTCAGTTGAGTACCAAAAATATCACTTCTCTACTAATTTAGTTACTGCTCACTTCTTTGGTACTTTAGTGACATGGCACTGAAATGGTATTTTTTACCGCCGCAGTTGAGTACCAAAAATATCACTTCTCTACTAATTTAGTTACTGGTGCCCAATTCTCCTAAAATAAATCTTGACAAATCACAACCGAACCAAGGCCGAACCGTTCATTCAGACAGTTCTCAATTTCAAAAGCTGTCGAATTGTTTGACACAAAAAACAAAATCAATCATTTTGAAAGTTTTCGAAAACAAAAACTGACTGACGGTTGTGGTTCTATTGCGTTTTATTTTAGGAGAATTAGGGCCCTGCTCACTTCTTTGGTACTAAAATGGTACTTTACCTCTTCCCAGCTCAACACGACCATCTCCAGTTGTCCCTGTCCCACATTTAGTTGTTGTAACTTCTTACTAACTCTGGGGTTATTTACTACCCCGGGGGGTTTTTCTCGTTTCGGGGCGGGGTATTTTCTTCTATCGATTTTAGAGGATGCTGGAAAATAAAGAAATTATATAACTCTCTGTGGTTTTAAAATGGTAACTGGTGTACTGGTGTACACCAGTTAGTGTATGGCAAGTGGTGTATTGTTGTGCACCAGTTTGTCTTTGGCAAGTGGTGTACGTTTGTAGAAGATTTTTTTTGGAAACCATTTTGTAATTATCCCTAACCGAAAATTACAAAATGCGCAGATTTTGCAAAGTGCTCATTTTGTTAAGAGCCGTTATGACAAGTGCACATTTTACGTCAAGTGCTCATTTTGACAAGAGCTTATGTCGAGAAGTGCTCATTTTGCGAAGTTCATATTTAGAGAAGGACTACTTTTTGAGAAGTGCTCATTTTGCGAAGTTCATATTTAGAGAAGGACTACTTTTTGAGAAGTGCTCATTTTGCGAAGTTCATATTTAGAGAAGGACTACTTTTTGAGAAGTGCTCATTTTGCGAAGTTCATATTTAGAGAAGGACTACTTTTTGAGAAGTGCTCATTTTGCGAAGTTCATATTTTGAGAAGGACTACTTTTTGAGAAGTGCTCATTTTGCGAAGTTCATATTTAGAGAAGGACTACTTTTTGAGAAGTGCTCATTTTGCGAAGTTCATATTTAGAGAAGGACTACTTTTTGAGAAGTGCTCATTTTGCGAAGTTCATATTTAGAGAAGGACTACTTTTTGAGAAGTGCTCATTTTGCGAAGTTCATATTTAGAGAAGGACTACTTTTTGAGAAGTGCTCATTTTGCGAAGTTCATATTTTGAGAAGGACTACTTTTTGAGAAGTGCTCATTTTGCGAAGTTCATATTTAGAGAAGGACTACTTTTTGAGAAGTGCTCATTTTGCGAAGTTCATATTTAGAGAAGGACTACTTTTTGAGAAGTGCTCATTTTGCGAAGTTCATATTTAGAGAAGGACTACTTTTTGAGAAGTGCTCATTTTGCGAAGTTCATATTTAGAGAAGGACTACTTTTTGAGAAGTGCTCATTTTGACAAGTGCACATTTTGAGAAGCGCACATTTTACGTCAAGTGCACATTTTGCGAAGTGCACTTTTTACGTCAACTGCACATTTTACGTCAAATGCTTGTTTTTCGAAGTGCTCATTTTACGTCAACTGCACATTTTACGTCAAATGCTTGTTTTTCGAAGTGCTCATTTTACGTCAACTGCACATTTTACGTCAAATGCTTGTTTTTCGAAGTGCTCATTTTACGTCAACTGCACATTTTGCGTCATGTGAACATTTTATCTCAAGTGCTCATTTGGCCAAGTGTACATTTTACGTCAAGTGCACATTTTACTTCAAGTGTAGGTACATTTTACAACGTGCACATTCTCCGTAAGACCCTGTACTTTAAATTGTTATTCAAACTTACAATTCTTCTTCCTCCTCTTCTCCTTTTTCACTCTCACTTCCCCAACTTCTTTCTTTTTATTCTTCAAAGGTTCCTCATCGGAATCATTAAAATCATAATCGACCTCCTTTTTAGTTTTGTTTCTTGATTTTATCTTTATTGGTTCTTTATAATCTGTATTAAATATTGTCTGTAAAAAAAACAAGGTTAGTCGGAAAGGGGGTACTAATCCGCGGGCCACTTAAAGTATCATATTTATTATTGTATGTTCATAAAAACACATATCAAAGGAGATGTTTCAGAAATGTATGGAGCCTGGGCTAGCACCATGTACACTATATGTAAATATTGCAATACAATAAAGTAACAGTTTTTTAATGTTAATTTTCTATAATTTTACTTCGTTTAATTGTACATTCAAGATATCTTGGTTAAGGAAAGCAACACAACACAAAAATATGGTGGATCGAAATTATGTGAAATGACAACTGTTGACATGTCATTTGATGGTAGGATACGTTTATGACAGTCAAAGTTGTCAAACTCATGTCAATTCCAAACACGTCTGTCATGGCTACCAGAAAAAAGGGTTAACATATTAAAAAATGTCCCCAAATAATAATTCCAGTACAAGAGTACTCTTCTTCAAATTAATTTATTTGTATTTTTATGGAAATTCCCTATTTCTTTCCTATTTTTCTATATACTGTACATAGTGGTGGCCCAAAATCAAACATCTCCTTTTATGAAACTATCTGATTTTCATACTGTAAACACTAGGAACAAACACAAGCTTGCTGTACATGCCACTCGTCTCCACAGAGTAGGCAACTCATTCATGGGTCAATGTATACGCTTTTACAACGAACTTCCTATTGATATCCGAAATTAATCCCATAAGAAATTTAAAAATTTAATTAAAACTAAACTTTGTAAAAAGGGGTATTATAAAATTTCCGATTTTATAGATGATAAAAACGCTTGGGATTGAGCTGCTTGCTAGATACAAAATGTCATTATGCCTTTGCATATCTACTCTTTTTAAACAAATTGTCATTTTAATATTTTTTATCATTTATTATTATTTTAATTATTTCATACAACTTCTGATAATAAATACTATTGTGGCATTATTAGGTAATATTGTAATAGAATGTGTTCTAATAAAATATGATAACAGATGGCACCACGTGTCTTTCGAATCATGATTGAATTATATTATCTTAGAAACTTTAGCAGTGTGTAAAGAGTTGACTGTCAAAGGCTAAACTAACGCGAGCGAGACTGCGGGCAAAAGCTACTTATAAATAATTAAAGAACTTACCGTCAAATCTTTGTCATCCACATCGTCATCCTGGATGTAACTATCATCTACAAAGTACCCTTCAACTTCATCTAGCGCGCCATCTTCTATCTTTATAAATGCTACTGGTTCACGTGACCGGATATCAGTGCTTTTATGTAGTTTCTGGTTGATATTGGTTGCTTCAGGTTGATTTAAAACGATTTTATCTATATTCAGCTTTGATAGAGATTCTTCTGTTGGTTTAAGCTAAAATAAATAATGATTTTAATCAATTTTAAGTTTTCCCTTGAATTGTCATTTAAAATAAATATGGGTTTCGTTTTTTAAAGTCGTGTGCAATCTTTGTTATGCTGGGGCTACATTGGCGGGCTACGGCGAATATTCGTGTTAACGCGATGAGTGTGACCGATCGTTGCAACGCGTAGTATTCGGGCGAAGACGATGTACTATCGGGGCACTGTCGGTAAACTGGCGCGCATCAAAGGGATTTGTCGCGACAATATTCGCTTGGGTGGCTACACCTACGTCTCTTTTTCATATTATTTTCGTACAATTGTAATAAATAATAATTTACCGACATATAATGCAATGCCACTACTTCCTCCATTTTGAATTACAGCATACACACATCAAAAAAAGTTTGCGATCACTTTTTAAAATCGAAATCTTTTTTGTTACGGTAGATTATATTATGATTTCTTCTTCTTTTTAGATTCTTAAAACTGTGTATTTCTATTTAAATAAAACACACAACAAAGAATTTTTCTTGATAAAGTTCAATTTAAAAAATTATATCAGCTTATGCTAGTGATTGCAAACTTTTTTTGATGTGTGTACGTCTCGGCCGCACAACAGAAAATAACACAATCCGGTACGATGAATCTTCGCCCGCCTAATGTAGACAAGAACATCGCGTATAGCCGTACACAATGTTTTAGCGCGCCAACGCGACACGAATCTTCGTCCGCTAATGTAGGCCCAGCATTACTATGATGAATTCTCAATGATGTAGTGGTCGCAAGAGCGACTGTCGAATGTGAGGTTCGTTTTCCAAGGTTTTTCTGGTAGGAAATAACTACTACCGGTCAGGGACCTGATTCACCTAACTAAAGAAGTTCAGTTGCAGTTAAGTGTCGATCAAAACAACGCTTTTCATATTCTCTTAATAGGCGTCGTCAGATGGTTACATATTACGTAACTATTTTCAAGATAACTACGGTTGATTCACATAATAATTATGTTCATAACGCGTACTGGTCGACTCAACTACTGTTTAACTTACTTAATTAATTGTAGTTGAATAAACTGCAGATGAATCTCCTTTATGGATTTCGTTCATTACTTATTACAAAAATCGGTGCAACGATCTTTAGGTATTTTAAACGGTAGGTCTTTCGACCGTAGTTATCTTGAAAATAGTTAGAATAAGCTTAGGTATTATAATACGTAACCCGTCAGATACTTAACTGCAGCCTCACTGCAACTTGATCGACGCGTCATGAAATTACGTGACTTACTTTACTGGAGTTAATGTTAATAGACAATCCTGACGGTGTACAAAAGTACACCGATACTATTTCAGAGAATAAACGTCGCGTTATAAAAAAACGTTGTTCACTTTGAGTGGTACCGTCCGCTCGGCCTCGAGCTGAGCTTTGCATTTGTGTGAGAATGAATGCAGACGCGTCCTTTGCTTGGTTTAAACCGGTTTATACTGCTTTTTGGCAATCGATTCTATGTGCACTCACACAAATGCAGAGCTCAGCTTACGCCTCGCCAGTTGTATATGCCGAGTTGATTGGTTGGTGTTACAGTGCCACCAACCTATCTGACTTGCTGTTCGAAATGCCGCGATGACAGCAATGGCTGGCATTATGAACTCAGAAAAGTTGGTGGTAGTGTGCGTTCAAGATAAGTCTGCGCGTAGCCGAAATCCGAACTAATCATGGTCAGCCACAGAGTTGCCTTGCCGTTTTATTAATTTTATCACTACCTACCTGATTTTAGAATTGTTTGCGGGGGAAAACATGTTTGGCGAAAAAATAATTCTACAATAGAATTAATGGTCCGCCATGTTGTAAACGTAAAATGCTACTGAATTTAATGATTACTAAACTTAAATGTAGACAAGTTAGCTCATTAAAAAAATTATAAACCGCAAAAGAGGGATGCCTAATTTGAATGCTCAGAAACATTTGATACTTTTCTTTAAAAAGCGGTACTTATGATTGTTTGCGAGGACGCAACACTTAGCACGCCCTCCGTCGCGCGCAGACTTGTCTTGCGCGCACTCTACTGTAGTGTGTTCAGTATATCTTGGAAGAGGGAGCCTGCCGTTTTGCCAAAATTATTTTGACAAAATTTCATTATCCAAATAAATAGCACCCTTTTTTATACCAATGCAACATTTTGGAATGATTTTAGTACGCACACTTTCATTTGGTAAAATTTTTACTCGGCAGAATATTACCAAGGATTAATATCATTAAGGCTTATCCATATCCATATTATTATAAGTATATCATGTGATTAAAGACCATATTTGGTCTTTAATCACATGATTTATTACAGCAAAAACTCTTTAGGCAATAAACATTTAGTCAAATGATTGTAACACGTTTATATCTTTTTTTAAATCGAAACAGCTAGGTTAGGTTAGAACTGTGACCACACAAAGCACAAGCCGAGCAAGCGAAGCGAGCGTGCCGCGGAAGCGAGCGTGCCGCGGAAGCGACCGACGAGTGTCAGAAACATATTTTTGAATGTAAAACCAGAAACTACTACCAGAATAGTTAAGACGATACTAAATATTTGGCTTATTTTATTTTGTGTAAAATATGTTATACCAACTGAAATATTTGACTACATTAAAATTGGTAAAAGTACTAGTTGGTAAGCAAGTTATTGCCAAACATTAGGTTTGCTTTACAATTATTTGTGAAGAGTTTATTTGCTAAGTAGTAATTTGGCAAATGAAATTATGCGGAAAATTGTTTGGGAAGTGATAATTTGTAAATTTTTTTTGATTAAACAAGTGTAACCTCTTGGAAGACCATAGAGGCACAGCTTGCCAAAGCAAAAAACCATGTCAAATTCAGTACACTTAATTTATATTCCATAGTGTACTCGCCAAGATGTATAGGACAGTTTATCTAATTAACCGACTTCAAAAAGGAGGAGGTTCTCAATTCGGTTGTATTTTTTTTTTTATTTTTTTTTTTTATTTTTTATGTATGTTACCTCATATCTCCGTCATTTATGAACCGATTTGAAAAAATCTTTTTTTGTTCGAAAGGGTATACTTCCCGATTGGTCCCATTTAAATTTTGTTATGATTAGACCATGAACTTCAGAGATATGGACCGGAACTCTTCATCGCATCAAAGCAAAATTTTCAAATTACTAATATTGCTTTGTTTATATTTGTTGTTGGGAACTGACTACTGGAAAAGAGGAGGGGGTGCGTGTTCCCCCCTTCCCCCCTTTGGAATGTTTTCTTTATATCGTGTAAGGTATCATTTGAAAGGACTTTATATGCCCGACTACGTCTAAGCCAAAAAGAAGGGTTATGAAGGAGGGGATTAAAATTATGACACTAAAACGTATTAAATAAAAAATAAACTTTAAAAAAAAGTAAAAACCGACTTCAAAGAAATACTAAAAGGAGTAAAATAATTACCATAATATAAAATTAACAGTTTCAGAAGTCGGTGCAACTCTACACTGAAGCAAATAGAAGCCACCGACTTCTGAAACTGTTAATTTTATATTATGGTAATTATTTTACTCCTTTTAGTATTTCTTTGAAGTCGGTTTTTACTTTTTTTTAAAGTTTATTTTTGATTTAATGAACTGTCAAATTTTGTTTATTTTATTTCAGGCAGTTTTCATTAGGAAAAACTGAGGGAAAAACTATCCAAATATTTTGACAGTTTTTAAGCCCCGACGCAAAAGAGAGGTGTTATAAGTTTGATCGCTATGTGTGTCTGTGGCACCATAGCTCTTAAACGGGTGAACCGATTTAGGTGCAGTTTTTTTTATTTAAAAGCTGGTTTTCTAGTGGTAGTTCTTAGACATGTTTTATCAAAATCGGTTCAGCTTTTCAGGGTCATCAGCTGTTTTGTCATTTGCGTTGGGAGTTTTTTAAATTTATCGTAAATGAAAACAGACTGACGGTTGTGGTTGTTATGTACAGAAATACAATAAAAAAACATTACATGGAAATGAAGAGTACATACGAAGGCGCCGCTTATTTTTTTAAGAAACCTCGTCGATCAAAAATGTCATTAAAGCCAGTTTGGTTAAAACATGAAATGAAATCATAACTCGGAAACTACAAAAAATCACGGAACACACATGGGGGTGATTCGGGTACCTCTAAGAGCGGTTACGCACTGCATCCGATCCGAATCCGTGAAAATACGTTCCGAAGTAGTCATAGAACTATTTGTATGGTAGTTTACGCACTACATCCGGCATCCGTCATCCGATTTCTATCCGTCATCCGTGAGTTTCCAATTCAGAAGAAATATTGACGGACCGAAGTAGCCGTAGTAATGTTTGTATGAACGCTTTCGCACTACCTCGGATTCAAAATGGACGCCAAATAGATATGCCAAAGATGGCCCCTGCATTGTTTGAATTTGGATCAAAGATCGGAATAGTGCGTAAGCAACATCCGAATTCGGTCCGAGATTTTTACTCTAGATCGGTATTTTCACGGATTCGGATCGGATGCAGTGCGTAAAGCAATATCCGAATTCGGTCCGAATTTTTTATATCCGTATTTTCACGGATTCGGATCGGATGCAGTGCGTAATCGCTCTAAGTGTGCGTCCTGAGTGACGGCGCACGGGCGTATTGCGGAGCGGCTTTACCGTGGCTTTACCGTGGCTTTACCGTCGATACCTGTGCTTAGTGCACCTGGGAAAGTTGACGCGTACGCGCGTGTGCACGTGTTTCGTTTATTTTACTGTGGTTTTAATAATGTCGATATCAAAATTCAAACGTTTCGAACATTTATTTAATGCGCCGTTCATTCCGCCTGCGCGGTGCGCCGTCACTCAGGACGCACACTAAGGGTGATCTACCTCTGGACTTCCACTTGACACTACTTTCTGGGAAACGGTGTATACAGGGTGGCAGTGGCGAAGGGTTAATTTTCTTAAAAGGGAAGCCGGACCAAAAAATGCTTACCTTGCTCAAGTGTGATGCGTGAATTCCAGTAACTACTCGTTTCGATAGGGAAGCCGATAGGAATCGAGTTGTATGGAGCCTTCGCCACTGCAGGGTGGTAATTTTTGATAACTTTGGTATAATTACCAGCCTGTAATGCCCTTCTTTTTTACATCTCGGATAGTGTAAGATAATAAAACCCTCTAACTACACTGCACCCAGTATATTCCGACAGGTGGCGGAAAAAGGTACCAAAGTGAACTAAACATGACACTATTGACATTACGAACCATCCCCGCCACCCATCAAGATATACTGGGCGCCTAGCATAGTACCTACCAGATCGATCCATGCATCATCCACCACCAATTGAAGATCATCGCTTAGCAGAGCATCTTCCCTCATTCGCTTAGGGCGCTTTACCACTTAACTCGCCAGAAGTGCTCTCAAACTATTACGGTTGGGTTGCTGCAGACAAAAATCATTTTACAGTGCGCCCAGCTTATTAGGTGGCGGGATTAGGAACTAAAGGACATCTGACAAAATGGACCAAAAAGTAAAGTAGCCGGCCAAAAAAAATTATGCATATATTATGACAGTACATGTATACCTAAACATTTTTTAATATGACGTCATTCCTCTAAGTCTGATATCTGAGCCACTACATAAGGTTAAATATTCCATTTCAGTAAAAAGTAAAAAAAAAAATTAAGTGAAAAACATGTGCCAAACGTTACTTGTATTACATTGTTTTAGAGGCAGGTAGCCATGAAGGCCGAAAGATCGCATGCCTGCGACTACCCTGCTTTTTAATTATCCATGCAACTTCAGTTTCATCGGACAGCTATCCTACGTCCAGTGTCGTTATCGTATCGTCGTATCTTAATACGCTATATGTATAAGTATAGCGTATTAGTATATAGTATGCATATGTATTTTACTTACAAACATTAAGATACTATGTAGGTACTGTTAGTTAATAACTTAACGCTTAAATTCTTGAATTTTTTTCACTAAGATCGAGCATTTTAACCTTATGTAGTGACTCAGATATCTGACCTAGAGGGATGACGTCATAATAAAAAATGTTTCGGTAGTCATGTACTATCATAATATGTATATACTTTTCTTTGGCCGGCTACTTTGGATTTTGGTCCAAAAATGTATGAAGCGTGTCAGGTCTCCTTTTAATGTACTGAATTTGATGTCTTGCCTTTGCAAGCAGCGCCAAATTTCGGTGCTGATCTGTGATATATTTAGGTAAATTTACTGCTTAGCCTTTTCCCAACTGGGTCAGCTCCAGTCTAACCAGTTGCGGCTGAAAACCAGTATTTTACACGGAGCGACTGCCATTAGACTTCCGCAACTCGTTACTGGGCAACGCTGATACCGGTTGTCAGGCTTCTGACTACCTGTAACGACTGTCATAGGTATTTGTATGACACCCGGGATGGACGACTTAACGTGCTCTCCGAGACACGAAGGGGTCTTGATGTGTCGAACGGTCATCCACGGACTGGATGGCTGCATCTACAAACCAGCTTTCTGATTTTTGAACTTGTCAAGCCTAAATACCTATGACCACCGCCGTGTCTCCTTGCCCACCTCCTCCCCAAAGGTTTACGGCGTCTCGCGAATAATGTGTCCGCACTATAAATGCTTGGACAAAATTACAAAAACTACACGTGTAGTCCGGAAGCATATTAAGAAACCATTGTGGTATCCAGAACCGGAGCGATCTGTACCACTCAATGCTTTGTAATGTAATTTCTCCCGAAACCATTGCGTGGTACAGAGCTCGGCAGTTCTGTATTGCACAATGGTTTTGGGCTGAAATCGCCGATAATCTAGCCAAAAACCATTGTGGAGTACAGATCGTCGCTATAAAATTATCTCTTGAATTCTGGATAGCGCAATGTTTTATGTTTCTAAATACATTGAGCTTTCCAGATCGGTAAACGCACCGTATGCGCCACCGCTACGTGAATACGATAGAAGATACAGTAGTGAGTGAATTGGAGAATTAGAAACATATGATTACACTTGCTACTGCAAACCATCATAGAAATTTTCCGCTCATCAGGCCCAACGGCCTCCCTCCCCCCTCCCTTCCTCCCAAAAGAAATCCTAGAACCTCACATTCAGTCACTGTGTTTTGGGCAATTGAATCCTAAGTTTATAGAGAGATAATTGTACGTACATGTTTATTTGAAACTTTAAAAATCAATACGTAAAGCCGCGTACGGACATCGCGAGGCGTGCGTTGCGAATGGTTCGTCACGTATGCCTCATAATGAGGCATACGACGGTACATGTATGCATGCGTCCCGAACGACACATACTCAAGCTGAGCACGCAAACAACCACGCACGGTGTTCATGAGCGCGCAACGCAAATAACAGCCGTTCGTCCACACGGAGCGCACGGCTCGCACTGAGGCGGCGTTCGCAACGATCGTATGAGGCGAATGCCAATGAGCACACACGTCCACACAGCCCGAGGCATGCGTGACGAACCATTCGCGAGGCACTAGACATGTGTCAGATATATCAAAACGAATTCAAAAACCGATTTCAAACACAAATCGATTCGTATCGATTTCTCAAACTAGAAAATTCGATTTCAAAAATCGATCTTGCTAATCCAAACGCTAGCGATCTCTATCACTGAACGAACGAATCCGAATCGACAAACCAAAATCCAAACGCAAACTTATGCCTAGAAAATCGCTTTCTTTCTTTCTAACATAACGGAACTTAGCGGAATAAAAAGGATAGCATGAATTTTGCGATTTAGATTTCGGTTTATCGGTAACGGAAATGATGAAATGCGATCAATATCATCTTTACTGCTAAGTTTTTAAAGACTATAATTGCGAGATAATACGTTGATGTATTTTGGTTCATGGATTCGTGTTTTTAACTAGAAATAATGTACCTATTGTTTTCGTTTAGATGAAAATCGCACAAATCGTTAGTACCTACTCCTTAACTATAACGAAACGAAAAAACGAAACCTAGGCGCTACTGAAATCGGATTTCTAAAAACGGATTTTGAAATCGATTTTGATATCTGAAATCTGATAAATATCAGTTTGCATTCAAAACCAAAAACGCCCATGTCTACGAGGCACGTCTCGCAATGTCCGTACGCGGCTTAAGATCAATCTTTCAAATGAAAGCTATTTAGTAAAACTAAGTAAGACAATAAAAATAAATAATGCTATGACGATAATCTCGTGAAAGCCGAAAATCATAAAAAAAAACAAATACGGTATTTCGATTTGGCACACGAGGTTATCGACATGTGGGATGTTGACTCAGCAGTCATTGTGCCGATAGTCGTTACGGCTATTTGACATCTTATTAGTTACATTTTAAAACAATAAAAGAAAAAACATTTGAAAATGTAAAAAAATTGTAGACCACGGGAACAGGGTCCAAGCTACCGACGGTCGACTTAACAATACGCGCCGTGTCCAGAAGTACCGCTTTCTGAATCAAACCCTTGATCCAGCTGCCTAACGAGAGCCTCACCAGATGTTGGTCGAGGCTCTTGGCTATTAAGCCATTGGCTGTAACAACTGTCGGCAAAGTAACTGCTGACTCAACATCGCACATGCCGACAACCTCGTGTGCCAAATCGAGACATTTGTTTTATTTAAAGTTATTTTTATGTTATAATATAACTTACCAAATGCTTGGTGAGGGTTTCGTGAGCTTCAATAACTTGTCTCTTAAATGACAGGAATCTTTGAATACTGGCCTTGCATTCAAAACAGAGCCTCAATGTCAGGCCATCAACAACACCCTGGAAATAAGGTCAACATCGTGAGGAAATATACACACCTGACAGGACTATGAAATAAACTTTTAAAAAAAGTAAAAACCGACTTCAATGAAAAACTAAAAGGAGTAAAATAATTACTATAATGTAAAATTAACAGTTTCAGAAGTCGGTGGCTTTTATTTGTGTTAGTGTATAGTTGCACCGACTTCTGAAACTGTTAATTTTACATTATAGTAATTATTTTACTCCTTTTAGTTTTTCGTTGAAGTCGGTTTTTACTTTTTTTTAAGTTTATTTTTTATTTAATACGTTTTAGTGCCATAAATTTAACGACACGCACCCCCTCCTCTTTTCCAGTAGTCAGTTCTCAACAACAAATATAAACAAAGCAATATTAGTAATTTGAGAATTTTGCTTTGATCCGATGAGGCGTTCCATATCTCTGAAGTTCATGGTCTAATCATAACAAAATTCATATGGGACCAATCGGGAAGTATACCCTTTCGAACAAAAAAAGAATTTTTCAAATCGGTTCATAAATGACGGAGATATGAGGTAACAAACATAAAAAATAAAAAAAAACATAAAAAAAAAAAAAAAAAATACAACCGAATTGAGAACCTCCTCCTTTTTGAAGTCGGTTAAAAAAAAGTTCTCGATGGTGTGTGTGTAGTCCAACCTGTACCAGGCAGCGTTGCCAATTTTTGGGGAAAAAAATCCCCAAAACTTAAATGTAAAACCAATTGGGTAATATGTGGAGAGAGCATTGAGGGAAAAGCCACACGGCGACCATTTTGCCGCATAAGCGTGCACACGTAGTACGCAGCGTCGCAAGAGCGAAGCGGTGCGGTGTGGCGCCGCACCGCACCGTGTGCAACGGCTCTCCGTCAACACATCAGCGGTCTGCGACGCCGGAGCGGTACCGCTCCGGAGCATACACCCTCCCCCCTTGTCTTGGACCGGCGAGCGTGCGGCGCGGCGCCGCACTGCACCGTGTGGTAGGCATGGAAATTTGTATGTATTACGCCGCTGCGGCACCGCATCGTGTGGCTCCTCCCTGGTGCAGGGAAAATGTCGGGAATTTTAAAATTTTACCCTTTTAAGGCACTATGTATCTACTTAAAAATGTTCATGAAGCAGATTATATTCACACATTCTGGTTTGCTGGCAAATTTAATTTCATTTTATGGCAACATTATTGCACTCAATAATCGCGGGAGTCCCCTTTTATTACTTAGCTGCGTGACAAGGATAGTACTATGCAGCAAACATTTAGAGATAATCGTTTTATTTTTAAAATTTAAAATTTAATAAAAGTTGTTGATGTGTGGATAATTTGTGGGGTTTTCCACTACCCAAATTTGGGGATTTTGATCAAAGTTTGTGGGTAATATAGGACATTAGCATTAGCAGGACTGGTACCAGGCCAGCGTTGCCGCGTTGGTAAGATTTAGACCTTTCACATTTTGGGAAGAGGCCTTTGCCCAAGAGTGGGCTTTATGATGCTATGCTTATGTACAGTGTGAGGATAAAACTTATTTTAATAATGTCAGGTATGCACACACACGCTTGGTGGTAGGATCTACATGGCTACATAGATGCAGTCTACTGTGTTCCATCATGTGTATGTGAGAGCCAGAGGGGTATAGGGGAATCTCTTAATATCTCTATTACTTGTATTCATGCGCTTCTGTCTATCTATCTTAGACTCTGTCTGCAGTTACTATCAGGTACAACTGGGTCAAACGCAAACAAGTAAAATAATAAAATAATTAAATATTAATTGTCATTTAGTCAGGCTTGAAGTAGGTAGGTAGTAATGACACTCTTAAAATGAACTGCTTTTACCATGCCTTGACCGGGACACTCCCAGTAATTTGGCAGGCAGTAAATTGAATAATATGGTTAATTTAATACAGCGGTTCCCAGAATTTTTCTCTCATAGACCACTTTCAAAATTTAGCTGGTTCCGGTGGACTCCCTGCAGCTACATTTCTACCATATAAAATATGAAGATTAGATCTTTTTGTCACACCAACGTAGACCCCCATGGAGTCTCCTGTGGACCCCTGGGGGTCCACCTGGACCACTTTGGGAACCTCTGATTTAATATCATATAGTTTTAGCCGAGCCTATTCCCGCCTATATTGTGTCAGCTTCCAGTCTAACCAGATGCGGTTGAATACCAGTATTTTACATGAAACAACTGTCATCAGACCTCCGCAACACAGTTACTGGGCAATGCCGATATCCTAAAGTATGTCCAGTTGTCAGACTTTCAGGCTTCCAACTACCCATATATTTGATGAGGAGTGTTCATTCGTGCACTCTGCGCCTTTTCTCTCTCCTTCTTTCACCCAGCAAAGCAGCACGCGGTAGTGCACAAGCGAGCCCGGTGCTCACCAGTCTCTCTCACCTATCCTTTCCTCAAATGAGGGGTCCCTCATAAATACCTCACGAGGTAAAATGAGGTCCTCCCTCACAGATGAGTTACCCATGGCCTTATTCAATTGACCTTTTACATGAATATAATTTGTTAAACTCAAAACTCATTTATTCAAAATAGACTAGAATTACTACATTCTTTTTGAACGTCAGATTTATAACAGATAGCCCACAAAAAAGCCCTCCCTTCACCGCTTCCTAGTGTTTATGCTGTGAAGAAGAAACTGCGCAACAAACTCCACAGCAACACAGTTATGTCTGTCAAGTGAATAAATTAATTGACTCTCAAAGAAAATCATAATATTTTTTACAATAATAAAAATAAGCAAATACAGGAAAAGTAAAAATTAAAAAAAACGAGTTTAAAAAGTATGAAGTGAGAAGTTAGACGCGATAATACGATAAGAGAATAATAATTAATAAATATGGAGTCTTATTATTATTACAGATTTCTTTCAGACTTCTACTGGCTGTAATGTGTGTGTATTCGACAACACAGTAGGAACATAAAAAATATCAGTATTTTTTTTATTGTTTATTCCAAGGTAAACGTATTACTTACTGCTTCATTAAGAATTTCGTAAAACACTTTCTTGATAGCAACTTCCGTAATTTCAGCAGTTAACTGCCGGTCTGGACTCAAACAGCCTTCACAGATGGCATTCAAATACTCTGAACTTACGTTCATATCTGTTGTATTTGTTTATAAACTCGTAATCTAACATAAAAATAACATTATAATACTATTTTTTTTTAATTGTTTAGTTTCACTTTTTCTTAATTACAACATGTTTGACAGTTGGCGGCATGGTTCTGGAACACAGGCTTTTTAGCAGAATAAATGCTATCAAACCGCTTGAGTCAAGTCGAGGAAATCACGGTTTTGACTTAGCCTAAGAACGCACTAGCGGCCATCCGCAATGTGGCACAGTGCGGCCTCCCGCAAGCGGCACGCCGTATTGCGGCTGGCCGCTAGTGCGTTTTAAGCCTTATAATATTGGTGAAGGGGTGTAGGTATGTGTATCGTTGTGTATGTCGTCGATTGTTAAATTAATTTAGGCTATGTTACAGAGTACTGAGGGATCGCGTATTCACCTGTCTGAGCCAAAGGCAACGACTTTAGAATGTATTACTTCTATGGCCAAAGGTTACTCATTGCCGATGTCGCAATAGGTCTTGTTGTGTAATACTAACACTAGGTTATAATAATGTTTATGTTTTGTAATTACACAAGCATGTTTACTCTCGAGCCGTAAACATGTCACTATGTAAATATCGCGGCATAAAAGCTAACTTTTAAGTTAACCGGTAAATTAAAGCTAAAACTTTTGTCAAGCGAAGACACAATTAAAAGTAAACCCAAAGTTTTGTTATACGCTTGTGTTTTGCATTTATTGACATAATAACAATTTGGAAAAATACTGGTTTTACATAGATGTAGGTAGTCTTGTAACAATGTGTTCCAAGTTAATATTTTTTGTCATGAAGAACAAGTTTGCCAATTTGTAGTCAGTTGTTGCTGCTAGTTGTGCGTTGCTGTAACACGTTGCAGGTTTACAAGGAGCTTCGTATCCAGGTCATATAAGACGTAACGCGGGTGTATCCTGTTGGATTTCCCGCTTGACAGCTTGTGGCTGAACCGAAGGAGACAAGCCCAATCTATAAGACAAAAAAAATAACTCACATCAACCACAGGCAGGCAGTCTTTACCATAAAGGCACGTAGGGCAAGGGCCCAGGGGGCTTACCATGACGTCTTAAGAAAACGTTCAAATGCCAGCCAGTCAATATCCGTTCAAAAGCAGGCCTGCTTCTGAATCGCTAAAAACCGTACCATGACAGTACAAAAGGTGAACGACTATTCAACCAAGTTGAACGGATAAGCTTGTTTATGGTACGAAAAGTCTATACAAAAAAAAACAGGTGAACGGATTTCGTAAACGTCAACGTAGCAGGCCTGCTACAGGCCTGCTATAACGATGTCATAGTACAAAAAAGCAGGGCAGTTCAACTTCCAGGCAACTTCTGCCCTGCTTTAAGAGGACATGGTAAGCCCCCAGGTCCCCCGGCCTGATGGGGGCCCTGAAATGACAAAATCCAGTGCCTTTGTATTTTTCATCCAGTAAATCAATTTTAAAAAAACGCATTGTTTTCTTAGTTTAATGCATCATTAACAAAGCACCCAGTTAGCCAGGGTAGATCAGCAAAGGTTTGCTTAGCAGAAGTTTCCTTTAATTTGAGACAAAATTCTGGTAACTTCAGACTCTAATTTTTCACCGCTATATGAATGTAGCTTGAAATACAAGTTGGCGCCAATCTATTATCCATTAAGACATTGAACAAAAAGTACATTATGATGTTTTCACTTTGTTTTTTTTTGGCGTTCTGAAGGGACCTCAAATTCTGTGTGCCCAAGGGACGGCCTTGCAGTCTGAGCCATCTCTACCCGAGGGTAATAATTTTGTTATTCTAGTCCAGTCTTTCTCAAAATGAGCGATAACGCCCCCTTGTGGGCGCTAGAGATCTACAGGGGAGCGGTAAAGGACGGTAAAAGTAATGACTGCGAAGGTGATTGTTAAGATGTGGTAATGTTAAAAAATTTAGAGGGCGCTAGAAAATAATTGATTCTCAAAGTGGGCGGTGTACAAAATAGAAAGAAAGAAAATACATTTATTTAACACAGACCAAAAGGCACACAGTACAAAACAAAGCATAAGAAAAAACAAAAAAAGAAATTAGCAGGGAAGTGTGCCTCACGGCTGCATCAAAGAGGTCCAGTTCAGCAAAAAATGCCAGACAACTAGTGCCCGACGCTGGTTTGCTACTGGACCTGAAGTGTGAGGTGACGGATGTAAGTCAGTGTACTGCAACGTGTGTCTATAAACTTAAAATACGTTTGAGAGCCTCTATTCTAGTCGAATTGGCCCCAAGCTCTACAGGAAAAAGCTTTTACACACTAAATACCGATCTTAAACTATAACACATACCAGCAAGTCCAAGTTTCCAGAATAATACCGTAGAATCAAGGGGCCTCCAGAGTCTCCCCTGCAAGGTCCTTTGCTGTTGGCTCCACTAGTACACAGCACATTACTGGTCACTATGGATCCGTAGGACTGACTGCAATTGAAGTTGCTGATGACCGATACGTAGACGTCGCGGAGACTCTGGTTTGTGGATATTGATGTCGCTGCACATGAAACAGCATAATGTATACAGGGTGGGTCAAAAATCGTGGATCAAACAAAACGGAGCGATAGTTGGGGTTATTTGCAGTAAAAAATATGTATTTGGCAGAGCCATAACTTGATCTCCTTAAAAGTTATGACAGTTAGAGTGTTTTTAAGAAATATCAAAATCTATCTATATAAAAAGAAACTCCTGACTGACTGATTGACCGACTCATCAACGCCCAGCCCAAACCCTTGAACCTAGAAAGCTTAAATTTTGCACAGAGGTTCCCTTTATAATGTAGACAAGGAATAAGGAAGGATTTTTCGAAATTCAACCCTTAAACTCTCAATCACCGTAATTATAGACACAATAGATAAGACAATTAAGTGTGGTCCTGGGACGACGGGCGGTACGCAACCGGTTTAAGGTAGTTAAATGAAAGTTTGTATGGAAAATCGTCACTTAACGGGTTCAAAATTTCACGTAAGCGAAGCTGCGGGCAAAAGCTAGTTTGTAATAAATAGGCAATTAGAGTAAAATGGGTACCTATTTTAAAATAATATCTAAATGGTGTTTAGTTGCTTGAAAGTGTTTTTATGACAGTGGGTACCATGATATATGAGTATTGGCGCTTTTTCCCATTTCTTTTATGTCACACGAAAAATTATTTCTAACTTTACAACCTTACTGTAAAAAAAATGTACTACAAAAAAATGCTGCAAATAACCCCAACTATCGCCCTGTTTCGTTTGATCCACGATCTTTTACCTAGCCTGTATAAATATACAAATACAATTTCTAACTTTAATTAACTTGTCTACCGCTTGGACGCGAATATTGCATTGAAATATGATATTCAAAGTAGGGATGACGTTACGACATTAAATGATATCACGTATTCTATGATGAGTTTTACGACGTTTAGTCACAGGAATTTTCGTACGATTTAATAATTTTATGAATATCAAGATCTCCACGCGAATTTAAGTAAATCTATGACCCGTTTAAACCAAAATTATCTTTAATTACACGTGTAGAACAGATATATAGTTAACATAAGTTTCTACTTCAACGTCCCTTCATCTACATGAATGAGTGAAATTGAAAAATCATGCGACAAAAAATGTGCTTGGATGTAAAAGATTTTTGGTGTACGGTACTAGAACACATCTTAGAACACGCGGTATCATTTATTGTCATAACCCCATTTTGTATAGATGAACTTACAATCACTTAACATTCCAAATCCTATGGCTTCAGCGGATTTGCCCACAAACGTGCTATTCAATCCGTACGGCAAAAGAATAGGCTTTATGTAATCTGAAACGACAACGTTTAGTTTGCAAGGCTACCTCTTACAGTGAAGCCACACTGCTGCGTTGCGTTGCGTTGCGACGTCGCAGCGCAAGATTTGCACGCACTGCATGCCACAAAGCACGCAGCGTCCACGCAACTCGACGCGACGCCCCGCTTACTCCGACGTCGCAGCGTGTCAGTGAGAATTCCTCAGTATTTAACCAACAATGGATCGTAGGAAACGTGTTCTGTTGTTGCTCTTATTACGCCACCGCCGAAACAAACGTAGAATTAACAGACGGTACTGGATATCTGCCTTGATTGCATAAGGAATAGTGATAATCAGTTTTTTCTCTGCCAATATTAAACTAACTGCGTTGCCGCTCCGACGACGGACGTCGACGCACCGCATCACCTCCCCCCGTTTCGTCTTGGCGTCGACGCAATGCGTTCGACAACGCGACGGAGAAGTGTGGCATGTTTTAAAAATATTATTATGTAAAATGACGCTGCGAGGACGGAACGCAGCGCAACGGAGCAGTGTGGCTTCGCTCTTACCTGGGGTGCAAGACACCTGGGCGCCAAAGCACAAGAGGCGCCTCGGCAATAACATTACAGTAGAATCTCACTAATCCGGCACTTCAATAGACCGACACATCCAATAATCCGGCACCCTTAATTTTTAGTTTATTGTGATTGTGAGATATGTTACAGTTATAAATGAATTTTATCAGTCATGGCACACGTCGATGGCTTCCACGCCATCGTCAGACAGAAATCTGCTTCTCTGCTCTGCAGAGTGCGGGACAGCTCCAACTCCATCCTGAAGACCATAGCGGGGAGGTACGATTCCCCTTTGTTAGGTGATGTGGTTCAAAGGTGCCTTTTGAACAACAGCCTGGTCTCCAAATAGTTTATACATAAGTTTACTAACATAGATATAAGTTATCCTTTTTGTTTACTAACCCATATGGATGATGCTTATCCGAAATAAAGATTATTTTATTTTATTTATTATGATTTTTTCTATGCAAACCAGTAATGCGAACATTCCAGTAATCCGGCACCCTCTGGTTTTTAATAGTGCCGGATTAGTGAGAATCTACTTCTTAATGAGGAAAAATAAAGTTCTTAAATCATAATACACAGGTCACTTAAAATGGGGGGGGGGGGGGGGCATATACATATGATACAAGGGGGGAGGGCGGGCGGAAGGCATTCGCTTGATTTAAAATAAAAAATAAAATTTTCTTGCGGTTTGGCTAAATGGTCGTATCGAAAACACCTAGGTATCAAAAAAAAATGCGAACTAAGATAAAAAACCAGACTGCATAAAAAGCGAACTAAAAAACAAGCAACAGTAAATAAATATGTTTTGGAACATTTCAGTGCCACGCATAAATTAATATGGGGTGCATGAACACAGCCTCCACGAATGACTATACTTAAGTACGTCCGGCGCACCCTGGGCAGTCAGCCTCGCTACCAACCTTGCTGACTGGCTAATCTTTTCACCACAGCATTGACAGCATGAGGCATGAGCTATTTATATAGTATAGCTCGTGCTGACACGAGAAAAGAAGAATGAATAAATGGTGACACAGCTTGGCAGGCACGACTAGCGCGACATCACTCCTACATTCTCCTGAATAGTACCTACTACAAAATAACTTACTGGTATAATAAACATAGGGAATGTACATCATGGCTATATCATTTGCCATGTTATAAGGGCTGTAAGAGGGATGGGTAACCACTGTAGTAGCATGCGTCCGCGTCCCCCCGGAGAATAGCTTCACTGAGCCTAGTACCACCTGAAAAACATACCGTAGTTATACAAACAATATAATTAATAGAATGCCGCATAATGTGCTCAGAACCAAAAGGTCATTTATGTGGATCTTGGGGCACCGTGTGTACTAGCGATGCCCGATATGTTGTTTTGTATCGATATATCGTATCGTTATGTATCGCAAATCGCAACTGATTGTATCGATACACGATATATATCGTATGTCTTTGCATCGATACTGTAAATATCGTATCGAAATATCCTACTGTTATTTATGTGGAGTTGCAAGTAGGTAGTGTTGCCTTTAGTTTTAACGTTTAATAAACACAACTTGCATTTCGCACCCAAATCACTCATAGTAAAAAATCACACACAAAATCAACAAAGTCAAAAGTACCTAATATTTACAATAGGTCTTACCTATCCGCATTGTATTACAGAGGTTAATGCCGCACCTACAAGTGTGGTGGCATTACAAAAGAAGAATAATTACTTAAGTTTGTTTACATTTGTAATCTTTGTTACTGTTACCTATCTTAATATTTCACAAACCAAACATCACTCTAAGTAGGTACTTAATACAATTCGATATTTTCGATGCGATATTCCGGCGAAGCGATACGATACAGCCAAATATCGCATTGACGTGTATCGATACATAATATCGATATATCGAATTCCGTTGTATCGATACACCAAAATATCGATACGCATCGGGCATCGCTAGTGTGTACTGCACTACTATAAAGCAGAATTCGTCAATAGGAATATCTGAAAGCTTACCAATACATTCCTAGCTTGCATGTAGCCATCCCACCAGCATTGTCCTATTGTCAACACGCGATTGTGATTTAGCAGAGTACCTCCACACATCGACGTCTGCCCGGTGGTCAGGGTAATCACCAGCCCGGCCTGTAACAAACAAATTAGCTCGTTAGCATCCACGGCTATAATGAACTAGCTATAATGAACGATTGTGAGATTATGGAGGGCTTGTGAGATTAGGAGTTTACGGAGATCGATGCGCCAAGCTACGCACAACTAAAATCTAGATAATAAGTGCGAAACAACGCGTCTTTATAATTAAACGCTTTAAAACAGTTCTGTTAGTAATTAGAGAGGCTAATAACGCCGCGTTTGATGAAACATAAATAGTTATTAACCTTCCAGAAACTCGAGTTCGAGTACTCGAACTCTATCTACCACTCGCTGGTCGCTGGCATGGCACCGCTCTACTCGTGTATGGAGTGGTCACAGTTCTAACATAACTTAACCTACCTTTCAGCTATATGATTGTCATTTTAATTTCTTATTAAATTGCGATTGCGGAGGACTTTGAATTAAGAAGCATTACAACCTCCTCCTTTTTCGAATTCTGTTAAAAATTATAGTGCAAACTATTATTTTTTTAAGTTAGAAGTATTAAAATTAATTTTCACACAATTAATTTTAAAGCTAGAGCCTTTTAAAGTGGGAACTATTAGTTTTATAGTACATTTATATAATATACTAGCTGTGCCCACGACTTCGTCCGCGTGGACGTCAGAAAAAAACATTGTGACGCAACAACTAAACAATATAAGTAGTTACTAGATTTTTTAAATCAAATCATATTTATTACCAATAAGGTCACTGCTCATCACCCACACTCAATAGCGTGACAATTTGTACCCTATAACCTGACCCGCTCTTTAACGGATGTGGCTGCCTTTCAACTGGATCTGTCCAGTAGCACTGGCGTGAAGCTCAAACGCACCAACGGACAAACACAAAAATTCTAAAAACTACATTTTTGGCCTCAGTATCGTTCCTAGGATGCGTTGCACTTACTTTTTAGCATCGTTACGATTTTATTACAGGTTTATTACAGGTATATAATAATAATATTAGCCTGTAACTGTCCCACTGCTGGGCAAAGGCCTCTTCTCGTACAGAGAAGGAACGAGCATTGATCACCACGCTTGCTCATTGCAGGTTGGCGATTTCAGACCATTAAAGTAAATTAAAGGATATAGGTATAGATATCCCTTATAAATAATTAAGTTAATAATATCGACTCACCATATACGGGTGTTCCATAAGGTACGATGCTAGGCCCCCAACTATTCTCATAGACTCTTCTTGCTTGATCCTTACAGCCGCTGGTATCCCCACCCGTTCATGATACCTCACTCCTATCTCCCCAGAAGCCACCAGCACTAGAATACAAACCAACACTACTACAGCCTTCATCTTGCGAAATGAAGGAGCTACGTAAATGATGCCTTTTGAAGCCGCGGAGGAAACGTTTTGAATACGTGATAAAGTGGCGAGCGATAAGTTTGAATGGAAAGTCAAGTGGAAAGGACTTCACTGTTGTAGAAGTGTTTTTAGAAGTACCTATATCGTCATTTGATTTTAATTAGAACCGATTTTTCATACTAACATTATAAATGCGAAATTAACTCTGTCTGTTTTTCTGTTAAGCTTTCACGCCTAAACCGTTAAACTGATTTCGCTGAAAGAGACCTGACAAGCTTTATACATTTTTGGACCAAAATCGAAAATAGCCGGGCAAAGAAAAGTTTATACATAATTATTATGATAGTACATGACTACCTAAACATTTTTTATTGTTACGTCATTCTTCTAGGTCTGATATCTGAGTCACTATTTATAAGGTTAAAATGTTCGATCATAGTGAAAAAATTAAAGAATTTAAGCGTTAAGATATTAACTAACAGTACCTACATAGCAGTGGCGAAGGGTGAATTTTCTTAAAAGGGAAGCCGGACCAAAAAATGCTTACCTTGCTCAAAATGCTTACCTTGCTCAAGTGTGATGCGTGAATTCCAGTAACTACTCGTTTCGAAAGGGAAGCCGATAGGAATCGAGTTGTATGGAGCCTTCGCCACTGCTACATAGTATCTTAATGTTTGTAAGTAAAATACATATATACGATATACTAATACGCTATATATAGCGTATTAAGATACGACGATACGATAACAACACTGGACATAGGATAGCTGTCCGATGAAACTGAAGTTGCATGGATAATTAAAAAGCAGGGTAGTCACGCAGGCATGTGATCTTTCGGCCTTCATGGCTACCTGCCTCTAAAACAATAACAAGTAATGTTTGGCGCATGTTTTTCACTTACAAATTCTTTTTTAGTTTTGACTGAAATGGAATATTTTAACCATAAGTAGTGACTCACATATCAGACTTAGAGGAATGATGTCTTATTAAAAAATGTTTAGGTATTCATGTACTATCATAATATATGCATAGTTTTCTTTTTCCGGCTACTTTACTTTTTGGTCCATTTTGTCAGATGTCCTTTGGTACGGAGATAGATTAGACCTTGGAGAAGGACATAGACTAGACCTTTTGTTGCAAAAAAAAGGCTTTAAGGGGTTGAAATAGGGGATGAAAGATTGTATGGGAGTCCGTCATTATCACTACATAGTATAAAAAAGTGCACTTTTTGTTGAGTGACTTTATTGGTTAGATTGGTCTCGTGTAATGCCAGACTTAAAGAATAGCACTACCCCAGCTCTTCCGGTGGGTGTCGTAAAAGGCGACTAAGGGATTCACTAGAGGATGGGCAGCAGCGTTCTCTGAGTATTTTAACAACCATACTGCGATCGCCAACCCGCCTGCCAAGTGTGGCGATTACGGCAAACCTCCCCTTTTGGGGAAGGCCTATATCCAGCAGTGGACGTTGTTGAGGATGGTGATTGGGCTCTTCGGTAAATGAGACTAGTGGACTGTATAAAAATGTTGTAATAGGTACAATGCAAAGCAAAGTCGGATAACACAGTCGTTAGTACGCCCGTTCGCTAAGGAGATTTAACGGACACTGGCATTGTATCCCTAATTTATCTAGTCTGTGGACACTGCTGGCGGACGGCGGGAAGCGCGGGCGCTCGCCGCGTCGCCGTCCCGCGCGCCTCGCCCCGCCCCGCTGTCATCTGCCATGGCAAGACACACGTTCGCGCGTGAACTGAACAGTCGTCTTTCAGCTGAATGGTGATGATGAGATTGGCGCCAACTTGTGAAAAATTTGAAGGTGTGAAGTTGGCAGCAATTTGTCTCAAACGAAAGGAAACTTCTGCCAAGCAAACTTTTGCTGAGCAATCTAGCTGCTTTGTTAATGGAAAAATACACTGGGTTTCGGCATTTCAGGGCCCCTCAGGCCAGGGAGACCCTTGGCCCGTGCCCACCGTGCCCTTATGGTAAAGACGGTACTGACTGTGATACCAGCTAGGTCCTGACGTCATCATGGTGTGCGTGGCCTTTGTCAGTCTGTCAGCACTCGTCCTGTGCACACTACGTTCGCGCTTCCATTCCAATTTATTGTTTTCTTTGTTATTTGAACGAAAAGAATGAATTTTGTGTGTTATCTTGCAAAAGCACGAAATGTCACGCATCGTGTTATAGAAAAATCGCATTACAATATCTCTTTGTATTTGCCCCGTGGCCGATACATAGTCTGTGGCTGTGGGTGTGTGCGGGCTCATACAATAGTGTACCCTTTTCCTCCCTTGAATGTCATAAAATGTAACTTACACATTACATTCATATTATTATGTGACTATAGTTTACATAACACTAGTGGGTGCAGTGTTCCGCTTTGCGTTGTATAGAAAATATGTGAGCAGTTCTACGTACGTAAAGCTTGCGCCTCTGAATAGAACGTTAATTATTCTTTTTTTGTTTTTTGCAGATTGTACGTTATTGTCAATATGTACGCCAATAAACCATAAGATATCTTTTGTTTGCGCAAGTCATGCCTTTGGCACGAATGTAACCTGTTGCTGGGAACCTTGCCGATGCTGACCCTACAAAATCATAAAACCGAACTACTTTAAAAACTAGCTCAAAAGACTATAATCCCAACACCAAAAAAAATTAACTGTCAAGTGTCAATGTCAAATCACAGTGACATTGTCAAATGTGAATTCAGTTGTCAAAAAGTTTCATAACATGAACATAACCTAAAAATAAAACAAAAAAATGCTTCTAATAAACTTATTTAAATCTTTAAAACTAACTTCTCCAGTCCAAATCATACGTTTTAGTTCCGAATACGCGCCGAAAGCGCTTCGTAGCTTAAAAGCGAAGTCTACTAGGAATACTGTGCAATATTATGTAGACTCTTATCGAGTGAGAGCAGTTGGCGGTTCAGGGGGTGATGGCTGCATATCCTTCCTTAGTGTCTGGTGTAAAGATCACGCAGGACCGGACGGAGGAGACGGCGGGAACGGCGGCCATGTTATTTTTCAGGTTTGTATACTTAAATTAAATCCGCGAATTAACCTCTGTCTACTACTTAGTACCTACTTAAACCGTTTGTTTACCAAACATAACTATTTGTGAAAACTTGTAATTGGCCATATTCATGTTATTAACAAATTACCTACTGTGTTTGCTAGCTGTAAGTTTTCCGAAAATTATAAAATAAAATAAAATAAAATCAACTCTTCGAGTTAAGTACTTTGTGTCATCTGTTATGGTGTTGATTTTGAGCTAATAGCTCTGTTCCAATTTTGGAGGAAGGAACAAGGGAGCCTGCCTCGTTAGTCTAGTGGTCGCAAGCGTGACTGCTGATAATTTAATTATTTATTTTTAAAGTGAATATGTAACTAAATATTCTGTGAATATTTCAAGTGTCTACCTGTTGCCGTTATCAATATCGAGCAAAAAAATCACGGGTCAGAGGGACGTCTTAGGGGCGGATTTTGGATGTTTGTTGTATTTATTTTATTCTGTTTTTTAGTATTGGTTGTTATAGCGGCAACAGAGAAACATCATCTGTGAAAATTGTAACTGTCTAATTATCTCGGTTCATGAGATACAGCCTGGTGACAGACGGACGGACAGCGGAGTCTCAGTAATAGGGTCCCGTTTTACCCTTTGGGTACGGTACCCTAAAAAACACCATACTTTTTAACCAGGGGTGGGCAAACTTCGGCTCGCAGGCCAGAGTGAAGGTTTTAATCTGGCCCGCCAACTCTCCAATTTAGAGGAAAAGTGAAAGCCCTGGAAAATATATTTACGCAACCTCATTGATACAAATAGGTATAAAATAAATACACAGATAATTATAAAATGCTATAACAAATAGCCATAATTATTTGAGCCAAAAATGTTTAATAATAATTGATGTTTTTTTTTTACCCCTTTTCCCCCATTCTTGCTTTCTTCTGGCCCCCCTTTTCTCCCATTATTTCGCTATTCTGGCCCCCTTTCCCCACATTCTTGCGCTCTTCTGGCCTACTTTCCTCCCATTCTTGCATTCTTCTGGCCCCCTTTCCCCACATTCTTGCATTCATCTGGCCCCCTTTCCCCACATTCTTGCGCTCTTCTGGCCTACTTTCCTCCCATTCTTGCATTCTTCTGGCCCCCTTTCCCCACATTCTTGCGCTCTTCTGGCCTACTTTCCTCCCATTCTTGCATTCTTCTGGCCCCCTTTCCCCACATTCTTGCATTCATCTGGCCCCCTTTCCCCACATTCTTGCGCTCTTCTGGCCTACTTTCCTCCCATTCTTGCATTCTTCTGGCCCCCTTTCCCCACATTCTTGCATTCATCTGGCCCCCTTTCCCCACATTCTTGCGCTCTTCTGGCCTACTTTCCTCCCATTCTTGCATTCTTCTGGCCCCCTTTCCCCACATTCTTGCGCTCTTCTGGCCTACTTTCCTCCCATTCTTGCATTCATCTGGCCCCCTTTCCCCACATTTTTGCGCTCTTCTGGCCTACTTTCCTCCCATTCTTGCATTCTTCTGGCCCCCTTTCCCCACATTCTTGCATTCATCTGGCCCCCTTTCCCCACATTCTTGCGCTCTTCTGGCCTACTTTCCCCACATTCGTGCGCTCTTCTGGACCCCTTTCCCCACATTCTTGCGTTCTTCTGGCCCCTAAGGAATAAAGTTGGCCCACCTCTACTTTAATCTATATTTTTTGTTAACAGGCAACACAGCAATCTAAAAGTCTGAACCACTGCAAGTCTGTGGTGCAAGCTAAGCACGGGGAGAAAGGGTACAATAAAGAATGCAACGGAAAGAATGCACAGCATATTGTAGTTCCCGTACCAATTGGTAAGATTAACTTTAATTACTCAAGTACTGTAATTATCAGTGATCGGAAAAAGGTGAGCTAATTAACCTAAACTTCAAAGAACAGAGACAAGAACTGGAGACTTCCTTACGACAAATTTTTTTTCGTAAAAATTATTCCGAGTTTCGGGACATCACTAAAGTACATTTAATATTAATGTTAATAGTACAGAAAACAATTAAACTCGTTTCCTATTTTTGTTTCCCAAAATTGTCACAAAACCAGATGACACGTTTTTCATTGTTTTTAAAATAGATATTCTTTATTGTTTTCAAAAAAAGAAGATGGTCTTTTATTTTTTGAAAACAAATGAAAGACAATGTCAGAGAAAATTCTCCCGAAAAAAAAATGCTGTCGTAAGGAAGTCTCCAGTTTTTGCCTCTGTTCTTTGAAGTTTAGGTAAATTAGCTCACCCTTAATAATAAGCATTAAACATGTGTAGGTATAAGTAGATATAATTAACTGACAAGATCCTTTGGATATACAAAATAAGAATTCTCTTTGTTTTTCCTACCATTATTTGTACACATACACACAGTACAACAGTTTGGCATCTTTAAAAACAATTAAAATAAAACGTCCGCGTCTCGTACCGCTGCCGGTGTGACACCCCTTAACTTTGTCCGCTTACTGAGCCGCCTCAAACCGGTTTGTACGGGAGCGGGCGCCGGCGCACTCCCCGCGCGCCTTGTCGGTGACAGTCACGCACACATAGCTGTGCGTGTAGTAGTGTACCTACGCACGGCGTTTAGTATGAAGCTTTCATTCTGCTCGGTTTATTTATTCATGTGTTGGAGGGAAGTGCCATTTTATCGTAGTTGATCTCTATATGATAATAATATTGTTCACAGGTACTATAATCCGCGACAGTACAGGTCAGGTGGTTGGTGACTTGAGTACTGAAGGGGTGATGTTTGTAGCGGCACGGGGAGGCTCCGGGGGGAGGGGGAATAAGTTCTTCCTCACTGATACTGAACAGGTAACGTTATCAGATACCTAGTACAGTAAATAAGGTGTTCATACCACACGCATCAGGGTTGATACTAGGATATTTGACTATTATTAAACATGTACAAGGTAACCAACAAAGCTCTAAGAGTTACCAAACTTAAGTGGCAGTGGGCGGCACATTGCTCGCAGAACGGATGGCCGATGGAGCCGAAAGGTTCTGGAGTGGCGGCGGAAGACGCAGCGTGGGTAGGCGACCACAAGGTGGACCGATGATCTGGTGAAGGTCGCGGTCCGCTGGATGTGGGAAGCACAGGACCGGTCGATGTGGCGATGCTTGGGGGAGGCCTATGTCCAGCAGTGGACGTCTTTCGGCTGAATGATGATGACGATATGCTGAATTCTTGACTCTTTCGGCATGGGCATGCTCGACAGCATGACGTGTGTACATTTTATTATTTTCTTTATTCATCTATAAACTTATCAATTACATTTTTAAATATTTCATTATAAAAGATATAAAAAAAACATTTAAAAATATAAAAATAGGGGCCCACCGGCATCGGGAGCAGGGTCCAAGCTACCGGTAGTTAGGGCTCCAGAGACAGGAACTTCCTCACAATACGCGCCGTGTCGAGGAGGACCGCTTTCTGTATCAGGCTGTTATTATTTTTATTGTTTATGCTGTTATTTTGTCCTTGGCTAAATAAAATGTATTATCTTTCTTTCTAATCTTGTCTACCCCACCATTAAATTAATTTTTCAACCTATTTCAGGCTCCCAGTGTCGCCGAACTAGGAGCTATAGGGGAGACGAACGTCTATACATTAGAAGTTCGATCGATGGCCCATATAGGACTGATAGGATTCCCTAATGCAGGTGCGTAAAACTTTTATACAATGTGGGTATCTATGATTTATTAATAACAACAAATAATACCACGTATTATACAGTGTGTCCCAAAAAATAGTGTCAAGCGGGAGGCAGAGTACCGTTAGAGTTACAGGAATCACCCCCATGTATGTTCAGTGATTTTTTGTAATTTTCGAATTATGCATTTTTAGAATACGTGAACAGTGAACAGTTCAAATACATGCGTGTTTTTTTTTCTAAATTAATTTCATTCACTTTTATAGTATCTTAACTTTTCACGTCACTATGATCAAAAATGTCAATAGTCAGTTTGGTTAAAAAATGTAAAAAACCATAACTCAAAAACAACAAAAATTCGCGGAACATACCAGGTGTAAGGGACGGTGTACCGAAAAGTGAAACAGTGAATTCAGCCTATTATCATATATTATTCTGAATTGTAAATAAGTGGAAATTTTGCTCGGAATTTTCCGACTTTTCTGATTTTTGTTTTCACAAATTTTACATTTCTCTGCTGTAAAATAAGCAATCCTATTAGGACACACAGCACGTTACAAAAATAAAATGTTTATTTTTTTAAAATCGTTAAATTCGAAAGACTTCGTTGATATTTTCCACTGATTTTCAATTCAAAATAATGAACTGTTTTTTAATTCACTGTGTCAATTTTTGGTAACCTGTCCTTTATTTATTTATTTATTTAAACTTCATGTACATTGGTGGTACACAAGGCGGACTTAATGCCATGGGCATTCTCTACCAGTCAACCTTTGGGTCAAAAAACAAACACTTCGAAAGTGGTACAAAAAAGTATTTAAAACAGATATTGGAAAGATAAATAAAAATTATTCATATTAATACATACTAACATAAAGTATAAGCTTTACATACATACATATGGATATATATTATAATAAAAATATATACATAAATTTATACATACATACACATACATTTTTATAACTATGATGAACAGCTACTTCAGACTAGGATTGCAGCGATTTTAAGAAATATTCCCGAACTTTACGTTTGAAAGTGAATTTACTCGGAGCTTTTTTCATATCGAGGGGGAGCGCGTTCCAGAGTCCTTTACACCCAGTTTATTTACCTGCCAAAACACTTATTGAAATACAATAAATAATAGGCAAATAAGCAATTTCCAGAAAATTCGGAAAATTCCGAGAAAGAAAACCACTTATTTTCGGTTCAGAATAATGGGCTGAATTCACTATTTCAGTTTTCGGTACAACGTCCCTTACACCCAGTACATGGGGGTAATTCGAGTACGTCTCAACTTCGAGTACGTCTCAACTCCTGGATTTCCGCTTGACACTATTTTTTGGTGTGATGCTTTCTACGAGCGTACACCAAAAATCAATCAAATATCTTAGCTTAGCGCCGAGAGCACGTTTTGCTGTTTTGACGTGGCGGTCAAAGATCGAACGTCTGGACCGTGGGGATTTTAACCCGCCCTTGCAGCAGTAACCATGTATTCTAAATCTTTTATGAAATTTAAATTATACATAAAAATTTAAATGAATTTTAAATCGTTTGTGGTGCGGGTTCCAACTCAACATCTAGATACCTTCCTAAAAGAGGAATTTTGGCCGAAGGGTGTCGTGTATCGTCGTTTCCGCGGAAGGTTACGCGACACCACGCAGCGCAACACGACGCCGACACTACGTGTACAATAGTGCGCTATTAAGTTATATTTAATATGTATGAATTTATTTTGATATGTATGTTAGTCTTTAAGGTATTTATCTATGGCCTTTTGTAGCCTGTTTGTATAGTATACGTGTATCTATTAGTTTCGGCTAGCTTCCACGACACAGGGAATCCTAGTGTGGAACCTAGTACCAAATGTAATATTATTATTAAGTATGTAAGTTTATTGAATAAAGTATAAGTATTTAAAGTATTCTGAAACAAATGTATATTTCAGGAAAGAGCACATTACTGCGAGCGTTGACGAGAGCGAGACCGACAGTCGCGCCGTACCCATTTACAACGCTGAGACCACATATAGGTAATTAAAAATAAATATTAGCCAATAACTGTCCCACTGCTGGGCAAAAGCCTCTTCTCACACAGAGAAGGAACGAGCATTGATCACCACGCTTGCTCACTGCGTTGTCGATTTCAGACCATTAAGTCCAGGTTTCCTCACGATGTTTTCCTTCACCGTATGTCAGTGAAGTCTTAGATTAACTAAGAAAGTACATACAGTGAAACCTGGTTAAGTGCTATTTAAAAAGTTACAAAATATAAAAAAAAAAATGACATTCTGAATTCAACTAAGTTTATATTGCCTTAAAGTTGTAATTTGTTTGAGTTGCTATACAGGGTGAAAACTATGAGAAATTCCACTCGGAAACACACAATAACACTTTGCCCGACCTGGGGATCGAACCCAAGGTCCCACGCTCAGCAGTCGCGCTTGCGACCATTAGACCAACACAGCAATCAATACGCTTCAAAATGTTGCCACTACATCAATCGTAAAATGTTTATTGAGGAAGATATTCTCATAGTATGTAAGGATGTCTATTTCCTTTTCTTCTTTTTTATATTCCTGTTTAGTATATTCTATCACTTGTAAATTAAATCATATTATTTATCTATTTTTAATAATAATTGTTTGCTGCACCGAACGACGTCATTACGTCGGCGCCGGCTGTCGCTGGAAACCAGCGCTGGGGCTCTGTCTTGCATAGGGTCGCAGCATAATGTTGAGCGATAGCCGTTTTGCGTGGATGTGACGCATGTTTCCCTCAACCTTCTTATTTTTTGTTTTTGTGTTTTATTTTCTTTTTTGCGTCATGTTTACCGCAAATAAACGTATTTTCTTTCTTCTTTCTTTCAATCCAAAGAAGATATTATTTAACTTGTTATTTATCCTTCTAGGCATGGTACCGTACGACGATTATGAGCAGGTAGCCATAGCAGATCTACCTGGTTTGATTCCTGGCTCACACAAGAACTACGGTTTAGGTAAGAACTAGCATCCTTACAATAATGTACTAGCTGTACTCGCGGCTTTGCCTACGGAAACATAAGGTTACTGCTCATATCACTCGCACTTAATAATGTGATAATTTGTACCCTGACAGCAGCGGGTCAAACTTTAACGGACATTTTTGCAAAAAAATAACTAAATCTGTTCAGTAGTATTTGCGTGAAGCTCTTAAACAGACAAACAGACAGAAATTCTAAAAACTTCTGTTTCGGCATCAGTATCGTTTCTAGTACACGGAGCTATTATTATTTGTCAAAAAATCAATGTACAGGTTGAGCTTCTTTACGATTTTATTATGTATAGTGTATAGATTTAACTATTATTTTTAACTAAAAATTTCGATACTACGAGTATTACAAAATTGATAAGTAAAAAACCAATGAAATATTTAATATAACATCCAAGTTATAAACGATTTAAAATTGTGAACTAGACAGAGACAACACAGGTCAACTCAAACCTGCTATTGCTCTTTCCTCAAAAGGTCATTCCAGACGTTGCCCTACATTGTTACAAGTCCTGCATAGTTTTATACCACAATTTCTGGACTTTAAAAGAGACCTTGACCTCTGAGTTTGTTTCGACTTTCCTTTTCAGAGCTAGTCAGATAAGAAATGCCGGCGCCATCTAGTCTTAAAAAAACATTACACTGACTTGTAAAAGTGTCTGTAACAGAATATAAGGCGTTTTGTTAATCGCCATTCATTCAATCTTTCAACATGCCCAAACCACCGAAGCATACTCCTTTCAATTTTTGTCACTACATCATCTTTTAAACCGCAACGTTGTCTTATCACCTATTCCTCAATCTATCATTCAAAGTTACACCGCACATACTTCGCAAGGAATGCATTTCCACGGCATTTATTCTACTTTCATGACTCTTCTGCTACTCTTCTCATCATCATCCTTCTGTCCTTATCCCAACTTAATTTATGATCGTCGCAGCATGTATTTTTCTTCCATACATCTCTATTAGTCGTCATCTCAGTAATCGCCCTCTTTCTATTCATATCATCTTTTACATTATCCATTCATCGTTTCTTTGGTCTTCCTCTACTCTTATAACCATCCACATTCATACTCAAAACTTTCCTCACGACATGTTTCTCATTCCTCCGCATCACATGCCCATACTATGATAACTGGTTTCCACACAATTTCTCAGTCACCGGCGCCACTTTCAGACTTCCTCTTACATACTTATTTCCAATTATATTCATTCGAGTAACACCACACATGCCTCTTAGAATTCTCATCCACTCCTCTAATATATTTTATTTTATTTTCAGGTATCCAATTCCTCCAACACGCTGAAAGATGCAAAGGACTCATTTACCTTCTAGACGCAACACAAGACCCGTTGAAACAATACGAAACACTATCATACGAACTAAAACAGTACAACTCCAACTTTTCAGAGCGACGGACGTGTGTTGTGTTAAATAAAATAGATTTGGATGAAGGTAGGAGAGTGTATGAGGATGTTAGGAAGAGTATGGATGTTATAGGTGTTTCGGCGAAGACTGGGTTGAATTTGAATACGTTATTAAAGATTGTTAGAGATATGTATGATGGGGAGGAAAGATGAGCTGGTTAAAATATAAGATAACTGTGGTAAGTATTAAAAGTAAGTTTTATTAAAAGTACAAATCAAAAACCGGCTAAGTGAGATTCGGACTTAGGACTTAGAAGGAAACATATAAAAATAGGATAGGTGTAACTTTTTGTACATTTCCTTCTAAGGTACCAAACCAGTGCGCGAGTCCGACTCGCACTTGACCGGCTTTTTAGATCGGCGGCGCTAGCTAAAATGTAAAAAAATGATGTTAATCAGTTTTGTGTTACTATAGCAATAAATAAATATTAAACTTTATTTATGTCGTATTATTAATCTACACCTATATGAACAAGTCCTGACTCCTGATTGACTGATTCATCAACGTAAAGCGGAAACCGCTGGGACGACAAACTTGAAATTAATGCACAGAGGCTCTTTGTTCAAGTACGCACTTAGAAGAGATTTTGGGGAAATTCAATCCGTAAAGGTACAGTTACACATGCTCATTACTAGAGTGCGCGCAAGATAACTCTGCGCGTGAGTGAGGGCGTGCTAAACGTTGCCATGATCGCAAAAGTTCAAATTACCGCTTTTTAAGCTTAAATTTTTTATCGCTTAACATAATTTTCCCGTTAAATATTCCTACAATCAGGTAGTTCTACTATCAAAATTGATAAAACGGCACACACTTTGGTGGACCATGATTAGTTCCGATTTCGGCCGCGCGCAGACTTATCTTGCGCGCACTCTAGCACGAAAGCATGCCACTATTAAGCAATTGCTACTTAGTAGCATGTGTGTTGAAACATTGCTAATAATGAGCATGTTCATTTCCAGTTTGCTCAAAAATCGACGTTCGTGCAATTTTCGGGCATGCTACCTGCAGCGCGTGTGGAAGGGGGCGTGCTTTTAGCGCGTCTGAACAGGTTTGCTTATTGAGCATGCTAGTATATGTAGATGTAGTGATTTTTGTAACCATCAATATCTTCTTCTCGCATTTCTACTAGCAATCGAATACCTAGGTACTTGCTCCAAGTTTTTCTCTTCTACTTAATCACGAACCCAAATCTTCTTATTCCTTCTCTTTTTCATTCTTCACAAAAGTTTTTGGACACATTGTATTGTAACCAAAATGATGATTTCATTCAATTCTGTGGAGAGGAACACTTGGTTTTCCATTTTTCACCTGCACTGGAACACTGGCAGAGAACTTGGTAGAATGTCGAATACCGAAGCTTCCAGCCCGCGCATAAATAGCATGTGTGTTCAACTGTCTGCTTTGAGCACGCTTATTTAGAAGTATGCTTAAAAAAGCATGCCAAACAAAAGCAAATGTGTCAGTTTGAAGAGCACGCTTGTTTTAAGCATGCTAATAAGCATGACATTTTACGAGCATGTGTAACTGTACCTTAAGGGGTTATAATGGGTGTCAAAGTTAGTAAGAGGAAATCTTATTGCGTCGCCCGATTAACTCGAAACTTGATATTATATGGTGGTAAGTTTGAAAAACAAACTACGCGGGTGCATCCGCAAGAGCACGGTTACTAAACTTATATCTTTATACAGAATGTCCCAAAAAGTAGTGTCAAGTGGAAGTGCAGAGGTAGAGCATCCGTAGGGTTACACGAATCATCCTTTAAGGTAGAACCGCACTAGGCGGAACTGCACCGCAGCGGAACTGAACTTCACGACGCGTCATTTTATAGTAAGCCGCACTTGAACTGCAGCGGCGCTACAAAAATATATTCAGTAGCTAGGCAACCTCTGAGCAAGATGAACGACGAAATGGATAATAATATGATTATTATTTATTGTGCGAGGAAGAGGAAAATATCGAGCAAGAACAGGTAAGAAAAAAGCAAAGAATATGGCTACATGACATATCAAACTCGCGATATGAACAAGGCGAGTATTTTACGCTTTTGCCACGACTTAAGAAGGATCCAATAAGATTCCATACTTATTTTAGAATGTCTCAATACAAAGGTCATGGCCCATAATCCGACCCGATTCAAAAATGTTTTTGTACAAAAACGAAAATGGTGGTAAATAATGCAGGCATAACCCACTTTTCATTATATGTAAAAGAAAAAATTAATTCAATGGAGAGATCTTGCAGTAGCCCAATAAAAATTGGATAATAATTAGCTGCACCACAGCGGTTTCGCCCGTCTGTAAATTATTTTATCCCATGGAAACATGTCACTGGGATAAAAAGTATACTATGTCCGTCTCCAAATCCAATAGGTATATCTCTACATGGCAATTTAATCAAAATCGGTTCAGTGGTTTAGACTTGAAAATTAAACAAACAGACTTACTTTGCCATTATTTTGTTAAATAAAAATATCATCATCACAATCATAAAGCAAACTCGTTCGGTCAGGTAATGACACGTATATTGCTGCCTCTGTCTCACCCGAGTTGATAACCAGCTTTGTTGCGCTCGCGCAATAATACAATGCCTTGCCTGGCCCACAGCGGGTAGAAAAACATCGGCAGCGCCTTCCTAACCTCGCCCTTCGCAGTCCTTCGTCATTCGTCGTTGTGATCTGTGCTTTTTCCGAATTTCTATATTATTCCGATACAATTAACTATTTTGGCGTGTTTACTTGAGTGATTGTTTGGTTCTCGATTTGGATTTTGTTGACATAGAACGACTTAATAGCTGTGTAGCGTGTAACCGATCGGAAGTTTTCATAATTTTAATCTACCTAAGATTACATTGTTTTATTATTATTATTTCATGATGCCCATCAGCCACAGTAATGCGCCACTTACCATTGAAAAGTATAATCATTTGTCTTTGATTCTCACCATGTTTCATTTCTGTACGCCGTAGGTATATTTTTCACACTAAATGGGCCATTACCTTTAATGAGTTATTACAAATTATGCAGCCGCGATAGGAGTGGAATGAAGTTTGTCGAACCGCACTCCGCGACAGCGGAACTACACTTTTGGTCAGTTGCTCAACTTTGCCGCGCAGTTCAGTTGCAGTGCAGTTCCGTTGCCGCGTAGTGCGTGTTGTCTCATATAATTTCATATAAAGAATATTTTGACGCGTCGTGTCGCTCAGTTCCGCTGCGGTGCAGTTCCGCCTAGTGCGGTCCTACCTTTAAGCATGTTCCGCGATTTTTTGTAGTTTTGATAGTTGATAGTGACGTGAATGGTTATTTTTTCTAAAAGAGATGAATAGAGAAACTAATTAAAAAAAAAAACACGCACGTTTTTCAACTATTCATGGCACTATGATAAAACATGTTATTAAACTCAGAGTTTGGTTAAAACATGAAAAGAAATCATTAAGTACTGGAAAATTACAAAAAAATCGCGTAACATAGGTACACACGGCTACACTTCAAGCTATGCAAAACCAGTATAAGCTGACCGTTACTTGTGCGAAAAGATTATACAAAGCGACGCCAAGATAAACTGATTTTTTATAGCTTGATGAGTAGCCGTGTGTACACGGGGGTGATTCGGGTACCTCTAAAGATACTCTACCTTTGGACTTCTGCTTGATACTATTTTTTGGTACGTCTTACAAATAAAAATTCAGCTTCCTTTGTTTGAGTCTGCAAAACTCGAAAAGTAGTCGATGGATTGACTTGAAACTTTGTTCACCTGCGCAAAGGTTTCCGACATATTAAAAAAAAAAAAACACTTCTCACGTGGACTTAGTCGTGAGGGCACAGCCAGTTTCTAATAAAAATCTTGCTTGACCTTATTTCTCAAACGATCCCCAAATCACGCAGGTCATGTTGGCGCTACTTACAGAACACTGACTTTTATAGTAAGTACAATTGAGGTCAGCATTACAGAAGCACTTTAGCGCCAGATAAGATACTGGGCAAGCTGTAAAAAAAGGGAATATGCGTCATAGTATCCCATGTAGTTTGTGAAGACGGCTATCTGGTACTGGCAACACTGCTAACTGCTGTCATTAGAAGTGAGCGCAAGATAACTCTGCGCGCGACTGAGGGCGTGCTAAACATTGCCATGATCGCAAAATTTCAAATTAACGCTTTGTAAGCTTAATTTTTTTATCGCTAAACATAATTTTCCTTTTAAATATTCCTACAATCAGGTAGTTGTACTATCAAAATTAATAAAACGGCACACACTTTGGTGGACCATGATTAGTTCCGATTTCGACGGCGCGCAGACTTATCTTGCGCGCACTCTAGTATCAAGTCCAGCGTTGCCAGATAGGCCTTTCTGAATCTGTATCGTCCTTTGGCAGCCATCGGCCTTTGAACCTTCGTTAGACAGTCAAAGCCAAGTCATCCAGTGTGGTTTGGTTGGTAAATTCCTGTTTTGTCTACTTATTTCATAAAATACTTTTGTTACCTTACCACCATAATGTACAATATTTTTAAAATACACGTTACGTACGTGCCTATGGATCAGCATAGCACGTTCACCAATTTATTTGTATAGCATACAAACAAGTTCACTCGATGGTGGCAGTGAGTTCGTCTCTAATGATATATAAGTCTTCATAGTTGTATATCTACTACTACTACTGTATTGATTATTATTGCGTATACAATAAAGAAAACAAGTAAAACTATATTTTTTTAAATCGGCCTTTCCTGCCTAAATTCGGCCCTTTTCAAGACAGCTTTCGGCAATTTTTATTCATCTGCTGGCAACACTGTATGTGTCAATCATTCATATGTCAAAGTCACAAACTAGACGCTTGATGCTTTCTCGTAAATAAAACATAATCAATAATTATAATTTTTAACATAATTTTACATTTAAATAAAACAAAACAACCTTTATTAACTTCGTGGATTATTCTAGAAGTGAAATATGGGGGATTTATGCACAGCTTGCATGTGTTCGGGGCGAAATTTATATTTTATTGGTGAAACTGGGTGCTATCCTTTGTATTCTCAAATTTTGAATGAAATACAAGTAAGTTTACTGTTTTTTATTTTTTATTATGATCTTGGGGACTGTCATGATATATTACAAGCGATAACCGTATAAAATAAGCCGCTGTTACCGATCCTTGTCAAGAAATAAAGCGCGACAACGAAGATTATATTGTAATTACTAGTGATCGGATTAAGTAGTGTAATTCTATACGATTTCGTGACGTTATCTTAAAGGATATGTCTTTAAATCCCACTTCGTTGGAATTTAATTTATGGCCAATTTAATTCAAAAAATTTAAAGTACTAAATTACCTGGTAAATAATGCATTGTTTATTGTGGCGATGGATGATAAGAGCGATAAGTCATTATTATTATATGCAGGAGAAAGAGACAAAAATATATTTAGTAAGCATTGTCTCTTTCTCTTCTATTGTCCCCTGCAATGTAAACATTTGATTATAACAAATCATTAAATTCCACTTCTCACAAGGCGTCCATAATAAATAATAATACCACAGTTTAAGAATCATACAGTTGGGAAACGCCTTTGATGTCGGACGACACCGCCGCCCGTGTAGGTACCTACGCTATTAGTCGCAAATGTGCAAGGGTTGTCAAAAAAGAAAAACAAAATAATTTTTTTTTTTTTTTTGTATTCTTCTTTATTATCTGCAATCAGTCTTTAATACTTTAAGCGGATGTGGTGAGAGACATTTGATAGTTGGAGTGTGCTCTCCAGTGAGAGCAACTACTCATAGGTGTAGCATGTATTTATGCTACTCAAGAGGGTGTACAAACAAAATGTCTTTTCTTTTGAGACGTTTTTGGTAGGTGCGTGTTGTTAGCCCAGCAGCCAGTTCATTTGGATGCCTCTCCAGCTTCTCCATGTATGTTTCAGTAGAGGTCAAAATTTCCTCTTTCACCGAGTTCATTTGAAGTTGGTTGTGTATTTCAGCATTTGTAATGAACCAGGGCCCATTATATATAGTTCTCAGGATAACATTTTGCATTCGCTGTATGATGGAAATATTAGAGTTACTAGAGCTCCCCCATAGCTGAATGCCGTACATCCAGACAGGCTTTAAAATGGTTTTATAAATGAGGAGTTTGTTGTCAGTTGATAATTTACTGTTCCGCCCTAATAGCCAGTGTAGGTTTTTGTAGCGCAAGTTAAGCTCATCTCTTTTGGTTTTTATGTGCTGTCTCCAAGTTAGTCGGCGGTCGAGGTGTAAGCCTAAGTATCTCACACATTCTTTGTGCGGTAGCACATTGTTATGTAGCTTTACTGGAGGGCAGTTGTCTCTGCGTAGGGTGAAGGTGACCTGAACTGACTTTGAGGGGCTGACCATTATCCGCCACTTCTGGAGCCAGTCTGATATCTTGTCAAGACTTTTTTGAAGCATTTGTGAAGCTATTTTGGGGTCATGGCTGCTAGCCAGAATTGCAGTATCATCGGCAAATGTAGCTGTGGTCACGTTATCCTCTGCTGGCAAGTCTGATGTATACAATGTGTACAGGATTGGCCCCAACACTGATCCTTGAGGGACGCCAGCCCTTATTTCTAGTAACTCCGACGTTGCTTCAGCTTCTTTAACTTGATACAGTCGATCTGATAAATAACTTTTCATTAGCTCAGAGAAGTTATGAGGAAGACAGGCCTTTATCTTATAAAGTAGACCCCTGTGCCAAACGCGGTCAAAAGCCTGTTGAATATCCAGGAAGGCTGAACAGCAGAACTCTTTTTCCTCCAGTGATTTCCTGATCCTGTCGCACACCCTATGAACCTGTTCAACGGTGGAGTGCTCAGGTCTGAATCCAAATTGATGACAAGGTATGGTGTAATTCTCCTTTAGGATTGGTTGTATTCTGCGGAACAGGAGTTTTTCAAAGATTTTCGACAGTACTGGTAATAAGCTAATAGGCCTGTAGGATGTCACCTCATTTGGTGGTTTACCTGGTTTATGCACCATAAGTATTTGTGAAACCTTCCATTCCTGTGGAAAGTACTGCACTCTTAGGACCCCGTTGAAAAGTGTTGTTAGAAACACAATGGCTTTTTTTGGTAGTTGGAGTAGGACTTCCTTCGTGACTAGGTCAAAGCCGGGTGCTTTTCTACTACCAAGGTTTTTTATTGTAGCCCAGACTTCTCTGACAGTGACGGACCGCGGCGGAGGTGACATTTGATAGTCTTGTCTGAGGAATGAGTTTATTTCTTCTTCGGATACGCTGTTTGCTGCCTCATTTGGACGGAATACGTTTGCCAGATGTTCAGCAAACGTATTGGCCTTTTCTTGAGGTGTTCTCACCCAACCTTGGTTTCTCCTTAGAGGGGGTACAGCCACCTGGGGCCTAGTATATTGTTTTGTGAACCTCCAAAGAGAGTAATTGGTTGCTGCTGAAGGCGTTAGCGATTCAAGTTGGACTTCTAGTGTGTTGTCGTGCCAAGCCTGAAGCAGTTCTTTTAGGTTATGGGCGGCCCTTTGGAATTTGTATTTATCTTCGTTCAAGCCACTTTGGTGCCATATCCGTCGAAGCCTTCTTTTATCACGTAATGATGTTTTTATTTCCAGTGGATAATTAGAGGTTCTAGTTTTACTTGGAATTTCAGGAGTATTGTTCCAACACGCTTACTTTTAATTTTTATTTTACCTGTAATTGCATAATTTTGTTATTGTAAAAAATTTGATGATTTTCGTTGTATAGAGTCAATTAATTTATTCACTTGACAGACATATCTGTGTTGCTGGGGAGTTTGTTGCGCCGTTTCTTCTTCACAGCAAAAACACTAGGAAGCGGTGAAGGGAGGGCTTTTTGTGGGATGTCTATAATATTGTAAAACTAACGTTCAAAAAGAACTAAGTAATTCTAGTCTATTTTGAATAAATGAGTTTTTGAGTTTGAGTTTGAGTTTGACGCTTCCTGGATCATAGATGTTATATATTGAGTAGCAATATCTATATCATCTTGAGTCTTTAGTGCTATTTTTAACTCAATATTATCGGTAATGTACTCCCTGAAACCCTCCCAGTCTGTGTACTTATTGGATAGTGTCAAAGGCCTCGTAATTTCAATTAATCTTGAACTTATTGTCAGAATTACCGGTGTATGATCAGATGATGTATCATAACATGGTTCCGGTTTGAGATAGTTTTTAGACAAACCCTTACATATGAAGAAATCCAGTAGATCTGGGATTTTTTTAGAGTCACTTGGCCAATATGTAGGTTCAGCAGTAGAGATTGCAGACAAGCTGTTTTCTTGAATGCTCAGTTTCAGTTGTCTACCTCGAGTGGTAATAAGCCTCGAACCCCAGGATGTATGTTTCGCATTCCAGTCGCCTCCGGCTACAAAACGGTTACCAAGTGATTTAAAGAAGTGTGAAAACATGTGGTCGCTAACTTTATGTTTTGGAGGGCAGTAAACTGCCGACACATTGAGATACCCAGCTTGTTCTTCCACGGTTATTGTTGTAGCTTGGATGTGATCAGTTTTATATTCTGGCATTAGGTGATGTTTAATCGACTTTTTTACTATCACTGCCGTTCCAGCATGGGCCGTCCCATCAGGATGATTTGTCAGATAGCAGTGGTAGTCTGCGAATTTGACATTAGTAGCTTTGGTGCAATGTGCTTCAGATATCAACATAATATCTAGTTTATGCTCGGTCATTAAAAGCTCGACTTCATTTTTATTTGGGGTTAGTCCATTTATGTTGAAAGTTCCAATTCTTAAGGTAGTCATTTTGTTAGTCTGTCAACGAGTTTAGTTATGAGGCTCATCAGAGTACTCATTTGATGTAGGATAGAGTCAAACTTCTCAGATTGTTTTAGAATTAATTGTTCAAGTGTCATACTTGTGATCGTAGGGTTAGGAGAATTATGTCGTGATGCCTCTGCATAGGTAGCGGTACCAGGAAAGTTTTTCTTACTTTCGCTGACTAGTTGGGTGGGTTCACTGGCAACGTACATATTAGGTGCTTGTTTGCGAGACTCATGTGTAGGAAATGTGGTCTTTTTTGTTCTTCGGGCTGCAATTTCTTTATATACTTCACAACCTCTATAGTTAGCGGGGTGTGGGCCATTGCATAGGGCACATATAGCGGGAGTTTGACGATCAAGCTTCTGGCATTCAGAGGTCTTGTGTGACTGCCCACATTTGACGCAACGGTAAGGGCGCATGCAATAATTCTTGGAGTGGCCATATTGCTGGCACCTCTGACATTGTACAATCGATTTCCTTTTTCTAGGATCTTCTATAACGATCGATTGGTGATATACATATTTCAGGTCCTTTACCGCTTTGTTGTTTGGCCCAGGAGCCAGATTGACAAAGAATGTCGAGGTTGATTTCTTCTCAGGGCCGTATTTAGCATTGATAATTTCTCCAGTAACTGTATTTCCTGTGGCCTCAATTTCTTCCCGAATAATGCTAGTGGGCGTGGATGGATGTAGGTTACGAATCACTATTCTGTGGCATCTCATATCCTTTCGGTTAAAAGTATGCCCAATAAGTCCATTCTCCCGAACAAGAGTGATTATTTTTTTGTAGGTTTCAATATCCACACTACTAATCCTTAACTGATTTCTATTCACTATCTTGTAAGTGAATTGTCTTCTTTCAGCTACAGTTTCTAGAAGTTCAGTCAATTTGCTAACATCTTCTATACCATAAAGGATGATCGGTGGTGGTTTACTAGGTCTTTTGACTGGTTCATTAGGTTCATTTTGGGTCAGGTCAATTGGTAGGCCAATGAATCTGTTGGCTGTTTTAACAGCATCAGGAGAAGGGCTGCTTGACATTTTCCGTTTTTTGGAAAAGCTTTTTGATGGTACTCTTTGCCATGATGGGGGTTCTGGTACATAGTCTTCCGCCCTAGAGTTAAGGGACTCTGTGGTATCGGTTTTTTCTTTGGATGGTTTGAGTGTTGGGTTATTTCCAACCGACGAAGATCTTGGTCTCGATAGGAACAAACTTGGATGGAAAGCTTGTTGCACAAGTTTTTTATTATTGTTGTTGCCAGTAGTATTCACCAACACAGGAGCCTGGTCACCTACTCCTGTGCGGTCTTCAGTAACAAGATCCATAATTTCCAGGGTAGTTTAAGGTTTTATGCGGTAATACTGATTTGAAGATGGCAACCCCATTGACAGTGACATTTCATAAAATTTCAGTGTCAGAAAAATAATAATCTAAATGTGGGTAGAATTTTTTCACAGCTTAAATCTACTTTGACTTGAAAATGTTTTTTTGTCGTTTTAAGGATATAAAAACACTAGATAACGATAACACAGCTTTCGAAGCACTTCAACTACACTTTAATAATGTTTTAGGGCACAACTTCACAGTATTATCACAAATCACGAAATTAAATGAGGAGCGTATGTGCTTCTGACAATAGTTTGACACAAAATAAATGGGATTATTATAATCATTTATTTAATTAATAAACAAGACCGCTAGACCAACGAGGCAGTCCTCAGGCAACGTGTCCATGGTTTTCGGGGGTGCTGATGCTGAAAATTAGGAGGTCAAAGTCAAAGTCCAAGAAGGCGGCTGCGAAATTTTACAAAATATGCGTCATTGATAAATGATATTTATTTCTGTAAATAAATCTGTTACAGACACTTTTACAAGTCAATGTGATGTTTTTTTAAGACTAGATGGCGCCGGCATTTCCTATCTGACTAGCTCTAAAAACTCAAGAGGTCAACGTCTCTTATAAAGTCCAGACATTGTGGTATAAAACTATGCGAGTGTAAAAGAGCCATAGCAGCAGTGCGAGCACGGTTCTTCTTATCGAGTCGAGTCGAGAAATTTATCAATTATAAACGTCAAACTTGACATAAGATATGGATAAAACGACAGCTCTTGTCGTTATATCTATATCTTATGTCAAATTTGACGTTTAGAATTGATAAATTTCTCGAATCGACTCGATAAGATCTCGAGTCGATAAAAATTTAAACATACCGAATCTTATCGAGGGTCGGTAGCACGGAACTTGCTTCGGGAACTTTATAGAGCCTTGTCGACGGCTATGTTTTCTCGACAGCTTATCAACTTTACAAATAGTAACACCAGAAATATGCAGATACACAAATACTATCACTAAAATATTTACAATACTATTAAATAATCTAATCAATTAGAAAATAACCACAGAATAATAAAAAAATACTCCGCTGTGGATCCTTTCCACGTCCCGACGCGCTCTGCTTTCAATATTAACATGATGATTTCTCCAATATCCATTTTTTTGCTTCAAAAAGTCTATATCGACCATTTAAAGACGACAACAATTCGAGATAATTCGAAAAATTTACCAATAAGAACTGTCAAAAGTCGTTATAATCGTTAATCTTATCGAGTATGTCGACTTCATATCGAGGCGTCGGTAAATTACATTGATGAAAGAAAAATAAGAGGATATCAGATGTGGTCACATGATCTGAAGCCAAGTTTTCCTCTTATGGCGTCGACTCCGCCCTCAGCAATGAATTACATCTTCTGATGCAACACTTTGTCATGTTAGGTTTTGTTCACTTATCCTTTATAATACAACAAAAAATACCTAAACACCCAAAGTTCACTGTAAAACTGTAAATAAACTTCGAACAAAGCTTGAATACGAAAGGGTAGATCTCTAAAATGGCGTCATGTCAAAAATATCCTTCAAGGCGGAGCTTGGTGACGTTGAAAAATTATAATAGAAAATTAAAATCTATGCCATATAGTGTACACACTTTTTACATTTGTAAATTACGTGTAAGAACGAGACAGATTATATTTTTTAACGCGGTACATATTGGCATAGTATTAAAAAAAAACATCAATTTAGGGCTTATCCTCTTATGTTTCTTAAATCAATGGTAAATTGCGATCCGTGCTACCTTTGTCGTTTTATCAATATCTTATGTCAAATTTGATGTTTAGAGTGGATAACTTAACGTCTCGATAAAATTCGATAAAAAGAACCGTGCTCGCACTGCAGCAGTGCGAGCACGGTTCTTTAATCGATAAACTTCTCGACTCGATAAAAGTTTAAACATACTGAATTTTATCGAGAGTCGGTAGCACGGAACTTGCCTCGGTATCTATAACGAGCCTTGTCGACGGCTCTCTTCTCGATAGCTTATCGACTTTTCAAAATGGCAACACCAGATTTAAAAATATCATTTACTCATGTAGACTTTATTTTATTTACGAAATAATCTTTTCCTGGTTATTTCTCGCGACTGAATACTATTTCGTTATATTATTTTGTTAGAAATATTGTAAACATTTTTTTATAATCTTTGTAAGATTCTAAAAAATATTTAAATATAATTTTAGTGGCATACAGTCTGACAAAAAAGAGTAGAAAAATTGGGGGCACCACTAGTCATACATTATTGAATTAAACTTAAATTCGCGTCTCTAAACTCCGCTTGTGGATCCTTTTCATGTCACGATGCGTTCTGCTTTCAACATCTAACAAAATGAATTCTCCATAATCCATTTGTTTTGCAAAAATAGCTTCAAAGAATCTTTATCGACCAATTTTTAACTGACGACAACAATTCGTGATAATTCGAGAAAGGACAATGGGACAAAATGTATGGACTCCGTCCCCACCCTTGTAGCACTATAGAGTGAGTTTGATTGAATGAACGAAGGAATGAATAGTCGAGAATGATTGAGGGAATGAATGAAATCGGCTTGAAATAAAAAAAAAAGATATTTAATTTTTTATCATTTCCTCATTTTAAATCAATTATTGGCTGAAAAATAAATGTTGCACTGACTTAAAGAATCATTCATTATATTCAAAATGTTCATAAAGTCAATGAATCAAAAATACCGAAATGAGTATCATAATTATGACTCTTTATTTTTCTGGACAAGGTTATAAATAAAAATACCTTTATTTATAACTGCATTTTTACTTTCGATTATTACTTCATCCCAGGCTGGCCCAACGAATTTCGCTAAGTGCCTCCCGACACAGAGGTACCATTTTTTTTAATTTTTTTTTTAGTTATTTTCTCGTCTTTGAGCACTATCTCGCCTGATGGTAAGTGATGATGTGGTCGACGGTGAAGCACGCTTGCCTAGAATTAACTTATGCACTCTTGACTTAAAGACCCCAAGGTTGTAGCTATCAGGAAACAAAGACACCGGCAGGGAATCCCACTCCTTAGCTGTGCGAACAATGAAAGTGTTCGCAAAACGCTTTTTACGTATGGGTGGGATGTCCACCATATACCGATGCCGCATTGCCGTACGTCTTATAGTCGGATGATGGAAAGGGCCAGGCGGAATGAAATTGCGCAGTTCCATCGCACACTCCCCGAAGTGTAACCGATAAAAAACCGACAGGGCTGACAACTCAGCGTTGATGTTCAAGGCTCTGGAGCTTTGAGTTGATCAGTGCATCGTTGCCGATAAGGCTCTTGGCCCGTTTGTCGATCGACTCAAGTGCATCAAGGTGGTATTTGGCAGATCCGTCCCAGAGGTGAGAGCGATACTCCATGCATGACCGAACTTGCGCTTTACATAAGTTGAGCAGCTGTTCAGGCGTGAAGTACCGTCTCAGGGCAGCGCCGCGTATCGCCTCCGGACGCGTGCGCCTCTCGTTCTCTCTTTCCCACATTGAACTATTGTTATACCGGCTTCCCACGGTGTGCGCGATATCACGCACCCGGTGCGTGATATCGCGCACCGCGGCGCACTCGCCCGCACCGACGCACCATGGGAAGAGACTCGTCCATGGTAACGCGGACGCGTGCGGAGCGGTGCGCCGTATCCATATCACACATCCTCATAATGTGGCTTTCCACGGTGCGTGATTTTACGGATGATGAAGCTAGCTTTACACTAGCTTTGGAGCTCTTCAAATAACCCCTTATCACTAACTAAAATAATTATATTCATATTGAAGTAATAATATAAGCATTTTTTAAGGTAGTTTTTATGTTACTTTCATATTAAATAACTTTTATACTATACATTTTACAGATGAGCTGTCATACAATAAAATTAAGACATTAATAAGGTCTTTCATATACAATAGGTTAGAAAGTGCTACACCACTGGGGACGTTTTGTCCCATTGTCCTTTACCAATAAGAACTGTCAAAACACGACATATTTGATAAGATTTGTCGATTATATCGAGGCCTCCATAAGATGCGATCCGAGCTACCTTTGTCGTTTTATCAATATCTTATGTCAAATTTGACGTTTAGAATAGATAAATTTCTCGAATCGACTCGATAAAAAGAACCTTGCTTGCACTGCTGGTTTGAGTTGACCTGTCCCAACTGACGACACGCATGCTTCAGCCATCGTGTAGCTCAAACTTATTTTAGGGAGCTCAACGACCCGACGCACGACGCCACCAATCAGCCGGACATTTGCGTAGGTTACAAAAAAATACTCAAACCGCCAAACAGTTTTACGAAAATTGTGTTTAAAGCTAGCCTACATAGTACTCGCATTCATAATTTCATAAAATAAAAATTATCATAAAAACAAACGACAGATTAATAATAATGGTCGATAAATGTCAAAAAAATTCAATAATAATAATTATCAATAAATCATCATGCAGAATGTCAATTAACAAAAAACAATTACATATGAAGTAATTTCAATGATGTATCTGTGGTATGAACGAGCGGCTCAATTTCAAGCATTTTTATCTTCCTTAAAATATTTTAACTTTATAGAAACCCTTATTGCAAAGTTTCTGCTTTACGAAGGACTTAAATTTATTGAGACTTAAGTCTTGAATATTGCTTGGAATCTTGTTATAGAAACGTACACTTTGGCATCTAAATGAATTAGGTACTAACTTTTTGGAGCCTAGTCATTGATAGTATAAGTTTATTTTTATTTCTAGTATTGACGCTATGAATGTCGCTGTTCTTAGAGAACAAACTAATATTTTTCTCAACATACATCAAATTTTCATAAATATATTGAGATGCGACCGTCGTTATATTAATTTCTTCTTTATTCATTGGTGTCGTTTCCATGAATCAGCACTGTCGAAAACCATTCAACCAGTTTAAGTTGTTTAAAGTTATTTAAAAACTAGCCTTTACGAATGTAGTAATTAATGGGTTTAAATTCTTACGCGGAAATGAACCAGATCCGGACGTGTCTGCCCTCAGCGTTCGAGTGCGCAATCTCAGCGCGATCGGGGGCCGCGATCCGCGCCGCCCAACTCCCCGCGAGGTCCCCGCTCTTGCTCTACGCAAGTACATTCGTTTCCCAACTGTATGGATTGTTAAACTGTGATAATACAATGTTTAAGATCATTCACCCTAAGTTGTACTACCTATTCCGATCACTGGTAATTACTTATGCCTCGCAAACTGTGTTTTACCTAGAGATCGGATATTTGGATGCATATTCACCTAAACCTGAGCCCCCTTATTACAAAAGATGGTTTAAGAAAAACCTAGGTTTTAAAATAGCCCCGTCTCCTTTTGTTATATGACATTAGAAAGTCATCATCTGCCTAGCCTTTTCCAACTATGTTGGGGTCGGCTTCCTGTCGAACCGGATGCAGCTGAATATCAGTATTTTACATGGAGCGACTGCCTATCAGACCTCCACAACCCAGTAACTGGGTAATACGATACTCTTGGTAAGACTGGTTGTCAGACTTTCTGGCTTCTGACCAACAGTAACGACTGTCAAAGATCTACAAATGACAGCCGGGCCCAGCGGCTTTACGTGCTTTCCGAGGCACGGAGGAAACTCGCTATGGTAAATGGTCACCCATCCACAGATCAACCTCGGCAAGCGCGGCTTAACCCGGAAGATCGGTCTATGCGGCTGTAATTATTTAGCCACGAGCTCCTCTATATGACATTAGAAAGTGATGGGTATATTTTAAACCTGGGTATGAAGGGGGAGATGTTTGCTAATATGGAATGCACTTTTGTATCGAAAAATCCAGTTTTTTTTTTTAATATTTTAATCCTCAACAGGTATATGACACATCCTCATACGCTCGAGTTTGTTGGGAATGCGTCGCACTATTCCGAAGATGGCAACAATTTAAACAGCAAGTGAAAAAGTCCTACACACACCTGCAATATTTACAACAAGTAAGTCATGTTTGATTATACTGCGCAAAATCTGCTAGCAAGTTTAATTGCGCAAAATCTGCTACCACTACTAAGTTAAATTGCGCAATTTCCACTACCAAGTTTAATTGCGCAAAATCTACTAACAAGTTTGACTGCGCAAAATCTACTACCAACTTTGACTGCGCATAATCTACTACCAAGTTTAATTGCGCAATGTCCACTACCAAGTTTGACTGCGCATAATCTACTACCAAGTTAAATTGCGCAATAGCCACCACCAAGTTTAAATTGCGCAATATTCACTACTAAGTTTGACTGCGCAATAGCCACTACCAAGTTTGACTGCACATAATCAACTACCAAGTCTAAATGCGCAAAATCTACTACCAAGTTTAAATGCGCAAAATCCACTACCAAGTTTGACTGCGCATAATCCAATACCAAGTTAATTTGCGCAATATCTACTACAAAGTTTAAATGCGCAAAATCCACTACCAAGTTAATTTGCGCAAAATCCACTACCAAGTTTAATTGCGCAAAATCTACTACCAAGTTAAATTGCGCAAAATCCACTAGCAAGTAAATATTTTCATTGATGAAAAGTCGGATTGCACGGTTCCCATTAATCGTTTCCTATGGAGAAGAACCGGCAAGAAACTACATGGTTACTCTTTTAAAAAAAGATATCTAAATTTTGGTTTTCTGTGTATGTTCCTATCATAGAAGTAATAAGTACTACGTGTTCCTATTTGTATTTCAACTTTATCTACTTCTGGCAACTTCTTAGGCCGCTTGTACACGCTAAGCAAGAATTCGTGTCGTTTCTACATACGAACTGTGTACTTCGGCGCTGTATCAAGAAAAAATCTTGCCTGCGCTAGACACGACGCGTGAACGTTGCTGCGGTGCGGTGGGGGGCGGGGTAGGGTAAGGTGGTTCAGGTAGTTTTTGTACGTTTGTTTGCGTGGACGTAGACGCACGACTGCTCGAAAACGATCTTAACGTTTACACGTTCCTATTCGTCTTGTCTGCAGTAGACACGAGAAGTTTTCGTGCCTAGATTCGACAAAATTCTTGTCGTGTACATGATAAATTGGTCCTATCTGCAGTAGACACGGTGAAATTTCTTAGCGTGTACAAGCGGCCTCAGGCCTCATTTACGGAGACGCGGGGCGTCGCGCGTCGCATGTGGCGTGGCGTCTCGCCGCGCGTAGTATAATTTTTCTGTTTACGGAGCGGTGGCGCGTCAAGCGGCCCGTATCATCACACGCGCAAACACAAATATGTGGCAATGTACGATGTTGTTTATGAAGATGCGGCGCGTGCGACGTCGCGGGCCCCGCCGCGGTTGACGCTACGTTTTACAGTGGACGGAGAATTGCAGGAATAGCTGGTCGCAACGCTGCGTGCGCCGCCGCGGTAAACGTCGCGTGCGACGCGGCGATTCCATCCGCGGGCTCCGCCTGCATTTCAAGCAAACGCGTGTAAAATCGCTTCTACGTAAACGCTCTCATACGACGCCATATGTTTGAATTCAGTGCGGGCCGCGCCGCACAACGCGACGCGCGACGCTCCGCGTCTCCGTAAATGAGGCCTAAGGGTGAAAACTGGTATTCTGGCAACGGCTAGTACAGTTGGCAACACTGAATACAGACTTGATATTATGTTATAATTCACATGTTTTTCTTATTCCGTTATCCCAGAACAACTTCCCAGAGCATCCGCCAGAGCCGCCACACTTACAAATACACCACGTCCACAACTTCAGCTACCCTCAAATACAAATAAAGATCGAGGTAGACGATCAAGCACCAGCCGACGTGGATGCGACCGGCGACGACGGAGACAGACTGGATTGTATCAAAACTGAGGAAACACACTGCGAACCAGAGACCTTTGTTAAAAATTTGAATTTGGAACCTAAAAAGAAGAAAAGGGATGCTAAGAAGATTGAAAAGGTACGTTTCTTTTTTAGTAATTTAGTTGGTCGCGTTCGGAGGAGCTCGTGGCTAAATAATTACAGCCGCATAGACCGATCTTCTGGGTTAAGCAACGCTTGCCGAGGTTGGTCTGCTGATGGGTGACCATTTACCATAGCGAGTTTCCTCCGGGCCTCGGAAAGCACGTAAAGCCGTCGGTCCCGGCTGTCATTTGTAGATCTTTGACAGTCGTTACTGTTGGTCAGAAGCCAGAAAGTCTGACAACCAGTCTTACCACGAGTATCGTATTACCCAGTTACTGGGTTGTGGAGGTCTGATAGGCAGTCGCTCCATGTAAATACTGATGTTCAGCTGCATCCGGTTCGACTGGAAGCCGACCCCAACATAGTTGGGAAAAGGCTAGGCAGATGATGAGTTGGTCGCGTTCGGCCTTAGCGCTCCAGTACACGATGCCGCCGCCGCACCGCCGCCGCGCCGACACCGCACCACCACCGCGTCCGCGCCGCTTGATTTTACCATACCACTATACAGTTGTCAGTAATACATTGCTAGCTGCGAAGACCATACGCGTAGCACTCGCACGGATATGTCCAACTTAACGAATAAAAAGAAGTTAGTGTTGGCTTACTACATGTACAGAAAATGAATTCTAAATTTTTGTCCCGTAACACTTCTCTTTCCTCCACTAAAGTAATCAAAATTATCCATGATAGGTTACTAAAAATTAAGTGCATACATGCGCATACGTTGGCGGCCGGTAATGGGGTAAAACTCTGTAATACGCCCCAGTTGACAAAACGCCCCAGTCGTTTGTCACTCACACTAACACAGTTTCGCAGCGCATAACTACTCACACGCGTAGGCGCCAGTCGGACGACAACATGGCTGCCGCTCACACGTTATAATTATTGTTCGTCTAAGAAATATTCGAAATTAAAGTTTTTTAGTGATCAAACAATTTGTGGTAAGTTTCATATGAATTTTTATAACTTTAGTGATTTGTTTTTTATGTCAATCGGTTCCCTAGCCATTTGCATAAAATTTTAAGACCTAATATAACTTAGCATAATTTTGTTTGGCATAATTATATTTTCGCATAATATAATTACGCATAACAGCTTACGCATAATTTTTTTAAGCATAATTTCTCTAACCATAATAATGATTAAGCATAAAGTTCTAAAGCATAACTTTTTTAAGCTTAATATCCTAAAGCATAAATTTATTTACGCATAATGATATTAAAACATATTTTTATAGGTATACGGTAGACGATTATTCGTCACCTATTTTCATTTTCACAATAAAAACTTAAGGGGATGTTTGTAAGGTTGAGGCTCCAAAGCAGAGTCGACGGAGCCACGCTGCGCGGGGCTCCTATTTCTGTCTGCAGGGTTTAAAGTAACCTAACACGAAGGGGATGACGGGGGCTTCGTTCGCTCGCTTCGCTCGCTCACTCTAGCCCCCATCATCCCCTTCGAACCTAACCTATCCGTGTCGGGGTGCGCCTGCGACTAGATTATTAGACAATGGTAAAAACATTTCTGATTCTCATAACTGACGTTATGCTAATAGTCATTAGGCCTACTAACGTTATGCGAATCAAATTTATGCCAAAACAAATTAGTCTTTAAGATGATTATGCCAACATAAAATGTATGCCTAAAAAAATTATGCCGAAGTATATTAGGACAAAGAACATTATGCGAAAAGAAGGTATCCCATTTAAAACGCCCCACTGCGGTTTAATCAACAAACTCAAACGTTAGTTATGGTAATCAAAAATGTTTTTACCATTGTCTAATAATCTAGTCGCAGGCGCACCCCGACACGGATAGGTTAGGTTCGAAGGGGATGATGGGGGCTAGAGTGAGCGAGCGAAGCGAGCGAGAATTATGCGTAAGCTGTTATGCGTAATTATATTATGCGAAAATATAATTATGCCAAACAAAATTATGCTAAGTTATATTAGGTCTTAAAATTTTATGCAAATGGATAGGGAACCGTTTTAAATAGTGTATTTTACAATATGCCCCATGGCTTGGTACGTAAAACACCCCACTATTTGATTCGCGTAAATGTGTTACAATAGTTTATAAATGTTTCAGAAAATGTCTCGGAATTATAATAGAAAAACACTGCGAGCATCATGGTCGCCAGAAGATTTAGAAGAAGCAATGAAAAAGGTAAAAAACAAGACTATGGGTGTCAACGAAGCCTCTAGAAATTACCAGATTCCCTCCAGAACCCTCAGAAGACACCTTTTAACAGGTAAATCAAAAGTCCCTCTTGGCCGCAACCCAGTCTTTTCAGAAGAGTTTGAAAAAAAGTTAGTAGCCCATGTAAAAAAATTAGAAAGAGTAGGGTTTGCACCAGACCGACGAGATGTAAAGGAAATAGCTTTTCAGTGGGCCACAAAACTTAAAATAAAACACCCATTTTCGGAAGAGTCTGGATTAGCGGGTAACGTCTGGTTTTCTGGATTTATGACAAGAAATCCGGAACTAAGCCAAAAAAAGTCAGAAGGTTTATCCCTCGCACGAGCTTATGGAGTGAACAGAAAGGATGTTCAAGATTTTTTCCACTTGTTAGCCGAAATCTATCAAGAAAATGACTTCGCATCCCACCCTGAAGACATATATAATATGGACGAGTCAGACATCCAGGTAAATAACAAACCAGGAAAAGTGATAGCAACCAAAGGTGCCAAGGATGTATACACTCTCACAAGTTGTGAAAAGGGTGAAAATTGTACAGTCATAGCGTGTTGCAATGCTGTAGGCAGTTTCGTACCTCCTGTTCTGATATATAAGGGGACTTACGAAAAACCTCAGTTTTCCGAAGGTCTGCCACAAGGATCAAAAGTCTTTATAAATAAAAAATCATCGCATATTAACTCGGATCTGTTTATGAAGTGGTTTGAGGAAGTATTTTTGCTTCACAAAAGCTCACGAAAAACATTGTTGATATTAGACGGTCACAGCTCTCATAGCAACAATGTACGCTTACTGGAAGTAGCTCAAGAAAACAATATTATACTCCTGTGTTTACCAAGTCACACGACACATGCTCTTCAACCTCTTGATAGAGCCTTCTTTAGACCGCTTCAAGTATATTTTGCACAAGAAGCGAAGTCGTGGATGGTGCGGAATAAAGAAAAGAAACTGACGCGCTATAATGTTTCAAAATTGATAGGGAGGGCTTGGGGAAAGGCTGCCACAGTATCAAATGGGGTCTCAGCCTTAAAATCCTGTGGAATTTATCCGTATGATCCCAACTCTATTCCAGACCATTATTTTTCGCTCTCAGACTCACTTCAAGACCAAAATTTAATTGAAGGTGACAACGCCGAGAGTCAAGATACAAGAGATTCTCCAACACTGCTTCAAAATAATAACGAAAATGTTATTTTTGATCCCGTCGCAGAAGGCAGTGACGAAACAATGTGCGACTCACCACCACCATATCATGGTTCTGAAACTTCGCCACAGCCAGGAACTTCAGGCCTTAACACCAACCAAAAATATTACAATGATTAAGTCCTAGGGAAACCAGAGTCAATCACTGACTTCTCCACAGCCAGGGACTTCAGGTCTTTGCACCAGGCAAAATGTATCATGGATGATGTTCCGATAACACCTCAGTAGAACCGTCAAAGGCTCGTATCTCTAGCAGAAGTAGGTAATTCTGATATAACACCTTTGTTAACGCCATCTGGTGACATTTAATCCACAACGCGTGGCACCCTCTAGCGTCGAGTAGATGGAGACTCGACGGAAGCTGAGGGAGCAAGAAGCCAACATCTTTACTCCTGTGAGGGAACGAGAGCGCTGCAAAGGGACCGCTGATTGGTCGTCCCGAGAAGATTCTAGAAGATTCGATCCACGGCACGGATCGACCGGATGATCGAGCGGGGCGACGGACAGAAGAAAACGAACACGAATGGTAGTCGGTTCACCATCGTATCGTCTCACAATTATAACTTGAAAATTCGTGTAAATTAATAATCTATCTGTAATTCTGTATAACAATAAACGCTATCAAAATATATAATAAAGTACCGTTCATTGAAGGAAGCCCTTGACCACCACACACAACACAAACAACCTTTAAAAACAATTACTTCGACTGACTCCTCAGTAACACCTTCAAAAGTTTTAAGCCAATTTCACCCAGTACCCCAACTCCCAAAATTTTTGTCTAAAAGAAAACAAACGTCAATAATTCTGACTTCACCGGAAAATATTGCAAGAAACAAACTTATGGAAAATAAAAGAAAAACAAAACTTGAAACTCATGCACTAAAACTAAAACAGGTAAAAGCTAAAAATCAATCTACAACAAAAGCATGTGATGGGAAAGAAACCAAAACTGCAGAAAAAGTATTTAAAGTTAAACAAGCATTGAAAAAGAAGCCAAAGAAGGATGTGCCTGTTAAGCCTCATTTACACGATGCAAGTTTCTTGCCTGTTGCATACAATAAAACCGAAGCAATAAATGACTTGCATCGTCTAAATAACACGTAACATTCTTGCTCTATATGGTCAAGTTTCTATTCAATACTAGCGGCCCGTCCCGACTTCGCACGGGTGACATTTATTTTTTAAATATAGCCTATGACACTTACAAATAACGTGGCTTTCTATTGGTAAAAGAATTTTCTAAATCGGTTCAGTAGATCCAGAGATTACCCCCTACAACCTCACAAACTTTACCTCTTTATAATATTAGTATAGATTAAATTAGCTTAGCTTCATTTTACAATGAGCTCATAGATTTACCATAGCAGCGCCATCTATTGATTACTTACTCAACCCAGTCGAAAGGTATCGACATCTGTTAGAATCATTTGGAGTTAACAGATAATTGTGACTGTCAAATAATAACAGACAAATAATTAGCAATAAATTAAAATTGCGACTATAATTTGAGATTTAAACTATCCTATCTCTCAAGTTGGATCGAACTGCACATGGTGTGCGAATTTTATTATAATCGGTTAAGTGGTTTAGGAGTCCATTGAGGACAAACATTGTGACACGAGATTTATATATATTAAGATTGTCCTTGGTGTAAACAGCAACTACAATTATTATAACGTTCAACAATTGCATGAAAAATTCGCTAAAGGCCCATTTACATGATGCAATTTTCTTGTACGTACAAGAGCAATAATTGAATGCAATAAATTAGGCGCAATAATTGACCTTCAAGAATTGTATGCAACTGTTTACACGCGGATATAGTAAAAGAAATTGAATGCAATTATTGAATGCAAGTCTTGACAAGAAATAATTGCAAATGTCTTTTGTTTACACCAATACAATTATGTTTAGGAGATTATTGCTTACAAGTTTTGACTTGTCTAAACACAGACTTGTATGTGCGTGTACCATTTATTTGCGGGTTGCTTCAAGAATTGCACGTATTTGCGTTTGCAAATTTTTCATTCAAGTTTTGAACGTTTTAGAAGCTCCTGTGTTTATTAATAAATAAGTATGAGTCAAAAAGTGTTCGAGCAGGAATAGCATTACGCATTGGTGTATTTCGCCTTTGTATCGAAGAACCAACTTTATCTAACAAATAATAAAACTGGGCTCTGTTCACACGAAACATTTCTTTAAAGTCATCTTCGTTTTCTGTTTGTAGCTCTACACAAAGATTGTTAGATGCTCCGAGAACCTCTCTTCTTGCTATCCATTTTTTCATCCAACACCTTTTTTTTCGACGTTTTCTCAATATATCTTGCCTCAGAAGAGCAGCAACGATTAACACACCCTCACTCACTGCACTCATGTTTGCAAATGAAGAGAGAATCCAGTTGAATACAAGAATTGCTTAAGAAATAATTGTATGTGCTGTTTACACGAAGAAAAGTTTTGAAACAAAACTTGTATAACAGATCAAGAATGTTACGTGTTGTTTAGACCATGCAAGTCATTTATTGCTTCAATTTAATTGTATGCAACAGGCAAGAAACTTGCATCATGTAAATGGGCCTTAACGCAAATACATGCAATACTTGAAGCAACGCGTCAAAAAATGGTACAAGCACGTACAAGTCTGTGTATACACGAGTCAAAACTTGAAAGCAATAATTTCCTACACATAATTGCCTCGGTGTAAACAGAAGACACTAGCAATTATTTCATTTCAAGATTTGAATACAATAATTGCATTCAAGTTTATGTTTATCATCCGCGTGTAAACAGTTGCTTACAATTCTTGAAGGGCAAATGTTGCACGTATTTCATTGCATTCAATAATTGCTCTGGTATGTACAAGAAACTTGCATCGTGTAAATGGGCCTTTAGAAAGAAGAGAAAAGTGCGTACTTCTTCGTCGTCAGACAGTAACGACGAAAATACAAACAAAATTGAGGAGTCAGAAGAAGAAATATCTGATGAAGACATAAACAGGTGTGCCGAGTGTACCGAAGATTATTATCAAACACAATCTACAGAAGATTGGATTCAATGTCCCACGTGTTTAGCATGGCTTCACGAGTTTTGCACCATGTATAATCCTAAGTGCAACAAATGTGGACGGAAAGCTAAAAGAGAAGCTATTAAACGTTGATCCCACTACAATTTTATTTGTATAATACTCTGCCTTAATAGTCTGATATTGTTTTATATGTATAATTTTGATAATATCATTTTCTAAACTGTAAAGTTTGAGCATCATGCAGCAATTAATGATACACCTTTAATCATATCATATTACTGCCCATTGTCTGGTAGTATGAGTCTGTCATGCTCACTTAAATGTCCTGCTGATGGTGGCGTTGTATATCCGGTCGTTGGGTTCCCTACAATATGGTTGAGCTAAGCGATGCGGATGTGCACGTCATGCTCGTGAACGGGTGCTGTCTGTCGGGACTGGTCAGCCCATAACTACTATGGCAATTCTAGAAGGCATATTTTCTTTTTCTATTTTCTACTCTTACGTGAATTTATTTGTTACATTAACCTGCATTATTCTCATTCTATGTCGCACGCTACTGTAATGGAATTGTCATGAATAGTCATGATCTACTATTTTAAAAAGAGTATTCATGTAGTTTCTTGCCGGCTCTTCTCCATAGAACCTACCTTTTGGAACCGTGCACCTAGTTTTGACGTTTTAAAAGTGCCTGTAATCTGGTCTATTTGAAATAAAAAACTTTGACTTTGATCTCTAATTGTACCTATTCACTATTTTTAGATGATTATTATTTTTTGAGACTGATCAAGATGTAACAAAAGGACTGAATTATGTTTTTTGATTTTTAATAATCTGTTATTATAGACATGTAAGAAGATACTTTATGTTTGTTTTTTCTGTAATTTTAAATTTGCGAATTTGTTGGGTTTCAGCCTGTTGCAAGCAATGTTGAAAGGCAGACGCTGTTTTCTTCCGGCAATAGAAGTTATCCAGTCCACCTAACACCCCTTCCCATAGACCAGATATTTTTCACCACATTTTACAATAGTCTTGCACCCACCTGGGACGGTCCATGACTGTACTCCAATAGTGCAGCCGTGGATAGTCCCGGGTTGGTGTCCCATCCCATTTTAGATTAAAGTTCTCAAAGGGGCCTCTGCGCGTTGGACCTGTGTCCCCGTGTATGCTTTCCAAAGGACCGGACATCTTCCGCAAAGATGAGCCGTGACTGAAAAGAGACACAAAGTGTTTTGTTTAATTGTTATGTTTTCATAAAAATAGTTATTAGTTTTATCTATTATTACATAATCATCGACATTCAATGACTTAAAGGCGATTAAAAAAAGTGGGGCATTTTATAATGGAGGCGAGGCATATTATGCAATGGTCACATGACAAAACGCCCCACTGTAGATTTTTTTTAAATGATTATTACTCTATTTTCTTACAACTTAAATGTTTGTAACAAGTGCCATAATGTCCTAAAAGAAATAAATAATGTTACTAAATAAAGATTTGATTATAACTTTGATTAGTTTTATTTCAGTTAGTGTTCAAAAAAAAGTGGGGCGTATTACCTAGTTTTACTCTAAGCAAAGTCAAACAGTGGCGAATGGCGGTGCGGTGGCGGTGCGGCGGCGGCGCGGGGGCGGTGCGCGGGCGGTGCGGCCGCGGCATCGTGTACAGGAGCGCTTAGGCCTCGCTTAGGTCGCGTCGCGCACCGCCCCAGTCGCATTTACAGTACCGTTTTAACGGATCCGTCGCTACAGGAGGTGTGCTGGAGGTGACGGTCACACCGCATTTATAGTACCATTCCGCCGTGCCACGCCCCGCGTGGCTTTGATCCGATAAAACGGATCAGTATTTTAATACTGTTGTGTAGACTTGTGTAACTCATGAGCGAGTAGTTCAGATGAACTGCTCACTTTAGGTGTGTGGCGGCATCTATCTCGCCACATGCGAACTATCCTACATCGCGCAATCAAGATTTAACACGCAGATAGTATATATACAACCTCCCAACATCAACCGTTGGCCGCAGCGGCCGACTACAGTCCCTCTCTCATAAGTAAAGTTCGCCGTCCCAGGCACACACTTTTAGAACCCAATGACGAAATAACCCTCCAGGAGGCGAGTAAATCGACCAGCACAATACACAGCGTCCGCCGCCGTCCGGCATACCGTCCCGTCGCGACGTCCCACCGCCGCCGGTCACGATCCACCGAGCTCTCCCGTCGTAGAGCCGGTCGTCTCTTCAGACTCCGCAGTCACACCGATAATTCAGCCCTCATCAAGCTGTCTCCCCCCCCCCCCCCCCCCCTATGTCCACGCCAGCAACGCCCTAAGCCGAGGTCCGAGTCCCACTAGGGGTCGCCCTTAGTGCTGTTGTTGCAGGTAGTCATGATGTTAGTGTAGTACAAGTAGTTAGCTTAGGTTAAGTATTTTACGTCCCCCCCATTGGCTGGAGACCCTTCAGGTCACGCCAATACGCCCGGTTACGTAGAAACCGTCCCCTAGGACGACCTACAGCAGTGAAATAGAAAAAAAATAAAAATAATAAAATCAACCGTTGGGCAGTAGCCCGCCAGGCACAAGACTCCGCCTGGTTGGAGGATCCTCCCTTTGGTTGGAGGAACACCACACCTGGTTTCTCCACAGGTGAGCCGAATGAACTAGTTCACCTCTGTGAAGCGTTTTAGTTCAGTAGTTCAACTAACTCACTCCGCGTCCCGAGTCACAGCGAGCGGCTGAGGTGAGCCGTGAGCCGTACTGAACTACTGAGCCGTGAGCGAGACTCGATTCGTCAGCTTACTCAGTTACTCATACATATGACCAGTCGCATTTATTATTATTGCTTTCTCGGCGTGTTGTCGAAGTATGAAGTATAAGCATGAAGGGAAGTCGATTTTTTATATTTAACTAGCATATAATTAAAAATATTAGAGGTGCTCGTGGCTAAATAATTACAGCCGCATAGATCGATCTTCCGGGTTAAGCCACGCTTGCCGAGGTTGGTCTGTGGATGGGTGACCATTCACCATAGCGAGTTTCCTCCGTGCCTCGGAAAGCACGTAAAGCCGTTGGTCCCGGCTGTCATTTGTAGATCTTTGACAGTCGTTACTTCTGGTCAGAAGCCAGAAAGTCTGACAAGCAGTCTTACCAAGAGTATCGTATTACCCAGTTACTGGGTTGTGGAGGTCTGATAGGCAGTCGCTCCATGTAAATTACTGATATTCAGCTGCATCTGGTTCGACTGGAAGCCGACCCCAACATAGTTGGGAAAAGGCTAGGCAGATGATGATGATTAAAAATATTGCGCTCTTACAATTGAAGCATAAATAGTTCCTCAAAGCAGTTCAGTAGTTCATTTCGTTCTCGGCTCTCGCTCAGAGTTCAAGAGCGAATAGCTCTTGAACTCTGAACTAATTTCGTACTGATTCAAGGAGCTAAATGAACTACTGAACTACTTTGATGAACTAGTTCACTTTACTGAGCGAGATTTGGTGAACTAGTTCCGTAAAGTAGACAGGGGCCCAATTCTCCTAAAATAAATCTTGATAAATCACAACCGAACCAAGGCCGAACCGTTCATTCAGACAGTTCTCAATTTCAAAAGCTATCAAATTGTTTGACACAAAAAATAAAAACAATCATTTTGAAAGTTTTCCAAAACAAAAACTGACTGACGGTTGTGGTTCGATTGCGTTTGGCAACAATTTATTTTAGGAGAATTAGGCCCCTGGTTTGCTCAAGCCTACTGTTGTGTGTGTGAACTCGCTCATACAACTACATAAGTCATCGCCGAATAAAAACGTATACAATAAAAAGGACCTGTAAAACGGACTGCTGTGTATTTTATCGGATTGGTATCTATACATATAAAAGGAAAAGCTGACTGACTGACTGACTGATCTATCAACGCACAGCCTAAACCGCTGGGGTTAGAACGTTGAAATTTTTACAGGAGGTTCATTTTGTAACGTAGGCATCCACTAAGAAGGGATTTTTCGAAATTCAACCCCTATGGGAGTTAAATAGGGGATGAAAGTTAGTATGGAAAATCGACACTTAACCGGTTCAAAATTTCACGCAAGCGAAGCTGCGGGCGAACGCTAGTAATTTATAGGATCTGAAATACTGTCATGTGTGTGAACTCGCTCATACAACAACATACGTTTATCGTCGAATAATGAACGATTTCTACCAAACGGGCCGCGCCGGAGCGCATTTCACACTGTGCTAAAGGAAATTCAGGCTTCTATACAATAGTTAAGTTTCATGTTTGCATGGAAATTACACTGCTTGGAACTCGGTTAGATCCGCGCGTATGCCGCGGCAGCCGGTCGGCTCCTCGCGTACGTGGACGGCGGCGCTCGGCTGTCGTCACATCCGGTCGGCTCCGCTCGGCCACACCGCAGGTAGAAACTGACTGCGATAGCGGATACACGAGCACGCGCGCGTATGCGTCCGGTTTCCAGCAGATTGTAACTAGGGATCATACGATACCACTGAGGTATCGATACTTTTACTCGATACCATATCGATCGTAATCGTAAAGTATCGATACCTACTCGGTATCGAATGAAAAGTATCGATACTTACTCGTATCGGTCAATTTATTCGTAGAATTAAAGACAAATAAAAACAGCAGTAAGTACTGATTTTATGTTAATATATAAAACAAAAAAGACTCGGAAATAAAGTCGGTTTTTAATGTGCTCCCCAAAAATAATATTTTTTCAAGATGTTTGCCTATTAAACGATTCTTTGATGCAATGACTGTTGCGCCAGCTTTGAAAAACAATCTCTCACAAGTACTTAAGTAATAAAATAAAAATGTTCTACCAACTAGACTAATAATCAGGACAAAAGTACTCGTATCGCTACTGAGTACCGATAAAAGTACTTTGGACCGATACCTACTTGGTACTCGGTTCCAAAGTATCGATACCAAAAGTACTTGGTCATCATCATCTGCCTAGCCTTTTCCCAACTATGTTGGGGTCGGCTTCCAGTCGAACCGGATGCAGCTGAATATCAGTATTTTACATGGAGCGACTGCCTATCAGACCTCCACAACCCAGTAACTGGGTAATACAATACTCTTGGTAAGACTGGTTGTCAGACTTTCTGGCTTCTGACCAACAGTAACGACTGTCAAAGATCTACAAATGACAGCCGGGACCAACGGCTTTACGTGCTTTCCGAGGCACGGAGAAAACTCGCTATGGTAAATGGTCACCCATCCACAGACCAACCTCGGCAAGCCTGGCTTAACCCGGAAGATCGGTCTATGCGGCTGTAATTATTTAGCCACGAGCTCGCTTGAGTGAACGAGCATTAACATTCTATACTATAAGTTTTTAAACTGACATGGTCACTAACACAATCATTAGAACTTAAAACTTGAGTTCATCCGTGATCATGGCGCTTGTAATAGCGATTACGCACTGCATCCGATCCGAATCCGTGAAAATACGGATATAAAATACTCGGACCGAATTCGGATATTGCTTTACGCACTGCATCCGATCCGAATCCGTGAAAATACCGATCTAGAGTAAAAATCTCGGACCGAATTCGGATATCGCTTACGCACTTATCCGATCTCTGATCCAAATTCAAACAATTCAGTGGCCATCTTTGGCATATCCATTTGGCGTCCGATTTGAATCCGAGGTAGTGCGAAAGCGTTCATACAAACATTACTACGGCTACTTCGGTCCGTCAATATTTCTTCCGAATTGGAGACTCACGGATGACGGATAGAAATCGGATGACGGATGTAGTGCGTAATCTACCATACAAATAGTTCTATGGCTACTTCGGAACGTATTTTCACGGATTCGGATCGGATGCAGTGCGTAACCGCTGTAACGGTACCGAAATATCGGAAACTCACAACAAATAATAAACATGGTAAATATACCGTTTTAAGTTCTACTAACATTCTAATTTTTCTTCCAATACAGCCTATAAAAATAAAAGAAAAATCTAAGAAGAAATTAAAGCCGAAAGCCGAAAAGGTACCGATAAAGAAAAAGATGAAAGTAAAAAAGAAACGGTCCCCATCACTAGATTCTTTACAAGATGATCATATAGACAATGATGATTGTGTGACTGAATACGATGATGATAGAAAAGATAATATCATTGATGTAGCGCAGAAAAAGGAAAAGGATGTAGTTGGGAAAGATATTCCTTTAGGAGAAGAGGTAAGTTCATTTCAATCCTTTATACTAGATTAGTCGGAAAGGAGGTACCAATCCGCAGCCCACTTACACTGAGTTGCAAGAAAGATACCATTAGGTGATCATTAACTAATCCGTTATTAAGAATAATGTTTCCATTAAATTAATGGCTATTGCATGAACACTAATTAGGTAGTAGTTCGTTCTTCATTTACTAATTATCATATATTGAAATCATGGAGAGTTTGACACATCAAAAATTAATTTTAATGGATAGTTAATCATTCCATTAAATCTAGCTTCTCGCAATGGACAGAAGAGGTTAATGAAGCTTTAACATTCAAATGAGAGCATTAAAATTTAATGGACCCTTCTTGCAACTGAGTGTTAAACTATCACTGATGACTGTTATAAAGAAAGTCTTAAAATTTCAAAATTCTATAACTTTTATTTCCATGTAAAAATATTTTATTTTAGTTTTTTCAAAAATTCTTCATCCCTGCTTTAGTTACGAATTCAGAAAATGGAGCTACTAACTCGTGACCCCAAATATGACCTAAAATGTAAACACAGCTGATCATAGCTGAGGATAGATAGATTTTAGCGTATTTTTTTTTTGAGATTTTTGAACAGCTATTTCTCTTAAACTATTGACTTTTGGGGAAAGTGGAAGAACAAAAGTTACTCGTTATTATGGGTACCTACTTTAACACTCCTTCGGATTAGTACTTACCCCCTTTCTGACTAACCTTGTATAGGGTGTAAATTTCGTGTGATTTCTTAAAACCACATGATTTATTACTGGTAGTCATTAACCCGCACAAGATTTAGCTTGATTAAACAAAAAAAAAAAAAAACTCCGTTTTTGCAATGTATTTTTGATTTTTTTGAATTTTGAGACGCCCTGTATAATATAATATACAGGCTGAATTTTGAGACACCCTGTATAATATCCGGTGTAAAAAGACCCTTAACGATAACGAAAACCACATATTCTACCCATCATTGGGATCATTTTTTTCTACCAAACCATACCTGGGAAACCATTGGTTTTGGAGATATTGAAGGTCAGTGTAATTTTTTTTTTTAGTTTTTTCCAAAAACATATTCTAAGTGATAATACTAAACTTTCTTCCAAACAACCTTATCAAAAATTTCAATTTTTCCTCACAAATTACGCATTTGAAGTTACAAAAACGCAACGAATATCAAACGCACACGACCGCCTTGGCTCAGCTGTGTGGCCGCTGCACGCACACAAACGCGCGGCATCGCCTCAACCTCACATTGCGCGCCACAAAAAAAAGCGTTTTTGATGTCAAAAAATAAAAGTCGTTTCCCAGCAATTATTTTTGGTCAATGTAATTTAGTTTGATGTACAGAGTGCGTAGATTTCAGTTATGTGATGGGTCTTTTTACACCCTGTATACTGGTGAATTTCGAGGCAGCCTGTACTATAAAATATACAGCATGATTGATTTTTGCAGACGTTAAGACTGAACGGTGAAATAAAAGCTCCTAAAAAAGTCTCGATAAAGGAGGTAAAAGAGATTCTACCAGAGAGACCTCACTGTGAGGAGTGTGGAAAGAACTTCAGCTCCAGAAAGACGTATAGGTACCACTTAAAGTAAGTACATCATTGAAATATTCTGACTTTATGCACTCTTCTTTTTTTGTCCCGTCTATTCTTCTGTGGAATGCGCATTCGGAAATCAGGATCGCCACTAGTCGGTACTCTTTTAAAATTAAAGTACACACATCAAAAAAAGTTTGCGATCACTAGCATAATTATGTAAGTATGTGAAGATTCCGAATTCAAAGTCCAACTGAAATCTGATTTATATTTATCTAGATAACTATCAATCTATATTTATCATGATAATCATCGCTTTTAATCCCGATTAGAAAATTCGGCTTCAAAAAGGCTACATAATTTTTCAAAGTGATCGCAAACTTTTTTTGATGTGTGTACGTCTACCTTCGCAATAAATTGGCAAAATCATCTCAACACTGATTTGTCTTAGGTATTATTTATTGTTATATATTTATGTATGTATTTAAAAGTTTTATATTGTCCGAATATAATTATATAACGAGGGTAGTTCACTCATTGGGGGTACCTCGTCATCAGAGTCCAAGTTCGACTTGGTGTAGGCAGGAAATAATAGTCACAACACTGATTATAGTCCTCTATATATTCACTCTCGATAACAAAATAATAAAATCTCTAATGATCAAACCGATGGAAACTGATTAAAGTACGGAAACGCGGTAAGTTCGGTGCAGGCTGGCAAAACGACCTCTCGCCCTCGTGTCTCACTCCAAAGTGACTTCACTCAAATCAAATGCATCCAATGTCAAAAAGAATGACAGCTGACAGCCGACAGCTGACAGCTTACTGACAACCGTCAAACAAGACATGCCACGCTCCGCACCGACCTCACCCAAGCACACTGCTTGACGCTTCCGACAAACGATAATAGATGGCGTCCTACTACATTAACAATAATCAATAGTCATTCTAATAGTTGTGCTTCTGTGTTGATTCTGCGACATATATGTATTCTTATTATTCAATTGTGTGGGTGTTGGGAGAGAGTTGAGTAGAACAACTCGCTTCCAGCTGTGGTTCTGTCCATAGTCGGGAGCGAGAGTGCGTGGGCAGCTGTTGCCTCTTTTTGTGAGGTTTCGGCGACCAAAGATGGAGCGGAGAGAGAGAGGCGAATGCCACTCTCCCTTCCCGCGCCAGACGCACCGGGCGACGATCTCCGGCCACCCTAGTGTGTGGCCTGCGGGCGGCGGGTTAGGGGACCAGTAATAGGCCCGAGAAGACGGCGCGCTGTGTTCCGTGCGCGCTCTCAGGAGGACGTGAGGCAAGGCCCCACAAAAGGAGAGGTCCGCCAGGGGCTGGTGGACCGAGGCCTGCTGGGGTCGCGGTACATGCAGCTGCGAATCCCGCGACCCCGGCCAAGGGTCAGGAGAAGAAACACCGTGGGTTTTTAACCGTAAGAGTCGCCTTCCCCGGGCGAAGGAGATCCATGAGGATTTCAACAAGATAAAATAAAAGCTTTAAATCACGGAGCATTTACAAAAAGATGTAGTAATGCAATTTCCCGACAAAACGATACGTGACATTTCAGGAGGCGAGGGGAACATTACACCCCGTCTACTTCTATATTTTCCATCTAGCGGCGAATAGCAAATACTAAAAGCTTAGGATATTATAGATAACTAACACGTAGTTTAGTCATATTACGCTAGATGTCTCTAGTGTCACAAATGTAATAAATTACGTATAAAATATTACTTATTAGTGAAATGTGATGCAATCTATGCCATCAGAACGTTTATCCGAGTAGCTTTTGCAAGATAACACACAACACTTCATCTTTTTCTTTCAAATAACAAGGAAAATAATAAAATGGGATGAGAGAGCGAACGTAGTGTGCACAGGACGAGTGCCGACACCGTGATGACGTCAGGACCTACCTGATGCCACAGTGCACAGTTGCTTAGGCCAACTCATAATGAGAGGGTCTCAAACAATACAAGAATTTTTCAAATTAGTTCAAAAATGAAGGAGTTCTGAGATAACAAACAAAAAGAACAACTGAATTGAGATCCTCCTCTTTTTTTGTAGTCGGTTAAAAATCGTATTACAACATCTCTTTGTATTTGCACTGTGTTGTCACTATGTTGCAGCACATGTTGCCATGACGTAGTAATGTGTGAATTAGGACATAACTACAGTTGGTCATTTGTAGGCTAAATATGTGAATGTAGTTCTCAAAACCGCTTCTCTTTTCAGCGTCCTACATAAAGGACAGAACCGGTATCCATGTCCTCGTTGTGGGAAGGTGTATCAATGGAAGTCTAATCTTGGACGACATCTGAGGAGTCACAAGGTAAGACTCACCATATCTTGGCCTGCAACTGGCAATTCCTATAATAAGGTTGAGCTTTACGATGGCTGATGCATGCGTGCCGTCAGCTAGGACAGGTCAACTCAAACCTTCGATGGTCGCAGCGAGGAGTCCTGGGACGCGGTGGTGTCCTTCTGCGACACGGTCATATCGCAGAAGGAGGATGCGGGGCGGGTGAGGGAGATCACCTCCACTCACCCGCCCCGCAGCAGACGCACCGGGCGTCGGCGGAGGGCGGACAACGCCCTCTTCCAGCCGTCCTACATGGGTCCAGGGGCGACGAACTTAGGGGAGTCTGTCGCCCCCCATATATCAGAACCCGAGGCGGCGGCGCGAAGTGTTCCAAGCGCGCCCCTCTTAGACGGCGCGGGGGGAGTCTAACACCTCACTCCCCCCGCTAACCCGAGGACTGCACCGGTACTAACCGGGGGTTGCGGAAGTGTCGTAAATTCCCGCGACCCCCGGCGCAAGTGTGAGATGGAACACCGGGGTGGTTTTTAGTCAATAAGAGTATGACAGACCCGAATGAGGAATTTCCAACGCGAAAAAAAAAATGACAACACAAACTTGCTATGGCTCTTTCCTCAAAAGGCCATTCCAGATATTGTCCTACATTGTTACCTTCACATAGTTTTATACCACAATGTCTGGACTTTAAAAGAGACCTTGACCTGTAAGTTTGTTTCGGCTTTTCTTCTCAGAGCTAGTCAGATAGGAAATGACGGCGCCATCTAGTCTTAAAAACACTTTGCATTGTAAAAGTGTCTGTAGCAGATTTATTTACAGAAATAAATATTATTTATCATTTAATTCTCAAATATAACGAATTGAACATTACATGAAACTGATTAGTGAAATGAAAAAGATGCCATCTTTATTAATTTTGAAGGAAAATTAGAAAATAAAATGAAAGAAAAATTGAATATTCGCTCCGAACGCACAAAACGAAAAGTATAAACTAAACCAAAAAGAAACTATTCCGAAAATATGCGTCACATTCGCGCAAAACGGCCATCGCTCAGCATAATGTTGTGACTTACGTGCGACACAAAGCCACAGCGCTGGTTTTCAGCGACAATCGGCACACTGAACCAAAAAAATTAATATGCAAACCTTATTTTGCTATTTCCAACACTTGAAATTATAAGATGGTGCTTATTTTTACATAAATACAGGAATACGCTTGACATCTATTTGACCTCAAAGCTAAAAACTAACTCTCTAACTAAATGTTGTAAAAGAAATCAACATTAAAACTATTCAGTGACGTCACAGAATAGGATCACTAGCAAAAGTTTAAAAATCAATTTTAAAAAGGTTTACATATCGAATTATCAAATGTCGCCAAAGAAAGTTTTCCCTCAATTAAAAAAACACACACTAATACATACAGGGTGTAAAAAGACCCATCACATACCAAAATCTACGCACTCTGTACATCAAACTAAACTACATTGACCAAAAATAATTGCTGGGAAACGACTTTTATTTTTTGGGCAAAAAAAACGCTTTTTTTTGTAGCGCGCAATGTGTGGTTGTGGCGATGCCGCGCGTTTGCATGCGTGCAGCGGCCACACAGCTGAGCCAAGGCGGTCGTGTGCGTTTGATATTCGTTGCGTTTTTGTAACTTCAAATGCGTAATTTGTGAGGAAAAATTGAAAATTTTGATAAGGTTGTTTGGAAGAAAGTTTAGTATTATCACTTAGAATATGTTTCTGGAAAAAAATTAAAAAAAATGTACACTTTTACCTACAATATCTCCAAAACCAATGGTTTCCCAGATATGGTCTGATAGAAAAAAATGATCCCAATGATGGTTAGAATATGTGGTTTTCGTTATCGTTAATGGTCTTTTTACACCCGATATTTTACCTTCGCAGGCGCGCGATTCAGGCGAATTATATTGTGAAACGTGCGACAAACGGTTCGCGTCTGTCGCAACGTATCGACAACACCTGCGAGTGTCAAGACGACATGTACCTGAGAGCGAATTCAGGTAATGTGGAGCTTTGTGGTGATGTATGATGATTACCACAACCGTTAGAAAAATGTGGGAGTAGGTGATTTAGGTTCGGGGAAGTGAGTAGATGATGGTAAATGTGTTTGTGGCGAGTGTGGTAATAGTGGTGTGATTACCACAATTGCCAAATTGTGTTGGATTAGCTTTATTAGGTATCATAGACTTGTTATTAATGGGAAATAGGGTTGTGGTAATTGCAGTATGATTACCACAACCTTTAGAAAATTGCTTGAGTAAGTGTTTTAGGTTTAGGGAGTAAGTAGTTTATGGGAAATGTGTTTGTGGCGAGTGTGATAATTGTGGTATGATCACCACAACTGTCAAATTGTATAGGATTAGTGTTATTTGGTATCATAGGCTTGTGAATGATGGGAAATAAGGTTGTGGTAATTGTGGTATGATTACCACAACCTTTATAAAATTGCTGGAGTAAGTGTTTTAGGTTTAGTGAGTAAGTTGTTTATGGGACATGTGTTTGTGTCGAGTGAGGTAATTGTGGTATGATTACCACAACTGTCAAATTGTGTAGGATTAGTGTTATTTGGTATCATAAGCTTGTGAATGATGGGAAATAATAATTGTGGTATGATTACCACAACTGTCAAATTGTGTAAAAGTCATAGATGCTAGTAAATGCGTTTGTGGTGAGTGTGATAAGATTACCACAAAAACCTTTGTTCACAGTTTCATGTGCAATGAATGTGGCAAAAAATTCGTGAACAAGACTCGGCTCCGCGACCACATAGATTGGGAACACCTCAAGAAAATAAAGTTCAGATGTCAATTATGCAACAAGGTAACTATCAATATAACAATTGTATTACTGGTACAGCACTTTTTAAAAACAAATTGATGATTGTGGCAAGTGTGGTAAGTCGATCAAAATTGTAGCATCTTTACCTCAATTGTGGCGACCTTACGTCTTTGTTACATACATTGTTTTACATTTTACATAGTACTGAACCCTAAAAAATGTTATATGATTCTTCAAATAAATAAGGAGATGTTTCAGAAATGTATGGAGCCTGGGCTAGCACCATGTACACTATATGTAAATATAGCTATACAATAAAGTAACCGTTTTTTAATGTTTATTTTCTATAATTTTACTTCGTTTAATTGTACATTCAAGTTACCTTGGTCAAGGAGAGCAACAGAACACATGAAAATATGGCGGATCAAAATTATGTGAAATGTCATTTTGACAACTGTTGACATGTCAATGACCCCATAGTGTTTATTTCTTGTGTACTACTTATCGTATGTACGTTGTTTATAGACGAAAATACTTCGATTACGTTTTAATTATAATAAAATAGAACTACAGGTGTTGTACACGAAACCTAGCGACACCTAGGACTGTCAAAGTTGTCAAACTCATGTCTATGTCAAACACAACTGTCATGGCTACCAGAAAAAAAGGGTTAACATATTAAAAAACGTCACCCAATAATAATTCCAGTACAAGAGTACTCTTCTTCAAATTAATTTATTTGTATTTTTATGGAAATCTCCTATTTTTTTACTATTTTTCTATGTACTGTACATGGTGGTGGCCCAAACATCTCCTTTGTAACTATAAATAAAGTCCAATAAATAATTCGTGATTTTTAAATCCCGGGATTAAAACGTCATTATAATTATTTCGGGATTTTAGAGGAGGTATTATCCACTCTATGTTACTTCCTTCCTCGAAGTTTAGGTGAATATACTCTACCTATTCCGATCTCTGGTGATGAGCAATAGCCTTATGTTTCCGTAGGCAAAGCGGCGACTAGTAATAAATAAAAACAAATAAGTATTATTATTTCAGCCGTTTAAATGCCACACATCGTTATACGTACATATGCAGAACGTACACAGAAATAAAGAGAAGAAGGACAATCTTTGTCATGTGTGCGGGAAGTCTTATCAGGTAAGATCATAATATTATGTGAAAGACATTTTTTTACGTTACCTTTGTTTTTCCAATACAGTGTGTTAACGAATTCGTGTAATTTCTTCAAACCACGTGATCTACTAATGACACGGATTAAGCTATAAAAGGTTTTTTTTTAAACCAACAAACTTCGTGGTCTATTTCTGAGTCAGTTCAGCGCCCCAAGTTAACTGACTGCAAAGAGCGATATCGTGCTAGTATGTATGAGTGGCTCCGAAATATTCTATCACATAAAAAAAAATGCAATTTTGTTTTTTGCTTATTTTTTAATGAAACCTTATCAGGTGGGTGAGACACGATCACTTACCCCTATCGCAAGAAAAAATAGTCATTTTCATTTTCATTCAAGCTAAATCCTGTGCGGGGTCAATCTATACCAGTTGTAGATCATGTGGTTTTCAGGAATTACTCACTAGAGGATGGGCAGCAGCATTCTCTGAGTACTTTAACAACCATACTGCGATCACCAACCCGCCTGTCAAGCGTGGCGATTATAGCAAACCCCCCCAACATGGCTTGGGGAAGGCCTATGTCCAGCAGTGGACGTCTTTCGGCTGAATGATGATGATGATGACAGGACGTGAAGTAAACATGTCAGACTACCGCCATGACGTCATTTAATCTCTAACAATACATATTAATTGCAGAACGCAGCTAAACTAAAATACCACATAGTAGCCATGCATACCAGTGAGACACCGTACCAATGTCAACAGTGCTCCGCGGCGTTTGGCTGGTATTCTAGTTTATACCGGCACGTTAGAGAGGTGCATTATAAGGTGAGTGTGGTAATTGTGGCGAGCAGATCACAATGTGGCGAGCGTGGTAATTGTGGTGAGCTGACCGCAATGTGGCGAGGGTGGTAATTGTAGCGAGCAGATCGCAATGTGGTGAGCGTGGTAATTGTGGCGAGCAGATCGGAATGTGGCGAGTGTATCTAATCATAAATTCTATAATGTGTGCTGACGCTTATGCGGCACTTTTAATAAGGTAATTGATGTTTGTGGCAAGTGTGGCAAGTCGATCAAAATTGTAGCAACTTTACCTCAATTGTGGCGACCTTACCACCAGTCTTTAGTTGTTACTGAAACCTTCTCTACCTAGCCTTTTACCAACTGCGTTGTGATCAACTTCTAGTCTAAACAGATGCGTCTGAATACCAGTATTTTACACGGAGCGACTGCCATCAGACCTCCGCAACTCAGTTACTGAGCAATGCCGATATCCTAAGGTTAGACCGGTTGTCAGACTTTCGGGCTTCTGACTACCCATAATACTGTCATAGGTATTCGTATGACGCCGATCGATGGTTTAACATGCTCTCCGAGGCACGGAGGGGTCTCGATTAGTGGTGGTTAATAAAACGTATAGCGCCAAAATATAACAGACTATGTCTACATAGCGTATAGCGTTTGCTATAGCGGCTCTGACTTCGCGCTATATTATAACGCCTCAACGAATAACAGTCTAAACGCGCACAGCGGGGCCAGAACGAGATAGCAAGACAGCGTAGCGACTAGCAACAGCGCGTAAGGGAATGAAATATTATTATATTCTTTAGTGTACAGCGCGTTGCGAGATAACATTTACAGCGCATCAAGTCCGTTTAGCGTGTTGTTAAATAAAAATTATAGCGTCTCCGCGTTCAGACTGCGCTCGAGTTTTGTAACACCGCGTTATAATGATAGCGTATAAAATAACAGACTATATGAATATATTTTATAGTTTATAACATGTCTACAGTTTATAGCGGTTATAGCAGTTATTTCAATAACACATTAATGTCAACCTATGACAGTCGTTACGGGTAGTCAGAAGCCCGACAGTTTGACAACCTGTCTAACCTTAGGATATCGGCATTGCCCAGTAATTGAGTTGCGAATGTCTAATGGCAGTCGCTCCGTGTAAAATACTGGTATTCAGCCGGATCTGACACTGGAAGCTAACCTCGACTTAGAGCGGGGGCACACGATGCGTTGCGGCGGTGGTGCGGCGCCGGAGCGGTGTCGCTGCGGCGTCTTACATAGAAATATCTGTGGCATGTCACACGATGCGCTCCGGTGCCGCACCGGACTTGCAACCATCGAGACGAGGCGGGGAGGGGGGAATGCGTTGCGACGTCGGAGCGGCACCGCGCAGTTGTTTATTCGTCATAAGGAAGGACACACGCTCGCTCGTTTCGATTTTTTTTCTAAGTCATCATCATCTGCCTAGCCTTTTCCCAACTATGTTGGGGTCGGCTTCCAGTCGAACCGGATGCAGCTGAATATCAGTATTTTACATGGAGCGACTGCCTATCAGACCTCCACAACCCAGTAACTGGGTAATACGATACTCTTGGTAAGACTGGTTGTCAGACTTTCTGGCTTCTGACCAACAGTAACGACTGTCAAAGATCTACAAATGACAGCCGGGACCAACGGCTTTACGTGCTTTCCGAGGCACGGAGGAAACTCGCTATGGTAAATGGTCACCCATCCACAGACCAACCTCGGCAAGCGTGGCTTAACCCGGAAGATCGGTCTATGCGGCTGTAATTATTTAGCCACGAGCTCCTCGTGCGAGAGATTTTTTTTCTAAGTAGTTTGATTATTGTGATTGAAGTTTTAAAAAATGAGTACCAACCTACATGTTATTGATATGGACTACCTCATAACATTAGTCCTTAACAGACTGTCCAACGCTGCTACGGCACCGCTGCGACATAACAACGTCGCGGCGCCGCACCGCTCGTGTGCCCGCTGATACGGTGAAATCTTTGCGGTGCGGCGCCGCAACGCATCGTGTGCCCCCGCTCTTAGTTGAGAAAAGGCTATTCAGATTGTATATTCATGTTCAAATTCTCTTCACAGATGAAAGTCCAGCCGAAGAAGTCGAAGAAATCGAAAAAGTCAGATATTCACCCCTCATTGTTACCTCAACAAGTTGTTTTAACACAAATGCATCAACCGGGACCCCCGTAATATAGACATTAAACTTATTATCTTGATATCAAGGGCCTACTCCCTAAGCACAGATTAACTAATAGTTCCTTACGGAACAGATGCTTCACTCCATAGGAAAAGATAGATACCTAACTCTATAATTACCTACAAAAATATTACAGGCGTTCGTGCGCGCTAAAATGTACCTTACGCAGACGCCCGAGAGTATCAACTATGTCGTCTGCCGTGGTGTCAGGCGATCACGTGCGTCATTGAACGCAACGCTAGGGCTGTCTATGCTAAGAAATAATAACACAAAAGCCTAAGTAACTAAAAAACAGTTTAACCTTTTGCGAATATTGCGATAAAAAGAGTAATTTTGAAAATGAAAAGTAAAATATATAATCAAATCAATATTTTTTATATTTACGTGCAATTACAAAACTTTCTTTTTATCGCTATACAAAGAATCAGAGTTAAGTAGTAAATTTTTCTCTACCTAATCCGATGTCTGATTATAACAAATAGGCAATAATAAAAAAGAATCAACAAAGAAAACACAAATACATAACATTTACCTTTCCTCCTCCTTAGGTAATTTAAAAAAGGATAAACTTTTGTTGGTTGTTTTATTTTGACAGCCTTCTACACTACAATATGCACGAAATTTAGCCATTATTAAAGGCGCGGGTGCGATATGTAAGTATCCTAAGGGACTATTAGTTAATATGTGGCTGTGCTTACACTCGAGCGAGCGCGTGGCAGCCCACTGGATTTTGTTCGCCCGGGCGAACGCGAGCCGTAGGTACGTAAGCGCGTAACCTTGAACGAGTGACGGAGGCCTGCCCTAAGTCCGTCAACGAAGTTAGTCGCCCGTCCGGAAGTAGCCCGAAACGTAGGACTGAACGAAACAAGTGTCAAGTTCAACTTTTCGTACGGACACATCGGTAGTAGGGACAACTGTTAAATCGTGTTGTCATTAATTCTTAGTTCGGGCCCCGAAATAATCGTATGTCCGTAGGTGATAGGGAGTAGGAAACGCTCGTAACTAAGGCCGAAACCACGGACTTCGTGCTTAGGGAATAGGCCCCCAGGGACGAAACTACGGAGCAAATACAAAGAGGAGATGTTGTAATACGATGCGTGACATTGCACGGTAGTGTTGGGTAGGACACGACATGAAAAAGAGTTTGTAAGAGTAGCCTCTTTTTTGCTCTGAGCCAGTACAGTGTACTACTTCAAATGAGGTGAGGCGTACTGAAGCTCGGTGATACGATTGAAGTAACGAGTACGAATATGACATTTGACGTTACTGCGGCGAATCGAGTCGCGGTCGCGTAATGTCCACTGACACTGACACACTGACAATGACGTGCTATTGTAGCATGTGCCTCGTTCCCTCTCTGTCTCACCCTACAGTTTACTTACCGAGAGTAACGAGTAATACGACTACCGCGACATAAAAGTTGAAGTAGTACACTTTTAAATGTTGAGCCGCTCTTACATTTTGACGCCATGTACGGGACAAATGTACTGCCTCTTGTATGTCCTACTCAACACTATTGCACGGGGCGAGGGGAACATTACACCCCGCATACTTATACACTGTGTCCTAAAATTCAACGATAAGCGGGCACCAGGGGGTGGACCTGCTCATGGCAAATCGAGAAAAAAAGATTTTTTTTGTATTACGTGAAAGAAATTGAAATATTTAGAAAAAAAAACAAATATTTCTGTTGTTTTTGTATCGGCAACCTAAGTAGCACTGCTATCCACCACAATCCATAAAAATCCCAGAATGCCTGTAGTTTTAACACAAAAATCAATCAAACTTATTTTCGTCAATTTTCGAAGGACTTCAAACATTTTGTAATTTAAAAAACAAAAGATATTTTTTTTTCTTTTTTTTTTCTCGAGTAGTCATGAGCAGGGCTACCCTCTGGACTGGTGCCCGCTTATCGTTAAATTTTGGGACACGGTGTATATTTTCCATCTAGCGGTGAATTTTTTTTTTTTTTTTACTAGCCTATTTACTGTCCCACTGCTGAGCAAAGGCCTCCCCTTTTGTTTTCCAAACATCTCTATTTTGTGCCGTTTCTGACCATGCTAGCCCCGCAAACACGTCTAGATCGTCACGCCACCTACGCCGAGGTCGACCTCGGCGGCGATGTCCTCCTTCAGGCGTCCAGTAAGTAACGGTCTTTGCTCACCTGTCCGGGTGCATTCGAGTGACATGACCGGCCCACTCCCACTTTAGCTTGGCTGTTTTTTCTCCAACATCTGTTACTTGCGTTATGGAGCGCAGGGTGGTGTTTCTAACACACTAGCGGTGAATAGGAAAACTAAAAGCTTCGAATGTATAGATAACTAACACGTGGTTTAGACATATTACGCTAGATGTCACTAGTGTCACAAATGTAATAAATTACGTATAAAATGTGATGCAATCCATGGCATCAGAACGTTTATCCGAGTAGCTTTTGCAAGATAACACACAACACTTCATCTTTTTCTTTCAAATAACAAAGAAAATAATAAAATGGAATGAGAGCCCGAACGTCGTGTGCATAGGACGAGTGCCGACAGACTGACAAACGCCACGCACACCATGATGACGTCAGGACCTAACTGGTATCACAGTGCACATTTGCTTATACCAACTCCTCTTTGTATTTGCTTCGTAAACGACTCACGCCTGAGTATCAGTATTTACACGGAGCGACGAATTAATCTCCACAATCATGTGATTAAAAATTAAGTATTGTAAAGAGAATGAACAAAATGTATTGATAAAAAACTTAGGATCGATTGAAATGAGATGTATGCTAAATTAATTATATTTGTATTGGGCGCTATACAAGGTTAGGACCAAAACACGCTTAGGGCCTTTGTGACAGTGGCGATTTGCGAGCGAGTTCAAAGCGAGACGAGAATGCAGTGCGCTCGTCGCGAGTTCGTGGCGAGCGCGCCGTGATGGTTTTATCATAATGGCGATTCGCGAGCGAATTCAAAGCGAGACGAGAGAGCAGCGGGCTAGCCGCGAGTTCGCAGCGAGCGCGCCGTAATGGATTTATCATGATGGCGATTCGCGAGCGAATTCAAATGGAGACGAGAGAGCAGCGGGCTAGCCGCGAGTTCGCAGCGAGCGCGCCGTGATGGATTTATCATAATGGCGATTCGCGAGCGAATTCAAAGCGAGACGAGAGAGCAGCGGGCTAGCCGCGAGTTCGCAGCGAGCGCGCCGTAATGGATTTATCATGATGGCGATTTGCGAGTGAATTCAAAGCGAGACGAGAGCACAGCGGGCTCGCCGCGAGTTCGCAGCGAGCGCGCCATGATGGCTTTATCATAATGGCGATTTGCGAGCGAGTTCAAAGCGAGACGAGAGAGCAGCGGGCTAGCCGCGAGTTCGCAGCGAACGCGCCGTGATGGCTTTATCATGATGGCGATTTGCGAGTGAATTCAAAGCGAGGCGATAACACAGCGGGTTTGCCGCGAGTTCGCAGTGAGCGCGCTATATCATTCTCATTTCAATCGATCCTAGGTTTTGATTGTCGTTCTCTGTATTTGTATGTATTTGGCGAAAATAACCACAGTTGTGTAAATTCGCCACAGAATGTGATCTGACTGAATTTTATATACTTTATTTTGATATAATGCTAGTTTTAAGTGTAAATAGATCTGAATTAAATAAATAAAATTGATCCCAGTTAATTAAATGTTTTATTTATATCCGCTGGCATTTAATTTGTGTTTTACTACGTACAACAAACGTTGTTCAGACCATGGTTTAAGACAACGCTAAAGCTGTTTTTTTAAAAAATAATATTAGGTATTCTTAAAAGAGGAAGTTTGAAAGTAGCGCCAGTGACAGAAAAGTTGAAAGGGAACCGTTTGTCTTGTTATGTGAAGAGGAGTGATGAAACGCATGTGACCAAAAGAGTTATGAATATAAATGTGGATGGATGGAGAGGAAGAGGGAGGCCAAAGAAAAGATGGATGGATTGTGTGAAGAATGATATGAAAGAGAAGGGAGTCAGTGATATCATGACAGGTGACAGGACGGAATGGAAGAAGAAAACGTGTTACGTCGACCACAAGTAACATGGGATAAGGGCAGGAAGATGTAGACTAAGCTTTCTTAAAAAGTCTTATGTTGAAGTTAAAGTTTAAGAATCTTTAATTCTCAAAAAGAATACCTACATATAACGGCACAGGATCATACATCTTGTAAAATAAAAGAGGTTCTTCCAACAGTAAGAAATCAGATTTTATTATAACTTGTCTAACTCATTATTCTTACACATAATCAGTTTCTTTATATGAAAAGTGTCTTAAGAGATAACTAAACTCCAACACCTTACAACAATAGCAAGACACCCAGTAACAGTTTGGTGGAGCGTGTAAATAGCTCCAGCCGATGGAGGGGTTTGGAGACTGAGAAAGAACAGTCCTAGTTGATGGCGGTGCGGTGCGGTGCGGCAATGTATAATTTAAATATTAAAAATATGTCAACACAACACTGAACTCACCAGTCTCCGGAAAACTGCACTCCTGGGTGTCTGTGAAGCACTTTCACAAAAACAAAAAGAAAAAATAGGTGCGTTCAAGAGGGCAGTAGTATGCGTTGTATGGATTCAAATTTTTCTTCTCTTGAAACCGGCTCCACACGTTGGCCCCAACGTTAGTCCCAACGCCACTTGTCCAACGTGTGGATCTAGAAAATAGTGTTGGTGCCAACGTTTTGACAAGCGTTGGGAGTTGGCCGAGGCGTGTCGGTTTTATCAAAGGAATCTGCGCCAAAGTTCGCGATACGTACACATTTGGCTCTTTGCTCAGTCCTGTTGCAACACGCATCGAGAGCGCGCTACGAGCGAGAATGCCATCTTCACCCTCAAAAACGCCACCCGCATGGACAAATGAAAAAGTTATCGAATTTTTAGAAGTTTACCAGGCACAGCCAAAAATATGTATATTGTGTCGTCATCCACCATCTTCTTTGACGTGGTTTTTTTTTTTCAGTAATAAACATAAATTATAATTGGCACGCAGCAATGTAAAAGCGCTTAGAGCAATTTCGATTTCTGTATTGGACGTCTTCACGTTGGCTCTGACGGGACAGGACTGATATAATAGCCAACGTGTGGACGCCTCACGAAATTAACCGACCAACGTTGGTACGAGCGTTGGCGGCAACGTGTGGCGCCGGTGTGAACTGTAATGAACTGTTGCACCGACAATTTGACGATGCATATTACCGACGCGTGCAGCCAATCACAGGGCGCGTGGAAGGTGAAATTGTGAGACTGTGATTTAGCGCCATCTATTGGCATTTTACTGCAACGCCTAAATTCCCCAATAATGGGGTTGTGGAACAGTGTGCGCCGTCGCCGGCAGATGACATAATTATAAAATTAAAACTAAACATTGCGCGCAACCAACCTTAGTTTAGACAAAAGAGCAACAATGTACAGAGAAGCAGAGTAACAATAATTAAGAGCAATACAACCTGTGCACCGGCCAACGTCCGAAGTCAGAATCCCCACTTGCCGCCGCGTGGACCCTTTTATAAACTAGCATTGGAGGTGGGGTAACGAGGTAGCGCGCTACGACGTAGCGCGCACTAACTCCGCCCCGCAGCGAGGAGGTGGGAGAATGACGTAGCGCGCTACCGCTGAGCCCGATACACGTGCTGTTTACAATGCGACGCCAATACATATTATTCACTTCTATGAGAAAACAAAAGAAAATATTAGATAAATGACGCAACAGCAGTGCGAGCACGGTTCTTCATATCGAGTCGAGTCGAGAAATTTATCAATTATAAACGTCAAACTTGACATAAGATATGGATAAAACGACAGCTCTTGTCGTTATATCTATATCTTATGTCAAATTTGACGTTTAGAATTGATAAATTTCTCGAATCGACTCGATAAGATCTCGAGTCGATAAAAATTTAAACATACCGAATCTTATCGAGGGTCGGTAGCACCTTGCTTCGGGAACTTTATAGAGCCTTGTCGACGGCTATGTTTTCTCGACAGCTTATCAACTTTACAAATAGCAACACCAGAAATATACAGATACACAAATACTATCACTAAAATATTTACAATACTATTAAATAATCTAAGCAATTAGAAAATAACCACAGAATAATAAAAAAATACTCCGCTGTGGATCCTTTCCACGTCCCGACGCGCTCTGCTTTCAACATTAACAAGATGATTTCTCCAAAATCCATTTTTTTGCTTCAAAAAGTCTTTATCGACCAACTTTTTAAAGACGACAACAATTCGAGATAATTCGAGAAATTTACCAATAAGAACTGTCAAAAGTCGATATAATCGTTAAATCTTATCGAGTATGTCGACTTCATATCGAGGCGTCGGTAAATTACATTGATGAAAGAAAAATAAGAGGATATCAGATGTGGTCACATGACCTGAAGCCAAGTTTTCCTCTTGTGGCGTCGACTCCGCCGTCAGCAATGAATTACATCTTCTGATGCAACACTTTGTCATGTTAGGTTTTGTTCACTTTTCCTTTATAATACAACAAAAAATACCTAAACACCCAAAGTTCACTGTAAAACTGTAAATAAACTTCGAACAAAGCTTGAATGACAGACGAAAGACATAAGTAATTCTCTAAAATGGCGTCATGTCAAAAATATCCTTAAAGGCGGAGCTTGGTGACGTTGAAAAATGATAATAGAAAATTAAAATCTATAACATATAGTGTACACACTTTTTACATTTGTAAATAATTACGTGTAAGAACGAGACAGATTATATTTTTTAACGCGGTACATATTGGCATAGTATTTAAAAAAAACATCAATTTAGGGCTTATCCTCTTATGTTTCTTAAATCAATGGTAAATTGCGATCCGTGCTACCTTTGTCGTTTTATCAATATCTTATGTCAAATTTGAAGTTTAGAGTGGATAACTTAACGTCTCGATAAAATTCGATAAAAAGAACCGTGCTCGCACTGCAGTTTCGCCTTCAGGTAAAAACAAAAAAAATAAATAAAAAAAATAACAAAACAAAGTGTACATACATAACAAAATCAAGTAAATTGGTTCAGAATATGGTGCTTTAGTAACCTTTTAAAAGTTTGTAGTGATTTAGATTCCTTGATCGCTATAAGTAATCGGTTATAGAGTTGAGCTCCTTCATAAACAATATTATATACTTATGTTGAAGTTTTATATTCTAGCCCACACACGGCAATGTAGGTATACTATATTCTTGTATAACTTGAACTACAGGTACTTTTTAAATACATAGACAGTATAGACACTGAATCACAATCAGTTAATAAGTTAACACAACAAAGTTAATCATAAAAAGGGAAAATAATGAAGTATCGGACGTTCCTCATCATCATCATCTGCCTAGCCTTTTCCCAACTATGTTGGGGTCGGCTTCCAGTCGAACCGGATGCAGCTGAATATCAGTATTTTACATGGAGCGACTGCCTATCAGACCTCCACAACCCAGTAACTGGATAATACAATACTCTTGGTAAGACTGGTTGTCAGACTTTCTGGCTTCTGACCAACAGTAACGACTGTCAAAGATCTACAAATGACAGCCGGGACCAACGGCTTTACGTGCTTTCCGAGGCACGGAGGAAACTCGCTATGGTAAATGGTCACCCATCCACAGACCAACCTCGGCAAGCGTGGCTTAACCCGGAAGATCGGTCTATGCGGCTGTAATTATTTAGCCACGAGCTCCTCAGACGGACGTTCGGACGTTCCTCAATGGCGGTTTTTTACTTACCACCCTAGAGCGCATGCGCGTCCCGCTTTTTAACCTGTGGTATACGTTTTTCCAGTGTTGCCAATAATATATATATATTTGCGCCTGATACATTTGTGTCTTAATCACATACGTCTGCGACTGATGGCTTATTATTTTGGTCAGGCGTATTATAAGTGACTGTACTATCACGCCACAAAAATAATAATTTAAGGAAAATTGCTTGCTTCACTATGTTATGTATATTATCTGTTAGCGAGATTCTAAGGGTACGTTCACATGACAAGCGTTCAACACGCGTTTTGCTAACGCGCGTTTACAACGTAGCCGCCAGATAACGCTGCAATAAAAGTCGTTGACGCCCGTCTACAATGTACCTATTCCAATATTTTAAAACGTATCGAAAAAATGTATCAGCGTGCGATACACGACCAAAACAAACGTTATCGTGGTAAGGGGCGTCCTTGATGCGTTCCCGTTTTACCCTTTGGGTACGGAACCCTAAAAATGTGCTAAAATCTATCTATCCTCAGCTATGATCAGCTGTATTTACATTTTAGGTCATATTAGGGGTCACGAATTAGAAGCTCCATTTTCTGAATTCGTAAAAATTAAGGCAGGGACGAAGAGTTTTTGAAAAAACTACAACGAATATATAGAATTAGAAATTAGTATACAGGGCGTCCCACGACTTTGCCACATGGAGGGGAAGTACCTTAAATACTGTAGATAGAAAAATTTACTGAACGAAGACTTCATTTTTATTTTAAAAACAATACGAACTGCATTCAAAGAATTTTAAATAATCACTTGTCTGAACCGGGAATCGAAGCCGCTAAATGTGAAAACAAAAAGAAACTGTAATTTTATTGTACTAATCGAAAGGCTCGATCAGATACATTTATTTCTTCTAAATAACATAGCATCTAAAATAAAAGGAACACCATGAAATTTAACATTTATTTGAAATAATAAGACATGTAACTGTGCATCTAAACAATTTAATTTATGAAATGCTCAAATTGTGTCTCTTCCTATTGTATACAAATTGTAACTCTTTTAATAATAATAATAATAATAAGGCAATAACCGCTCACACGTTTGTTGCCCTCTTCGCCTATGTACTGGCGGCTTTTCAGGGGGCCCAGCTAGTGAGCTGGCGAGTCACCGTCTGCCAACAAATTTCAAAGGGGAACGCCCATAAAATGCCTGAAATGGACAGAAAATACGAATAGTCCTTAATTCTAATTAGAATTAAATATGCATAATGAATAATTCTCAAGTT